>CM053407.1:65552145-65934290 GCA_028644305.1 Xerus rutilus | reverse complement strand
CTTTTCCTTGTATGTACAGAAATGAAAAATTTCAAAATTAAAGCCTGATTTTTTTTTATGATTGGATTAGTTCCCACTGCCACATGTTTATTGCTAATTCTTGGAGGATATAGAGGCATATGTAATAAATATTAATCCAAATAAGAGGCATAGCTTTCAGTCTTCATTGAGTACCTGTTGGTACAGGAAAATTCAAAAGACATAGAAGAAGGAATATTTTATCTTTCAACCCATATCCATATTTTACTGAACTTTCCATATTGAACACTGAATTTACAGCAAATTTCTCTGCGTAATGATTATATGGATATTAGTTCATTAAGAAAAAACTTATTTGGTGTAAAATGTGATGTTTTTAGACACAAATTGAGAATATTTTATGGAAGTAATAAGAAATCAATTCAATACAGAAAGAAAATGTATTTTAGTCAGGACTGCCTGAGATTCTCATGCCCCTAACCCCATTCATGCTAGCTAAAACTATAAAGATACTAAAAACGACAATGTATCAAAAATGGAATATTATTCAATGCAATGTTAGAATATTGTTCAATAGAATATTACACAATGGAATATTGACTCATAAGTGGACCAAGAGTTTTTCCTTTTTTAGGTTGAGTTTAGGATTTTGACAGCATCTTCAATGCCATATTCCTTGTTCCATCCCTTGATTCATTTGATCTTTGACTCAGTTCTTTTTGAGCTTTCCAGATGGTGTTTACTGGTTCAATTTCACTCACCATTTTAGGGGTTTGTTGTCTGAAATTCTAAATCCATAGTAAAGGACACAATGTTACCTCCCAGTTCTAACAGAAAATCCTATATAATTGAAATGACTAGCAAAAAAGGAAAAACTCTTCAGGACATTGTTTTGGGAAAAGATTTTTCAGGTATGACCACAAAATCACAAAATAACAAATGTGATAGCGTTACATTAAAAAGCTTCTGCATGGCAAAGGAAACAAAAGAGCAAAAAGACAGGTTACAAAGTGGGAGAAATTTTTCAAACTACTCATCCATTTTATATGACAAGGGATAAATTTTCAGGAAACAGAACAACTTAACAGGAAAAAAAAAGATCCCTTTAAGATGTTAGTGAATGGCATGAATAGATATTTTTTAAAAGTGTATATACAGATGACCAACAACTTATGGAAAAATGCCCAACATCACTAATTCTCTGGGAAATGCAAATAAAAAACATAAGATATCATCTTACTCTATTTAGAATGACTTTTTTTCTCAAAAAGACAAAAGTGACAACAGCTGGCAATGATGTAGAGAAAAGGGAACTCTAGTACACTGCTGATGGGAATGTAAATGAGTACAGCAATTATGAAAGACAGAATAAAGTTTTCTTTCAAAACCAGTACTGGAATTACCATATAATCAGTAACCCCACTACTAGATATATAGCCAAAGGTAATGAATAAAATTTCTATGTAGAAGAGACATCTGCATTTCCATGTTTATGGCAGCACTATTCACAATAACAGATATAGAATCAATCTAGGATCCACTGAACTGGTGAATGGATAAAGACAATGTATATACAATGGAATGTTGTTCAGCCATAAAAATGAAATTCTGTCATTTGCAATAACAGATGGAGCTGAGGACATTTATGTTAAGTGAAATATGTCAGGTGCAGAAAGACAAATACTGAATGTTCTCCCTTGTGTGTGGTAGAGTAGGGAACAGAGTGGTGGTTAGCAGAACCTAGGAATTGTACAGGGGAGGGAGAAATAGAAAGAGGATGGTTAATGAGTACAGGAGAGCAGTTGGAAAGAACAAAGAGCTTCCAATATTCTGTGGCACACTAGGATAACTGTGGTTGACAGGGATTAATTATCTCAAGTTAGCTAGTTGAGAGAGTTTTGAATTATCCCAGCACAAAGAAATGATAAGGATCTGGGGTGATATATATGCTGATTATGCTCATCTGGTCATTATATGTTGTTTACATGTTTTTAAATGTCACACTCTACCCCTGAGATATGTACCAGTAGCTGATAAGCCTGTATTCTGGTCTCCAAAAGCTCCATTGTCTGCTATTCTCCATAATTCCTTCTTCTGCTGTAGTCTTTTTTTTATCATCTTCTTCAGCCATATCTGATGTAGACAGTTTGTAATATGTACTTCTTAATAGATGCTGTGTTTTCACAGTACACTTTCTGCTCCAAGATTATTGAGGCTCCAGGTTATCTTGATTCTCACAGATTCACAATCTTTTTTAGAAAAAAAATACACTGCTTTTGTCAGCGTATTTCAAAAAAAGTTGGCTTCATATCTTTTTGGCTCTAATCTGCAGCATGGTCTATACCCACATTCACTGTTCATTTTTTTTTAAGAATCTTTAATCATATAACTTCACCTAGAGACCCTTGTAATTCCCCACCTCTTACATCTATTGTAACTGAAAAAATTGGCGGTGTCACATGATTAGCCATTAATTTCATTTTTTCCCAGTGTGCCTTCATCTTTCAGAAGTTCTAACAAGGAGAAATGAATTGCCCCTTTGTCCTCAGACAATTTAATAAATGGGGAGTATTTTATTAAGTTTTAATCTGTATCTTATTTGTTCTTTATAAAATCTGAATTTTAATCTATTTCTGTTTCTCTAATGCTGTTTCAGTTTTATATTTTTCTGTATGGGGCAGAACAGTTTCCTCTTCCAGTCCTAATGAATTCTCTCTGTAAGTTCTTTGTTTCTACTTGAAAACTCTCTAAATTCTTTTCTGTGCTCATCACTGTCTCAGAATACCTTGCCAAATACCACCACTGGCAATCTATGTACATATATTACTTCTATTTTTTTTCAGCTCTCTAGAGCTTGAAATATTTAAGAACATGATCAGCTTCTGTTTCACCCACACATAAACGTGGACCATTACTTGCTTTTCTTCAGCCTCTGATAATAGTTTCCTTAGTGGACACCACCAAACTGCTGAGTAAAATTTTAATATATTTTTATCTTTTAAAACTCACACCAGCATTCTCTAATATAAGTATCAATCTCCCTAAATCTGAATGGATTAAAGGCAATAATAGTTTATTTTTTATCTAAGCTACATTTCTAGGATATTTTGCCAGTATAGTCTAATCCACATCATCCTCATTCATAGACCCACAATTGTTTGTCAGCTTCTCTAATGTTCAAATTAACCATAAACTCTCCTTAAGGCATTTGATTGGCAGTAGCACACATTACTTTGGCTTCACTTTTTTGGCGGGGGTTACCAGGCATTGAACTCAGGGGTACTCGACCTCTGAGCCACATCCCCAGCCCTATGTTGTGTTTTATGTAGAGACAGGGTCTCACTGAGTTGCTTAGTGCTTTGTCATTGCTGAGGCTGGCTTTGAACTTGCCATTCTCCTGTTTCAGCTGCCCAAAGTGCTGGGATTACAGGTGTGTACCACCGTGCCTGGCTTAGCCCCACTTTTTATCTAAAGCAAGTTACATAGGCACTCCTTATTTCTGATGGTATCCAGAAAGAGGGGAATTGCAATATAGACAAACATCCCTAATGACTAACGAATGCCCACAAAACAATAGAAAAAGTATATAAAAATTTACAAAAAATTGACAGATACAACATTATAGCAGTATGAGGAGGGTAGGAAGGATAATAATTTAAAAAGGAGGAAGTAGTAGCAGATATAAAGAAAATGGAAGGATTTAAAAAACTGATTTTTTTCAAAAGGACATATTTTGGCATCGACAAGAAGAAGCATCTGACAGTAAAAATACAAGTGGGAGTGAATGAGATGGAAAATTGACATTTGGGAGAAAGCCTAGAAAGCAGAGAAAGAGAAGAACTGACTTATAGGGGAAAAACACAGTGTGGTGGGCCTAGAAAGCAAAGATGAATTTTTTAAAAAGAGAAAACAACACTGCTAAGGAATTTATCACCCTGCCCTACAAGAATTTCCCTGTCAAAAACAGCATATCAAATTTTAGTACTATTACCCAAACCACCAAAATTTTTACTATCTTTATAATTATAAATGCCACTGATTTTATTTTTTTGAAGAAAAATGAATTGTTTTCCAATAGACACTGAATTTTGAATTGCATATGTGCAATGTTAGAGATCTGTGACAATGAAAAATGGTATTGACATTTTGGTAGATAAAAAATAAGTGAATTTACATATATGTGACAATTTTTAAATTACTATAATACAAATTTTTTTATTTGAATGAAACTGTGTATTTTAAATTTATTCACTTTATCTTATAAGCATTGTATCTCTTGATAAAAGTAACGTCAAGATTGATGAAAACCATTGCTATTCTAGTAGCATATGCAAACACAAAATCATAGAAATGTATATATCCTGTGTAATTTTTATTGCATGAGTTATTCAGTTCATCTGTACTTAGTTCAGTTCCAGGAACTGAAACAGCATGGTTTTTTTCTTCCATTATCTTACAACCAAAACCATCCTAAAAGCTTGCTTCTGATGTTCTCCCAAAATGTCCTAAATATATGTGATTTTATATATGAAACTATTGTCTTATAACTGAAGCAATGTTTTAAATTATTTCTTGATCATGTAAATGCTCAGGATTCATGACTAAATCATAGAGAAATAAAAATGGTATACCAACAGCAATATAATATGTTTAACAATACATGGAAATAAAATTTTTATTAACTTATTCATTTGTTATCACAATATTATTTTGAAAATTTACATGATATGCTCCATTTTTTAAATGTCCTGTGTTTCATTTGTTTTACTGTACTGTAAGTCCCTGTGTAGTCACTACTATTCTTGTCTCATTCTACTGAAGAGAAAAGTGAATTTCAGGGAGGTTACTTTTCCCAAGTTCATGCAGCTGGCATTTGGAGGAGCAATATCAAAATATAAACACTATATTCTTTATTCTGTTGAGTAGGTCATTTCATTCTTTCAGGTTGTAACTATTATAATTAGGGTTTTTAAATTAACATATTCTTTTTATGTCCTGTAGTATTAACAAATGGATATTTGTTCATTGTGCATATTTAGAAATTATTTCAATTTCTACCAGTTCTAAGACAATAAAAGCATATGGATAAGTAATATATTACAGCCTAGTATGGGAAACTATACTACACATGAATGAATATATATTGTCATCCTGAAATCCTTAAATGGTCCAAGTAGACCTATCTAGGTCCAGTTTTTCAAAACCAGTACAGCAAAATTTATTGAAATCCAACTTCCTACACTGCCCTGTAAAATTTTGGAAATAGTGTGGCTTTAGAGAGAGGACATTTTCTTTGAGTAGCAATAGATAAAATTTCTCCCATGTCCTCTGGCTGCAGTTAGTAACTTAGCTGACAGTCCTCTGGTATAGACGGTAGGCATGATTAATGTCTCAGGCACATATACATAATCAAAATGCTTCCAGAGAGCTCTTGAATTTTGCACTTGGATTATTGATAGGCAAAACATTATATCCATATTTTAATGTCAGCCTCTTTTGCCTTTACAGGGGAGAGGCAGCTACAGGTTGGTTCAGGTGACCAGGGAAAATAGTAAAATGTAAAACTAGTAAAATTGTACAGAGAATCTCCCTCTATAGGATCACTTGAGGGAGTATAGGTATTAAGTAGGAAAATGAAGAACCTAAGGTTTTCTGGGCAAGAACAATGATGTGAATAAAGCTGTAGGTGGAGATACACCTAGTTCAAGTCCTATTTAGGGGAAAGTGACCACTGCCAGCTGCAAGGAAGACATGAATGACCCGAAGAAATGCAAGAGACCAACATGGGGAACCTTGACAACAATTACAAGGAGTTTGGAAGCCAAAATGTAGTCCATGAGGAACCATGGGAAAGTGTTGGAAAAGCAGTTGATCATCTGAAAGGAATAGTATTTGGGGAACAAAACTCTACCTCTACTAATTTCATTTAAATTTGATAAAAATAGAGCCAGGGAGGTCAATAACAAATATGAATGCTAGCACAGTTTCTACAATATGAGATAATAATGGAACAGAACAGGACTGTTAGGATCAAAATGATAGAACTATAAATGTAGTAAGGAAAAAGACATAGTTGAGAGCCATTTGGTAATGGACTTGGCATTGAGACACTTCACAACAATTTCTGATTTACTAAGGTCAAACTGAAAATGCAGGCCTGGAACACAGAATAAAAAGAGTCACTGACATAAATCTGAGTGTACCTGAGTAGGGTGGTCTCACCATGACCTGCACAGGGAGGGAATAAGTAAACTGTTTGCAGGTGTGGGCAGGCTGGAAATAAAAGGCTGAAAAAAATAGTATTAAATAAAGACAAAAGACACAAGAAATGAAGTGTGGGCTTAATGGTGGAAAAGACCTGATAGGTCTGATCCTAACAAAGAGAGAAAGCTTGCCAACCTTTATTTTATAGGGGAACATACAGAAGGAATTTATTGTTAGAAAGGGTTCTTTAAAATAAACAAGAAGTGGGAGGCTGTGGGAAACTGGCTTGGTTGGGGCCTTATCATTTGCACAGTAATTCTTCCTCCTCCAGGCTCTGGCACCTCAAGTCTGTTTAGGCACACTGGTATCTCTTTTATCCAAGGCTAGCAGGCATCTAAATTCAAAGCTATGTTGTGCTCCATCTGTTTACAATGAACCAAAATGCATTCTGCTGTCACTTATACCTATGTAGAATAAATGAATTAAATTTGAAAAATTTATATATTAATTTTTTTTTTTAAATTCAAAGCTATGGAACTCATAAATTCCATGTCAGGCATGGAATCAGCCCCATTAACAGAGGCTACCTGCAAATGTGTATGTCTTTCCACACGTTCTCATGGAAAGAGTTCTGATGGGGCAGTCAAGCTGTCCAAGGCTATGGAGTTCAAAGCAGTAATTTATTTGCCGCTCTCAACAGGGTGGGATTGATAGAAAAAGTCTGTGGAAAGCCCAAAGGCTCAGGAGGCTGAGGCAGGAGGATCCTAAGGTCACAGCTAGCTTCATCAACTTTGCAAAAGCAAAGAGCATCCCAAAAAATAAACAGGGCTATGATGTGGTTCAGAGGTTAAACGCCCTTGCGTTTGATCCCTGATCCAAAAGAAAAAGAAAAAAGTAAAATTTTAAAAAGAAAGAAAACGAAAAGGTTTATAGAAAATGAAAATCATTTATGAGTAAGAGAATTACTCATTTATGCACTTTGAAAATTTTGGAATAGGATTGCTTCCGTGGAACCCTCTATGAGTAATTATTAGTCCATTGCTTCTGAATAAGATTTTTACAGCCCTAGTATTTACTTTTAAAATTGCTGTTCTAGTCATGCATTTGTGGTGACATCTCTATGATATTTCATGTTACTTGCGTATCTTCAGTGGGCTCAGTTCATTCCTGTTCCTTTTGATGTATTTCACAAGTAGTAAGATGTGTTGACTACAGAAGGACTTTCCTCTTTTGACTCTAAGGCACCACCAAATCTTCTCATCCAGTTTAGAAGCAGGTCAGTGTGCCTCACAAGTGAAGTGGTGTTGATAACTGACCCATGCTGTGAGTGATTTCCCTTAGCATCTAATCATCATTATCCCCATCCTACTCAGCTACCACTTGAGTTGTTCTCTGTTCCCACAAGTGAGCGAATCTCACAGTCCTTTGGATATGGAATCACTTGTCGTATGAGTGTGTCTGGGGGAAAAAAAAAGAAACAAATAACATTCTTAATGCTGTGTTTCTTGAAGTTTAAACCATGGACTTCTCGTGGATCTTTTTGATCTTTCAAATGACAACAAGCTGTTTGGTGACTTCAGATAAAACCACAATGAAGTAGTTTTGTTCACATATATTTCATAAATTTGAAAAGTGACATTAGTTACCATGTTCATAAATTTATTATGCTATTCATAGACAATGCACTGAAGGGCTGTCTGTATCGATGATAAAGACAGAGCTTATCATTTTGTCTCAGTATTACTCAGATAGGCTAAATTTCCTCTCCTTGAATATTTTCATATCAGTTCCATGTTATTGCTTGTGTTTTAAATATGTACTTAACATTGTTACTATTATGTTGAGTTTTATCCATGACTCATAAAAATGAAAAGCTCAAAATAAGCCAGTGGAATATAAATGATAAAATCACTTATGAAGCTGTAGCTCAAATAGTGAACCAAACTATATTACAAATTGTAAAAGGTAAATCTGTATATTCTCAGATAAACAAATTAGCAAGTGTCATGACTTTGCATAAACAGACAAAACAAAAGAGTATGATAGGAATTATGAAGATAAAAATCTTTTAAAATGAGCTTTTATTGGATTAATGATTTTTTTAAACTTACCCCAGAGCTTTTTAGGTTAGACATCTCTGCCAATCTGGGTTATGAACTTTTGCTTAATTTTCAAACAAAGCGCAATAACCTCTTTTGTAAACCAATTGAATTATTTTAGAACAATTGTCATACAATGTTTGCAAAATAAATAACTATTATTTTTGCCAAAGGCAAGAAAGAGACCAGCACTTCAAGGCATCATTAAAATTACATCTTCATGGTAAATATGCCACATGTGGACTGAGAGTATTAAAACAACAATTGAAATGTTCATAACAAATATGATCTCCAAGAAATGATGTATGGGCAAATTTCCTTATCAAATGGTACTGATGACTCTGGCATGTGATCATTTGCCTACATCTTGGAAGACCAAGTACAGACTCTGTCTGCTAACAAATATTTCACATAAATGAAACCACTGATGTGATAAATCCACAAATGAGAGAAAAGGTTCACTGATGTTTTTGTGCTTATCACATGAAAATTCACGTTACAGGAGATTAGTCAAAACTACTCAGCCAATTATTATGGATAATTAAGAAGACATATTATGATCAGCCATAAAAACCCTGAAATAAAAATACCCTGACGTGCATACCCCGAAAGCCAATCCATATACTATGAACATTTAGTGGTACAATATCCACCTCAGGATCTTGATGAAGTAGAGAAGCAAATCAATAGTGTCAAGGTGAATAAAGGGCACGTGTACTAAGTATAAGTGTGAACCTTTTAAGTGCACTGTTCAAGGAGTTGAATTGCAACTTTAGGATTGTGCTTTTTATTACTGAATTCCCATGGCTGTCAAGAAATTGTATGTTATATGAGTTTTTGCAATTACAAATGAGATTTTTAAAAATCTTCACCAACTAAAGTTGTAACTTTCTCAAGTTTCTATTTAAGCATTTAAAACAGGCTTAGGAAATAAAATTCACATAACATATAATTAGCCTATTATAAGGACACAGTTCAGTGCTTTTTAGCAATTTACCATCCTCAAAAAATAACTATTCTTGCCTTGTTAAGCTTTATTAATCTTTACAATAATTCATGTATCTTATTTAATGCATAGCTTAAGGAAAACTTGGCATTTTGTGGGATTTGATGATTTTTCCATGTGCTTTATTGAGGTACAATTGGTATGCACAAAAGATGCATGTTCCTAATTATTACAGTTTGATGAACTTAGGTATACGTATGCACTCATTACCATCACTACAATCAAAGTAGCAACATATTAGGTACCTCCAAAGATTCCCCTGTGTCCCTTTTGTTTTTGAATTTGTTTTGTGGTAAGAACATGTAACAGATCTATTCTCTTGAACTTTTAAGTTCACGTATTTTTTTTTTGTTAACTATAGATACTATGTTATATAGTAAATCTCTGAAACTTACTCATCTTGTATAATTATAACTTTTTACCTATTTAAAGACTCTCTATTTCATACTCCCTATTTCCTGGTAGCTCCATTCTATTATCTACTTCTATACATGTGTCTACTCCAGCTGCATCATATAAGAGGAATTATAGAATATTTGAAATAGTGTCCAGGATCCATGTTGTCACAAATAGTAGGTTTGCAGCTAAGGATGATTCATATTTCAGTCCAAGTAAATACCATATTTTCATTATCAAGTCATCTGTTCATGGACATTTGAGGTTTCTTTTTCAATATTTTGGCTATTGTGAAAATGCTGCAATGAAATGAATGTGAACATATCATTTGAGATTGTGCTTTCCATTCTTTTGGAAAATATACTCAAAAGGGAATTTCTGAATCACATGGTAGTTCTATCTTAAATTTTTTGAGGAACCTTCATAACATTTTTTCTAGCAGATACACCATTTTACGTACCCACCAACATTATACACATTTCAATTTCTCCTCAAACTCACCACACTTTATTGTCTTATTTTTTTATGATTGTCATTCTGACAGATGTGTGGTGACACTACATGTGGTTTAGATTTTTGTTTTCCTCATTAAAAATGTCAACCATCTTTTCATATACTGTTATTTTTATCTTTAGAGAAATGTGTGTTTATGTCCTTTGCCGATTTTTAAATTTGTTTTTGTTCTATGCTATTGAGTTGAAGGAGTTTCTTATGGAATTTGGAAATTAACCTCTTATCAATATATGATTTGCAGATATTTTCTCCCATTCCATAGATTTCTTCTTTCATTCTTTCAATTGTTTCCTTTTAAGCTGGATGTAGTCCCATTTGGTTTTTTGTGATTTTTGTTTTTTTGTGATTTTTGCCTGTAATTTTGGTGTCATGTCCAATAATTCATTACCAAGAGCAAGAAAGTTTCCCCAAGTGTTTTGTGATTACATGGTTTTAGATCTTGTGTTTGTTTTTACTCCATTTGGAATTAATTTTTGTTTATGGCCTAAAACAATGGTCCAATATTATTATTTTGGCTATGGATAGCAAGTTTTCCCAGCACTATTTATTGAAGAGACTCTTCTTTCTCTATTGTACATTCTTGGTACTTTTGCCAAAGAACAGTTGACTACATATTTGTGGGCTCTCTATTATTCTCCATAGGTCCACATATCTGTCTTTATATTAGTGCTATACTATCTTGATTACTGCAGGAAGTGTGATGCCTCCCGCTTTATTCAAAATTGCTCTAGCTATTTGTGATCTTTTGTGGTTCCACAAAATTTTACCACTATTAATTTTCCTTCTGTGAAAAACATCTTTGGGATTAGTTATGGATTGCACTGAACATATAAATTGCTTGTGAGTAGCATGCACATGTTAACACTTTATGTTTTTCCAATCCATTCTATACAATGGCCTACCATTTGTTTGTGTCTTGTCAAATTCTTTCATCAGACTTTCATAGTTTTTTGATGAATAAGTCTTTTAGCCCCTTGCCTGGGTGTATTTCTATATGTTTTATTCTTTTTGGTGGTATTATAAATGGAACAATGTTCCTAATTTCACTTTTGAGTAGTTTATTTTTGATTTATATATAGGCAATTAATTTTTTTGTATTAACCATATATTCTGCAATTTGGCTCAATTTTTTGTTTGGTTTTAGTTCTTTCAGTTGTGTTGCAGTCTTAAGTATTTTCTACCTAGAAGATCATGTCATCAGAAAATAGATAATTTTATTTTCTCACATAAAATTTGGGTGTCTTTTATTTGTTTCTCATTCTCTTTCTCCTCCTTATCATCCTTCCCCAACTTCATCCTTTTAAAAATCTCTATATTTTTTTCTATATGCTTCATTGCTCTGGCTAGTACTTCTAGAACTATGTTGAATAAAAGTGAATAGGGTGAGCATCCCTGCCTTGTTTCAGATCTTAGAGGAAAACCTTTCATTTTTTCACACTTGTGTATGATTTTATTTGTGAGCTTTTCAAATATGGCAATTATTGTGTTGGGATGAGTTCCTTCTATATTTAATATATACCTAACTTAATTAGTTTCTTTTTAAATCATGAAATGGTATTGAATTTTGTCAAATGATTTTTTGGAATCTTTTGAAATTATGATTGTTCTCCAGCTTGCTAATATAGTCATTTGTATATTTGTATATCGGATAGCTATATATGTGTACATTTGTATCTTGATTTGTATATGCTACTATGGTGATTTGTATGTGCTGAACAATTACTGCATTCCAGGGACAAATCCTACTGGGTCTTGGTGTGTGGTTACTTTAATATGCTATTGAATTTAGTTTACTAATATTTTGTTGAGCATTTTCTCATCTATGTCCATCAGGGATACAATTTCTTTTTTGTATCTTTGTAATCAGTATCAAGATGATAATCTAACAGAACAAGTTTCGAAGTATTCACTACCTCTTCTGGCTTTTGGAAGAATTTTTAAAGGATTTAAATTAATTTTCATAAGATTTTTTTTAAAAACCTGGTGCATGTTGTTTTTTTATTGTAGGTTTGTGATTACTGATTCAGTATTCTTATCTCTTTTTTTTTTAGTCTTTTCTGGTTTTCTATTTCCTCTTGAATCTGTGTTAATTGGTTGTATATTCCTAGGAATGTATCCATTTCTTATAAGTTATCCAATTTGCTTGCATATAACTTCATAATAGTCATATGTTATACTGGCTCCTCCTTCATTTCTGATTTTATGTCTTTGAGTCTTCTTTTTCTCAGATTTGTAGTTCCTCTTTAGGGCCATTTATGTGATCTTTATTAGTTTCCTTTGGTGGTGTTATGTTTAGATTCTTTGTAATTCTTTCATCTTTGCAATTGTGTCTGAACATTTTTGAACATTAGTGGTCAACTCATCTAGTCTTTAAGGAAGGACTTTGACTAGTCAGCATAGCCTGAGATTCTTAGCAACTAGAACAGCAGTAACTGTTGGCATCTAGGATCATGAGTTCTTTGCTGTGAGGCCCATGAGTAGGCAGAGTTGACTGGGTTCACCTGCTGGGCAGAGTTGTCTATCAGGGCTCTGTAATCAGGCAGGGTTGCTGACAGACTACTGCCAAGTTGCCTGCACATAGGTGCTGAAAGTTTTTGTTGTTTGTAGCTATTCCCTGGCAATCTCACCATGCTGATTCCCCCAGTGTTCCCTTTGAGGTGAAGCATAAATTATTCTCTTGGACAGTACCGTGAAATGTGGAGAAAGTTCAACATCCATTTCAATATCTCTTTACTTCCTGAGATAAATATATAATGAGAGTATCCATGTCAGTGCTACACTGTGTCAAGAAAAGGGAAGAACAAAGGTAAACATTTAAAAAATCTTTTTCTAATGCTATTTTCTGTTTTTATGCTCTATCAAAGTGTTGTAGCCTATCCCTTGAATTCCAAAATTTTCACCATGACATTTGTATCTGTGGAAAGTTATTAAATCAACATTTCTGTGCTGAGACTAGGGTTGGGAACTTCCTATGCCACCATCTTATTGATTTTCACCTCCACAAAACAATTTTAGAACATTTTTCTCAAATTTCTCTCATTCTTTGAAATCAGTACCTCCTCCTGCTTTTAATACCAAGCAACCACCAATCTGTTATACATCTTTCTAGAAAGTTCTTATAAATGGAACCATATAATATAAAGTATTTATATCTGTTTCCTTCCACTTTTCTGAAACATGTAACAGTAATTATTTTTATTGTATTTCATGATATGCAAATACCACATATTGTTTATCTTTTTATCAATTGACAGACATGTGGATTGTTTTCACTTTTTACCTGTTAAGAACAGTTACTGATGTGAACATTCACCTACAAATCTTTGGGGAAGGGTATGCTTCTCTGGGGCAGATACCTAGGAGAGGAATTTCTGGATCATATGATAGGTAGACATGTTACTTTAAAAAAAAATAGATTGCAAAAAGTTTTTTAAATGGCTATTCCTTTTTACATCCTATCAGAAATGTATGAAGGTTTCATTTTATTCACATTCTATTATCTTGTCTAGTAGTCGTTTTTTTTTAAGCCTCGCTAATATGTGAGGTTTATTGTGGTGTTTATATGGATTTTCCTACTAATGATATTCTGAACTTTTTGACATGCTTGTTGCCTAATTCTTTATCTTCCTTAGTGAAATGTCTATTCCAAATCTTCTTTTCATATTTTAACTGAATGCTTTTTAATTATTATTATTAGGCTGTTAGAAATTTCTTTAGACAGATTAATGGAGAGCTAGATAGAATGCAAATCCTTAATGTTGATATGTTTTTCAAGTATTTTCATGTCTTTTTTTTTTCATTTTCTTAATGATATCTATTGGAAACCAAAATTTTAATTTTGATGAACTTCAATTTCTTGTTTTTATTTTTATGAATCATCCATTTATTGTTGTATCTGAGAAATCTTTGACTAATCCCAGGTTACAAATATTTTCTCCTATGGTTTTCAAAAGATTTTCTTTCAGTTTTATCTCACACATTTAGGTTTGTGATCCATCATTGCTAAATTTCATTGGATATTTTTGCACATTAATATTAAATTGTGCCTGCACCATTAGTTGAAAACTATCTTTTCAGAAGTGAATATTTTTAGACACTATTCTTAAAAACCCAATTGGCCATAAATAAAAACTACATTTTTAAATTATCCATTTAAATGATATACATTCCAGCTGTGCATGGTGGCATACACCTGTAAACCCAGCAGCTCAGGAGGCTGAGGCAGGAAGATCATGAATTCAAAGCCAACCTCAGCAATTTAGCAGAGCACTAAGTAACTCAGTGAGACACTGTCTCTAAATAAAAAACACGAAAAAGGGCTGAGAGTATGATTCAGTGGTTAAGTGCCCCTGGGCTCAATGCCCAGTACTGATAGATAACTAGATAATACATATTTAAATTTTTATAAAAATTTTATAATATTTTTATTATTATAACTTTAATTTTAAATTGGTAATATAAATTCAAATTTGTTTTTATTTTAAAAGATTTTTTTAATGAACTTGATTTTGTAGGATTACCTTGTTAATTTCTATTAAGTAGCAGCTTTGGGGGATATTGATAAAGATTACATTCTTTTTTTTTCTGTATATTAATGTGGTTAGACCTAACATCATAGCTATTTATTTTGAGAATTTGAATACTTTAATATGGAATGTGACCCCATTTACCTAGACTTTTAAAATTTTTCTTTTGGTGATTTTTTATTTTTTTTCAAAAATGTTATTTATTTCAAAGTAGTCCATTTTACTTTCAATGCTAATTTGAAATGAATAGTTTTCCCAAATTCTCTTTTAGAAATACATTTGACTTGCATATCAATCTTGTACCTGAAACCTTATAAAGTTAATATTTCTAGTAGATTTTTATATATATTTTAAGATTTTCTATATATAGGACACAATTATCATACAATGAAGACAGTTTACTACTTTTTTTCAGATCTGTGCATATTTATTTTTCTTGCCTTACTGGGCTAAAACTGCCATACTTTCTTCTTTCAAAATTTCAGGAAACAGGCATTGTCTTTCACCATTATATTTGAACATTGTCATTTATAAATCTGAGGAAATTCTTTTTCAATGTTGTATTATTGATAGGTTTTTCATGATGATGCATTGAATTTTCTCAAATGATTTTTTTTGTGTCTGATGATGGTAACTCTTACTTTACTTCTGGACATTTCTGTAGCTGAAACACAAAAATTTTGTTGAAATATTTTTGTGTTCAGTTCAGAAATTTTCCAGTTTTCCTAGAGATTTCTTCTGGGCAATGGATTTTCAGAAGAAAATTAATGAACACACATTTGCTGATTTCTGTGGTTGATTTCCAGTTGCATTTAATTTGGGTTGAAGTATATCCTTTAGATGATAATAATTAATTTAAAATTACTTATGCTGTTTTTTAGTAGTCGAATATGTTGTCTAAACTGGATAATACTACCTGGAAATTTGAAAGGAATGTGGCTTCTGTTTTTGGATTGAGTGTTATGTAAATATTAGGCCATTTGGGTAAAATCGTTTTCACATATTCTATATTTTTACTGGTTTTCTGTGTCATCAATTACTATCAGATATTTAAATACTCAAATATTATTGTTATTTCAACTTTTTACTTCATGAATTTTAGAGATCTAGTCATATGCTTTTCTAATTATACACATTCTGTATGTATTGACTATCAATATGAAGCATAATTCTTTGTCCCTCAAGCTCTATTATTTTCTTAATATATAATCTATTATTTTCTCACATATAATAAATCCACTCCATGGCTATTATTTATATAGAGTAACATGTAAAAAAGTAGATTGCAAAGAGTTTTTTAAATGGCTATTCCTTTTTACATCCTATCAGAAATGTATGAAGGTTCCATTTTATTCACATTCTGTTACCTTGTCTTTCAGTCTTCTTTTTTAAGCCCCGCCCCTTTTTTGTCCTTTTGCTTTCCACTTATTTGTGTCCTTGACTCCAAGGCCTGATTTTATAGACAGTATAGAACTGAACCTTGTTTTGCATCCAGGATGATTGTTTCTTCCATTTAATTCACATTTTAGTCCATTCATATTCATGAAATTATTGATGGTGTTGGTTTTACTTTATCATTTTATCTTCACCTCTGTGGATCTCTGAAATTGTATTTATTTTGTTCTTTGCTGCTTTTTTGATATTTAACAACGTTTTTCTCTATAATTTTAAAATCTTTGATTTTCTGAGAGTAACGTATAATTTACAAAGTCTAAAATTCACTCATGAATTGTAAATGTATAATTCAGTAAAATAACAGTGGACATTCCCTTTGCACAGGGAAATGTGCAAATATCACTTTGCCTATTCCAAGGAATAGGCAAGTATATTTGAGGGTACAAGCTGCCTTTTACATATATTTGCAAATATAGTAATGGAAAAAAATTATAATGTGACAATATTTAGCAATTTAGCGATATAATTAAATAGACTACAGTTACTATCTTTTTATCCTATATTCTATGACAGATTTTTATTTTATATGCTTTTAATTTAGATTACTTGGCTATATTGTATATTTTAAAAGTTTTTAAATAAAGAAAACATCTTAGATAAAATGAGAACTTTGTAGACATTCACAACAAAAGCATCTTTAGTTTGTGAAAAGTGACATCATATAAAAAGTCAAGGAGTTGGCAGAAGGAAATAAGACAATGAAGAGATTTAGTCTAAGAAAATTGCATGCATATTCATGGTTAAGAAGTCAGTTTCAACCACCTTGCTGTATTTTATACATGGCACACTTCTTCTCTGAAACTTACTATGATCGGTACCTACATGTTATCTATATTTTTGTGAGAAACTCAATATCTTATAGTAATGTCATATAAAATATAATTTTATGTTTTACATCTGCCATCTACTTTTGACTCTCACCTCTCTACAAAGGAGGAAAGAATTTTAAATTGTAAGTTAAGATCAAGGGAAGTATGTACAGCTTTTTATATGTCAGCCATACCACGATGATCAATAATGTTTTTTATTTTTAATGTTTCTAGAAGTTCATTTTGTAGCTGTCAATTCAAGTATGAATTATACAGCTTAATATAGTACGTGAATGTTTATAAAAATGAAGAAATTTGCTACATTTGTAGATTTTAGGTAATAATATTGTTTTCTCCCATAAGTCTCACACCACACAATAGTGTTTTAAAAAAAATAATAAAAGAAGAGGAAATGTGAAATGAGTTATTGGATACACAGAATGGAAAACTATATAAATTATTTATTAATTCTTTTCTAGATGATAACCAAAGGCATTATTTAAAAGATGATCTGTACTACCTTTTATATTTTTATCCTTCATAAAATAGTACATGGTAATTTATTTTAAAATTAGAAATGTAAGATTTATTTTTGGAAAAGCAATTGTAAATAACTTAAGTTACTATATTGTAAAATATGGCCTTAATAAAATGGCATTCCTGTCTTAGAAGGATTATTGACATTTTGATATAAGATAGAAACCTCTAATGAACCCTCAATCAAAGAAATGATTCAGTAATGATACATGAATTAATCAATGCTATCAAATAAATCTGCTCCAATCCATTTGGGGTTTCACTTTATGAGTAGCTGCTCAGGTCAAAAGATTAACAAGTTCATAAGTGACTACTAATAGCATTTCTCTTGACTATGCATTTGTATTTAGCTAATTGTATGAGAGTATTTTAAATTACTTTAGAATATAATTTGTTGTAGTGTAAAATTCCATAGAGAAGGAAAAATAATATAAATCAAAGATTAAAATAAGCAATTGTAATATACTCAGAATTATATTGTGTTTCATGGAATTTCAGGAGAAAATAGACAAACACTATAAAAATCAATCACATTAAGACTAGGTCAAAAATGCAACAAAAAATTTTAAAAGAAACCAAGTTGAATTTTTTATTTGATTTTTTAGTTATACAGGACAGTAGAATATATTTGACATATCATATATATATGGAGTATAATTCCTCATTCTTGTAGTTATACACGATGTAGAGTTACACTGGTTGTGTACTCATGTATGAACATAGAAAAGGTATGTCAGATTCATTCTACTGTATTTACCATTCCCATGTCCTCTTCCTTCCCCCCACTCCCCTTTGTCCAAGCTGGTGAATCTCCACTATCCCCACTCCTGTCTATTGGTCTATTGTGACTCAGGATCCATATATCAGAGAGAACATTCAGCCTTTAGTTTATTTGGATTGGCTCATTTCACTTAGTATGATAGTTTCCAGTTCCATCCATTTACTTGTAAATGCCATAATTTCATTCTCCTTTATGGCTGAGTAATATTCCATTGTGTATATATACCACGTTTTCTTTATCCATTCATCTATTGAAGGACACCTAGATTGGTTCCATAGCTTAGCTATTGTGAATTGAACTGCTATGAACATTGCTATGGACATCACTAAACTATGCTGATTTTAAGTCCTTTGGGTATAGACCCAGGAGTGGAATAGCTGGGTCAAATGTTGTTTCCATTCCGAGCTTTCTAAGGCATCTCCACACTGCTTTCCAGATTGGTTGCACCAATTTGCCGTCCCACCAATAATGTATGAGTATGCCTTTTCCTCTACATCTTTGCCAACACTTCTTGTTGTTTGTATTCTTGGTAACTGCCATTCTGACTGGCGTGAGATGAAATCTCTATGTAGTTTTAATTTGCATTTCTCTAATTGCTAGTGATGTTGAACATCTTTTCATATACTTGTTGATCATTCATTTTTGTTCTGTGAAATGTCTGTTCAGTTCCTTTGCCCATTTATTGATTGAGTTATTTGGTTTTTCTGGTGTTAAGTTTTTGAGTTCTTTATATATCCTGGAGATTAACACTATTTGAGGTGCAGGTGGCAAATATTTTCTCCCATTCTATAGGCTCTCTATTCATGTTCTTGATTGTTTCCTTTGCTGTGAAGAAGCTTTTTAGTTTGATACAATCCCATTTGTGGATTCTTGATTTTACTTCTTGCACTTTAGGAGTTTTGTTGGGGAATTTGGTTCCTTAGCCAACATGATGGAGATTTGGGCCTACTTTTTCTTCTAATAAGTACAGGGTCTTGGGTCTAATGCCTGGGTTCTTGATCTACTTTGAGTTAAGTTTTGTGCATGATGAGAGATAAGGGTCTAAATTTTATTTTATTACATATGGATTTCCAGTTTTCCCAGCACCATTTGTTGAAGAGGCTATCTTTTCTTCAATGTATGTTGATAGTACCTTTGTCTAGTATAAGATAACTGTATTTCTGTGGGTTTGTCTCTGTGTCTTCTATTTTGTACCATTGGTCTTCATGTCTGTTTTGGTGTCAATATCATGCTATTTGTTTTACTATAACTCTGTAGTATAATTTAAGGTCTGATATTGTGATGCCTCCTGTTTCATTTTTTCTTGCTAAGAATTGCGTTGGCTATTCTGGGCCTCTAATATTTCCAAATGAATTTCATGACTACTTTTTCTATTTCTCTGAAGAATGTCATAGGAATCTTAATAGGAATTGCATCAAATCTTGCATTAAATCTGTATAACAGTTTTGACAATATTAATTCTGCTTATCCAAGAATATGGGAGATTTTCCATCTTCTAAGGTCTTCTTTAATTTCTTTCTTTAGTGTCATGTAGTTTTCATTGTAGAGGACTTTCACCTCTACTGTTAGATTGATTCCCAAATATTTTATTTTCTTTGAGTTTATTGTGAATGGGATAGTTTTCTTAATTTCTCTTTCAGTGGATTCATTGCTGATGTATACGAATACAATTGAAATATGGGTGCTAATTTTATATCCTGCTACTTTTATGAATTCACTTATGAGTTTTAAAAGTTTTCTGGTGGTGTTTTTTGGGTCTTCCAAATATAGAATCACATCATCAGCAAATAGGGCTGAGTTCTTATTTTCCTATTTACATTCCTTTAATTTCTTTTTTCTAATTGCTCTGGCTAGAGTTTCCAGGAGTATGTTAAGTACAAGTGGTGAAAGAGGGAATCCCTGTCTTGTTCCAGTGTTTAGAGGGAATGCTTTCACATTTCCTCTGTTTAGAATGATGTTGGCATTGGATTTAGTGTATATAACTTTTACAATGTTGAGGTATTTTCCTATTATCCCTAGTTTTTCTATTGTTTTGAACAAGAATAGATGCTATATTTGTTCAAATTCTTGTACTGCATTTATTGAGACAATCATGTGATTCTTGTCTTTAAGTTTGTTGATAGTTTGAATTACATTTATTGATTTCTGTATGTTGAACCATCTTTGCATACCTGGGATGAACCCCACATGAATATGGTGCACTATCTTTTTAATATGTTTATGGATGTGATTTGCCAGTATTTTATTTGGAATTTTTGTTTCTATAGTTATCAGAGTGATTGGACTGAAATTTTCTTTCCTTGATGTGTATTTGTCTGGTTTTGGTATCAGGGTCATGCTAGCTTCATAGAATAAGTTTAAAGGGTTCCCTTTTTCTATTTCATGGAATAATTTGAGGAAGATTGGTGTTAATTCTTCTTTGAAGGTCTGGTAGAACTCAACTGAGAATCCATCTGGTCCTGGGTTTTACTTTCTTGGTAGTCTTTTGATGGTATCTTCAAGTTCATTGCTTGAAATTGATCTGTTTAAATTTTTTATGTCTTTCTCATTCAATTTGGGTAGGTCATGTTTCTCTAGAAATCTGATGATGTCTTCAAGATTTTCTACTTTATTACAGTATAAATTTTCAAAATAGGTTCTGATTACTATCTTTATTTCAATAATGTGTGTTGTGATATTTCTCTTTTCATCACAAATTTTAGTAATTCAAATTTCCTCTTACTTTCTCTTCGTTGGCTTGGCTAAGGGATTATCAATTTTATGGATTTTTTCGAAGATCCAACTTTTTGTTTTGTCAATTTTTTGGATTGTTTCTTTCATTTCAATTTTATTGATTTCAGCTCTGATTTTAATTATTTCCTGTCTTTGATTACTTGTGGTATTGATTTGTTATTCTTTTTCTACGGCTTTGAGATATAATGTTAGGTCACTTATTTGTTGACTATTCTTTTAATGAATGAGCTCAATGCAATGAACTTTCCTCTTAGCTCTGCCTTCAGATATCTGTCCCACATATTTTGATATGTTGTATTGCTATTCTCATTTATCTCTAAGTATTTTTTTAAGGTCATCCCTGATTTCTTCTGCTATCCATTTGTCATTCAATAGTGTATAATTTAGTCTCCAGGTATTAGAGTGTCTTCTATTTTTTATTTATCATTGATTTTTAATGTCATTCCATTATTATCTGCTATGATACAAGGTATTACCTCTATTTTCTTGTATTTGCTAAGAATTGCATTGTGTTCTAAGATATGGTCTATTTTAGATAAGGATCCATGTTCTGCTGTGAATAAAGTGTATTTAGTCATTGATGGGTAAAACATTCTATATATGTCTGTTAAATCTAAATTACTAATTATATTTTATAGTTCTATAGCTTCTTTATTTAGTTTTTGTTTGGAGGATCTGTCCAGTAGTGAGAGAGGTATGTTTAAATCACCCAGTATTATTGTGTTGTGGTCTATTTGCTTCTTGAAATTGAGAAAGTTTTGATTGATATATGTAGATGCTCCATTGTTCAGGGGCATAAGTTGATGTATACTTCCCTTAAGCAGTGTTAACTGTCCTTCTTTGTGCCTTCTATTCAACCTTGGCTTAAATATGATATGAGGATAGAAACTCCTGCTTGTTTATGAGATCCATGTGAATGATATGTTTTTTCTCATTCTTTTATCTTCCTTCTGTAGACATCTTTGCATATGAGGTGAATCTTTTGGAGACATCATATTGCTGGGTCTTATATATTAATCTATATGCTGGTCTATGTCTTTTGTATTTTTGTTTTTGTTTTGTATTGTTTATTTATTTATTTTAAATGCCTTTCAAGTCATAGTACATATATAGAGCTCAATTTTCCATTTCTCTGGTTCAAAACAAGATATAGTCACACCATTCGTGTCTTCATACATATACCTAGGGTAGTGATGTCCATCTCATTCTGCCTTTTTTGCTACTCCCATTCCCCCTCCCCTCCACCACCTCTACCCTGTCTCATCCAAAGTTCCTCCATTTTTCTCATGCTCCCCACCCCCACCTCCACCCCCATTATGTATCAGCATCCACTAATCAGAGAGAACATTCGGCTTTGGTTTTTTGGGATTAGCTTACTTCATTTAGCATGATGTTCTCCAATTCCATCCATTTACCTGCAAATGCCATAATTTTATTCTCTTTTATTGCTGAGTAATATTCCATTGTGTATATATACCACAGATTTTTTATCCATTCATCTATTGAAGGGCATCTAGGTTGCTTCCACAGTTTAGCAATTGTGAATTGTGCTGCGATGAACATTGAAGTGGCTGTGTCACTGTAGTATGATGTTTTTAAGTCTTTAAGGTATAGGTCAAGGAGTTGGATAGCTAGGTCAAATGGTGGTTCCATTCCAAGTTTTTAAGGAATCTCCACACTGCTTTCCAAATAGGTTGCATCAATTTGCAGTCCCACCAGCAATGTTTGAGTGTGCCTTTTTCATCACATCCTCTCCAGCATTTATTGTTGCTTGTATTTTGGATAACTGCCATTCTGACTGTGGTAAGGTGAAATCTTAGAGTAATTTTGATTTGCATTTCTCTAATGGCTAGAGATGTTGAATATTTCTTCATGTATTTGTTGATTGCTTGTATATCTTCTGAGAAGTTTCTATTCGGCTCCTTAGCCCATTTATTTATTGGGTTGTTTGTTTTTTGGAATTAAGTTTTTTGAGAGTTGTTTTTATATCCTGGAGATTAGTGCTCTATCTGATGCGCATGTGGCAAAACTTTGCTCCCAGAATGTAGGCTGTCTGTTCACTTCATTGATTGTTTCTTTCACTGAGAAGAAGCTTTTTAGTTTAAATTCATCCCATTTATTGATTCTTGCTTTTATTTCTTGCACTTTGTTAAGGAATCAGAGCCTAATCTGATGTGATGAAGATTTGGGCCTACTTTCTCCTCAATTAGGTGCAGGGTCTCTGGTCTAATTCCTAGGTCTTTGATCCACTTTGAGTTGAATTTTGTGCATAGTGAGAGATAGGAGTTTAGTTTCATTTTGCTGCTTATGGATTTCCAGTTTTCCCAGCACCATTTGTTGAAGAGGCTATCTTTTCTCCAATGTATGTATTTGGCACCTTTGTCGAGTATGAGATAACTGTATTTATGTGAGTTAGTCTCTGTGTCTTCTATTCTGTACCATTGGTCTACATGTCTATTTTGGTGCCAGTACCATGCTATTTTTGTTACTATAGCTTTGTAGTATAGTTTAAGGTCTTGTACGCTTTTGTATGCAATTTGCAAAATTTTATTGAGAATTTTTTCATCTATATTCATCAGGGATGTTGGTTGGAAATTTTCCTTTTTTGATGTGTGTCTGTTTGGTTTTGGTATCATGGTGATAATAGCCTTTTAGAATGAGTTTGGGAGGGTTCCCTCCTTTCTATTTCATGGAATAATTTGAGGACAATTGGAGTTACATCTTCTTTGTAGGTCTTGTAGAACTTGGCTGAGAATCTGTCTGGTCCAGGGCTTTTCTTGGTTGAAAGACTCTTGATGTTATCTTCTATTTCCTTGCTTGTAATTGATCTGTTTAACACATGAATTTCCTCTTAGTTCAGTTTGGGTAAGTCATATGTCTCTAGAAATTTGTTGATGTCTTCAGAGTTTTCTCTTTTATTGGAGTATGGATTTTCAGAATAGTTTCTAATTATCCTCTGTATTTCAGCAGAGTCTGTCATGACATTTCCTTTTTCATCACCAATTTTAGTAATTTGTATTTTCCCTCTCCTTCTTTTAGTTAGAGTAGCTAAGGGTTTGTCAATTTTATTTATTTTTTCACAGAACCAGCTTTTTGTTTTGTCCATTTTTTGAATTGTTTCTTTTGTTTCAATTTCATTGATTTCATCCCTGATTCTAATTATTTCCTGTCTTCTATTTCTTTTGGTATTGCTTTGTTCCTCTTTTTCTAGGGCTTTGAGATGTAGTGTTAATTCATTGATTTGTTGACTTTTTCTTCTTTTATTGAATGAGCTTAATACAATGAACTCTTAGCACTGCCTTCATAGTGTTCCAGAGATTTTGATATGTTGTATCAGAGTTCTCATTTATCTCTAAGAATTTTTTTAATCTCCTGCTTTCTGTCTTCTGTTACCCATGCATCATTCAATAGCATATAATTGAGTCTCCATGGGTTGGAGTAGCTTCTTCTTTTTTTAACTATCATTAATTTCTAATTTCATTCCATTATGGTCAGATAGAATGCAGGGTAGTATCTCTGTTTTTTTATATTTGCTAAGACTAGCTTTGTGGCAGAGCATATGATCTGTTTTGTAGAAGGATCCATGTGCTGCTGAGAAAAACATGTAGTTGCTTGTTGGAGGATGGAATATTCTATATATGTCTTTTAAGTCTAGATTATTGATTGTTCTATTGAGTTTTGTAGATTCTTTGTTTATTTTTTGTTTGGAAGATCTATCCAGTGAGAGAGGTGTGTTAAAGTCACCCAGTACTATTGTGTTGTCATCTATTTGATTTTTGATGTTGAGAAGGGTTTGTTTGACATACATGGCTGCCCCATTGTTTGGGGCATAGATATTTAAGATTGTTATGTCTTGTCAATATATGATTCCCTTAAGCAGTATGAAATGACCTTCTTTAACTGTTTTCACTAACTTTGGTTTGAAGTCCACTTTATCTGATATTAGGATGGAAACCCTTGCTTGTTTATGCAGTCCATGTGAGTGATACATTTTTTTTTCCATCCTTTCACCTTCAATCTCTGAGTGTCTCTTTCTATGAGATGAGTCTCTTGGAGGCAGCATATTGTTGGGTCTTTTTTAAAATCCAATCTGCCAGACTATGTCTTTTAATTGCTAAATTTAGGTCATTGACATTCAGTGTTATTAATGAGACATGGTTTGTATTCCCAGACATTTTAGTTTATTCTTAGTTTTTAACTTGACTGGGTTTGTCCTGTGATTGGCCTTTCCTTTAATTTAGTCCCCCCCTTTGCAGGTTTTCATTGTTGTTTTTTATTTCTTCCTCATGGACTATTTTGCCAAGAATGTTCTGTAGTGCAGGCTTTCTTGCTGTAAATTCTTTTAATTTTTGTTCATCTTGGAAAGTTTTTATTTCATCATCAAATCTAAAACTTAATTTTGCTGGATATAAGATTCTTGGTTGGCATCCATTGTCTTTCAGAGCTTGGTATATGCTGTTCCAAGTTCTTCTAGCTTTAAGTGTCTGGGTTGAGAAGTCTGCAGAGATCCTCATTGGTTTCTCCTATATGTAATCTGATTTCTTTCTCTTGTGGCTTTTAAGATTTTCTCCTTATTTTGAATACTAGGCATTTTCATTATGATATGCCTTGGTGTAGATCTGTTGTGATTTTGTACATTTGATGTCCTGTAAGCCTCTTGTATTTCATTATCCAATTCATTCATTATGTTTGGAAATTTTTCTGGTATTATTTCATTGAACAGATTTAACATTCCTTTGTTTTGAAATTCTATGCTTTCCTCTATCCCAATAATTCTTAAATTTGTTCTTTTTATATTACTCCATAATTCTTGGATGTTCTGTTCATGGTTTCTTACTATCTTCACTGTGTGGTCAACTCTATTTTCAAGATTAAGTATTTTGTCTTTATTGTCTGAGGTTCTTTCTGTCAAGTGATCTAACCTGTTGGTGATGCTTTGTATTGACTTTTCAATTTGGTTTATTGTTTCTTTCATTTTAAGGATTTCTGTTTGTTCTTTTCCAGAATCTCTATATCCTTATTGACGTAATCTTTTGCTTCCTGTATTTGCCTATGTAGCTCTTTATCAAAATGATTTCTTGCTGCCTGGGTTTGGTCTCTTAAATTATTCTTTAAGTCACAGAACATTTTAATTATGTACATCCTGAACTCCTTCTCTGACATTTCTTCTGCTGTGCTGATCATGGATTCTAATAATGTAGTATCTTGGTTTGTTTGAGGCACTTTCTTTCCTTGTTTTTTCATGTTGTTTCTGTGTCTTCCCTTCTAGCACTGCAGATCTGACGTGTTACAGTTTTTATCCTATAGGCTTATAGATTCCCTACAGGGTTCCAATACCTCTCCTTTAAGGGGGAGACCAATATTGACAGATCTCAATACAAGCAATATATAGTTTCAAACCAAGTAGCTCCTAATAGCTCCTAAATACATTTATGGCTTAGTCACAATATGTAAAAATTATGAGTTCAGATACCATCTACTATATCAACCATAAGTTTGTACAAGGCTCTACAGTTTCTGCTGGTGGGCTAGAGAGTGCCAAGAATAAGGTGTAGGGTGAGATGTTAGAGAGGTAACAAGTGAGGCTATAGTTATTAGATTCTAGAAAGCATGAAAAAGGTATCCAAAAGAAGTTGGCTATTAGTAGAAAAGAGAGAAAGAGATTTGGGGAAGATCAGTAAGTAGGGAGAAAATAGAGTACAACTAATGAGGAGACATAAACATTAAGAAAAAAATAAAACATGTAAAGGTAGAAGTTATGAGACTATATAATACAGTTGTATTATATTAACCTGATATCCTAGTCCACAGTAGCCTAATGTATAAAAAATACTTGATTTCACAAATGTTAGGGAAGTGAGGGCAGGAAAAGAGTGAGAGAGAGAAAAGAAAAAAAAGAAAGGAATAAAAGAGAGGGGAAAAAGGAATAGAAGAAAATATTTTTTTAAAAAAGTCTCAATGTAAATAAACAGGTTTGCTTCCCTTCTCCTTTTATTGTTGCTTACTGATATCTGCCCACTCAGGTCGAATATGGTGAAGCCAAGGTTTCACAAAGAAGCCTTCTGCTTCAGAGATAGGGTGAAGGGCTGGGCCGGGTGGTAGTGTTAGATGACATGTTCAGAGATGCAGCTCTGTGGTATGCTGTGCAAAAAGTAAAAGTTTGTCTCCAGAATCTATCCCATGTCCCCAGGTGCAGGTGAACAGGGAGGTTCTGCCCTGGTAGATGGAGATCCACACAAGAGCGGCATCCAGGGGTTCTGTGTGGGTGCAACGGGTAGGGGTCCTGCATGAGTGGTCACCCGAGGTACTGTGGGGTGTGTGGGTGCTAGAGCCGGGGATCCCGTGTGGGAGTGGGTTTTGCATAGATGATGGGACAGTGTCCTGTGCCAGAGTGCGCAGGTGGAGTCCTGCGTTGGCTTGTGGCTGGGGTTCTGTGTAAATGCTGGGGCCTGTTGACCCTGCAGGGCACACAAGTGGAGTTCCTGCATGGAGGTAACTGTCAGGTGTTCTCTAAAAACTTGCTTAGAAACAATGTTTCCACTACTTTAAACCTCAGTCCTTGAGAGACTAGGAATGCCATGTCCATCTAGGCCGCCATCTTGGAACTGATCCCTGGTCTATGTCTTTTGATTATTTTAGGCCATTTACATTCAATGTTGTTATTGAGATATGATTTTTATTTCCTGTCAGTTTGATTTATTTCTGGTTTTTAATTTAAATTAGTTTCTCCTTTGCTTTACTGATCTTTTAGTGTATTTCCTCCCTTTACTCTTTTCTCTTTTATTTTTCATTGTTTCTTCATGGACTATCTTATTATGTTTTGTAGTTCAGGCTTTCTAGTTGTGAATTATTTTAACTTCTATTCATCATGGAAGGTTTTCATCTCATTTTCAATTCTGAAGCTTAAGTTTGCTGGGTATAGTATTCTTGCCTGGCATCAATTTTCTTTCAGAGATTGGTATGTATTATTCCAAAACCTCCAAGCGTGGAGGGTCTGGTTTGAGAGCTCAGCTGAGATACAGATTGGTTTATCTCTTTTTCCTGTCATTTTTCTCTGGCAGCCTTTCAAATTCTAACCTTTTTGTGTATGTTAGGTATTTTGATAATAATGTGCCTTTATGTCTGTCTATTTTGCTTTTGTATATTTTGGGTCCTGTAAGCCTCCTGCATTTGATTTTCCATTTCATTCTTTAGACTTGGGGTATTTTCTGGTATTTTATTGAAAAGATTGTGCATTCCTTTTGTTTGTATCTCTGAGCCTTTATCAATATCAATAAATCTTAAATTTGGTCTTATTATGTTATTCCATACTTCTTGGAAGTTCTGTTTATAGTCTCTTAACATCATTTATACATGTTCAACTTTGTTTTCAAGATTATATATTTAGTATTCTTTGCCTGATACTCTGTCTTTCAAATGATCCAGTCTGTTGATTATGCTTTCATTTGAATTTTTTATTTGATTTATTGATTCCTTCAGTTAGAGGATTTCTGCTTGCTTTTTTTTTTCAGAATCTCTCTTTATTGAAGTGATCTTTTACTTCCTTTGTTTTTTTTCTGCTTCACTCCTCATACTATCCTTTACTTTGCACATCAGTTTAACTGTGTACATTATAAATTCCTTCTCTGACATTTCTTTCACTGTGGTGTCAATGGTTTCTGTTATTGGAATATTTTGATTTGTTTGGGGTGATTTGTTCCCTTGATTTTTCATGTTGTTTGTATTTTTGCCCATCTAATAGTATGGGTCTGAGACAGTAGAGTTTAAACCCTGTGGACTTATAGTGTCTCTGAAGGTTTCTAGTACCTCACCAGTTAGGGGAGACTAATAATAACAAAAAACAATGGAAAAAATTACATCATTAAACCAAGTAATTCCTACTGTGATGTCTACAAAGTTAATTATCACAATAAACAGGAATGATATGATCAGTTCTTGCCTATGATAACAACAGCAAGTTTGCAAAAGGGTTTACAATTTCCAATGGTGGACAGAGAGAAAATAGAAGTGATATAAGATGTGATGATTATGAGGAAGGAGGAGGGAAGATAGAAGTAAAAAGTTAAAGGAAGAGTGAAAGAGAGATCCATAGAGATTGGCTGTTAGCAGAAAAAAAATTAAGAGAAATAGGTAAGAGGAAAAATACATATAAAGTAAAAATATTAAAAAATTAAAAAGAAAAGAATACAAAATGAAACTAAAATATAGCAACCAAATATCCTAGTCCTCAAAAATCTGATCCATGGAAGATAACTGGCTTTAAAAATGCTAGAAATGAGAAGAAAACAAGCATGAGTACGCAGAAATGTCCATTTCCCATTAAGGTCACAATTAAACAGAGAAAAGAAAAAAAAAAGGGAAGAAAAAAATCCCAATGAAAAGCTAAAGAATTGTTTCCATTGGAGTTCAAAAGATTCTCAGCTTCTCGTCTCAGCAGTGTTAGATGGAGTTATCTGAACTGTGATGCTCCACCCTCTGGATTGCAGGAGTGAGAGAAGTAATCCCATAGGTGGAATTCCTGTAAACAGGGTTTAGGCTCAGGTGGGCTCCAGGCTCTTTTCTGAATTCCAGCTTGTCTGGAAATTTTAAATCAGTGCACCTCCAGTACCCAGTAATTAATTGTCCATGCTGGAAGACTGTACCCCAGGGATCTTCCCTGGGTTCCAATCATGTGGTTGAGGAGCTAATTTTTAGCCCCTGCATCACCTGAAGACCCCAAGTTTCCTGATTTTGGGTTCAGTCTTAAAACTCAATTTCTCCTGCCCCTGCCCTTTTGAATCCCTGGCCAGGTGTGTCTCTTTCAGCCAGTCCTGCAAGCAGGTGGATTGGAGGGGAAGGAGTAGAGCCTTGTGGGTTTCCCCAACCAGTTGTCCCCTATGTAAACCTCTCTCCACATTCGATTTTTATTTGATCACTTAAGCACACTCTATGCTTTGCAGTGTGTGTTACTGGGCCTATATTTTGGGCCAAACTTGGGTTTGCAAGGAATTGGCTCCCTCAGTTGCTGGCCCCTGCACCCTGGCTGCAAAATGCTGCCTTCCTTTGTCCTCTGCTTGCTATCTGGAGAAATGGCTGCTTCTTTCCTGCACAAGGGAAAGAAGCAGCCATTTGTATAGCTCACCTTTCAGTTTAGTTGGGCAATGTCCTTGATCTCTAAATTCTCTGTACCCAGACATGCCTCAGACCTCCTACAAGTGAAGGCTCTTTTAATTCTCTTATCCCTCTATTTTGTTCATGGAGAGACTATTCTGGCTAGTGTTTCCAGCCCATGCATGGTAGGGGGCTGTGGCACTGGGATTTTTTCCTTATTTTATATCCAACTCCCTGAGTCCCAGATCTGCTTTGAATGTCCAGTTTTAAATTCCAGTAAAGTCCTCCCTCCTGGTTTGTTGTTGTTGTTGTTGTTGACTCACCTTGCTGAGAAGCTGCCTGTCTGCTTTCTTGGATTCACACAATGGGGCAGTGAGGACAGTGAACTCCACTGCCATCTTGAAACCTTCCCCCAAGTTCTATTTTAATAGAATTATTTTTTATTTGGATACTCTAAAATAATTCTTTTCCCTTAGATAAGGAATTTGTATTTATTTCTCAAGGGCATTTTTATGGAGAATGAGAATATTAAGACATTCCAGAGTTCCATGTCTAAGTCACATATAAATATTATGATTACTTCATGATGGAATCAACATGGTCTTTCAGATCCTGTGCTATTGGTGTCTTTAATCATGTTACCAAAGAAAAAGTAGTTTTTCACTCAAATAGATTTTACAGAATATTAATTTTCAACAAATGTGCTCAAAAAATAGTTGACATTTACCTTTTGTAACAAACACACATACATATTATAGCTCCCTTTCTCTTATTACCTATCATAGTTGCTCCATAATTTCTGTTTACACTCAGCCTATGTCAGGTAAATTCCAGGGGAGAGTCCATTATTCTTTTCAAACTTAAAGCAGACACTGGGAAATTAATTTTAGGTAAGCATCTTTAGTGTGTTTCAGCATCTTTGTATAGAGTTATACAGTTTTTATTCACTTAGAATTTCAGGAAGAAAATGGTGAGGATTATAAATAATTCCAATGTGGATCTTACCAATGCCTAAAGAAATTAGGGTACCTTCTGCATCTGGTTCATTCACTGAACCCTATTGTGGTTAACCAATGATTGAATTTGTGTAGAATTGTTCATTCCACTTTTCTGTCCTTGTCCCAGTTGTTTGCCTTGTCATGATATTTTCTTAAAGAAATATAAAAAGAAATTATGTAAGAAACAGTCAAATGTCCAGTGGCACTTCTGTATTTTATATTCAAACCATAGCAATTCTAATTTCAAATACTGATTATTTGTCTTGCAAAATATATACCCCCATTCACATGTTTCTTTAGTGAATCATATAATTTTTGGTTATATATTTATGTCCTATTAGCATAATTTATTGATAATCTTCTTTCTGGTATCCCTTCATAGAATGCATGTTACACTATAGCTATTCTACAATTAGAGTTTGGGAGAACCACAATACCAATACATTTTCTGCAGATTACTTCATAATTATACTTCAAGTTACTATGTAGTTCAATGACTAATCACCATGTTACTTGCAATTTTTATATCTTGTAAGCCTGCAGTTTAAAAGACAGAAATAATCAGATAATTAGTCTTTGATTACATAGTACTCACCCTGTTCTTAAATGTACTTAAATGGTCAATAATTACCATGTAATTATGGAGCAATTATTGTAGTGCATTCACACCACCATATGTAAGGCACTGTCAGTGATTTCATCCCCTGTTTAGGGATTTATGACTCAGTTATAGAAAGGTTACTGAAGGCTGCATGTGAGTAAAACCTGTCTTACAGAGTGGGCTGTTTTGTGGAGGTGAGAGCCAATGTCAGTACAGTGGAAAAGCCTATTAAAGGAAAGTTGTAGATTTTTGACATGGCAAATAAACACAAACTATGTACAAAAAGAGAAATACTAGCTTATACTGACTTGAAATTTAAAGAAACCCATCAACTTGTTCTTTTCAGCAAGTCGTTTTCACTAAGGTGTTTCTTTTCACTTTACCCAAGGATGCTTTTTTGGATACTAATAGACCATTTAAAATCACATAGTACAAGGTTCACACGCTAAAAATTTCCATCTCACTTCCATATAGCAAGAAGTTTTAAGTGCCAGCACCTGGCACCTCAGCAAAAGATCATAGTTAGCACGTTTTCTTTTTATTGAGTTGTTGCATGGCAAGAATTGATAATTTTCCACTCTAGGAGTTAAATAAAAGTTGGTGCTTTAGAAATAGTTTTACACAGTTGTATTTTTCTACTGAACTATGTAATTCATTTAATTATATAATGTTTAATTTTATATATAATTATCTTTACTATAATCATATTTCATTAGAGGAAATTGGGATTATTCATGTCAACAGGGAAAATATTTAAACTCAACCAAAATTATAGAACATATTATCTTACCCTTTACTTGATGCTTCCAAAATTAGTTTATATAGTGTCAAGTATATGTAGGAATGCCTAGGAAAAAAATTAAGTTTAAATCTATTCTAGCTCTAAGTTCTCAGTGAATTCTTTATTAATATTTTCAAAGTTATTAATTCACCAGTTCTTAATTCACAAGGTTCATAGAAACTTGTATGTACTATGTGATTTTAAATGGTCTATTAGTATCAAAAAAAGCATTGTTGGGTAAAGTGAAAAGAAACACCTTAGTGAAAATGACAAATAAATTTGGGTATTTATTTTGACTATTTTATTCTTGATCATTGTTTCTCTTTTGATAGATCTGCTAAAATCTAAATGACCATAAAACAGAAGAAAACTAAATATAAGTTCTCAAATATTTATTTAGGTTTACTGTATTCCCCATTCCCTTCTGTAAACAGTCAATGATACTAGCCAGTGAATTTGCCTAAGAAAAGATCTCTCAAAACAGATTATCTCTCATTCCACTTATGATCAGGTGCATGTCCTTGGCAAGTCACTTAAGTGATTTGGTCAAAAATTTTGTCTTTAAATTAGTCCTAACACTGCTAGTGGTGCCAGGATGTGCTAATCGGGCTGACTGTGGTTGCAGAGATGACTAAAGGGCTATCAGAGATCAGTCCTTTGACAGTTAGACAATTTCACAGAAGTGTTAGAGCATCCTTAAATATAAATACTGCAGATATTTAGATAAGAGCATCTAAAAATAAATAAATGAATTGAGCACATTACTACCAGTAGGATTGATAAGCACGTAAGCGTAAGCCCAAATAACTCTCGAAACAACCATATTTTACATTAACTTTAGGTAAAACAAAACAAAAAAGGAAGATGGGAAGAATTAACTCAGTGAAAAGTAAGTATTTATTGACATGAAAATGTGTGTGTGTGTGTGTGTGTGTGACCAATTTTGGTTCACAAGTACAGAAATTTGAAATTTATTGTTTCACTAAGATGAACTTCTTTAAATGAAGAAAAGATCAAAATCAATTTGGTGAAAAGGCACTGTTTTCCATGCTACCATTTCTCCAAGCTTTATAAGCAACTTAAATTTTTTAAGCATCAGTTCATTATGGTACTCTCTAATAGATCTTTATATTTAGTACGTGCTATTTGAACTTATTCAATTTAGAATCAATTTTTAATTTAAAAGCTATCTGTCAGGATTCCTTCCTCAAAATCTTTTTCTTTTCCTTTTTTCTTTTTTCTTTTTTTGCTTCATTGACTCATTCCATCATTTGAAAATAATTGGAATATAGGCAAATATAAGGCAAACCCATTTCTGTAAAGCATTGATTCTCAATGCAAGTAATTTTAACTCCTGGGGACATCTGGAAATGTTTAAAAACATTTTTGGTTGTCCCAGCTTCTCTGTGCAGAATGCTGCTATTATTTAATGGGTATAGACCAGGGATACTGCTATGCAACAACTGTAGTGCACAGTACAGTACAGCCCCACAACAAGGAATTACTCTGCTTCAATTTTCCATAGCAGTGGAGATTTAAAATCCTAGCTTTTAAGGAATGTGCATACATTGACCTTAAAAATGTAAAGTTAATCACATTGAGTTTTAACAGAATGTGCATTTTTTCTCAAAATTTTTAGAAAACCATGTGAAGTAAAATGTTAGCAATGAGGTAAGGGAATATATACAATTTTAATTGAAATACAATTTAAATTTAAAAATAATACTTCAGCAAATATAAAATAAACAATCTCCTTAGCTTTTTCAAGTATGTGCATATTGTCAGCATATGTAAAAAATTCGTAATAAATAATTTTTCTTAATGACTTAAAAATTTTAAATTTTCTCTTTCCAAAGTTATATTTGGTTTTTTAATACTATTTCTTCATTTTAAAATTGAATTATCTGGAAAAAATTGTGATGATAGTAACACATTAAAAAGTTCTAAAAATATATTAAGATAGTAATAAACTAAATAAATATTTAAAAATCAAAGTAAAATTTTTATGTTTCACAAATAATACTCTTTTACTTTGTCTAGCGATTTTTAAAAAAAAATTTCAGCGTCTCTATATCCATTATAGTAATTGACTCATCACATCTTGCCTACTATCAATAGTTATGTCTCTAATTTAAAGGTCATTAGACCAAGTCACTTAAGTGACCTGCCAAGGACATGCACCCAATCATTAGTGTAACAAGAGAGAATCTCTTCTTGGGCAGAATGATTTTTCTCTGCTGTTTAATGGAGACAACTTGATAACACTCTTTTCAAGACTGCGTATAAATGTAGCAAAAGAGTATAATTTCCAGAACAGTCATTCTTATTTCTAGAAGAGTCTAACTCAAACCATTGAGTGTCTTTTTTCATCTGAGACTAAGGTCACATATGCACCTTTCATCTTCCCAGGAACAAATGAAGATGAAGTTTGGAATCATGAACCAAAACTTCTTAACTGGAATGGGGAGAATGTTACCAGGATCAGGGCTACAAGAATGAACAAATGAGGAATGAGTGATCTACTCCTCTTAGTAACACTTGTGCTATTTGTATTCATGGCAGGGACCCCAAACTAGATATAATAATTAAAAATGACTTATCAAAAAAGTTGAATGTAGCAATATTTAAAATATTTTCACAAACTTTTATCATGAAAGACTTCAACTCTATAAAAGCCATTCTCACCATACAGTAATTATCAACATTGTATTAATTTGGTATGCCCCCCCCCTTCACTTTTGGTATGGAATATTTATAGAAAATCTCAGGAGTGATGTCATTGTACTTACAAATATTTTAGTATGCTTATTCCACTGTTAAGGATATTTTATTCATTCTATAGATGTCATGTTTGGTTTTTTGTTTTTGTTTTTTGTTTTTGGTACTGGGGATTGAACTCAGGGATATTCGACCATTGAACCACATCCTCAGCCCTAATTTGTGTTTTATGTAGAGACAGGGTAACACGGAGTTGCTTAGTGCCGCGCTGTTGCTGAGGCTGGCTTTGAACTCCTGATTCTCCTGTCTCAGCCTCCCAAAGTGCTGGGATTACAGGCGTGCACCACCGTGCCCAGCTTAGATGTTATGTTTTTATTATAGTTGACAATATAACAGTAATTCCTTAATATTTTCATAAGTCCAGCAGAAAATAGATACCACAATCAAACTGGTATTATGTAAAGAAGAATGTAGTAAATGGACTATTTCTAAAGATGCACTCAGGGTTTGAGGATATTATGAAAGACAAAGACGGTTCAGTAGCCTGGCTAGCACCTGGGAAGAAGGTGTTGCTTTTAGCACTCACTTGGCCAGAAACAAGGAGTGGGTACAGTTACCTAAACCTACCCAGAGAGAAGGAAAGACACTGAAACCAATTCATTTGGAATGTAGTCTTCCAAGGATTTTTTTTCAAGTTTAAATTTAACATTGGTGTATATGTGAAGAAATTTAAGAATATGGAATATCTAAATTTTGAAGATAGCACAATAAATGTAAAATATTACATTACAAGAATCAGTTTCTCAGCTCTCATTAAATCAATGTAAAACAAATATTTTTAAATTAGAAGCATAAGGAAATACAAAATCATCAATTTATTTGATATAGCTATACACCTCCTTCAGAGCTGAGAGATTCATAGTGATGGACAGTATTAGCTATAGTGTATATGTTAGATGCTGATATTATCAATAAAGTCTGTGATTTAGTTATCACAGCAACACACTACAGAAGAAATTATAAACTCATATTAATAAGATGAGGAATCTAAAACAGAGACCAAATTATACTAAATTCCACAGGTAAAAAGTAGTGGAGTTGGGATTCAAACCCTGATATGACTAGCTCCATTACCACAGCTCCATCTACAACATGCAGCATTTCATATAAACTATACTAAGCACCAGTTTTTTATCCATATGCCTCATAACTATTTGCAGATAACATGTGTATATAATAATTATTACTCAATAATATGCCCTATGACTATTTATTGAAATGATTTATATTAAAATCTAGTACACAGGCATTTTGTTTTATAATGTGTCCTTGATGTGAAGTACAATTTTAGCATAAATATCCTCAGAGGTCTTGAGCTGACTATATGAAAGGCTGTGTTGTGGGCTGGTTACTGAACTGTATGAAGGCAACATTTCTTTAAGTAGATCCTGACACATTTTTCAGCAAATCTAGAAGGCTATGCCTGGAGAGCAGGCGTGGCACATGGCTTGTACCAATTACTAAAAAGATTTCATCATCTCATTTTGAAAAAATAATCATGAACAAAGGAAATGGTAGTGTCTTTTCTTAGATGGGTTTCCAAGATGACTCTTTTCAAAAAAGATGATGTTCAAATGAAGTGCTTAAGAGAAGTAATGACTGCTAAGAAAAATATTTATTTTCAAATATTTTTAAAGAGAATTCATTATGTATGAAAGAAATATATTTAAAAGAATATGTATTTAATGTGGGATAGTTTCCTTCTATTGAAGCTTACTATTTATTTTAAAGTCAATAGCTATTGACGATTAAGTATAATTCTAAATTCTCTGACTTCAGGAAGCATAAGGTCATAGAAGGAATGTTGCTGTTCATTAGAAAGTTTAGTTTAGATTCAATTCAGTCATTAAATTTTAATCAGTTTAATACTCATTCTGGTCTGTTTTCTTCATCTGCACAAGGAGAGAACAGGTTTATTGATCAAAACTTTTGTTATTTTAAATCATCTTGTATGAATCAACTAGTCAAAAGTCAATAAATGGCATAATAAATTAAGGAACAGATAAATCCTTAAAGCTAGACAACCTTTTTAGAGCTAAGAAATTCTTTCCTCTAGGATTCAACCAAAGGCAAAAAATGATCTGAGAAGTATTTATTCATAAAGTTTTTGAACTTACGGGCAGTGAAGCCTGTGACATTTTTTCCCAGAGGATGTTACAATCAGTCCCCTTCCCAGCTATGTCAACATGGTAGTTCAGTTAGGGAGGGACAGGTCTTCCTGCCACCAAAGATGATTCACCTGATAGGGCATATTGTCAGTTAAAGTGGTCAACTCAGTGGCAAGCCAACAGGCAGGAATAGTAGTTCATTAGGTTGACCATGCAGTCCTAGATAGTGCATGCAGTGAATCAGGAGACTAGCTAAGTATATGATAGAGATTAATGGAAACTCAGATACAATGTTTAATAAACTCTACATGCATTCCCAGTTGTCCAGAGCATATGTGAATGCATGACACAGAACTTACCATGCCCAAACCAGTCATGCATTCCTGGATATAGATAATATTTATATGCAGCAGAGATAGCAGGGGGCTTCATAGAAAGTAAGATCCTGGGCTGAGGTTGTGGCTCAGTGGCAGAGCGCTTGCCTCGCACGTGTGAGGCACTGGGTTCCATCCTCAGCACCACATAAAAATAAATAAACAAACTAAAGACATTGTGTCCATGTATAACTAAAATATATTTTTTAAAAAAAGAAAGTAAGATCCTGGGAAAATTGGAAAACACAATCCAAAACTGTGCACTGTCTGGTCCAGATAAAGATCTGTTAGCAGAAAATGAAACATTTACTGGCTGAGGTAGTAGAGTACAAGCTCTTATATTTGCATGAACCCTAAGTTATGTAGTTATAGTGGTGACCCTTAGAATGCCATGTTTTAAACACACTGAGCAGACATACATTGCAGATATTATACAACTGGAAACATATCATAGATTTAGTCCAGGCAAGCTTACTAAAACAAACTAACAACAACAAAACTAGCAAAAAAACAACTGAAAAAGACAGTCAAAATTCAGAGTTATTAGTACACTGTCTAAAAAGTCTGATATTTTTTAAAAATGATATACATAAGGAGATAAAAAAGTATGATCCATACTCAAGGAAAAAAAGTAGTTAGTTAAAACCATCTTCAAATTTTCTCAGATGTTGCAAAAGTAGACACAGTTAACAAAGCTGCTGTTATTTATATGTTCAAGCAATAAAAGAAATCTTGTTTAATGATTTATGCAAACAATTAGTGCATAAAAGAGAGATAAATTTATTTAGAAATAAATGTATTGTGATAATAAAAAACAGAATGACAAAAATATTTTTAAAATTAATTAGAATGACTAAAGTGCAGACCTGTGACATCAGAAAAATAGAACCAATTAACTTGGCATAGATTAATAGCAATGTTCTAATCTGAAGAGCAAATAGAGAAAAGCTGAAGAAAAAACATGAGAACTATGGGACAATATCAAGTATACCTATGTATGTGTAATGAGTGTCCCCAAAACAGAAGAAAGTGAAAAGAGGGAAATATTCAAGATTCAATAGTGGGAAACTTCTTCAATTTTATGCAAACAGTAATCTTCCAATTATAAAAATTAAAAAACCCTAAATGAGATCAATACTAAGAGTTCCACATTGAGATACATCTAGTCAAACTATTGAAAGGCAAAGACAAAGGGAAAATCTTGGAAGCAGTGAAAGAAAAAATCAACTCATCTAAGATTAGAGGGATTATATTACAAAAGGGCCTGACATCTACTAGGAAACAGGCTCAAATCCATGTATTGACATATTCAAAATGTTGAAAGTAAACAAAAATGTCTCAAATAAGAATAGTGTGTTCAGCAATATTACCATTTAATAATGAACATGAAAGAAGACATTTTCAGATAAACAAAGACTGAAAGCTTTTATTGTTAGGATTTCTTGGCTTCTAAAGAACCCCATGAAATGACTGCAGACCGTACATTCCCTTCAAGCACTCATGGAACATTTTGTAGTAGAAATAATTTCCTATTCCATAAACAAGACTCAATAAATATAAAATGACTGACATCATACAAGGTATTGCCTTATCATGGCAAAATTATATTAAAATTCAAAACAGAAATATGGGAAAATCCCAACAATAGAATTTAAACAAGATGATTCTAATTACCCTTGGATCAAAGAAAGATCACACCACACAGACAGACAGACACACACACACACACACACACATATACTTGTTTTTAATGGAATAAAAATGAAACACTCGATATATAAAAATTTATGGGACACTGCCAAAAAGCATTCAAAGAAAAATTTACAGATTTGAGTGTTCTTCTGAAAAGAGAAAAAAAAGTCCTTTAAATCCATAACCTAAGTTTACACCTTAAAAATGATAAATAGAAGAGAAAACTAAATCTAAAGCAAACAATAAAGGAAATAACAACAGAAATCAATAAAATATCAAATATAAAAGAGAGACAATTAATGAAACAAGTCAGACTTATCCGTTGATACCATGGGAAAAAATGGCAAAACCTGGCTAGATGGACCAAAAAATGAGAAATGATACAAATTCACAAAATCCAGAATAATGATATTTACTAAAACAACAAATTTCTAGAAGGAAACATGTGAAAATATTTCTAAACTTAAATTGGGTCAGATGTCTTAGACATATAGAAAGTAGGAAATATCAATTAAAATGACTCATTTGAATTCAATAAATTAAAACTCCTTTTAAAAACTAGTAAAAAAAATGAAGACAAACCAAAATAGAAAAATATTTGTAAGTTCTATATTACATTAGATACATTTTCTAAATTACATAAATAATTATCATTATCCAGTAGGAAAAATGACAACTCTATTTAAAAAGTGGACAAATGATTTGAATAGAATTTTTACCACAGAATATATTCTTAAAATTCTAATAACCTCACAAAGAAGTACTCAACATTAATAAATATTAATAGTTGTAGGTTAATATTGAATCATTGACTTGTACAATTACAATGATAGAATTTTATGATATGTATATTCATTACAATAAAATTGTTTAAAATTAATTACAATGACACACCTCTACACACCCAGTAGGGAAGTTAAAAAAAACAAAAAAAAAAAAAACAAGACTCTGTGTTGTGAAGATGAGCAAAACCTGGAACCTCCACTAATTCCCAGTTATATACCTACATGAGATAATGGTTTGGCAGTTTCTTGAAAAGTTAATCCCACATGTAGAAATATACCTCAAAGAAATGAAAATGAATCTGTGCAAATACTTATATGTCAATGTTTCTATCAGTATTATTAATAGTAGCCCCAAACTGGAAAAAATCCAAATTCATATCACCTGGTGAATGGATAAACTAAATGTGATGCATTTATACAGTTTACTTAGTAGTGAAAGGGATCAGAATGCTAATTTGTGCTGTAATGTAGATGAAGCTCAAGAGCATTGGGGTAAATGAAAGAAGTCAGATGGAAATAGTGCACATTATATTCTTCATTTATATGAAATATGCAAAACAGACCTATACATAGAGACCTATACATACAGAGGTATCATAGAGGTGTTTGGGCTGGTCAGAGGAGACAGTGATTACAATCAGATTTGAAGGAATTTTGCAAGGTAGGGCTGGGAATGATAGAAAGTTCTGAAATTGAATATTGGGATGGTTACAGAACTTTATAAATTTACTAAAAATCATTGAATTGTATAATTACAATGATAGAATTTTATGATATGTATATTCATTACAATAAAATTGTTTAAATAGCTATATAATTCTATGATGATCTAATTAAATAGTGCTATACTAGGAGATGTTTTAAACCCAGTCCTAATAGTCTAAATAAACATTCTATTTCAATTTTTATCAAAACAAAAGGAAATAGTAGACAAAATTTGGAACTGATTATAATAAAATAGCAAATTTAGTGAGGAAACTTAGGTTTTTAGTTTTACTTGATGTTATAAGACTTAAGTCTCAAATTTAGAGAAATAAAAACATTTTTGAGTTAAAAAAATAAAAATTAATAGAAGCTCAGGATTTGTTCCCCTTCATTCAAAGAAAAAATCAACATGTAGTTTGGCAATTCTCAAACTAGGATCTCTTAAATAGCAGTACTGGCATCACCTGGGAAAGGTAGATTTATCAGACCCTATTTCAGACTTACTAAATAAGAATGTCTGGACAGTTGGCTCAACAATTTGTATTTTAATAAGTTCACTGAGTGATAGTAATACTTTGCTAAAATTTGAGAGCCATATACCCATAATTAGTGTGGTAGTAAGATTTTTTTTTCCGTGGGGGAGGGGGGAGCGGCATTTGTATCTCCTAATTTCCCATAAGCCAAATGCTTTTTTAAATAAATTTTAAAAATATTTAGCAAATAATTTTTAAAAAGTCTTATGTATACAATTTTTAATTTCATATTTCTGTGGAAAAATCACGTGGTGGTGTTCCACTTAACTCTCTTACATGGAAGTATTGAGCTGGAGCAGAGTACAAGGTACCCCTAAGTACCCCTGGAGATGTATGGGTTCTTTAGTGTGTCTCTGAACCATGCAGTTTTCCTTTTTCACCTTTGCTCTTTGTCCCCTTCTATGTTTCAGCTGTTTGCTCCTGACCTTGATGTAACCCTAAACAAAAAAAGCAAATTACAGATTTTGGAAAGCACATTGAATCCTTAAAGTAGGCAAAAAATTATTGAAATTGTATGCCTATAGTGGTAGAGTGGGTAGAGCTTGATTTTTATAGCCATTAATTAGTATTAATTTGAGTGTCTTCAAATTATGTATTTCTTCGTGGTTTATTTTTTTTGTTTCATGTGCTGGGAATTCTAACAACAGATTAATCACTCCTGGAGTAATAGGTTGTTTTGTGTGTTTATGTTGTGCAATGATTGTTTTACTTCTTTAGAAAATCTAACTTTTAATCTAGCAATTTGGAATGAAATGTCCTCTTACAGTTCTGTACTAAGTCATTTACATGTAATCCAAACAGCTATGAAAAAATGGTCAAGGTGATTTTTCAAATAATTTAGTGATAAAGACATAATTTGAGTTCCTTTGGCCAGATTACAACACTACTGTGCAATTACTTTAATTTTTGAATACTTAATATGGAAAATCTGTTGATTTTCCTTTTCCTTGATTCATAGATTTTTTGATGAGATATCTATATCCTTTCTTGAGTAGTTGATGTACACATTAATAGAGAAATAAAAACATAGTTTAATAAATTTAATTATTAAACATTTTTGATGGTTATTCCATCTCTCATTTATTCATACTAGTAGGCAAAAAGAGTTTGGTTTGCCTTTCATGAACATCTGACACACAATCCATCTCAAAACAATCAACTTTGAAACCTTGATCTTTGTTAGGGGGCCTTGGACTGATTTCATACACTGATTTTAATTCACTGATTTCATTATTTTTGACAAATAATCACACAGTTTGATATAATCAATTTCCTCATAGATTTTGAATAATTTTCTTATAATTGTTGATGACATATAAAAAGTAACAAAATATATTTATGTCCTAATATTTCAACTTTTCATTTGTATTTAATGTTGCTATTTGTTAACCTTCTCTAAAACTATAAACTTAACAATTATTCGTGAAGAAATTTTAAAAATATTTTTAGTTCTCATGGACACAATATATTTTATTTATTTATTTTTATGTGGTGCTGAGGATAGAACCCAGTGCCTCACACAGGCTAGGCAAGTGCTCCACCACTGAGCCACAACCCCAGACAGCTAGTGAAGAAATTTTTATGTTGATTAACACTTCCAGCTCTGAGTGCTAATCTTGAAGCTACCTACTAACCTTTAGTCTCTTTTTCTTTTAAATGAGACATTACTAGCATCTTCCTTGTAAGTTTTTTTTAATAATTAATTGAAAACATTTATTTTATCATGGAGTATGATACAGTATAATTTAAAATTTCATTTCTGATACAAAATAAAATCTCATATTACCTAATATATTTGTGATTCTGATAAGCATATGTTTTGGTAATAACAGAGACATTTAATTCCTTGCTTTTTTATAATTTGAGTACCAATCTACAAAAATTTTATACTCAAATCTGTCAATAAAATTATTTGCAATTATAATCAAATTATATACAATGCAGATAATAGTTAAAAATATATTGACATTTTCCAAAGATGTAATCGATACGTCTAGAATTCACCTTGTAAGTACCATTTAAGAAAGTCAAGTTAATATTATATTTGTTAAAAAAAATTTGTTTTGAATTGGAAAAATGATCCTCATGTATGTTTTCATTTGTCAATTCTGAGTTAAAAATTTTAATTTTGAAAGCTTTTTATTTAACTGTTTTGTACATTTGGGGGAAATGTACCTGCATGATTCAATAGAAAAACCAGTTTTTTAAAACTCATTTAGTAAAAGAAAATAGAAATTCATTGACTAGAAAGTGCCTTGCAATTTAAAGAGTACTCAAAATATAATCAGTTCTCAAGTTAATTAGTAGGGTTTTCACTGGCACTTTATAGATGTTTAATGTTTATCGTTTATCTGTGGATTTTAATTTTAATTTGCATTGATAAAAAAAGGAACATGTTAAAAGAGAATCAGATTACTTCTGTGGTAATTAACTGCCTAGAAATGTCAGTAGATCCCGTGTAACACCAGAATATTTTGGTACAAAAGGAAAGGTAGAACATTTTAACATTTTTACTAGTTAGTAGCTAATACAACATAATAACTGAATAGGACATTTTTATTTTTTGAAACCACCTCTGTGTTCATTTTAGTTTACTTATAACACTTTCTCATCAAAGATCTTCCTCTGCATTAAAGTTGAGTAAATAAACTGGAAGATTTTCCTCTGATCATGGTCACATAACTAATTCTTTTTAATTTGGTGAAAAAAGAGAAACACAAAAATGCATTAAACAAGAGCAGATTAAGCTGCTCACAAAAATATATAGGTTGCTTTAAATGACACAGCTATCTACTATGTTCTATATGGATAAAAAAAAAAACTTTTAGCTTCACTCTTAATTATACATAATACCCCCAAATGTGGTCAAACCTACTTAATACATGTGGAAGATAGAATAATAAAGTATGAATTCTGTCTTAATCACTCTGTTCTATTAAACATTAAAAGGCTGTTATTAATAGCACTTTTATAATGGATGTCATTTTCTACCTTGAATGAAAACCTCATCTCCTTTCACGCATTCATTGCAGAAGTTATATAATCTTTTCAATTCTGAATCATATACCAAAGAGGAATTTTCTTTTGGTTATATGGCATATCTTCTTTGTATCTGCTCCAGTTCTTGACATACAGTAAATGTTCAACAATGACTTGTAAATAATAAATGGCATATGATTGAAGAAAGGAAAGGAAAAAACAAAAAAGACTAAGTGAATTGTCATTAAGCAAAATATCTGTTTAGTTTAAATATGCTATCTCAGGTTTTGATGTGTAAACTTTGGCTGTAAGGGAGATGTTATAATTTGTGGTATTTTGAAACCTGTGTAATAATAAGCTGTGTTATAATTAGGTTCTACAATATAACTAAAGAACAGGGAGGCTCTTAAGTATATTTAGTAGGAAGAAGTGATAGAACACTTAAGTTTTTACAAGTTATATATTTTAATTACAATTTTAGAAAATTGTGTGATACTATACTAGCTTCTTTGGGGAAATGGCTGAAAGTTACTTTCTAACACCTGAGATATCCATGAAGATGCTTTGAGACTATAAATAAATAAAGGTTGAGTTGCTGGCAAGAGATTTTACAAAGTTTTCAAGCAAGCTAAGGGCATTATAATCTATCTAATGCCCAATTTGAACTTCTAGAAGAAGCCTATTTCTTAACAAGTTAATAGAATTCATGAGACATTATTCTCTGGGTAATCTCTGGATATATATCAAGTATTTAAATCCTTCTTGGTCATAAAATGAATCCGAAAAATTTCATCTTGTAAAGAATGTAAAACTAGCATGGACTTTCTGGACATCATCTTCTGGGATTATGTTTCAATTTGTTCAAATGTGAATATGTTGGTGGTGTTTCAAATGTGCATTTAGAATCTGGTAAACAAGTGTTCATGGGTCCAGATCCAATAATAAAGTTTGTTAGCTTATTAACTTCAGTAAAATCTTTTGTTTAAACAGGCCTAACAGTCAAAGACGCATATTTAATACAGTCACAATTTTAAGCTTCCTATGTTACCAAGAATCTGATCGTGGTAAACAATTTAGTGATATTTTTCTCTTGGTTTAATTGTTCAGTTTATGTAAATAAAGCCAAGGTACACTTTTGTTTATACCTTATACAAGTAGAAATAATATTTTTAGATATGCTTCTTGATTGTCTTTTGAGAAATCACTTGGGAAAGACAAAAGTCTGAACCAACCTTTGTACAATCATTGCCTTGTAGTTATCTTCAGGAGCCAAGCATGGCTTTAAAAAATATTTTTAAAAATCAATCTAACTCAGTGCTAGATTATTGTTGGCAAATCTGTGTATCTGTAAGTATGTACTATAAGCTTAGGATGGACAAGTGTTTGGACTTCCATGTCTGGGAATTATGCCATCAATACCCACAGTTGATTCACATGTTTTTTTGGCACTTTCCCCTCGTGCCATCTGTGTGTTTGGCATTGTGCCTACTTGCAAGTTGGTCAGACCTGTGCCAACATAATGGAATTTCTATGGTTGGTACATAGAATGCTGTAAGATGTAGCATTTGAAAGAAAAAAACCTGCTTCAGGGGCACCACATTGGTTCAACATATGGCCTTCCATGGATACCTGAAGAGAAAGGGTGAAAGAAGATAGAAATCTATGAATTCTTCCAAATGACAGTTTAAATAAAAACACTGTAAATTTCTGTTCAAGACACAAAACAAAAATTTCTTCAAACACTTTAATTCTTAAAATATTTAAATATTAAGTGGATTGTGGATTCCCTACAATTTTGACTACTAAGTGACCATTGAGATTTTTGAATGAAGTATTTAATATTTCAGAAGCAACCCTGACAGTAGGCTCAGAAGAATTAAGCATTTCATTAAAACTGAAAAAAGTATCAGAGTGCAGATACTATTCCTAAGTTTTGAGGGCCAAAATATATGAATGAGATATTAGGTTTTTAGAATGGTCATGATAAGCACTAAAAAAAATGTTGCTATTGATTTTTAAAATCAGTGAGTAAGACTTATAATAATATATAGTTGTTTAAATGAAGTACACTAGGCTAGGTTGTGCTGCAACAACAAACACACCTCCATATCTGTATGGCTTAACACATGGAAATCTTATCAAGCACATCAGTCATGATGCTCTCCATTAAATAAACCAGGTATGAGGCACAGGTGCTTGTGCCTCTGCCACATTGTGAGTACATTGTCATCTTGGCATCATCCAGCCTGCAGATGGAATAGGAAAGAGGTCAAAAAGAAGGAACCTAGCATATGCCAGGCCAGAAATGACAATATTACCTCCCTTATAAACCACTGGCTAGATTTAGTCAATGGTCAACCTGCCAAAAAATACAATAGATCATAATGTATCAGGGAGTACCGACAGCCTGCATCATGGCAGATAATATCAGAAATCATTCTTTTGTCTGTGGAATAAATCAAGAGAATAATGACATCCCTATCATCCTGCTTATAGAATTTTGGACTGGCAGGGACCCCTCAAGACTAGGTATGATGATAGTCTCAGAGGTCATTGCATAGCTCTCCAATTCTGTGTCCCCATTGCCTTGCACTATCTATGGCACATTTTTTTGTTCAGTGAGAGAGTAAGTAAGTAAATGAATGAATGAATGAATAAAAGTGAAACTTCTATTATTTATCATATCTAAAGGGATTAAGGGACTCCAGTGAGTTCCCAGAGTAATTCGTCCTGCAGTTCTGTGCCAATCTGGGGAAACTTTATTTGCATATTGTTCACCTTTTTGTATAAATGTTTCCAAGGTAGACAATGTATTTCCCTGTGAGAAGTTTAAAAAGATCAAGTAGTTTTTGACTGTAGGAATTTGCTGTTTTGCCTCCCCAAATTTGTACTTTACATGAAGGTCTTATCTTGCTTTGAGCATTTCCTGTTGAGTCAGGACAGCAGCCTCCATGTGGGTGCGTTTACATCTATTGGTTTGTGGGAGGCCTGGAACTTTGTTTTATTCTAATCAGAGGATTCTGCCAGAATTTTTATTTTGAGTTATCAGGAAGAAGAGTTAGTTATAGTTTGTGGCATCTTTTTTTGGTGCCCACTGTGAGCTAGAGGATATGCACTGAACAATGCCATAAGACCTACTTACACTTGAAGGTATTAGGAAGACCTGCAGGTTCCTCTTGGCCCAGCGGAACACGAGAACATTTTAAATCACAGTACTGGCATAGGAGGAATATTGCTGTGTTTTTAGAATCAGTAGTAAACAGACCAGGAAAGTAAACAAGTATGCTGTAGATCAAGTAGAAGGTTAAAGAATTAACATGAGGACATGGTAAAGAAGCAAACAACCAACAGGGTATTTGAGTTTTGTTTACTTCAGCATTTTCTACTTCCATTCTCTTCTTAAGGAAGATCTACTAAAATTTGTTTTCTGCTTCAAGAAGAATCTAAGGCAAAAAATGATATACATGTAGGAGGCAACTTTAAATTGAAAGTTGAGGCACACACAAAAAAATGGGTAGTGCAAGGCCAGGAGACCAAAAGGTGGTAAATTAAACCGCTGGGAAAGGCTTTATTGAGAAATACGCTTCCGGGCGAATTCCCCCTCCAAAAGAGCAGGTGAGGAGAATCACGCACCTGTTCTGCAGTACAGAAAATTTAAAGGCACGGTCAGGAAGGGGAAGGCTTAAGGCAGGAAGAGAGGGGCTATGAGGTACGAAGAGGAGGTATCTAGAGTCTCATGTCCTCTGGGATTGGTCAGGGGATCCTGCTAAGTCAGAGTCCTACTGGGATGAGTCAGGAAAAGTCCACTGATTGGTAGGAGGTGCCATTACTGCTCATGTATCAGTGTCTGGTTGGCTATTCCTTTGTGCATGCGGGCTGCTTGCTGCTTTGTTCCCTGCAGCCAGTGGCGGCATTCGCCATGTTTGTGCGTTCTCCTCGCTAACCTAACAGGTAGCATGGACTGAATATTTTCATCGTCTTCCCATCAGCAGTCAGTCTGTTTTTTATAGAAGGAGGAGATAAGGTAGGATGAGAATGGGTGGAGGAAAAGAGGTTAGGAGATCTTAAAAGAAAACAAAAATTTAAAAACAAACTAAATAGGATTTGAGGGCAAGGGATAGGACATTGTACCTGAGCTCTACTTCTGGATTGTGGCATAGGATGAAGAAAGAACACTGGAGAGCTATATGTGAGTTGTTCTTATTCTCTATTTCTCTGCTTTAGACCTAGGAGATGTGAATCCTAGTTCTTGTTACTTTGAGGATATGGAAAGATTTTACATGTTCAAGGAATTATTATAGAATTAACTATACTTCCCATGACCACACATATTAGTCTGTTAATTGAGAGAAATCCCTTAGTATTTAGCTCCATATTGACTACTGATCTAGATAGACTCAAACCTTAGAAACTATTCACTAAAATACCTTTGAGTCTCTAAAACAAATAAACAAAAAAATCAATTTCAAGCCAGTTATAAATTTTTTATGGGGAACATGCTTTTTTCTATTTTTTTCAAACAAAATCAGCACTTTTGATAATTCATTTTATTTTCATGTACTGATAATTTTCTTTTTGATTCTTGCTTCAGAATATGTGCTCACTTTAAAAACTTTTTAAGTGGAAGAGTGGTTAAAATTTTACAGTGCATTAGTAATCACACATCACAAATGGTATTCTGTGAATCACAAGGAGAAAGCTAGAGGGGAAAAAGAGTCAACAAGTTCATTTCTAGATGCCTCTTAGCTGTAAACCTCTAACTACTCTTCATTTGTCAATACTGAACTTTAATGAGGCCGGATAAGAAGCTAGTCAATGGATATCCATTTAGCTAGTGATAATCTGAACTCCAGCTGATTGTCCTAGCAGCTGTGTGACTTCATTACCATTAGAAAGGCGTACAGCCAAGCCAGCTGGTATCCAAACCAGCTACTCCATACACAGAGCATATCTATTTGTTGGTTTACACATCAGAATTACACAAGGCTCCATGAAAAGTTTGGAGTATAAAATAGAATCTGCATAAAGATTTAATTTAAAGGGCTTATCATTACTATGCCAAGTACAGCTAGTTTGTTTTGTTTCTACTATGATATAGTATATTGTGGTTGTTTTCAGTTCTTCCATAAATGCAGCCTACATGCAAAATTTGCATTTAGATACCAAACATAACTGCACATCATAATTTCCCAGTTAAGAAAACATCTTTTTGGTTGTGTTTGTTTTAGTGCTTACAACAGTGCATTTTCATTTTGTAAGGCAGCTTTAATAGAAAGCAGTTTTAGGAACTTGTTAATAGCTAGTTTAGCTTCCATCTGTCCCCTCTTTCAATTCCTAATGTCACTGTCTAGATCAGGCCTCTGTTAGCACCCTTCTGGACTTTTGCAAAGATTTTCTGACTGGCCTTGCCTCTTTAGTCTCTTTCCGTTTTGTTATTACATGAAGATTTTCTTGGATCACATTCCATTGACAATAATAGTGTTTTATAGTTTAGTTTCTGGGGCATGTGTACCTGAAACAATTTGAATCCAGAAGCAAGTGGAAAGCAGATTCTTAGCTCCATCTCAGACCCATTGAATAAATCTGAGAGTTAATCTCAATTCCACTATTTTTTGAAAGCCACTTCTGGAATAAGGATACCACAGATAATCCACTTCTTACAAGGGTCCTCTCAATGAAATGGTTAACACTTTGTCTTAAATGAGAAGAATCAAAGCATAGATCATAGAATAAGTTCAAAATATGCGAAAAATAAATTATATAAGAAACCCATGCAGTATTAAGGATAAAGCAATGTTAATTAAATTCACAAACTCAAGACAATGCAAGAGAAGAGGGGTGATTAATAACTCAAGATGACAGACACACAAATATGGAGTTATATTTTTGAAAGAATTTTAAGAATTTTAACTGTGTCTTATAAGAATAACACCAGGTAGATTCAGCTGTGAATCTTAAAGAAATGTTGAAATACATAAGTATGTTTTTGAGCAATCAAGCAGCAAAAAATGGCAGAGATACTGTCATGCAGACATTTCTCATAGAAATTAGTTTCTAAAGAGGCACATTCGTTTCTAAAGAGGGGAAAAATAAAGACAAGAACTTAATTACTGTATAGAATGTAAAAAGTCATATAAGGACAGACAAGGCCTTTCAAGTGTTAAGTTCTCTGGTGGTGCTTTTGCTTATTCCTGTTTTCTTTAAGTCACCTGATTCCCAAAAGGAAGATTGGGAAGGGCTCAGGCTGATTGTGGAAGGAAAATCTTAGGAGAAGGAGAAAGGAATATTGAATGTCAGAACACTAGCTGTTTCATTCCCAAAAGGATAGAAATTGCACTGGGCTTTGAATGAATAATGTTAGCCATAAGAGGAGTCTATAGTTGGTGTGAACTAGAATGAGAGCATTGGTTTAGGTTCCACAGTATTTTCAAGGACTATGCATAGATATTTTTAGCAGGAATTATAAAACCCTAAATAATCTAAATCAAGCCTTCAATTAAAGTTACCAATCTAGTCAAAATTTGTGATTTTCATATGTATGTTAACTATGTTTAAGACTCAAAAATTCAGTTTACATGTTATTAGCAAAAAAATTACCAAAATTGTTTCAAAATTATGAATGAATACTATATGTTACATACAACATCAAAGTGTAATACCTTAAGAAGGCCCATTGATTATGCTCACAATTTTGTCAGGTTTGGAAGTAGAAAGTTCTCACCTGGGTGTTTTTCCTTTGATTTGTGGGCATTAGCTTGGTAGCTGGAGTTGGAGGATTCAATTCCAAAATAATTTCTTCACCCACATGTCTGATATCTTGGTTTTGTTTGGCTTCTGTCTCTCCAGCATGAGGCCTGTCTCTGCTCGCAACATGATGGTCTCAAGTTAGTTGCAGTTCTTATGTGGAAGCTGGCTTCCCCAAAGCAAGCTTTCCAAGAGTCTAAGATATCTATCTTCAAGCCTAGAATGTCATATTTACTGCATTGTTGTAGTGGAGCCCTGACTTGAGAGAGAGAGACTCTGCCTTTCACTGAGGTACGGCAGTGTGAGAGATTCACAACCACTATTGAGACAAGCTACTGTCCACTCTCTTTCCCTCAAAATGTGTTGCCATCCAATATGCAAAATATATTATCTCCTAAGACCCTAAAAAATCTTATCCCATTATCATATCTGTTCAAAGTCCAGAATTTGATTATTTAAATCAGGTTCTGGTGTGGGCAAGGCTCCTGAGCACACATCCTTAGGTACAGTTCCTTGAGTATGATTCACCTTGCAATGAGGACCTATCAACTAAAAAGATAAATTATCTGAGCCCCATATATACATCCAACATAAAATGGGATAGAATAACAAAAATAAACATTCCCATTCAAAAAGTGACGAAATACATGGCATACAGAAGTCATTGCTTCATAGCAATTCTAAAATCCAACATAATACATCCTGCCAGTTTCTGGTATAGAACTGTTTTGTCTTCCTGGAGATGGTTCTCTAAGCTCTTGGTTCTGCTGTATGAATCGTTATTTTTTCTCCAGGAAAATATATCCTATGTTTTTCATTAAGGAGTTTTCTCAGCCTTCTACCTTCTAGTAGGTTGGGGGCTTCAACAACCTCTTCATTTTGTATTATTTTTTATCTCTTTAAGCAAAACTAGAAGAGCTTTTTTAAAACTTCATTTGCTTCCTCTGTGTACAGTTATGGGAATACTTCATTATACAAAAGTCATAGCCATTTTTTTACCTTCCTGACAGACTTTTCTCTACCTGGGTTTGCCTATGAGGCTGCTATGGGACAATACCCCGAGATTCTTAAAAACCTATTAACTGAAAGAATGTGAAGCACACCTCTGAGGGCTTTAGAAACCCTACCAGCCAGATGCTTAAATAATTTTGAGTTCCTAAGAAAGAATCTTACAGTTTCGGCCTCATGATTTATAATTATTCTATGTCTGTGTGTTATTGGCAATGTACTAGGTTGGATCTTTTCCTTGAAGTCAGTTCTTGTCTTGAAGATCCTTTGCTGAGAGGGAAGCGGGTGAGGATATGGTCTGAAAAAAAATTTTATCTTGGAATGCATCAAGCCCTGATGCCTCAATGTTTTCCCTAAAAATGTGCTTTAAAAATTTATGTTTTTGTTCTCCTCTCATATTTCATAACAGGCAACTAGATTTTGCAAATGGGCACTTGTCTACACATTGCCTAGAAAACTTTATTTTCATGAGTTCATCGGATGCCCTTCCTATTTCCCATGCAACAAAAAAGAACAATGTTGGTAAACTTTTCATCACTGTACAAAGAATTCCACTTTTCTTCAGACCTAATAACATTTTCCATGCTATCCTTCAAATCCTCATTATTAGATGTCCCCTGATCCTTTAAACTTCTGCTTCTGCCTCTCCCAAAGCAAATGTTGTACCCAACTGTAAAGCACTATGCTTACAGTACCACCAGTCTGCTGATCTCAAGGAAGAGTACATATTAGTGACCTTTTTATTTGAATTACTGTTAACAGTAATAATGAGATTGGAGGTGAAGCGATTTTATAAACCTTATGGAAATACTACTAGAAATCCAACTTGTACTCCTGATTTTTCCACTTGATGAAAGATGACACAAAGGAAAACAAATGTTTTATTCTTGATCTTTTAAACACTTACTCCAGTACTAACCATATGATAAGAGCAAGTTGAATGAACCAGCTAATAAAAAAGGAGCAATTTTTCAGTGCAAAGTTAAAAATAGAAAAACATTAATTAAAATAATATGAAAATAAAAATAATATGAAATTTTTGAAATTTTTCATCAGGTGTAAGATAATTTACAGTTTAGATCACAGTTAAAGGGCAATCATATTAATAAATTTCAAAATATAAGAAAAAGAGTCATTGACTCTTAAAAGCTACGATTGATTTATAGCAAATAATATGTACATAAAAAGTTTTAAAAAATTTGTGAAGCACATAAAATTAGGAAACAGAAAAAATATGTAAGAATTTAAGGTCACAACAAGTTTGTGAGTTCTAATTCCTCCAGTGAAAAATAGACTGTTTGAATTATGGTTGTCTTGATTCAATTTATTTGAATTTCCAACATCTAATGTTTACCTTTGAATAAAATTTCCTCTTTTCAATGTCAGTGCCAATGGAAAATACCAGGATGAGCCATGAATCTCATCCACTGTGGCAGTTCTTATGTTTTCAGCATGTGGAGAAACATTTAATCATTCTTTTATCTTATTACATTGGGCCATGCTTTGAGCAACATCTGGCATTTACTTGCCAAAATGTATTTCATTTCTTTACTACTTTACATTAAAGTTTGTGTAGAATAAAGGTTATATACTCAGAAACAGAAGATGTAGCTCTGCCACCAGCTCATTAACTATTTGTAAAATTTTCTGTTTATGGACATTTAAGTTTCTTTGCTTATAAAAGGTAAACCCCACCCCCATTCATGAGGTTGAACCCAGGGGTTGTATACAACATTCCTACCCCATTTTATTTTATTTTATTTTATTTTTAATATCAAGACAAAGTCTTACTAAATTGTCAAGGCTAACGTTGAACTTGCAGTCCTCCTGCCTCAGCCTTCTGAGTTGCTAGGATTACAAGTGTGTTCTGCTATACCCTGCTTAAATGAAATCTTCAAAAAAGATGATCTGTGAAGTCCAACACATGTAATTTTATGATTATATTAATCTATCCCTAATCTGGCTTTACTTCATTTTTAGTTTTGCTATTCAGTTAAGACTTGTTCCAAAACAAACCTGTATGAATTTTTTGGAGGTGATATTGATAGCCAATAATAATGTCTCTGTAGACTATATAGCAAAAATTTACCCATCTTTCTCTTGAAGTTATTTCTAATGAGACAACTTGCTACAAAATTAACATTTCTTAAAATCAAATGAAATCTTTCTTCCAACCCATGTTCATAATTCTTAACTTAAAACTATAATAATAAATGGTATCAATGCTTAAGTGCTAATATAGAACTAGTCAGAACTGAGGTATATTTAAGGGAAAAAAACAGTAAAAATGACACAAAATTACTATAAGTATAAATAAATTTAGAACATTATTTGCTGCATTTTAGCACTTATAATACCTATGGAAAATCTCACATTATTTAGTAATAATAAATCTCTCCAAAACAGAATCACAGAGACATATTTTTAACATGAGGCCCATCTCTAAGAAATGCCATTTTCCTCCCTTTGTTCAATAATTCATGAAGAGGACGCAACTTTCAATTAAATGAAATTAAAACTCTTTACTTTCACATTCTCAAATTCTTCATGTTTACACACAATGTCTTTTCTTTGACCTCAACACCTAGTTTACTTCCAGCTCCATTGTGAAGTGATTCTCCCATCAGATCCTCCTTATCAATTATAATCTACTGTCTTATCAGTGACCTAGGCAAGGGAAAAAATATCACTATATATAAGATGCAAATTTTAGTCAGTTGCAACTAATATTTTCTCTTTGCAAATTAATTTTGCTTTTCTTTCCTTGCTAGCAACATTCTTGTTAGGGCTTATGGATAAATACTAGAACTCATTGACAGAATAGTACACATTTCAATGCAAAAAAAAAAAAAAAAAACAAAGAAAAAACTAAAACTAAACTGACAGTTCCCAAAATTACTTTCAATAGACCATAATTCAGATGATTTATCACAAAATAAAAGGATGCCTGCATTTTAACTCAGAATTTCATTTTACTCCTGGTTCAGCACAAACATTTAGGTAGGTTATTTTATTCTCTAAATCTCCAAGCTTGAATTTCTAAAATCCTTTTAAGTTTCAAAATTCCATTGCTTGTTACTTATCCTACTTCTCTTTTAAAAATTTTATTGCTATGATTATGCAATGCTATATGCTAATTAAGTTGGCTATATTAATGTATTCTTTGCAAAACAATTTTAAAAATGGGCCACTTAAGTTTGTGAATATACTTTAATGAGATGTAAATACATTTAAGCAAAGTAAGAATCTTTAACAAATGCTATTAAGGAAAATGTGCAAGGTGACAAATTTGCTTCACTAAAACAATGTTTATGTGCTTCAAAAGATACTTTTCACAAATTAAAGATGAATAAATATAAATTATGTATTTTTAAATGATAAATATTTCTCTACTGGACTAAAAAGCCTTTGATAGAATAAAGCATTATTATTTCCCTTGTATTTTAAAAATTATAAGAATCTAACTTAAAAAATCTAACAAAATCCATAAATAAGTAAGGAGATATTAAAATGTGTTTGTATTGATTGTCTTAAAAGTATAGCAATATTTGTGCTTTGAGTTTTGATAATGTTGGCATATTCAGTGTTCTTCCAAGAATGGCACTTGGTATTATAAAGCAATTCAATATCCAGCAATAGTAAAATAATCAACCATCTCCTAGAGCAGAGGGACACAGCTGAACTGGGTTTGAACTACCCACATATTTTGCGAAATTGCACAATTTACCTATCATTCTTAGGTCTCAGTTTATTCAACTATATATGTATGGTAATATCCAACCTACAATAATCCGATGAGGTGTTGTTATTCAGGATGATGCAGGAAAGTTCCAGTTGTTCACTAATAGCTTCCTACTACTTGATTATCTCTAGATCATGCAGTGGAAGCTATTTATGCTCACTGGCACCTGGCTGCATGTGTATGGAGAAATATAGCAGCACATCCTCTTAAATGTCCTGTTGGAAGAACTCAGGAGCATAAAGCTAACTAAGGAAAGTGATGTGGGGAATGGTATTTCAAAACTCTCTGTAAAATTATCCCAAAAGTATAATGAGATCTTAAAGTGGAGCACTAGTATGGAGACTAAGGATGTTCACTTTCTTACAATTCTCTTGCCTTCTACAACCTATATCTTGAAGCACCTTCATATACAATTAGAAATTCATTCCTATTAGTATGTTGACTATTGATTTACTACATGAAAATGAAACTAGTCATCAAAATAATTTTAGTAGTCATAAAATTGTAAGTATCTGAAGCTCCTCATCTTCTATTTTCTGTTTTACTACTATATATATTACATATATATATATAATATGTTCATTCCCAATATGTTTCAAGAAGTATAAGACAGCAAAGAGAAAAAGAAGCTTGTGAAAATTATGATTTTCCTAAGCACAGGGCCTGTGTTTTATTTAATTGTATTGTCTTAAAACCAAGCGTAGTGTGTGGCATATAAGACAGCAGCCAATAAGCATTACTTCAGGAAAGGACTTTGAAAATTAGTTTGATAAAAATGGCCATCTTGAACAAAACATCTGTTATATTATACTATTTTTATCACTCCTTTTCTTCTTTCTTTTGGTTCAATCACTATGAGTAAAAGAACTCCAAAAGCATTCTTTTGTATGAAAATAACAGTCATTTGTACCTGAGAAACAAATGCCTATCCATAATACCATCTTATCATCTTTTATGTTTTTAATATACTACTAAAGTTTATCTTTAAAAACTCAAGAACAAATTGCTCCAGGCAGTTAGTGTAAGTTTGACCATCTGGGCATTACTTCTTCATTCTACATTTCAAATTGAAAATAAATTGTATGCACATATTTGCTAAAACATTGCTATTTGTTAAAGGTTAGGCAAGAAAATGCTACTTAAGTAATTTTTTAAAAAACATGCAAGTCAGTAGGTTAAATATTAATTTGAGTGTCTACAATAATGGATACCTCTAACTATTTAAGGAAGTCATTATTCCACTGTGTAGTCAATAAGTATATTGATTAGAATTAATTCTCTACAAAAAGTCTCCAATAATTTTAAACATAAGTTTTTTCTCTTCAGCCGTAGCCTGAAGCTTTTTTTTTTATTGCGGTCAATTTAGCAACAAATTTGCAATTAATCATTTGCTGATTGCAATGAATGGTATGTCAATAATATGCAACTCAAATAGCTAAAAGGGTTATACTGAGCTTTATTGTTTTCTTTTTGTCTTGGGAATGCTTTGTCTAGCTATGTTTCCTAGAATGGATTTTGAAGAGTTGTTTTGAAGTAATGCATGCCAGTTTTAAAGAGATACTGCAGGCTGCTCTGAGGGTATTAATCAAGATATGCCCTAACTTTCTTTTGGCATTACAATATTTGGACATCTGTTCTTACTCCTTATATGTGAAATAAAACTCATACCAGATAGTAGAATAAATGAAGGTTTTCATTATCTTAAATGTCATAACATTTGTTTGAATTATCATGTGTAGATTTTAAATGCTGAAATTGTCATCTTGGTTTGTTTCATCTATTTTGCTGTCCTTTCAAAAGACTATAAGCCTGAAATATTCCTTTTTTTCAATCACATTAATAATTGAAAAGAAATAATTTACAATTTTATGTAATAACAGCGAAATTGTTGTGGATCAGCTATATAGTCTGGAAAATTCTAAAAGCATAAATATTTTACTACGAAACATACCCTTTTAAAGCACAAAAGGTTTCTTGTTATAATGGCATTATACTCGGTGACAAATGATGCATTTAAAAAAAGCCATTTGTTGACCATTATTGTAGTATTCTTTGTGTAATGGTATTATAGGTTCTTATGTGTTCACTTCAAAGTATTTTCCATTGTGTGTATCAGGAAGGATTTGTCTCTGAATTCCATATAGCCACTGATTAGTGGAAACTACAGCTAGAAACTCATGGACCATCTTGAAATACAATAGAAATATACTTGGGCTTTTCATGTAAATAATAAAGAAAAAATAAATTATGATAAACATCAATGGTACTATCAAATTTAATTTAAACTATTCCCTAAAATCTTCGCTTTTCTCAAAGGCTTTTCTTGAGGGAGTGTAACTAATCATGTGAAGATAGCAGTTTTCATGAAGCCACATGTCATATATATCCATTATGCTTGTAAATATTAGTAGTACTAGATACTGCTTCAGTGTCTTCATTTTTTCTTTTTTTCTTTTTATGCTAGAGAAAAAGCAGCATATAATTTGAAATATATAAGGTGATTTAACTAAATCATGGAAACAAAGCAGTGTTTTACAAATGTGTGATTTTGAATACCTTAAAAAACTCATAGGCACTTTCATCCTTTGAGTCGCTTTGCATATTTGATGTAAGAATGAATGAGGTTTTGCCTGGCAAAACATCTCAATCCAATGTGCCCCATAATGTTTTGTTTGTGAGACTAATTTAAGGTGGTTGTAATTCTTAATATGTGAAGCAAATTTTTAGAAATGTTGTTAATTTGGAAAGAGATGAAAATGGTTAGTTTGAACTTATATTTTTATATTTGGAAAATTGATTAATTTTTACCTTTTTTGGGTAGTGGGGTCTTGAATTAATAAAGAAATTATCCCGTTACAAATATTAAATACAGATTTTTTCAAGTAGTTCATACATTTTTCACTTATACATCTAATAAATTAAAATGCTGCATGAACACAGAAAATAAAATGATATATAGTAGAATATCTAAAATTCAACAGTAATATAACAGATTATATACTCTCACAAGAAAAACTTCCGTAAGTCAACTCATTTTAATTGTTTTCTGCTTGAAGGGGGGCTTTTTCTTTATAATTTTGTATGAAGGGCATTTTTGTTTATTTTCAACCTCCAAAGCCCTTAAGATAGTGAAGCTAATACACTGATACCAAAATAACATGGGGCTTTTGGCCATAATCGTCTTTTATTGGATTGTTGCACATGATTAAGATCACGTTTCAGTTTAATTGCTCTGATGTGTATACAGACGTCACATGCAATTCTGTGATGATTCTTTTTCTTCTTAGTTTGTACTTGAGAAGTTTTCATGATGGATAGATAAATCCAAAACTTTAGAAGGCTCTGTGTTTTTAGCATTCATTGATTAAGTGTTGACTTTCTCTTCTTTTTAATCTTCACATAGCAATGTAGAATATAAAGCAATTTGTAATCCATAATTTATTCAAATAAACATAATTGACCACATATTTTGAGCCTAATCATAGAACCTTGTTGCTAAAAAATAATATAAAACTATTTTATCACAAATAGCAACTCTAGGCAAATAGGCCTCTTAAAGTTTGCATAGATTAAGCATTCAAAATAGTTATATTAAAAATGATTATGTCTATGTAAGTATACATGGATGATTCTACCTTTTGCTGTTTGACTATGGTTATTACACTACCTTACAGTCTACAAACATGTAGTTAATTTTTTCAACTCCACTCAAGTTTAACTCTGCACTTTCCATGCACACTAAATATGTAATTCCATTGTTGTTGCTTTTTATTGCTATTGAAAGTAACTAATCAAAAGGATTTAAACTTCTTGGCACCTGTTATTTTTATGAAATGAACCATGGTTCTTATTTCTTGAGTTGTTTGTGAAATTATTTTATTATTATGTAACAGATTAAAATATTTTTAAAAGGAAGTAAATGAATTGTGGGAATCGAAGTATACGTACTGTATTTAAATATTTGTGAGTATGTGAGTAGAGTCCTAGAGGCAAAACCTATAGAATGATGGAGGGCCAAAGGATGGAGAGTCTTAAAATGTTAAGCCTCAGATTTAGAATTTCAATGGGAAAGAACTGCCACATTTAAACAAATCATGGAATTTAAGATGAATGCTACTAGTGTGGTAGATTATCATCAGGAAGAACCATTTGGAGCTTCCTAAGTGGCTTAGCTGGGATGTGATCAGATTTAAACTAAGGCAAGGGAAGTGGAAATGAAAAGCTACATTAATAAGGACTGGTTTATACTAAATATGGTAGATAAGGGAAGAATCTGAAATAACTCTAACTCTCAGCCTATTTAGCTAGGAATAGGGCAATGGCATCACTGGTGGGAATAACAATTTTAAGAAGAGGATCCACTTTCAAGGAAAGATACTAGTGAGTTTAAATTTTTATCATGACAACTGCATGGATTTGAAAACATGGGATTGAAAAATCAAGAGAAAAGACAAGGCTTCAGATACTGAACTAAATTTTAGTTAGTTGAATGCTGCAGAAAAGAATGGAATAAAGATGGATTTTTTGACAAGAAAAAGGAAATATCACTATAGACATTACTGAAATCCAGAAAGGATTATCAGAAACTATTTGGAAAAGTTATACTCCAATAATCTAGAAAATCTTGAAAATATTGACAAATTCTTAGAGATGTAATCTACCCAAATTCAATCATGAGGACACAGAAAATTTAAACAGATTGACCTCAAGTAATAAAACTGAAGCAGCCATCAAAAGCCTTTCAACAAAGAAAAAAAAACCCAGGACCACATGGATTCTGAGTTGTACCAGACCTTTAAAGAACTAATACCAATCCTCCTCAAATTATTCCATGAAATAGAAGAAGAGGGAATACTTCCAAACACATTCTACAAAGCTAGTATCACCTGATACCAAAACCAGAAAAAGACATATCAAGGAAAGAAAACTTCAGACCAATATCCTTGATGAACATAGATACAAAAAAATTTTTTTTTGGTTTTTTGTTTGTTTTGTTTCTTTTGAATTGTATATAATGCCTATTTCTTCTCTTTAATGACTTTTTAGGTAGTTTTCAGTGTTAGACTATTCTCTTTTTTACTCGTGTAGACACTTATATGACTACACTTTCTGAGACCTCCATATACTTTGAACACCATTTCATACAAAAGATTCTTAATAAAATATTGGCAAACTGCATGCAAAACACATTGAAAAGATAGTGTCTCATGGTCAAATGAGTTTCACCTTAAGGACGCAAGTTTGGTTCCAACAAATAGAAACCAATAAATGTAATTCACCATATAAATAAATTTAGGGACAAGAATCACATGATTATCTCAATAGATGCAGAAAAAAGCATTTGACCAGATACAGCACTCATTTGTGTGTGAAAATAGAAGGAACTTACCTCAATATTGTAAAGGCTATATATGACAAACCCAAGGCTAACATTATTCTGAATGGAGAAAAACTGAAAGCATTTCCTCTAAAAACAAAAATAAGACAAATATGGCCACTTTCACCACTCCTATTCAAAATAGTCCTTGAAACTCTAGCTAGAGCAATCAAGCAAGAAAAGGAAAGGGATATGAATAGGAAAAGAAGAACTTAAATTATCTGTTTGCTGACATGAACCTATATTTGGAAGACCCACAAAACTCCAGCAGAAGATTTTGAGAGCACATAAATGAATTCAGCAAAGTAGCTGATTATGTCCCAGTATCACTCAACAAGATCTTGAAACAAATGTATGACATATCTTCAAATACTTACATTTAAATAATACTGGAAAAATCAGGGGGAAAACATACAAACTCAATATCTATAGCAAATTTTAATGTATGAAGCTACTAATGAAAATATTCTTGTTTAAAAAAAGACACACAAGTTAATGTATTTTATGCAACTTATAAGAAAAGGCAGTGCTTTTATTTAAAATGCAACACAGATATCTTAAAATATTTTAAATATTTTAAAATATCATAATTTTTAAAGTCAGAAATTTGACATTTTCTTAATAAATTTCCATTGACATGGTTCACATTAGTAAGTTCATAACAATGAGAAAAAGAAATAACTATCATTATTGAGTATTTTCTTTATTGTAGCTATTAGTTCAACTCTTTCTCCTATTTTTCTCACTTATTCCTTTCAAGTACCTCATTTTTCCTGGATCCACTCCTGGAAGTTGATGGAAAACAGATTCAAAGTTAAGACTTTAGTATTCTGAAGAAGTTGTTCATTTGATTTCATTTTTTTCCCCAGTGAAAAAGTAAATGGTTACGTATTCAACTTTGCCAGATTAAGGAAGAATCAAGATTTTTGGAATAACAAAGTAGCAAAATCTAAATCATTAACCATTATATATAAGCATTCCATATTTTTTCAATATTTTTGTTTTAAATTTTAAAAAGAAATTTTATCTAAACAAATTATTGTTGGTAACTTTCAACAGAAAAACAAATCCTAGAAAAATATACTATGTTGTTATTGTAGCACTATTTTTTATATATATTTTTGTTTGAGATTCTAATAGTCTTCCTATTTTTTCTCATAATGAAGTCTATCAATATTCTCAAATTGTATTGATCTATTCCCCTTCTTATTTATTTAAACATTAATATGCACCATGACATAATCATGAATGTTAGATACTAGCTCATAAGTTATAGCAATAACTTAAATAGACCTTATATATTCATTCATTCAAACACTTACCTAATACCTATAGGTAAATGGCATACTTTGATAATTTAGTGAGCCTTAAGTCGAGGCTCACCAAGAAATGTTAAAAAATACTGGACTTTTAGAAATCATGCAAATGTACTATTTATTTTACCTGAATGATGTGGGTGGACCAGTTGTGTCCAATTGCCATTTTGTACAGTTAAATACACACACACACACACACACATATATGTATATGATATTTCAATAAAAAGATAAGCGAAAATCTTCAAAATGACCAAGGAGGACTTTGTCATCTGCCAAACTTCCTGTTTTATTGTATCCCAGTTGGAAGCTCCATATTGATGCACTTACAATAGCTAAAATCCAGGGAGCCATATCCAATCATTCCTCTCCATTATTGCTCAACTGCTATATCCAATTAGTTACCCAGTCCCATATTTACCTCTCAAATCTTTATAAACAAGACTATTTATTTCCATCCATAATACTACTGCCATGGTTCAAATGTTCTTTTCTAATATTGAACCCACTAAAAGACAGATTTTATTCACTATTTGTAAAAGTTTGGGTAAAGAGGGACAGTTGACAGCATTTTGTAGGTATAGGAGAATATGGGAGGTTAGTTTAGATTATTGATACTTAAGCAGTTTTAGGTAATTAAAAAGCCTATAGGAAGGGAGAAGATAAAAACATGGAAAAGAAGGCAGATATATACCCAAATTAATGTGGTTTCTGAGATATTGAGAAGAAATAGAATCCAAATGTAGATGGGATGGGAGTTTAGTCTTAAATGGAGGAAGGGAACCCCCACCACCATGTGACAGAGGAGGAGAGCAGATACAGGTTTGAGAAGAGCAGGAAATGCTTAATAAATCCACAAAGTCTCTGGGTGAGATACTATTGGACAATTTGAATGAAGAGGACTTTTGCAGAGTCAAAACACAAGTCAGAACCCAATTAGGTTTAGACCTGCATAAAATATCAGGCCTAGAACAACTATGGAAAATTGTACTTACAACCCTGGCAAATGGTAATAATGCCTACATGTTTATTAAGGGAAGGTTTGATTGGTAAGTCCCAAACTATCAAGTTATATATACTCATTTCTATTCTAAGAAGAATTTTGTTTTATTTTTTTTTCTCCTAGGCTATTTCTTCATGGAAAATAAATCTTTACAGAAGGAGGTTTCACAGAACAGTTTTAAATATTTAAAACTACAAAATAAACAAAATGCATAAACTATTTATAAAAAATAACCTCTGAAGTCCTATTTTGGAGAAAATTTGAACCTAAAAGATGACTCAGATAGAACCTTTCATCTGTATTCATATTTCCCTTGAACACAAAAATTCATATTAACATTGCCCCTCCCTTCCAATCCCTATCACCTCTAGACTCCAACTTTGACACAACTCACTAGTTTTCCCTCCACTGTTACCAGTTTGAACTTTCCTGATTTCAGTGAAGCAGCCCTACAAGATGTGTGGTGGATAAATTGCATCCTCTCAAGGAACCTTCTAAGGGGCTGTAATTCTTCCTCATACTGTGCTTTCTTCATATAGTCCATCCAAAAGTTATCTAAACAGGAGAATAGTGAAGTTCATTGGGTGAAGGCAGCAGCAGGAAGTTGTGGGTCCTTGAGGGTTAGCCATTTATGTACTATCACAGATAAAGTTGAATATATTATTACATTTTAGTGCCATATATCTTAATAATTTACTATGACAAATTTTTGTACAATTCAAATTATATGTAGCAACTTCCTAAGAAATGCATGTGGCTGATATTCAGAAGTTTAAGATGTTTTGACCACTACTACTATGAACTTTCTAGAAAACATTTCGTGGGGTGAAGTTGAGGGGTGGGGCTCATGATTTGTGTGAACTCAAATTGAAAGTAGAGGCTAATATCCATTATTTCCTTACACCCCACAATCTGTGTTACTTTAATAAATGTGAAAACTACATTGATTTATATTCCAACAAGCCAAAATTGAAAGATGCTGTTCTTGCACAGGAATTAGCCCTAAAGTTTCAAGTTGGAAATATATAAGCATATACTTTAAATCTTACCAGAGCACTGTTTGATATGTGAGTTCTTTCATTGTTACATTCAGATTGTCCCTCAGGGCTTTTAATCTAGCTGTTACATCTGCCTCAGACTATATCTGTCCCCTTTCTCCTCCAACAGGACCACTCCTTCAGTGAATAACAGCTGTTGACACTATTGTTCTTTTCTCTGCTATGCATAGGACAGACACAACAAACTACTTGCAGCTTTGTTCAGGGACAAAGTAAAAGCAAAAATTAACAGGAACAATTTTTCCTTCTGTTTTCTAGAACTTTTTTTCTGGATACAGAATAGATTTTAATTTTTATATTACATTAGAAGAAAAATGATTTGTCTCTGAAGTTTTGTGAATTCAGTATTATTTATGAGGATTATGTCATAGGTCTTTATTCTCTTTCAAATACTAGTTTACTAATATGGGAGTTCTGTGGTCACTTTTTATAATGCTCTTTGTAACTTTGAGGCATAATGTATTTTTGCTGTGAGATATTGGACTCAAGTCTTCTAAAGGAAGTTATACAAATTAATCTCTGATGGTTTGCTGATTCAGTCCTTTTTGGATTATGATTACATGAAAATAATACTTTAACTTTTATTTTTGAGAACAAAGAATAAGTGCAAATTCTCTTTATCGACATTTTGCTTTCAAACATTCCCTAAGAACTACATCATTAATTAAACAAAACTTACCATTAGGTTAAGAATAGGATTATGAGCCGGGCACGGTGGCGCAAGCCTGTAATCCCAGCATTTAGGGAGGCTGAGACAGGAGAATCGCAGGTTCAAAGCCAGCCTCAGCAAAGGCGAGGCACTAAGCAACTCAGTGAGACCCTGTCTCTACATAAAACACAAAATAGGGCTGGAGATGTGGCTCAGTGGTCGAGTACCCCTGAGTTCAATCTCTAGTACCAAATAAAATAGGATTATGGACATAATCATCTTCTCATTTTCTGAATGCTATTTATTATTTTAAGATCCACATTGCTTGGCTAGGTGTTAAAGTAAAAGCTTGAGTAATGGATTAGCAATCAAAAGACTAAACTCAGCCTTATTTCTGACAATATACATATTTTAAACCCAGATATTTATTTTCTTTCTAAAATAAAAATATTAACATATGCTCTGCTTCTGTTTCAAAAGGTCAAATATCTAATTTACCAAAATTAATGAGGTTGAAATATATAATTTATCAGAAGATCCTTTAGAAATCACACAGCTCTGCATAAATATAAAGTATTGTAGTTTTAAACATAGTAATAATTGAATTAAATATTTAATAGAAATCACATTGCAGAATTTGCAGAATCCCTAGATTTAGGTTCTCAGAGGTTCGGATGATGAGGGAATTAGTGTCTGTGTTTCAGTGGGGATAGTGTTTGGCTTCATGGAGAGTTATAAACAAGTGTTAGAAATTGTAACCTCTTTTCCCAGGTTGGAGCAGAACATGTAGGGGAAGTCCTGTCAAGGTTGGCACAGCAGCTTCCCCCAGGCCCCTGCAGTTCTTAGCAATGGCTTAAAGTTTTTAAGTTGTCCACTCTATCTTTCAGGAATTACATGCATATTGCTGTGTAAGGTGGTGCTGGTTAAGAGTGGAGGAAATGGAAAGGAACAATACTTAAATAACCATTCCCACTTAGAAAGTAACTCAAGAAATCCAGGATTTAATTGTTTATTAGCTAGCTACATGGCTGCCAGATGAAAGGAGAGTTAGATCAATATACTGTGTGCTCTCACTTTGAGATATCTTATTTAAATCAACCAAATTATTAATATGATTGTTTTTTAAACATAGAGAAATTAATAATAATTTGGAAGTCATTCTTATCACGAACTAGACTCTTTTTGGAAGTAATTCTTAGTACATGGCTATACACTATTTATAGGTAGATAAATATTTTGGCTTTTTGTTTTGGCTTTTTGTTTTGAGTTACAGAAATTGATTAAGCTTCAGAGCTTTTTTCTCTAAAACACTATCATATATATTTACTAAGGACCTTAATAAGGTTAAAACTACATAATTATACTCTGTGTCTTATCCTTGCATGTCCCACACTGATACTGTTGACATTTATTGAGCTTATGGATGTTATAGCAAGCCTTGCTTTCATACTTATGCTGTGAAAGTTGTATTAATTCAAATTTTGGTTCTAATACGCCATTAAACTCCCTATCTCAATATAATCCTCTGCAGGAACCCTCAGTTTCATATGCAGGTTTATTTCTTCCCTCATTCTTGAGATCTATTCCTACTTCTACAGATAGTAAATAAAAACAAAAGTTTTGCTTTGTTTTCTTCAGTCTCATTTCCCCTCCTGTGGCACTGCAGCCTTTATGCTGCCTGTTCCAGTACCTGCTCCTCACACCACTGGATCCCAGTTTACTGGTTGTCATTTGTACTTTTGTCATTCCAAACCCCAGTATAGTGACTTGCTCCCTTACATGAGGTTTTGACAGATTTATTTTGCAAACCCAAGCATTATGCCTTTAGCTTGGCATTATGAAAAATGCTATCACATTTCAACTTCCTAGTATTCAGAAGCAACAGGACTTTCTTTACAGATTGGCTAAAATTACATGAAATCACTGAACGCATTTGCAGCTTTTAAAAGGTTGAATAGCTACTGTAGTAACTAAATCAAACTCAGACATAAATGTAGCTGATGGATTCATCATTTCTGCATTAACTGAAAATGATACCTTGATTACTAAAGATAATAGTTATCAGAAAAACACTGAAACATAGTTAAGTATTTAATTTACTGTGGAAAGTACAGTTTAAAATATATGGTATTGACCTAAATTTTTTAAATTCAAAATCTAGGGCGTATATCATGATTATAATAAATCTTTTAGCTATTTAAGTTTGTCATGTTTTTCTAATAGAGAAAGGAAAATGCAAATTATGAGATAAAAATTCTATTATAAGGAGATCAGAAATTTTGAATAAAACACTGAAACCTTATATTATTCAGTGGATACTGAAAGAACCTGTGAGATAATTAGGTCCATGATTTTCTTAGCAAAGTTTTTTGGTTAAATATTTTATACTCAACTGACACTTAGGGAAAGTAGATGGATATTGTAGTAATTTATTAGTGCCTACTATTCAAGCACTATAATAATAACTTTCTTGTATATTGCAAACTTTACAGGAAGGGATAAAACCCTTACAAGAATAATCACATTTAATATGAGCTATTTCCATCTTTCAGAGGAGGAAACAACGTAGAGATGGTGTAAGCATAGCAGCATTGGAGCCTGTTGTCTGATTGCAAAGCAAGTGCTCTTAATTACTACCCTGCCAAAGTCTCCACCATCCTTTTTGGTCTCTGTCTTGTATCTTTACGCACTACCATATGTACACTGTTCCAGTTCCTCAAAGCCTGGAGTTCTGGCCTGCTGCCATGGACTCTTCCTATCCTCAACCTTCTAAGCAAGGAGGATATTGGCTTCTTCTCCAATAAGTATGAGGACAGCATCTTCTCATCACACTGGTTGGTGTCTTCTTCTTCAGACCCCAAGCAGGACACTGTTGGAGGGATCGGATCCATATGCATGAACAAGTTATCTGAGGTCTTCCTTTCCAGGCCTTCTCTGTACTACCACAGTCTGCTCATAGAATATTAGGTCTGTGTCAGGGTTTAGACACATTTATTTTCATCACTAGATTAATTCCACCACTGCTTCACCAAACCTATGCAATTTTAAGGTTATTAATTTTACCTCATTTTTTTAGTGACAATTGTGACTTGACTGTTTCTTTGCTACTTAAGCACCAACCTCTGTGCCTATAAGTGGCTCACATTTTCCTTCTGGCCTTAGCCTCTGTGCAAAGTGGGCTCCTGATTTAATGATCAACTGCTATTAAAGTTGCTATGAATTGAACTTTCATGGATTTTTGTGACCTGACTAGCTTATTCCCCTTTAAGTATCAAATAATAAAAGTAATCATTTGAATTATCTTTTTTATTTCAGCTGCCAAATGTGTGCTCTATACAGTCTGTGTCATTTGAGATTTTTTTTTAGGGCTCCAAATGTAGAAAGTTTTAATTAATATAAGTGACCTGAGAGAAATTTAATCTCTTTCCATCAATGAAAATAAATCAAGAATTTGAAAAGTACACAAAAATTTATATTTAACAGAGCATCTTGGTCATAGAAGTCATGTAGATGTAAGTATAGTAAGTGTATACTAAGTTTATTCTTTCTACAAGTTTATTCACAAAGTTTAAGGTTAATTATGTGAAAAAATCATTTCATAAGTTTCTGGCAATTCTAATACCATATGTTGTGTGCATGAAAGAGCAAGAATGGGACTTTGTATTTATGTTCTTCTCTTGGCAGGAGTTTCTAGGTGCCCTAAGGTCAAATAATTTTTCCCATATCCTCAACTATTCTTCTCAGTTTCATAAGCTCCTTTGTCTGATGTATATGTAAATAAGAGGGATTTTTAATAAAATTATTAAACTTAAGTAAAATATTCCCATTTAAGTAAGATATTCTATGGTTTTAGGAATAGGTTTTCTAGTTTAGAATCAAAACTCTAACCATTTATTAGTTTAATGTAATAACTCAATTTATTTCAGGTGTTTTGCTTTTTAAACTGAGTATAGTATTTAGTTTCAGATTCCACATAATAATTATTTTAAAATTTTTACACACACTATATATATATTGAATTTATATACATACATACATATAACTTATAATCACATTGAATTCTGTATCCTCCTTAATTAATAACTGCAATTTGGTAATGATTTGGTAATGATGCTTCTTAGACATCCATGTAGGCAAAGCTTTCCATTCTGTCTTATGCATTGATTCTCAAGGGCTATCATCCCTCTGTTCTGGGTTGTTTCTGTCTGCTTCTCTAGATCTCTCTACTCTTCTCCATCCTGCTCTCTGCCTGTGCAGCATCCTGTGTAGATGACATCAGAGTCCTCTTGTGCTTTTGTGTCTAGTTCACTTGGCTAACTGAGATCCCCTGCAGGAGATGAGAAAAAGGCAAGTAGGGTTAAAGTTCTTACATTCTTGAATACCTCCAAGAATAGTCACCTGGGACTAGATAGTTTTTCTTCTCAAAGCTGTCTTCTCTATGTGACTCTTTCCTTTTGGATCTGGTTACCCTTCACATTTTCCATTTGTAGTGGATACCATTAGCCTCATTTTTTTGCATGTATTTTGCATGATCCTGTGTGATTTCTCACAGTCTTTTTGGCAGTCACTTTTAAAAAGTGTATTTTCTCCAGTTACATTAATGTACCTCCTCAGACTACACCATCTGTTTTTGGTGGACACTGATTCTGCCCCTTATCTCAGTACAAAGCAACCACTGGGAACATGGGTTTCATCATGAATGGGAGGAACAAGATAAAGATGCTGAAGTAGGGACTAGACTTATCTCATACATAATCCACGTATGACATCTAAGTGTCACTGCCTTCTGTAACATGGTTGCACCAAATGGCATGGCTGTGACTTATTTTGCTAAATAATTGGGAGAAAAGTATGACAAATTATAAAATTTGAGAGTAATAATTTAAACCAAACACTAATTAAAATTTTCACTATTATCCAGCAGCAAGTACCCTCCAAATTAAATAATCCATAGGAGGTCTGCTCATAAGTGAAGCCTCTTTACAAAAGTCTTCTTATTTCCCTATTCAAAAATTTTCCTTTAAATTTGCCTGTACCATTCAGCATATCCTGTATCCAACCCAGGGTTCAACTTTATTCTAAAACTTTTCGTATTTCCATCATGTATTTCTCCAAGACTCTGAGATTTAATTGTATGAAATGCCTTGATGGTTCCAGAAGTGTAATACAAAGTTAACTAACAGAAGTCCATAGTGGGTTTCACAGGAAATACTCATAGCAGAAGAAGTCCCAGATGTGCAAGTTGATGACTCTGAATTCTATTGGGACCTCTCTCTGTCTCTCTCATTCACCAACATACATATGTACACACAGTCACAAGCACAAACCAGAAACATTCCAAGAGAAAGAAAAAAAAAAAGAAACCTAATAGAGAAAGGAAAAATCCAGTACTTCTGCATATGCTCATCTCATATTGAACCCACACCATCCCTCACATACTCTTACCTCAAAACTCTAAATCTTCATAACTCAGATGGGCAAGATACTCCATTGATTTATTCTTATTTTGTGACCTTCAGTAATTATCATTTTCCCATTTCTTACTCATATTGGTAATTTTTTCTCTAGATAATTGTCATTACTGTTGCCATTATAAATCACATCATTTTTATTACTTTTTTAAATGTCATAAGTTGTACTAATTTTTATATATTATTCTTATACCTTAACAATTTTTTATACCCATTCTCAATTTATGTGGATTTCAGTTGATTCCTTTGGATTCTTTCTAAATAACATTTTATCATTTGTTTAAAAGATATGTTTTCTTTATAATGCATATAAATCTTATCATTTTATTCTTGGTCTATTCTGTGGTATTTTTAAAGACCTATAATGCAATGCTAAATAGATAACCAGCAGTATTATCTGGAGGTTACAGTAAGTCTTTTTTATAAACAAAAATTTCTACCATATAGGCTTTTGCTGTTTTATTGGTTAGTGCCCACTTTATGGAGTTGACTTACAGACTTCAAGTCCTATTCTAATTTGCTTATGTGCCTATTTGCTAAGTTAAAAATTATAAGTATCATATTAAGTACAAAGCTAATAAAAATTATAATTGTGAAACTAAGAACAACCATGGGTTCAGAAAAAAATTAAAAGATAAGATAGTGCTTTTTTTAAAAAATCGGTATGAATAGATGATGTGTAGTTTTTTATGCCTTCTGTAACAAATTATCACAAAATTGGGTGGCTTAGCACAACAGACATTTATTCTTTCTCAGTTTAAGAGAACAAAAATACAAATTTAGTGTCACTGGGCTGAAATCAAAGTGTCAAAAAGTTCATGCCCCCTCAAAAGGCTGTAGGGAAGAAACCATTCCATGTCACATTGAGCTTCTGGTAGCTTTCAAAATTTCTTGAGTTGTGGCTATACCACTCCAATTAATTCTGCTGAAGGAACATGGAGTCATCCTCTTCTCCATGTCCAATCTCCTGTCTTTTTCTTGTAAAAATAATTGTGAAGACATTTTTATTCCACCTAAATAGCCCAGGATAATCTTCTCAACTCATGATACTTAATGTAGTAATAATTGAAAAACTTTACCGTATGTCTTCATCTATTTTTCTGTTGCTATAAGAGCATGTCTAACACTGGGTAATTTATAAAGAAAAGAGGTTGATTTGGGTTCAGAGGCTTGAAAAGTCCACAAACTAGCATATACACACAAGGAAAAAGGGGCCAAATTCCCACAACAACAAACCCATTCTTGTGAGAGAAGCACTAATTCACTCATAAGGGCTCCATCCCCAAGACCCCAATACCTCACCTGAAGTCCCATCTCCCAAGACTAGAGCATTGAGGAAGGGTAAATTCCAACATGACTTTCCCAGAAACAAACTGTATTCAAGCCATAGTACCATGTAAGGTAACATTTTTAGTACGTGACATATTTAAGAATCATCTTTCTTCCCACTCCTGTCTATCCTGTAGCAACCAGATTCATGCCTGTATGCCTGTCTGTATAAAGAATGTGTTTACTCCATCCCAATATCCTCACATGTCTCAGTCCTTTCCAACATCAACTGAAGTAGAAAAATCTCATCTAAATATCATCAACTCAAAGAACCAAATCTTATCATTTAAATATAGCTATGAGTTGATATAATCCATTTGGGGGTAAAATCCTTCTCCATTTGTGGACTCATGAAACTAGAAAAAAATGGTCTGCTTTTAAAATGTAGTGGTGGAACAAATATAATAGCTGTGACTATTTCTATTCCAAAATAAAGTGCAGGATAGAAAGCAGTCCCAAGTCCCAAGTCCCAAGAAATATCACTCATGAACTTGATCTCATCTGCAAAAAATCTACCAAGTTCCTGAGATTAGGACCTGATATCTTTGGAGAACCACCATTCAGCCCACCACAGATAAGGTCATAAAAATGGCATCTTAATTAATTTATGTAGAAGTAGAAAATATAAATAGGGAAAGAAGTTAGGAAAACTAAAATGCCAATTAGTCCAAAAATTACTAGGCCAACAATTCACAAATTATTCTTTAAAAACTCAAGAAATAAATAATTTCCATGTACTATTAACTGTTACAGAGCAGGATAAAAGAAATCTTATTCTATTTACTAAGGCAGAACCTCAGATAATCAATATTTAATAAAACCTACCTGTGAAATAATGTCACTTGTGAATACTATAGTAATGTTCTTAAATAAAATTTTAAGAGGCAAGAATAGTGACTTCTATAAATATTACACTCAGGTAAAGATTGTCAGGAGAGCAAAGATTGTTAATTACACATGGGAAATATACATCACAATCTCTTATCTAAAATTTCAAAATCCAACAAAACTTTGAAAACCAAAATTTTCTTAGTATATTTGGTGAGACATATAAGCTGAACCCACTTCCTCTCTGTAATGCTAATTTATCCTTCCCTGAGTCAATATTCATATGTATAGTACAGAGATATTTATGATAAATTTAATTACAGTGTGCTGTTCCTGATCCTTTTTTGAGTTTGTTACATAATTCATCATATATGCATGGTATAAACTTTCTAAAATCCACAGTATAAACTTTGGTGGTAGCAGGAACATGGGGGGACCATATGGTGGAGGAAATTATGGTCTGGGAGGAAGTGGAGGAAGTGGGGGTTATGGTGGGAGGAACAGATACTGAGCTTCATCCTATTTGCCATGAGAAGGTGTCTTGCTGCAGGTAACTAATGAAGAAGTGGTCAACCACAGAGTCTTCAAGAAATAAGAAATACTGTACCGTCTGAAAGTAGTTCTTGTTGGTGCCTTCATTTAAGAAGCACTCTTTAACATAAAAGGGAAATGTTTTCTGATAAAAACATATAAATGTATCATGTTTTAAACTAGGTTTTGTGAGTAGACAGATTTAAAGTTCTATTTTAAATACAAAATTATAAAAATAAATACTTTTGTATCCAAAAAAAAAAAGATGTTGAATACTAAAACACAACTTTTCCCAAGTGCTTTATCTTAAGAATTGTGGAATTTAATTTACAGTATCTATAAACCAAACAGAAAAATAATATGAATCTCAGAATTATAATCAGCATATTCCAATAATGATAACAGTTATTTATTTTCTTGCTTTCTCCATGCAAGGCACAGTTCTAACTATCTTCTAGGTATTAGAGCATTAGATCTAAAAATCAAAGATTATTAGTATTATTCTTATTTTAAGATAGATATTAGTATTATTAGTATTAGTATTATTAATAATTAGTATTATTAGTATTAGTATTATTAGATAGATTATTAGTATTATTCTTATTTTAAAGTACATAAATGGGAACGTTGAAAGTCTAAGCAAACTTTTTAAGTTCAAATATTCAGTTAACTTTAGAGCTAGCTCTTGAACCCAGTAAGTTTAGTATACATAGTTGCAATGGACAATGAACTTTAGTAGGTATTTCACATGAGAAAAAATATAAATGTATACAAAGCATATGAGAAGATGATAGTTATTGCTTTTGTTTGTCAAAACTTATATTAAAAACTTCAGTTGGTGGGGTATTTTTTGTATTAATAATAGCTCAAAAAATTTAAAAACAATCACTGTAAATCTTTAATGATTTACTCAGTGTGCGGGATGCAGTGACACATGCCTGTAATCCCTGTGGCTTGGGAGGCTGGGGCAGGAGGATCGTAAATTCAAAGCCAGCCTCAGCAAAAGCAAGGTACTAAGCCTTACTTTGTATTTTACTTAGAGACAAGGCTTGAGATGTGGCTTAGTGGTTGAGTACCCCTGAGTTCAATCCCTGGGACCCACCCCATTCCCCTCCAAAATACTCAATGAATAGAACACCAAAAAGCTTTAGCTTTAGAAACATTTTAGAAAGTTGTCATTTTGGGGGGGAGAAAAAGCTTGTATTCAGGGAAAAATTGGAATTTATCTCCCCATAATCAAGGAAAAGCTGAATCATTTCAACAAAAACTCATACAGTATTCAAGAATTAATTTTAAGTTCTACAGTTGTATTTTGGAATAACCTTTTTGATGGTACTTATTTGTAAATTCATAATGTATCCTAAAATGATATGAAATTAGAAGACTTTTTGGTACAATGGTCTAATATTCTAACATTACAACAACTTATTTGCAAGTTTTATCAAAATACTTATGAAAGTTTCTTTAAACAGAATGAGAGAGAATATCTATGTAAAAATTTGGACAAATATATTTCACAATTTAATAAAGTCATTAGAATTGATAATATTTTGTCCCTTTAGGCTCAAATATATCAGCACTTACAGAACAGTCTCTCAATTTAAAACATACAATCCACAGAAAATTATCAGTTACTTCAAATTAATATCCTAAAATGCTACCTTGAAGATTTATGGCAATTTTAGTACATATAAAAAGAAAACAATTTTCAGAAGAACATAAGTGCAAGAGCATTTGTGATAGATATGATTAAAAAGCTGATTCTTTTAAATATGAATATTTTTATGCCTTGGTGCATATGTAAGTATATATTTTGAAGTTACTCTGAAATCTGCTTAAATAACATGAGTTTATGTTTTGATTTTTTAATTTTTACTTCTTAGATGTTATTTTAAAAAATTTAAAACTATTAATAGCCTCAGGAAATAATAAAACCAAGAGTCAGAAAACATATTTGAAAATTATGTAATTTAAGTATATTTTAGCACCTCCTTTTATATTCCAGAAATTCTGGTTATGTTTATAAAATAAGTGAACATCCTTGCCTTACAAATCACTGTTCCAGTCGTTATATAGAATATCTCATTTAATCTCCACTAGGGTACTTATAAGGTATATTAAAGATGAGAAAGCACTTGACTCTCAGTGAATAAACAATTTGCTCAAAGTTGCAAGGCTTGGAGTTGGAAATTCTGTCTGAATTCAGAGTCATTCTAGGAAGTGGAAGTAATGCTGATTTAGTTTTTTTTCCCTGAAAGCTATACCACATAGAGTCAGGAAGGGCACAATTTATTTACAAATGTCATTTTTGCTCTTCTTATTTGGTTTCTGGATAGAGAATCCTAAGTATTCCTGAAATATGACTGCTCAATAAGTTTACAGCATTTGACAGACTCTTTGAAGCCCCTTGGAGTAATGCCAAAGGGACAGGGTCCCCTGTGACTTTGAATTCTCATCCAAATGAACACCTGCTGTCATTGTTCCTAACAATTCTATAGTCAGCAAAGCCAGCACTCTCTTTGTGGTAGAACCCATTCAACAAGGAAAAGACCTGCCAGTGTTTCACACTAGTTTTTATTTTCCCCTCTTTTTTTACTGAATGAATGATCCATTGCCTGAGTGTCTTGGATTTAGAGCCAATGTTAAGTTCATCTTTGGCTATTTGGTGTCCTAATGGTCCACATTAGTGTACTCCATTGTAGTCTAGGCTAGTTCTTTTTGTATGTGTCTCTACTCCTCTCTTTCTCTATCCTGTTTTTGCTTCTATGGAAAGAATGAATTTTTTTATTATTGTGAAAATGTTCACTTGTAAAGAAAATTATACTACACAATCCATTTATAAAAATCTGTTTCTCCAAATAATTCAAACAAGAGAAAATTCAATGATATTCCTCCTATTGTTAACCAATATTGATCATGCATTCTCAGTCCTTAATTCATATTATTATGCTTTTATTTAACTGGTCTGCTGATGCATACATTTAATTAGAAGGCATTCCAAATTGATTTTGCACCAGAGTATGAATAAAATTGAAATGCTTTTTTAAAATTAATTAATGATCATGCATGTATATCACAAGTAGCTCAGTTCAGATTTTTCTATAATTTCATACCTCAGTAAGACAACTTCATAATCTATAATATGATTATGACTTAGAATTAAAAATGAGAAACTCTGTGACTAAGTTTGAGAGCTATTGGATCAATAAATATGAACCATGTTTTTCATATTCCTACTTCCTAGCAAATCAGGAACTTGACCATATATTTTTTTTAATAAACTTACATGTTGGAAAACTAAACCATAGAGGAATTTTTGGCTAACTTTTATTATAAGTGTTGTTTCTATACTCATGTGCCTATATCTGTGAATTCTTTCATTTATTAATTAATTCAAACACTTGACAATTTTTAGAAAACAAAATGTATGTTCAGAAAAAAATCATCATTAGCTCTTTCTTGCAGAGATAAGCAACTCTCTGCCATCTGCATTGGGCATTGGTCCCTCTCTTATTGGGCCTCATGTTTTACTGTGCATGAGTAAGCACATGAGCGTTTTCATTTCATTCATTAGATTTTTAATCCTTGGCTAGTGTTTTCAAGGTTCTCTTAAATATACAACTTCTTTATTTTCTTTGTGTTGGATTTTTTTCTTTTACCTCCACTATGGTACAAATTAACATTTAATCATAACAATAGGCCTTTTCTATTGAGATGACTGATAAATATATTAGTTTCTAATTTGAGTGATTAATCATGTGTGGATGAAGAATGGGAAAATATCTCCTCATGTGGAATAACAGGTTTAACTCTTTAATATCAGAGTGGATCCTTCAAAAGTTTGAATCACAATATTTCACCAATCTCACATATTCATTGCAATTTCTATATATATAAAAAAATCCTCAAGATTTCTTGATAGTAAGAAACACCCATTGAGTTTCAGAACTGTTGCATCTGGCAGTCTCAGAGATGTTATGCTTGTCACCAGTTCTCCAAAAATAAGTCTTTCTCTTTGTAGCTTTTTAATATTGAGCAAGATGGTTCAGAAAACTTGAAACAGTTATTAATTACACACCAAGGAATACTGAGAAAATTCTGAAATCAAGTATTATATTTGTCTCTACTAGATCAGTACCTTCATACTATCTTTCTACCTACAATTAATCTCAAAGAAGTAAGAACTTTTCTACCATTGTTTTCCCAATTAGGCCATCCTTCTAACTGTTCTTTAGCAATACTTTTAACTACTATTTGAGATTTATGACCTTAAACATACTGTGAGTCTGGTACCAAAATTAGATATTTTAAAGGATATATATAAAACAAATAGAAATCAATTCCTTGATGTAAAGATGGCCAGTAACCAATCATGACAGGATGCATAAATTATGCTTGTTCAGCATGTTCATGAATTACATATCTTTGCCTAATTTCAGAACATCTTGACAAAGCTATTTTGAATTAAAAATATTGTTCAATTATAATTTATACTTCTGCAAGATAATAGGATTATAAACTATTCTTTTCTCTTTTTTTCTCCCATTTCTCCCTTTAGGATGCCTCCATTGCACACAGATTCCACATCATGAGAGAAAAACACCCAGAGAAATTCAATAGTAGGTAAGGTAACAAATGATGAAATTACAATTATGGTTATCAAATTGTATCACAATAAATGATCTCTTTGTTAAAAACATTTGTATGTAATGATTGAATGAGGTTCAGTGTATGTATAACTATTAAGATGAAGGTAAAAATGAGTTGAATTTTTCTTTTTAGGTTTTAATGAGACTATAATTGGAAAGCAATGTAGTCAACACTATTCTACTCTTATATGTTGTAAATGTTGATGGTAATAGTTTATTAAGATAAGACATACCTGTAGCCTTTACATGGCTTAGTACGTGAATGGTTATCATTTTTAATCCCAAGGAAAAGTGCATAGGTATGTTAAGAGTCTTCTAGTCTTTGGACTATTGGTTCTATATTGGCCTCAAATAAATGAAAAGTAAACAGCAAAACCAATGCCAGTATAAACTATTTTAAAGACTTTTTTTTACAGAGGAAAGCCTTGCAAAAATTAGTTTTCTCATAATACCAATAGACAAACATTTTTCCTTTCAAAATGTAGACATTGATGTTTGTAGTTACTCAAAGAAGTAGAGAAATCTTTGGCTCTCTATTGGCTCCATTTGTAGAAGGAAATATGGCTCCCCTAGAAAATGGGCAGAAGAAGTAAATTGTCTTCTACTTCTGTTTATATTCATTTCCACTCTATTCATTTTGTAAAGCTACAAAATGATAGGCAGTATTTATGTGTAGATATTTGAGTGATTTTATACATTAATCTTCAAAACCAAAGGCTCTGTTCTCTATATTTGGCTAAGCTGACAATTGGCCATGAATACTGCATACAATTCATTAGATAACTGCCCCCTGGAAATTCTTATGTTTATTTCAAATTTATCATACCCTAGTACATTAACATAGTTTTTTTCCGTTTAGATTAGTAATAAATAAATGCTATTAAGACACACTTTCGAAATTGTTTTAGATCTTTTTAAACTGTAGACTCAAGCATACTACTTTATATAAGAATTATCATAGTAAAAATTACATGATCAGTAAAGTTGTATCAGAATTTTTATTAAATTTACTTGTGTTTTATTAAAACAAATAAGTTCTTATTTTTTGTACTTATATATCATCTTGCTTTTTATCTTAGAAATCATAAATTATGAACTTAATGGTTTTATTGTTATCTCAAAGTTCAGAAAGCTATAATTTTTGTTTTAAAGGAAATAAAAAATTTCATATATGGTTATTGATATGTGCATGTTATATTTTTAGAAGGATTCAGAAATTTTTGTAACTCTGGAGGGAGAGAAATAGAGTTAGGGGTGGGTAGAGCGAGAGAATTGAAAATATAAAGAGGTATATCAATGTATTTATGTGATCAATAAATTTGACATCCTGAATATAAAATGCCAATATTTGTGATCCTCCCTCATGTGTCATAAGCTAATGAGTTCCTTTCTGCTGAATAATTTCAACTCTTCTTAATAATAAAGACTTCCATTATTCACATATATCCATTTTATTTTTCAATTTTGATAGCTCTAATTTATAACATTCCTCACTGCTTGATATATGATTAGATGATATTTACAATAATGTATTTGTATACCTCAATATTTTCATAAGATATAAACTGCACCTTATTGAAACTTCCTTGTTAATTTGACACATGAATAAATCTTGCTTATAAATAGGTTACAGAGAATATTTTACTTGAAATAAAAGACAGGTAATGACTTCTAGAATGATGTATAGTGGCACATTTCTATGGTGAGTTCAAAGAATGCCAAGGTCAGAGGTGTTGGGGCACCCTTCTGTGGCACTATCATGGCTGCTGTCTCCTCTGATCTGAAGTAGACCTCTGTACAGTCCCTATGTGTAACAATTCATGCTGAGATGGAGCAGAAAGCCCAGGAATGAGCCAGAAGCAGGTGGTGCACCACCCTATTCCAGTGAGAGGCCCTGCAGATGCAAGTGGGAAGGTTAAGCTGTGGTCTTTCATTCTGATGAGCTTGGAAAATATATGTGAAAACATACTATATATGGATGACATTGATGTGGTGAAGCCATTTGTGATATCTGACCATCTCAGGCAATATCACATAATCCATCAGTAGAGGCCAGCATCCCCAGACCCCTGACCCACAGTAGACAGGTGTATGGTCCTCATACTCCCAGTCCTTAGGTCAATCTCCAATTCCTCTCATTTTGGCTTCTCTAACTAGATGCTTCCTGACTTTGACCACCTCTTCATTTTGACATATGTAGACTTAGGTGAAGACAAAGAAAGATTAAAATGCAGTATTGAAGAACAAATGAAGCTCTGGTCCCAGTCAAGAACCCCTCAAAACCCTCAAAAATTGCCCTGAATGCCCTCACCTCTCTGGGGCCACCTACTATTGCCAGTGTTAGATGGGAAGATGGATCACAGTGGAGATTGGGAACTTTATCAAAAAGGTCTTTACTTCATGCAAATCCAGATTTAAGTGACTTTAAGTGACTCTTTTTTCAATCCAAGTTATTTATATTGTTCTTCTAGTTTCTGTGTTCAAATATAGAATTTACCACTTCCTAGCTGTGTATGCTTAGGAATGGTCTTTGATCACTATGCCATATTTCTGTTTCTGGAAAATAAGAAAAGAAAAAAAAAAGTATTGGACTGTTACTGAACACATCACATAGGCTGCATCAAATTCTCACTAACCATGTGCCAAGTTTCTGCCTCTTCCTGCCATCTCCAGAGTTGGATGCAATGTCCCACTGAAAGGCATGGGATCTCCCATACCAACTAATGGCTTGCAACCTAGAAGTATGGGGGAATACTCATGTGTAAAATTTGACTAATGAGAAATGGGAGGTAGAGAGGCAGGCAGATTAATTCTGACTTCTTTAGTCTCTTCCATAAATTGCTACAAAGCACCTTTTCCACAATTGGTACATCCTCTGGAAAATCCTTCCAAGTACCCATTGGCATAACACCCGTGCCTCTTCAAGTCTTTCATGAAGTAGTTCCCAGCCTGGAAATGCATCACTTGCATTACCTCCCTTTATTCCCAGACTTGCTTATATTTTTTAAATCCCAATGTCTTAGATTTTCACTTGCCAAACAAAATATCAATATTTTGATCTTGTCTTAGCCACTACTTTCTGGGTGACTTTGGGTAGAGAGAGAGAAATGTCAATGTCCTTCCAGCCAGGTATCCATCTCCCCCTCGACCAGCAGGGAGGAGGGGATCCCCGGAAGTCCCCGGCAAAGACGAACTGAGAAAGGTAAAGCTGATCCGGCACGAAATTACCACGTACGAGCCGGGAGTTCTGTATCAACCAGGAACAGTTTATTAAGGGGAAGTTACAAGCTTATATAGGGGTGTTCAACCAGAGGATTACCTAATTGATTTATAACCAATCACCTAAAAGTTCATCTAGTTGGCCAGAAGCCAGAGCTGGCTGACAAGAAGCCAGGACTGGTATCTGTCCAGGGCTGGTATCAGTTTGGAGCTATGGGAAACTGGCAAGAAGCTGGGCCCACTGGCAGGAGCCAAGGTCAGAAGAAGAGAAGACCGGCTGGACATATCAGTTGGCAAAGAGCCAGGGCTAGGGGGAGAGAAGTCTCTGGGCACATCAGTTGGCAAGGATCTAGGGCCAAGTCTTGGTGTTCCAAGACCAGAGAGAGCAGGGTGTTCCCACCTTCTCAGCTTGATAGCTCATCCTTGCATCACACATGTGTGACCCAGTCCCCTATATATCCCCCTTTTTTGTTTTATAAGCAGAGAGAGCCATACTCGAGTGTGTGCCTGTCTTAGGTTGTCCCCATCTTTCAGAGGATCTTACCCATCACTGACTACCACACTAGCACTTTGGGCCTCACTTGCTTAGGGGTCATCCAGTTGGAATGCCCCTGGAGAGGTGTCTTCTTCCTCCTGAGAGAGTTCCTCATAATGAGGACTGGCCATCATTACTTGGTATTGGTATTCTGCGACCATCAATTGTATGGTTCTGACTCGATCTTTGATAAAGGCCATAAACTTATTTATAATAATGGGGCCACAGGTTAGAGCCAGTAGTAAGAGAATTAGGGTTCCAGCCACAGCAGAGATTAGGGTAGTTAACCAGGGGGACTGATTAAACCATAACTCATACCAAGTCTCCTGTAGTTCCCTTTCCCGTTTTCTTTTGGCAAGTCCCTCCCTAAGTTTAGCCATGGAATCTTTAATAACTCCGGTATGATACGTGTAAAAACAACATTCCTCCCCTAATGGTGCACAAAGGCCCCCTGTTGTAGGAGCAACAGTTCGAGTTCCCACCGGTTTTGTAGGACTACTTCTGATAGCCAAGTCAGGGATTTTTCCAAGAGGCTGATGTATTGTTCAGTTTGCTCCAAGTCATTATCAGTAGCTGTCCACAGAGAAGTAAGCCCTCGCTGCTGGGTAACTAGTGAGGCAACGCCGGTGCTAGTCCCAGCTATTCCCAATCCAAACAGGGCAGCGACAGTCAGAGCCATGAGGGGTTCTCTCTTTGGTCTCTGCAGGGGTACTTTGTCCCAATGCGAAAAGACATAATCTTCATCATGGTAGATAATGCGAGGTAAGACATCCACTATAACACAAAACTCTGGAGATTGGTTAAACACCTGACATGACACATTGGGGGTCAGACCAGCTTTAGAGCAAACCCAGTAACCCCCTCCATTAGGAGACAACTGACGTTGGGTACTCTCTCCAGAGCAAGGGGATCCAAAAGTGATGGCACATAGGCCTGTCCTGTGGGATGGCGTGACCCCTATGTAGGTGCCCTGGCCACTGACCTGGGTCAAGGTTAGACCGGCCTTTTTATTTGTCCAGGTTGTTGGGGTATGATCGGTCGAATTAAAGGAGACATTTATCCCTATTGCTTCATAAAATGGGGGGTTAACATAATAACATAGCCAGCAGGTTTTAGTGAGGTTAGGGTATGACCTATTGAGAGTATCATACATAGCAGAAATAACATCCATAGGGAATTGGGGGTATTGTTTGAAGGGCCTAGAGAGGGTGTAGGGAGACCCTGGGGTGAGGTTACAGGGGCTTGAGGGGAGGTCGTAGGAGCATTACCCTGGGGGATTATGGACTCCAGTCTCTTTGGAGGTGTGGTCCTGGCCAAGGGATGGAGACCTTGGGGGCGGACAAGGACCTTATTTAGCGTAATAGTTTGAGAAATGGTTGTTACTTTTCTCCTGATTCCAAAGAGGAGCCCATCATCTTGCTCATTTTGGTAAAGCCGTAGCCCCCAAGAAATACCTCCTCCATCCCAAGCGGCTGCGGCTTGGCCTTGGGCCATAAAATAGAAGTACTTAGGGCCCCCACAGCCTCACTGTCTTTTATGTCCAGGGCATACACAGAATGATTGTCCTTGAAGAGCCCATAGGCCACTCCTGCTATCGCAGGTAGGTCGAGGCTCACATGTTTTTCCCTCCCAGAGTCCGTCCACCAATTGGCATAAGTCAACTGTCAGGGAGGGAAACCAGGTTTTTGGATGGAGCCCTGTAACACTTAATGTGATGGTTTCAGAGCCCAGGATGAATACTTCCCAGGTGATTGTGACCCAACTGAGGGTCTGGGGAATAAAAGTCTCTTTCAGTCCCACTTCAACATCAGGTCCCCTCCATGGAGCAAGCCATTATAGATTAAAAGGGCCATGGCTGATCTCCATCCTTACCTGGCTGTGCAGGTAGGATCAGCAGGTGAGATTGCTTGTTGTTGGATAGCAGAATGAGAGGTTTGGTTTGTGAGCCATCACTTTTGTTGAGAAAAGAGTTCTTACTAAACTAAACTAAAGTAGGCAAGTGTGTGAGATATGCACTAGAATATGCACTAGATATGCAATTAGAATATAAAACAGATTTCTGCACTTGTGGAGGTCACAATCTAGTGGAGAAGGAAGATTATTACACAGAAGTGCTGCAAGGACCAATATTATGAACTTGCTATCTTAAGTCAAAGGGACTAGGAAGGCATTTTATTCGTACCTCTTAAATAAGTCTACACTACTTATTTAATATATGTGTATTACTAAACAATTTAGCAGTTGGTTTTATATGATTTTGAACTTATGTTAATTCTGATTGAATTTCATTAAACTTCAATCCAAAGGTTTATAGTTTTAACAAAATTTGGAAAAATTGAAAAAAAAGTGTATAATAGATGCTGAATATATTGCTGACCAACAATTTTTAAGATAGCTGTCAGCCCTAAAATTTCATATATTTCCAAATCAGTTAGGTATGTGCATTTCAATCTATGAGAGTCTTTATTTAGAGTTCCAAGCATTTAGACAATTCCCTAAACTATAATGCAAACATTCAGTATTGAATACTTTCTGACAAATTCCTGTTAAGAAGAGATATCATACACAAGTAATTTCAGATGTTACAAGGGTGGATTTTGGATTTCAGCACTGATAAGAACTCAGGCATAGCACGCTTTCGTGTATTCAGGAACTCACAAATGGTTTTTTTTTAAGTACTCCTAATAATGGTGTTTCAGATCAGATCTCTTGTCACAATAAATCATATGCCATTAATATTATCTTCTAGCATGCTCACCTTGAAATTCATTTATATTTTAGAGAACATGATGTTTCTAACATTATCTTAAGGAAATTAATTACCAAAATATATAGTTCTACTCTCTATGCTTCTTATGACAGAAATTGAAAGAACTGAAAAAGGTAATGATTTTTCCGGTGCTTAAGAGAGTGCTAGTTGAGAGGTTTATGTCATGTTCTTTTCAAATGTCTATGTAGATCTAAGTTAACTGTTGAAAGGAAGCATGCAATGCAAATTTCCAAACTTTAAGATAAAACTGAAGGACTTCTCATTTTTAGACTAAATACTCTTTCAAGTAACTTTGCTACTACAATTTGACACCATATGTTACCTAATATTGGTGTTTAAAATATTTTATATAATTTGACTCTAAATATCTACAGTAATAGTGACATTCCTGTGATTTCTCATACATTACACATTTCTTGGTTATATGTAGATAGAGGGTTTTAAGTTTTGGGGGTTTTTTAAGGATATTAACAGCTAATCATCAACATATTAATAATTATGAAGGCTTAAAGTAATAAATTTTTATAGAAAAAAAATTTATAGAAAAAATCCAAAACAGTATTGAATTCTACAAGTAAAACTATGCAACATTAACATGAACTTGCAAGTAACTTGTGACATGGAACCAGAAATACAAAAAATATTGATGATCTTATAGAGATCTTTAAAATTGTAGTCTTAGCATGTTTTAAAAGAATCAATTCAAATTCTTAATGTATCACTCTAAAATCATTTTCCTAGAGTAAACTAGAAGAAATCAGCTCATAAGCATTATGGCCAGTGATAATTGTAATTTCTCATACATTACACCTTTCCTGGTTATATGTAGATAGAGGGTAAAATCATTACCTTTTTCAGGTCTGGCCAATGATGCTAATCCATGAAGTCTATACTGCTTATTTAAAAGTATCTGGTCTCTTAATTTCTGGAATGAGACAAATATTTTCATGAGACTCTGTTCAGAGACAAGTGATACATTTCTGTATTACTCCCTGCTTTTTCTTTTAAGGAATATACAACCAAAAAACTGAAATAGATGTATGAATGTACATAAGGCAGTTAACTCAAAATTTATGTAGTGATTATTCTGTCAAAATTACTCAAGAAATTAATATTATAGGTGAATTTAGAAAATTTGCCTATGCCTTCAAAATTACACTAATTACTCTATGGAGTGATGTCGCTTTGATGGGGTGGGGGAACCATGTGGCTTCTCAACAAGTTGGTCCAGAGAGACGGAGAAAGGGTCCCCGGGTTAGACGATATGGGGTCCCTCTGGACGGTGGTGATCCATGGAGTCAATCTCCCCAGGCCCCGGAGTGTAGGTAAAAATTTGCTTTGCCCCAGTGAGACGCAGAAATACCCAGGACAAAAGGGGATACAGCCAGGGTAAGGAGAAGCAAAGAACACCACTTTATTCTAGAAACTACAGAAGCTTACATGCACTCTTGGACCAATCAGATCCAAAGGTCACAAACAATGGGGTGCTGTTTGGCAAGAGCACAGTCTATTAGCATAGAATGGGGAAGAATGGAAGGGAGGGGCTGGAAGGTATGGAGATGCTCCTACAGAGTGATACTTGAATTTTTTTTTCCTTGACATTAGGTTTTGTGAGCTCATGGAATAGGTTTCTCTCTCTCTCTCTTTTTAACTTTAGCCCTTTCCTATATACAATCTGTTGAATAAAATGAGCACTCAATAGATATTTATTCATTAAATTATGAATTATTTCATAATATGTTTGTCTTCCCAATATCTTACTTCTTTTATGGTTCATGCTTTTTATTATGCCAGAAAAGTAATAGAAAAATATTAGAATTACAGTATGCCTAGAATGAGTCTTGATTCTGCATAATTATCATCCAGGTATCAATAATGCCTTTTAGTATTGTCAACTTTCATGTACCAAACCTCTATAAAACAGCAATACAAAACAAATTCCACAAGACAAATCCCTGAGCACTGTGTCTTGCTAATAAATAATACACAGTTATAGATTAGCTTTGTGGTTTGTAGTTTTGTGCTTATTATCAGTTTTATAGGTCAACAAAATTTAATTATGAACCACTTATTGATTTTTACCTGGTGACAGTATTGAACTGAATACAGTATATTACTCTCCATATATATACACACATGAAAAAATGATAATTTTAGAAATAAATTATTTTATAAGTTGCAGAACATGTGATATTAAGCCATAAGCTGAAATCAGTAAAATTTAGTTTTCCATAAATGATATCCATCTGAAGAAAATAATACCAAAGAAAATATTTTATTAGCCAAAATAGCTCATAAATTATTCTTATTGATTTTAAATGCCAACTTTATACCTGAACATTCTTTACTTTAAACTGTATTGTAAGTGAGTATCTATTCTTAACTTGGAAATTATAAATTTCTAGATATTTCACTCCATTGAGTATGTAAAATTACAATTTCCAAATTAAGAATAGAGAAAACAAACCTAAGTATTTTTCTTAGCCTTCTAATTAGATATTGTAAAGGGAAAGAAAAGCCCATAGAAAAGAATGACAGAACAGAAAACTGCCATTTGTTATTTGGACAGAAAAAATCCATTTGAAGTTCTTCAATAAAATATGAAGTTAAAAATAAAATTATGTTTAAGTAGTAACAGAAAAAGTGCTGTATTATAACCAAATATTATTATCTATAATGTAAAGTACTATTGAAAAGTTGATCCTCTGAATTCAATGTAATAAACTTTTTAAGGTCCAAAGATATGTTGAAGTTTTGTTTAATTTTATGATTATGTATTCACATAATTTTCCTCCTCAACTATAAAAATTTTTATGTTTAATAAAATCAAATTGAAATTGTCTTCAATGAATTTCATGACATATACTTTTTCATACATATCTGACATACTTTTGAGTCAGAATGACAGGAAACAAAATATAGAAGATATTCTCACATGTTTCTCTGAAGTTTTTTTTAAATTTATTTGTTCTAATCAGTTATACATAACAGCAGAATGCTCTTTGATTCATTGTACACAAATAGAGCTCAATTTTTCACATCTCTGGTTGTACACAAAGTAGGGTCACTCCAATCATGCAATCATATATATACCTAGGGTAATGAGGACCATCTCATTCTGCCATCTTTCCTATCCCCATACCTCTATCCCTCTGCTCCCTCCCTCTTGGCTAATCCAAAGTTCCTCTACTCATCCCATGCCCCCCCTTTTGGATTAGCATCCATTTATCAGAGAAAACATTTGTCTTTGGTTTTTTGGGAATGACTTATTTCGCTTAGCATGATATTCTCTAACTCCATCCATTTACTTGCACATGCCATAATTTTTATTCTCTTTTGTTGCTGAGTAATATTCCATTGTGTATATATACCACAGTTTCTTTGTCCATTCATCTATTTAAGGGTATCTAGGTTGCTTCCACAGTTTGGCTATTGTGAATTTTGCTGCTATTAACATTGATGTGGCTGCATCACTGTAGTATGCTGTTTTTAAGTCCTTTGGATATAGACCAAGGACTGAGATATCTGGGTCAAATGGTTTTATTCCAAGTTTTCTAAGGAATCTTCATACTGCTTCCAAGATTGGCTGCACCAATTTGCAGTGCCACTAGCAATGTATGAGTGTGCCTTTTCCCCCACATCCTCGCCAACACTTATTGTTGCTTATATTCTTGATGACTGCCATTCTGACTGGAGTGAGATGAAATCTTAGAGTAGTTTTGCTTCTGTAAGCATGCAGAATTGCTTTTGTATGAATTTATTTTTTCTTGCACTTTGAACTCTTAAGAATTAAGTTTTATGCCATGTTAACTTATTTATAATAGTTTTTAATGTATAGAATAATTGATTTTTAAATAATTGGCATTTATGCTCCATTAAAAACAATAAATATTAAAAAAACAGAATAGAACGTATATCACATTGCCTTTGTTGAGGTATTTGACCTTACCTTTGCATCAGGATGACTACATTATTAGATAGTGAAATTTCATTTTCTGTTTAAAAGTGCAAATTATTATGTTTTGACACATACTTCCACCTTCTAAAAATGGTAGCACTTTAATAAGCTAACTAGTATTGTTAGTATTCTTAATATTACTTCTAATATTAAAATTAAACACTATTCAGTTTTAGTATTTTGTAATGTCTTTATTCATTAGACATACCAGCATTGCATAGGAAACTTTTGAACAAAATCATATACTCATGAGAATTTTATTGTGAACCACTTCTATAACTTTCTCTTCTGCATACCAATAACAGCTTTGGTCTGTTGTTAGAGAACCATTCTCATTTTTATTCTAACTGTAGATGATTACAAAACTTTACCCTTGAGGTAAAATTATTTCACATTTTTCTGCATCATTTTCTGGTATCATGAAACCTGAACACTTGCTTCTGTGTCCAGGCTGTTGAAAAGCTATAGTTGGAAGATAACTCTTTGGAATAGAGTGCATGAGAATAAATAAGTATGAGAGTCAGTAACTTTTCTTCTTTCCTTTACTTCTCACTCCCTCTTTTCTTCTGTCTCTGTCTCTGTCTCTCTCTCATTCTCTACTGCAGTGGAGTAACAAAAAGACCAAGGGACATCCTGAACTTGCATAAAATATTGCCTATCTGCTATTGATTTGGTTGATTATTTCTTCTGCAAATCTTTTCTAGGAAACTCTGTTTACCTAATAGACATCCACTAGATGCCAAACTTGAGGAATCTCTAAGCCACTGAGGAAACTGAACTTGGGATTACAGAGAGATCATAATGATAAGTTCTCCTAAAGAATATAAACTTCAGGGGAACTCTGTATTTTTAAATGAGCAGAGGGAAGGCTATTTCCTGGGGCTCCCTAGTTAGGCGGACCCCTGAGAACTAAAGGATATATGTTGAAGTAGGGATTGCTTATATGTTATCCAACTGAGATAAACTATTTAATTCTAGTTTCTTTTGGCAAGATACTTACATTTTACTATTATCATCTCCATGCAAATATTTTAAATATGTTCCTCCTTGATTTTGCCTTGCTGTTCCTATGGTTTTTACATGAATTTGCATGTGGTCTATGCAAACATTCTGTACAGACACACACACACACACACACACACACACACACACACACATATGCATGCACACTTCCTAGGATAACGAACAAGAAACAAGATTTATGAAGTAGCAGTAGTTCATTTGTAAATGTCCACAAAACTTCACAAGAAAAACCCAAGACTGTTTCCTTATAATCAAGCAGTTTTTGAAAAAGAAAAATGAACAGCCTACTTTGGGGAGTGACCTATGACCTTTATTGATGTCAATGAACTCCTCTGATGTTCATGGATAGTCTGTAGGCCAGCATTTGAAGTTGATTAGAATTCAATTGTTATTTTCTTAGTATAGATAAAGTCATATGTTAGTTGATTTGATATGAAGCTTAAATATACAAACTCTAATATCTAGATGCATCAAAATTCAGTCTATCAATACCATATTAAAAGAGAATTGTGGTTGTTCTGGAATAAAATCATTTAATTCTTGGTAGACTTTATCCCAAAGAACACTTTCTAGGACCCTTGTTGAAACAATTCTTTACAGAACATATCAAGCATAAAATAAGTCTATCTTAACTCTTTCCAAAGAAGTTAATCAACTCATTATAAGATAATCTTACCTAGAAAACAATCCCCTGGCATGACTAATTGGAACTAATTAGATGCTTTCTGTTGCTTCTTGCTCCACCTAAGCACTAGTTCTTAATGCCTTTCTTTTGAAGAACATGTAGTTACATGGGTATATTCAGCATTATTTACTGACTGAACATAGTTAATTCTAAAATATTAGCCTGAAATGACATCTTTTCTTTAAAATAATAGTTCCCTCATATACAATGCTCTTTGAATAGACACACAGTACTCAAATAATACAGCATTTGAAATTTGTATTTTCTACTCTATATTTCTCATGAACAACATTTCCACAAGGTAGGGAATCTACCTCAACCAATCACCATACTCATATATATTGATTTGAACTAACTCTAAAATAGGAAAAAATATTTCCTTAATGGATAAAATTTCTGAAAAAGTTAAAAAATAGAAGCAGAAACCTTCAATTTGTTAAGAATGTTTTATCCTTATTTCTCAGCAGTCTAACCCTTCCTACTTTGGCTTCTGATAAGAAAATACTGGAAAAGCTATAACTTTATTTAAATATTTTATTTAGAAAAAATTTATAAAGAAGTCAAAAATATACAAAGAATAGTTAATATATTTTGTTACTATTGCTTCACATCAAACTGTTTGCTTATTTCTGATAATATTTTTCCTATTTCCTTCAGGCCTTCACTGATAATCTTCCTAAGGACTGTCCTTATGTCCCTTTCAGCTTCTGCCCACCCCTCAGTCCCAAAGCAAATGTCACATTTTGGGGTTTTCTTATACCAGCACTCATTTTTACCTATTAAAATCTTTTATGTTTGTATTACTACATAATAAATGACTTAAAACTTAGCAATGTAAACAACCATTTCATTATGTACCTAGCTTCGGTGGGACAGAAATTAAAACAAGGCACAGTAGAAACAGTTTGTTCCTGCTGCATGATATCTGAGCCCTCACCTGGAAACACTCAACAATTGGAGCTAATTTAATACTGGGCTGGACTCATCTGGAGACCTGGTTACTGTGATGTCTTGTATTTGATTCCAGTTGTTGGCTAAGACCTTACCTGGAGCACCTGCACATGACTTCTTCATGTAGCCTGGCTTTCTCAGTGTGGTGATCTAAGGTAGCCAGACTTCTGACATTGGAGTTTATGTCTCAAAAAGCAAGAGCCCCAAGAAAACAGGCAAAAACTATATAGCCTTTTCTGACTTACCTTTGGAGAGTGCACACTGTCATGTTCACTATGCTTTTATTGATTAAAACCCTCAAATACTCAGATTCAGAGGAAGGAGATATAGCTATCACTTCTCAAATGGAGAAATATCAAAATACGTTCTAAAACCTCCTCACAGGAATTTGGGAGCCAAGTAATATCAGGTCCTGGTTTCAAAGGAACTATAGAGTCCAATAGGGATAAAACCACAACATACTGCTGTAGTAAAGGATACTATTTATTTAGAAATAACTCTTCCAAATAATTAAGCTATTTTTGCCATGAGATGTTTTATTTAATCACTTAAATGTCTCTATTGTTATTTTCTCTATTTTCAGTTTACCAAGGTGGACACTGTCCACATACATTTCATAGTAGCAGAAGCAAAGTCCATGCTCCTAAGTCATGGGGCTAAACTATGTCTCTAAAATATCAGGTTGCTTTTTCATATTGTGCTCTTGTTTCTATGACTTTTACTTTTAGTTCTTCAATTGTATCTTTTATTGGAATCCAACTGTCTTTTTTCCACTTTGTTTCCTGGGTCCTATACACCTGGTAACATTCTAGCAATCTTAATAATATTTTTATTTGATTGACATAATTTGACTTCATTTGCTCTAGTCTGGATCTTGAATATCCCTCCATAGCCTCATGTTTCCAACTTTGTCCCTAGCCCATGGTGCTATTGGGAGGCAGTAGGTAGAGATATAGGAGGAAGTTAGGTCATTAGAGATGTACCCTTGAAGGAGATCTAGGGACCCTGGCCCATTCTTGGCTCCTTTGCTTCCCAGCTGCCATGAGGTGAACAACTTTGCTCTGCCACAGACTCTGACCATGGTATGCTGTCTTACCACCCAAAACAATAGGGTCCACTGTTCATGGACCTAAGCCTCTGAAACTGTAAGCCAAAATAAACTTTTCCTTTTTTCAAATTGATTATCTCAGATATTAATTACAATGACAACTGATACAACCATTATTTCCTGGTCGATGGCTTCTTTCTGTGCTTAGACTAGCTTGAGTGCACATCAAAACAGATGCTTCCAGCTCATGCAAATCTTAGGCATAATATGTCATTGAAAGCCCCAATATTGTGGTCATACAATCACTAAGAAGGATGCTCCAGCTTTATATACCATGTGGACAAATGTGACCTATGGATCATATTTTACATAAAGACTATGATGACACTAAGAATCAGGAAATTCTTTTTTTTTTTTTTTTTGGTACTACAGATTGAACTCAGGGGCACTAGACCACTAAGCCACATACCCAGCCCAATTTTATATTTTATTTAGAGACAGGGCCTCAGAGAGTTGCTTAGTACCTCACCCTTGCTAAGACTGGCTTTGAACTCCTGATCCTCCTGCCTCAGCCTCCCCAAGCTGCTGGGATTACAGGTATGTGCCACTGTACCCAGCACAAAGAATCAGGAAGTCTTAATGAAGGCCATGCCTAGAACCCCTCATTTCAACTTTTCCTTCCTGTTCACATTCATAGTGTACTCTTTAGGATACCCTGGCTTCAGATAGTCCTCTTCTACCTCCTAGATGTGTGATTTCTAGAAAATTGCTCCGTTTTCTGTGCCAACTTTCTAATTGGTATAATGATGCTAATGATACCAATCTTGGAGTTGTTGCAAAGATAAAATAACAATGAATGTAGAACATTTTGATAGTGAGTAGCACATTGTAAGTGCCCAAAAAATCTTAGTAATTATGGTTCATGACCTTATCACTTATTTCTGACTACAACCTCCACCTCTGGAGTTCCTCTGATTCATTACATTCCTGTTCCTAGGATGCTCTAACTGTCTCCCAGCATTTTCTCATCTTGGCTCTTTGATAGTCCTGTGAGAATCTGAAATCATCATTGGAGTTACACTTGCAGACTACTTTTCCAGGCAAATGGCAAGGGATATAAACTCTAATATAAGACCTGGGCCTCTGACACCTATGGCTCAGTAACTCTGAGTTGGCATTTGTGCTCAGTTGCTTGAACTCCACAAAGTTCTTGCACCCTTCAGTGAAGAGGGAACTACAGAGGACAACATCCATGATTTAGTTATGCCTTTAATACATCTCAGAGTAAACACCTATGGATATGATTTTAAAAGAAAAGCCCTTGTTGGGAAAAATAAATCCATCTGTTAAGAAATTTTCAAAATTTGTCTCAATTTGGTTCAAAAGATAAAGGAAGTTTTTAGTTCAAAACAAATATGATAAAGGCAGGCTTTGGAGCAAGTTTAATACAAAGATAAATAAAATTATTGGGTCCTAATTTCATTTTTCTTTCATTATTGTGTCCAACTTCCTTCATATGTTAGATTTGTCCTCCCAATGACTCAGATTATAGTGAAAAATAGTTCTATAATTTACATTTGCAAGCCCACAATGTCCTGAGAGAATGAGAGACAAAGGGAATCCTGATTTCCATTCCTGTTGCATTTATGTCTGTCACATGTCTGATAATGAAACAGTCACTTTCACCAGATGATGGGAATCACTTTCCTTGGAATCATATGGCTACTATGTATCAGGAAAGACTTTGAATGCACAGGATAAAAGATGAATTTGACATATTTCAACCAACTTGTTTATGGATTAGTAAGGAAAAGTTACATGTGAGCAAATACATATAATACTGTGAGATAAATGCAGTATTTAGAATATCATGTGAAGAGAATACAAAGGAGAAAAATCATATGCTGTGGTGGGACAGTGGTCACTAAGAAGACTTTAGAGAACACAATATACAATCATGGCTTGACAAGAGCAGTAGGACTTTTACAAGTGATCTTGGAGTCAGAGAATATGTGTTAAGGAAAAGTGTTACTAAACATAGAAATGTATAATAAGAGAAGGGAGAAAAGGAGGGAGCAAGAGAGAAAGGAAGAGAGGGAGAGAGGAAGGAAAATAAGGAAGGAAGGAAGGAAGGAAGGAAGGAAGGAAGGAAGGAAGGAAGGAAAATAAGGAAATATAGGAAATTGAAGATTGAAGATTTGCAAATTATACTAAGATCACAAAGAACATAATCAGATGTGGTATCGCATGCCTGTAATCCCACCAGCTCAGAAGGCTGAGGCAGAAGAATCACGAGTTCAAGGCTAACCTCAGCAACTTAACAAGATCTAAACAACTTAATGAGGGACTGTCTCAAAATAAGAAAATCTGAAAAGGGCTAGGGATGTAGCTCAGTAGTAAATTGCTTCTGGGTTAAATCCGTAGTACTAAAAAAATAATTAAAACAAAGAACTTGAGTCTTTCTCTTGAAAACTTCGCCTTTACCCTTGAGATAATATGAAACAATGGATTTTAAATAAGGACATGATAAGACTAAGGAAATAGGCTAATAGAAGACAAAAGTGGCTATTATTCCATAGTTTAGTAATTAATAATGGTGTGAATATAGAAGGAAAGGAAATGATGAGTCTAAGTATGTAAAGAAAAGCAAAATATTGGCAATATCAACCAAGAGGTGAATGTAGAAGAAAAGATGGTATGGTATGTGGGGTAAAGATTATGACTTCAATTCTATACATGCTGAGTGAAGTTTCTGTGTAATACATGGACCAATTCTGTATCTGATTGATTTTATTGGCCTGAAATTTGGTCAAATGTCAATATTGGAGTTTAATAAAGTTAATGAAATAAAGGAGCTATTTTTGTTCCATCATGTACAAGCTGGAACATCACTTAAACCCAGAGTAGAGAGAACTGGCTATTTGACTGAGTTTTGACATTTTAAATTTAACTTGTTATAATTATGTTTTTTGAAGAAATTAACTTAAAATCATGGGCAAATTGCATTTCATATATTATGGGAAAAATTATTAAACTCAAAGGTACTATTAAACATTACTAGTTTTATCATAAATCTTTATCTAATTTTTATTTAAATGTTTCATCAATTTTAAAAATTTAGACTTTTATCAGGCTCTCATTTTTGAGGCATAATTATCAAATTATTTCTTTAATTTTCAGGATAAATAATTTCGGAATCTAATTTTACTGTGATCTTCACAGAAATCCTTGTTATCAACTGTCTGAAATTCTGTTTAATATCTAAACTCTTAATAAGTTTCCCATAGTTTGTTAATTCCAGGGCATCTTTTCTGTAAGCAAGACTTGAGAATATTTTTGAGTACTTTTAAGAAGTTGAAGAATTGAGCCAGCAGAGGGCGCACACCCACATGCACTCAGCCTTGCAGGAATTCAGCCACCAGAACATGGGGATGGGGCCTCCGTCTGCAGGCACACTACTAGCAAGGCCATTCTTTTGCTGTATTGCTTTGCCAGGACATAGGTGGTTCACGTTAATAGTCCTATCAGGTGGAAGTATGCATTTCTTTCAGCAAAGCATAATTTTAGTTGCATTTGAATGCCAGCCAGCACACTGTTATAAAATGCCAAAAATCTCAGCAATCTGTGGTAGGAGGTCAAAGGCCATCCATGTACCTCAGTCTTACCGACTAATTAAGGAGCTTTTGATCACATTCAATGAACAAGACCAGTTTTAACCTGACGTGGAAGGAGCTTTGCTTCAGTAAAACTAAAAGTCAAAGTGTTGATACTCTTTTCTAATTGTAGCATTGCAAATTAAATAAATGTCAAAATGTCTGAAATAATTGTCTAATTGGAACTGAGAGCATTTTCAAAAAATTTAACTGTTTTGCAAGTAATTAAATTTAAAAATAATAGCATTACTATGACTTACTACATAGACTATTTTGTTTATAAGATTTTTTTCCACGTATCTTTTTGATTTTAGAAGTATTTAATGATCTTGCAAAACATTATTTTAGAAAGTTTTCAAAAATACAAGCAATTCTATTTTCTTTAAGACTATTTTAACAAGTTTTATATATTTTTGTACATATATTACTATAATTCTTGTATTTCCATTTAGAAAAATAAGCAAAAAACATTTACTACATACAAGCTATTTAATAAAAATTTTCTAGCAACTGTTTATTTTGGGTAATTGCTTAGTAATACCAATTATTTTTTAAATGTAGGCTCTTTTACATGCTATCTTTACTAGTGAACCATGAGTTTTTCATATTATAACAATTAGAACCTGTGTAGAATATGAAATTTGCTTATTTTTAAAAGCTGATATGAGAAGGCTGTGGATATAGCTCTGTGTTAGAATATTTACCTAGCGTGCACAAGGCCCTAGGTTCAAAGCCCAGGACTGCAATAAGTAAATAAATAAATAAACAAAAATTGAAATGGCATATATTAGCCTCTTATTATTTAAAAAGCAAATAGTGCTGCCATATTTACTTTATGATCCAGTACAATAAAAGTATAGTAAAGAGTTTAAAAACCTGTGGGAAGTTAATTTGCATGTGTAATAGTGTGAAGGAGTTCCATCTCTTTTCTTCATTAGATGAAGCTTGTAACAATTTTATTTGCAAAGGCAATAATTATTTAAGAAAGTGACAAACTGTCCCACTGATAGGATATATTAGTTTGCCTATAAAGCTGATTCTTGTCCTCCATAAGAAGGTGATAATTAGGTTTTCAGATTGGAATAAAATAATCATGTCACTTGTGTAGGTGCTTGTTAAAATACATTTAATCCCTTTTTAAAATTTGAAACAAAAGCTGCAAGATATTTTTATGTGCAAACTTAAGTAAATATGGCTGATATTCCAAGTTAATGTTAAACTAGCATGACACTTCAGAAGACTAACAATTAGAAAATAACGGAAGTGATTAAGTTTTCAGGTAAAGCATTGGTATGGGGTTTTGTTAGAGTATCTACCTATTAAAACAGTGCTCACATTTCTCCCACATTTTTCCATTTGTACTGATTGTGATTTAATGTTAGAACAGTCACATAGGATTGTTTTGCATATGTATATTAACATCTTCAACATCAAATGTTGTTGAGAATTTGAGTATTGGACTATTTGACTATTTATGAGTATTGGTGACTGAGTATATTTTTTAAAGCTTATATTAAACAAAATTAACTATATCTGAATGCCAAAAAGAATCTCATTTGGTATTTGAATGTCAACAGTGAAAACACAACTTATGAACCACAGGTGACTTTAGCACAGACCCTTTTGCTGCCTTGAGATTGATGATAGCATGTTGTCTTACAGGTCTAAAGCCCAGTCTTCTCTAGCCTTAAATAACTAAAGGTAATTTCCTCTTCTTAAAGTTCTCAAGGTATTAAAAACTTCCCTAAATCTATTTCCTGACCAAGTTGGAGAATATTCAGTGCACATTCATTTAAAATGTCTTTAAATGTTCTGACTCAATTACTTTTAATAGAGTGGAGAATGGTTGGTGTAGCTTTGAGTGCACAGCATGAAAGGTTGAGTTTTAGTTAGAAAACATACAAAATTAGTTTCTGTGCAAAGGTAATCTCTAGAGAAATGTAAGTAACCAGAAAATCCTACTGAAAATCATTATAAGTACTGACACTGACATGTACCTTTTTTATGCCCATTATGTACATAATTATGACATAAATAAAGTTACAGTAAGATATTGCCAAGATGAAATAAAAAGAGATTTTTGTTGATAACATGAAAAAATACCACATCTGTTTTTATTCATTCTGCACTTATTTCTTTGAGGGAGCATTTATACAGCTGTGAAAACCTAGGGAATTTTGTACAAAACAATTTTGACAAATGTTCATGATTCCACACCAATGAAATGCATTTTAATTTCATTCAGAATGTTCCAACTTCTCCAGCATATAAACAGTAATAAAACTCATATTGAAGTTATTTCTATGATTTTTAACTTCACTGTTCAAATTATTACAAGCACGTTTTTCTAGTTCTCACTAAGAAATACAGAGAACTAGAAGCAGAGTTTATAGAAACAAAAAGTACATTGATGGTTGAGAAATTTGAAGTTGATATTGGACTTCACATATAAATCAGTCGTGAAACATTTCATGATGTCACACAAAGAGTACAAACCTTCGTGTTTTTTTTTTCCATGTTTGACCTTAGGTTCTATGTCTTATCATCTGTGAAAATGGGTAAATGGGTAACATTTTAGAATTTAGGAGCCTCTCTTTCATTACCTGGAACAATGGTGTAGTAATTCCTAGTTTTGAGGTTTGGTGTAAGATTAAGTTAAATTGAATAATGCATGTTATATAGCTAGTGTGATGCCAGTTCTTCTTTTCATTCCCATTAGAATTTACTATCAAAATTATCATTATAACCAAAGTACATGATGTTAGATACTGTAATGCAGAAATTCAATAATTCTCTGCAATTTAGGAAGTTGTGTCAGAAGTATTAGATGTTTCTTGGAAAGGGAAAAATGGATTTGGAAATTTTTGAAAGCTCTACTAAACAAGAATTATTGTGGATATGATTATAATCACATATGATTTTTCATGCAATGCAAAGAGTGCTAGATAGTAATAAGAGTACAAAGTTGGGATTTGGCCAATATTATACTTTCTGGTTGTAAAAGTTACCTACTCTATAAATTAAAATGGTTTGGGTAAGATTACTCAGAGCTGTTACATCAAACACAAATGTTTCTGAAAATACAGGATGCACAAGAATTGGCTTAATATGGCTTTCCAGTCAAAGTCATGGTCAAGAAGAGAATACAGATTTGAGAGAGACACACAGGAAATGCCAAAGAATTAAGTGGCTTCTCTAAATGTGGAAGCATTTTCAAAATATACTCCCTTCAAACAGGCAGACCAAAAAAATAGTTTCAACTTACATAGTCAGATCAAGGATCATGCCAATTCCAGCCCTCTGCTTCCTTTGTAAAAAAATTTAAAAATAGAAAAAAAGAAAACCAGTTTTGTTGGAATTCAGCAAAAGTCACTGGTTTCTCTGATGTTTATGGCTACATTTGAACTGCAAGGGCAGAGCTGACTTGTGACAGAGACCATATGACCCACAAAACCTAAAATATTTACTATCTGGTCCTTGTCCTTTACAGAGAAAGTTTGTAACCCCTGTAACACATGAAAAACTATTACTCTGAGAGAAACTGTTCAAAAGACTGTGGATAGGTTTGAGAGCAAATGAGAAGAGTGGAAATTTCATGTTCTGAGATTTAGGGATCTATACAATAGATACAGTTGAGAATATAGTGGTTGAGGACTTTAAGAAGATTTCTCACCTTAAGTGATATTTTGAGCAGTAATAGAGAAACATTCTTTGCAAAATATAATGCATTCTCATTCCAACACACACATACTACACAAAACAGTGAATTAGAGCAATACTTGAAACAGAGACCCTAGAATAGACAAGTCCTTTGTTTACACCAGCTTTGCTTATTTGTTTGTCAGAAAAGAAAATACATACCACAGCCATATACTTTGATGTTCGAAATGGCTATAGCAGTGACAGCAAATACTAGGACATGACAGTCCAAGTCCAAATCCAGGCTCCTCACTTAACAAAGCGATGAACCCAGGCAAGCAGCACAACCCTCTCTGTGCCTCAGTTTCCTCTTCTATCAAATGATACAACAACGGTACCTTCTCCATAGAGCAGAAAAGAGTAAATGAGTCAATGCTGTCAAGCACTGAGAGCAGTGCCCAGCATGTAGTTCTCATTTTATGTGTAAACATTGCTATTTCTGTTCACACACACAAGTATACATTAGCTTACATTATTTCATTTTCATATATTATATAGTTTCCATTATATAGTATGAATGCATTCTATCTTCTTATATTTTATTGTTCTTATGGGGTTTTTGAGCTAAATTCTCATTCAGGGAAATCTTATTTGAAAATTTCAGTCAAGAAATACCTTTACCAAGATATACCCAAAGTTATTAACAAACAATAGTTATTCAAATGTGGGTTCCTATATACATATTTCTTCAGGTCTAAATAGATGAAGTGAAGCATGAATACTTCCTATGAAAGCATAATATGTGTCAATCTAAGTTTACAGGTTTTTTCTTAAATTCAAAATGAATATTAATTTAAGATCTAGTGTTGAATCGTTTTGACTTCACATAAGGATAAATCTATTAACAGATCCTAGGTAATTGCCTTAGTTATTTTTTTACATTCTAAGACTGTTGACCTTTATCATTATTGTGTAAATTAAATAACACATGTATGCTGATTTACACTTTTAAATTTGCTTTTATGTGAATTATTTTATGTGATCTTGAGAGATGTTTAAGCCCAGAGATGTATGCCATCCTTGCTCTTTTCTATTTGGCAGGAAATATTGCAAGCATATTGATGGTGATAATTAATATTTTCTAAACAGTCAAAAACAGGTGTACCTTTCCAAATAAATCGGAATAAATTTCAAAACATACTTGTTGAATGACTTAAAGAGTAAAAAAAGTAGGAATTTTCTTGAAAGGCTTCCTATTGGGACTTTTATGGAAAATTAATTATTAGGTTAAAAATTTATAGGTAAGAACCATATCTTATTCATAGTTGTATCTTCATTGCTTATCATGTACCTTATACACAGTAGGCATTAAATGAAATAAATTTTAAACCTCTTTTACTAAATTTAAATGGAAGTTTCAATGATTATTTTCTTTTCTTATCTAAATGTTTTGAGGTCAAGTTAAGAGTAAGAGTAGCTGAGCAAATTACACTTTTATATAAGAATTACTAGCTTTGGCATTAACCATGGCAAAATGAGAACTGAAATACAGAGCAATGAAATGTTTGTTGAAAAGAATTATTTTCATTAATTTCTAGGAATGAATCCATCTTGTTCTTGAGTCATCATTCTCACTTATGGAGTAAACAACTGGTTTTGTCAATTAAAAGTGCTTCACTCATTTCTGTTCAAAACCTTTTTCCATTCATACAGCCACTCAGTTTTTCTAGGCATCTTTCTTCACTCACTGACTATGCTTTCCATTCCTCCTTCCCCTAGAAATGTTTAGGTACCAAAGGCATAAAGCATTTCCTCTTAAAAGGGTGTATTAGTGCCCTCCAAAGAAAAAGAACTAATCAGAAACATCCTACAGTCACGAATCACTTGTCCTAACCCAAGCCCCCTCCTATTTCATCCTCTCTTCGCACTTTTGAGTGCGCATTGTGTGAGGAGCTTGTTAACTAAGGTGCTTTTCCCTCACCAAAGGAAGATCTGTGTGACCTTGCCAGGGCCTGCTCAGCTCCACCTGACTGGACACCTCCTCCAGCCATGCTACGCTTGCTGCTCCCTTTATGCAATATAAGGTTTAAAATTATGAGGGCAGCATTGTCTTTCTTGGTCACAAGAAAGGGCCTCCCACGGCTAGGATTCTTGGATCGCCTCTTCCTACTTGGTGTTTTTCTTTTCCACTCTGATGTGTTGATGGGAAGAATGAGGGGACCAGTGCTTACATCTGATCTCTTGGCTCTCTCTTCCTATGATTTTGGCTCCAACTTGCCATCTACCACCTACACTCAGTGCTTTGCACTTTTGGTTTGGCAGAAATTTTCCACCGTGTCTCCTTAGTATATAGCTTTAGTGTATTAATTCTTCTGCCCTCAGTTATCTGGTACCTGTCTCTTGATCTGAAATCCCTGCTGTGGCAATACTAAGAAAGGCCTTTATCTTTCACAGGGCCTGACTTGACAGTGCCATCACTGTGAACATATATGTGCATGTTGTTGACATAATAGGGAGATGGTTCACGTGAATTCAGGAATTTGATATCATCCAGTATGACAATTATATGAATTTAAAAATCTCAAAAAAGAAATTTTCTTTCTTACATCTATTTTTTATGGTAAAACATGTACTGATATGTTTTATTTATTTTTATTCCATGAAAAAATTTATCAAGAATATTGTGAGATCAAAATTAGTTGTTATTGCCTGGCAAGTATTCTATAATAAAATTTGAAATTCCACTTATGCTAATTTAACAACAATTCATTACATTGTTTACATTCTACACTATAGTATGTTCACAAGAATCCAATTAGACAATTTGAACAGTCTCCATGAGTGGCACAAACCCTAATCAGAACACCTAACTAGTTGGCTAAATATCTTGATCTAAGAGTCACTGTTATTTCTCTTACTGTTTAGGAGCTCATTTTTCCTCATTCTGTCATGGAAGAAGTGTATGCAAGCATATCTTACTACTCTAAGGGAATGTAGATTTCTGAGAGGAGGTTAAATACCACTAGAAGGGATTTAGAAAATATCTTCCTATATAGATTTTGTAATGGTAAAAAATGTAATCAGTGCTCAAGAAAGTGGATACAGATATTATAGGCAATTGAAAGAAGTAGGTGGTTATTGTAGCTGGAATGCCTCCCAGAGCAGATGGTTTTTTCGGAATTTTTGAAGGAGAAGAGCAAGGTGGCCTGCCTGGCATATATTAATTGGGTGCCTGTTCCAAGTGTAGGGGGTGGTTGGAAGAATGTGTGATGTCTTGAGTGGGCGAATGATACAAACAGGCATAACTTCAAAATAACCTGGAATTTATATCTCACACAGCATACAGACAATTCATAAAGACACAATTTTGTCTGTAAGGAATCAGTAAAATGCAAAGGTATACAAACAGAAAGCTAGCACCACATAAATAGAATATAGCAAGCCATGGTCAACATTTGCACATTTAATACTTGGCTGTAGCTTACCTCTAACAACAATAAATAAATTATTTTCTAATTGAGAAAAACATTACTGAAACCAGTTGGAGAGTTTATGTTTAAGAAGGTCAGATATAACCAAACATTTAAAAGGCATATGATTATTAAGTGCTAATAAGTCCTAATTCCTATGTGTTTGGTAGGCATAGATTCTTTAATAATGTTTAACTTACCTTGTAGTCATTGTATATTTTGCTTATTTATTTTTACTTTTTATTTTTCACTAATACATAAAAACTTAAAAATTACACATATTTAAGGGATACCAAATGATATTGTTGCTTATATACATTGTATAGTATATGTATCTCCTCATTTATCATTTCTTTGTGGTGAAAATGTTCAGACACCTCTAGCTTATTGAAATATAATACACTGGATTATTCTATAGTCATCTTGCTATGCAATAGCACATCAGAACTTTTTACTCCTACATAATTAGAACTTGGACCCATTGATCAATGTATCCCCATTTCGCTCAACTCCATACACTACCCACCCTCTGATAACCACCAATCTATTCTCAATCTATTCTCAACCCCATTCTATATGAGAGTATTATTTTTAAATTTCACTTGTGAGTGAGATCACACAATACTTATCTTTTTGTGTATGGCTTATTTCATTTAACATAATGACATTGAGTTCCATCCCTGTTGTTACAAATGATAAAATTTCATTCTTTTTAATAGCAGAATAGTATTCCATGTTGTATACATATCACATTTTCTTTAACCATGCATCAGTTGATGGACAATTAGGTTGTTTTCATTTCTTTGCTACTGTGAATAGTCCTGCAGTGAATATGGGAGTGCAGATGTCTCTTTGATATACTGATTTCATTTCCTTTGGATATATACCCAATAATGGGATTGCTGGTCATATGGTATTACTAATTGATTTAATCAGGGACTTCTGTACTGTTCTCTGGTTCTTTGTGATGGCTGTACTAATTTACATTCCCACCAACAGTATTCAAAGGTTCCCTCCTCTTCCCATTTTCACCAGCAAGTTATCTTTTGTCTTTTTTGAAAATAGCTATTCTTACTGGAGTGAGATGATATCACATTGTGGTTTTGAGTTGCATTTTCCTGATGATTAATGATATTGGACATTTTTTTTTTCATATTCTTTTTGGTCATCTGTGTATCTTTTGAGAAGTTTCTATTAAGATCTGTTACCTGGGCTGGGGATATAGCTCAGTTGGTAGAGTGCCTGTCTTACATGCACAAGGTCCTGGGTTTAATCCCCAGCACCACCAGAAAAAAGAAAAAAGAAAAAAAGAAAGATCTGTTATCCATTTTTAATTATGTTTTTGGAGGGTAATGAGTTGGTTTTTTTAAATTCCTTATATGTTCAGGATATTAAACTTTAGTCAGAAGTATAATTTGGAAATGTTTTCTCCTATTCTGTAAGTTGTCTCTTTATTTGTTTCCTTTGCTGAGAAGAACTTTATAGTTTGTTGTAATCTCATTTGTATATTTTTGCTATTGTTTCCTGTGCTTTGGGGGGTCTTGTCCAATAAAATCTTTGCACATTCCTATGTCCTTAAGTATTTTCCCTTTATTTTCTTCTAGTAGTTTCATAGTTTCTCACATTGGAGTATTCAATTCATTTTGTGTTGACTTTTGTAACTGATAATACATAGAAGTCTAGTTTAATTCTTCTGTATGTGGATGAACAAGTTTCCCAGAACTATTTATTGAAAATACTGTCCCTTGTCCAATACATGTTCTTAGTATGTTTGTCAGGAGTCAGTGGGCTCTAGTTGTGTGGGTTTACTTCTACCTCTTTATTCTGTTCTATTGGTCTGTGTGTCTGTGACTATGCCAATACCATGCTGTTTTGATTACCACAGCTTTGTGATAAATTTTGAAGCCAGACAGTATAACATTTCCTGCTTTATTCTTTTGTTCAAGGTGGCTTTAGCTATTTGGATTCTTTTGTGGTTCCATATAAATTTTAAGATATCTTTCTAGTTCTGTGAAGATTGCAATTGGTATTTTGATAGGTATTTTATTGAATCTGTAGATTTTCTAGAGTAGTAGAGTCATTTTAACAACATTTATTCTTCTAGTCCATGAACATGGGATATCTTTCTCTTTGTGTATATGTGTGTGTGTGTGTATGTATGTGTATGTTTGTGTCCTCTTCAATTATCTTTATTAATGTTTTATCATTTTCATCATAGAGATATTTCACCTGTTTGGTTAAATTTATTTCTAGCTTGTTTTGTAACTATTGTAAATGAGATTGTTGTCTTGGTTTCTATTTTAGATAATTCTCTATTGGATACATAGCAATGCTACTGATTTTTCTATGTTGGTTTTGTATTCTGTAACTTTGCCACATTTATTCAGTAGATCTAATATTTTTGGATGAAGGCTTTGTATTTTTCTATATATAAATTCATGTTATCAGCAAACAGTGACAATTTGGCTTCCTCTTTTGAACTCTGAATGCCTTTTATTTCTTCCCTTTTCTTGACTTCTCTGACAAGAATGTCCAATATAATGTTGGATAAAAATGGTGAAAGTGGGTATCCTCCTCTTATTCCAAATCTTAGAGAAAAAGCTTTCATCTTTTCCCCATTCTATATGATATTGGCTGTTGGCTTATTATATTTGGCCTTTATTATGTTGAGGTATTTTCCTTCCATACCTTATGTTTTTAGCATTTTTATCATGAAGAGAAATTATACTTATTAAATTCCTTTTCTGAGTCTATTGAGATAATCATATGGTTTTTGTCCTTTATTCTGTTGAAGGGCTGTGTCACATTTATTGATTTGTGTATTTTGATTCATGCTTGCATCTCTGGGATAAATTCACTTGACCATAGTGAATAATCTTTTTAATATGCTATTGGTTTCAGTTTGCCAGCATTTTGTCCAGGATTTTTGCATCTGTAGTCATGAAGAATATTGGCTTGAATTTTTTTTCTCTTATTTTCTTTTTTATTCCTTTTCTTTCCTTTTTTTCTCTTTTTCTGCTTTGTGATATAAGAGTAATGCATTTGAAAAAATTCTCTCCTCTTCAATTTTTTGGGTTATTTGATCTGTTTGTTTGATATGAGAGATTTAACCTAAGGGTGATTTACCAGTGAGATCCATCTCCAGACCTTTTTATTTTTTATTTTGTTAAAGAGCCTCACTAAGTTGCTGAGGCTGGCCTCAAACTTGTGATCCACCTTCCTCAGCTTCCCAAGTCTCTTGGGTTATAGTATGCACCACCACATCTGGCTCTTCAATTTTTTGGAGTGATTTAAGAAGAGTATTAGTTTAATGTTTAGTAGAACTCAGAAGTGAAGCAATCTTTAATGGGAAACTTTGTTACTAATTCAATATTATCATTCATTATTTTTCTTTTCAGATTTTTATTTCTTCATGGTTCAATCTTGGTAAGGTGTATATGCCCAGGAATTTGTCTATTTCTTCTAGATTATGAAATTTTTGATGCATAGCTGTTCATAATAATCTCTAACAATCTTTGATATGTCTATGGTGTGAAGTTTTAAGTATCTACTTCCATCTCTGGTTTTATCTGAGTCTTTTCTCTTTTTCTTAGTCTAGCTTAGTATTTTTTCTATTGTACTATCATTTCAACAAACGAGCTCTTTTTTTTTGATAATCAGTAAAATTTTGATAATCAATATAATCAAGATAATCAATATAATTTTAATATGTTTTAAAATTTCAAGGCTTGTTTTGTGACCTATTATATAATCTATACAGGAGAATACTTCATATGCCATTGAGAACATGGGTCCTGAAGTTGCTGGGTAGAATTTTATGTAGAAGTCTGGGACCACAAGTTAGGTCCTTTTGGTGTAGTGTTCAATTCCTTACAGGGTTTAATTCCAGTTTCCTTGTCCTTGTTAAGTTTCTGTGTGGATGATCTGCACATTGTTGAAAATGTGGTATTACATTATTATATTAGAATCTATTTTCCCCCTAGTCATTTAAAAATTGCTTTATATATCTAAAATCTCCAATAATTAGATACATTTATATTTAGTATTATTTTCCTTGCTGAATTGACCTGTTTACCATCATATATTGACTTTCTTTGCCTTTTTCCTGATTTTGATTTATATCTACTTTACATAAACATGGCTATACCCTCTTTCTTTTAGATTTCTTTTTAATGGAAAATAATTTTTTATCTCTTCAATCTTCAGTCTATGCATATCTTAGAAATAAAATTAATTTATTTTAAATCACATATACTTGTGTCTTATTTTTGTTGTTGTTGCTTTTTATTTTTTGTTCTTTGTTTTTAATCTATTTAGTCATGCATGCTTTTTAACTGAATAATTTAATCATTCTAATTTAGGGTAATTATCAATAAATAAGGTTCTATTATAGCCATTTTAAAACATGTTTTCTAGTTTTATGATAATTCCATTCTTTCTTTCTTTCTCTCTCAGTTATCTTTGTGATTTAATGATTTGCTCTAGTAGTCTATTTTATTCCTTGCTTGTTATATTTGGTATGTACATTACAGATTTTTGATTTTTGCTTACCATGAGGCTTACCAAAAAAAAAAAAAAAGTCTTTTGATTATAACAAGCTATTTGAAACTACACACAGGAAAAAGAAAAAAACAAAAGAAATAGAGAAAAGTATTTTTTTGAAAAGGAGAAGTTTTTCACCTGCACTCCATTCTTCCCCACATTTTGAAAATTTGATTTCCAATTTTGCATATTTCTGTTTTGCCTGTCACTTAACATATAAATGAGGTTACTATTAGGAAGTTTTTATTTCGGGCTTCATAGTAAAGATATGAATTTTTGTACAATGTTTACGATATTAGAATATTTTGAATTTCTTTGTTTGTTACTCTGACCAGTGAGTTTTATATCTTCTATTGCTTTCTTCTTGTTCATTTCTTGATTTTACTTTGAAGAATTTTCTTTACCATGTATTTAAAATTGGTCTGGTGGGACTATATTCTCCCAGCTTTTATTTGTATGGGAATGTCTTTATGTCTCCTTTATATATAAAGGATAGTTTTCTAAGTACAGTACATTTGGTTGGCAGATTTTTTTTTCTTTGATACTGTGAAAATCTCATGTCTCTCTTTCTTTGCCTATAAGATTTCTGCTGAGAAGTTTGTCGTTAGGAGAATTGGTACATATGAAAATCCTATTTGTTTCTTTTCTCTTGCAGCCTTCAAAAATCTTCCATTTGTCTTTAAACTTTGAGAGCATGATTATAAATTATCTTGGGGTAGATTTGGTTGAATTAACTACTGGTGACCTTTGACCTTTGTATAGCTGAATATTTGTATCCTTCTCTAGGAAAATTTTCAATTTTAATTGTTTTGAATTAATTTCCTATCCCAATGGCATTCTCAAGTCCCTTTTCAATCTTAATAACCATTTATGTAGTGATTGAAATTTGACTTACTAATAAAAAACATTCAGTATAAATACAAATACTGAACTGTTCAATATAAAATTCCCTCTTGGTAAGACTTAGGAATTTAGTGAATTTCTATAGCACAAAAACACTGAATTTCATGGAATGCAGTATCATAGTACTAGCTTTTAAAAATTATAATTCTAGAAAAAATAACATTCTCCTATGATGTTTGCTCATAAGAAATAGACACTTGTAGCTGTGTTTAATATATATGCATTATATATACACCTTATATATGACATATTATATACTATATGATATGTATAGATACTAATATACGTATATATGAATGACATATACATATATATATACACATGAACTACGTATATTATTAGTCAGTAGTGATATTTTATCTTTAAATATGCAGTATTTTCTTTTTCTTTTTTCTGTTTTTGGGAAATTTTTTACCTGTTAAGATCATAAATAGAAACTATTGAACAATTGCTTCAGTTTATCTTATAATCATTGTTAATTAAATCCAAGTTGTTGCTAATGTATGTAGACTTCAGGTTAGATAGTCTAGCTTCATTTTAGGGTCCATTTCTGTGGCCTTCTTACCCTATCTCCTTTGTGCTGATTCTTCATATTTCAGAATACTTTTGAATTTTATCATAGCAAAATTTTTAAACAATTGAAGAAAGTAAAAGAACATAGCAAATTAAGAAAAGGAACTTATAAAATTTGGTAGATAATTCTATTCAAATTCTTTTGTCAGTTTTAATCAATTCTTGCTTGATAATAATTACTAATTTCACCTTGTTCACAATAATGTGAAGGCAGGTGACTGTCCTTAGGATTATATACAGAGTACATAGTGGAAATATGGGAGAACCAGAGATCAGAGACATTACTTATTTACACCAGTATTTATCATCCTAAAAGCCATGCAAATTTATATTCTATAAATATTAAAGGAGCTACAAAGAAAAGGAAAACAAGAATAAAGAAACAAGCTAGGGAAAAGATTATTTCAATTTTTAAACAACTATTTTCTCTCAAATGTCTTTAATGTATTTGCTGTTTTAATCTGACTTTATACAGAGTTTGACATATAACTAGAATATTAGCACTTTTGCAGGGGACAGGTTACTAGGGATTGAATTCAGGGGCACTCAACCACTGAACCACATCCCCAGCCCTATTTTTGTATTTTATTTAGATACAGAGTCTCACTGAGTTGCTTAGCACCTCACTTTTGCTGGCTTTGAACTCATGATTCTCCTACCTCAGTGTCCCCAGCTGCTGGGATTACAGGCATCTGACAATGCACCTGGCTTGAATATTAGCACTTTTTACATCTCTCTTTTCAAATAAATGTCTCCATAAATAGCTATCTGCTAGAACTTATTGCTAAAAATTACTTTTACAAACTTTTCATGTGATTTAATCAATTTCTGTTAATAACTTAGCCAGAATTATCTTTGTGTACTTTTATCTTTTAACAGTTCACTGAAAATAATCTTCTTAATGAAGTTTCAATATAATTTATAAGGTTGTATTAACTTAAAGATTCATTCAGGAAATGACATTATGAAAGACAGTTGTTAGTTACTTTTGTTTTCTGATATTAATATTTTAATATTTAAATTATGTGGATATGCCCTATGTATTTCTCAACCTCTCAAATTTAAATTTTTATTTTATTTTATCTTCATGTCTAATTTTTCCCTACCACCATTATAAAACCAATGTGTTTGTGTTTAAAAATATTCTGTAATGTTTTATACTCAATCAAGTAGAGAGAAAGAGAAATAAGTGCAATCTTTCCCATTTTTTATTATGGAAATTATGGGGAAATGTTTTTAAATCACTTTAAAACTATTTAAATACTTAATTAAATTAAATGTTTTAAATCATTTTAAATAAAAAATCAGCATAGTTTATAAACCTGTAATTTAGAAATAAATTGCATTTTTTCCTTTGTTTTTATTATTTTGACATCATGAAATGGTCCTCTGTGTTTGTCAGTAGAAGAGTAAAAGTAAGGTTTTCATAAAAGGTGACTAAAAATTATTTTCACATTGAATATATAAAGTAGACTCAAAAGCTTTAGGATTTTGGGTAAAAAATAAAAATTCTCATGTATTTTATTATATTTTATAAAATAATTATTCATTATTAATATTGTTCAGATCCATTACCATTAAAATATTCACATGTAGATACTAAGAAAATTTATAAAATTCAAGTAGTATAATACCAAAGTTGTTGATAAGATCTTTCAAATGTGCATAGATAAGTATATTTATCAGAAAGGAGACTATTTTTACCTTTTATAAAGAATAATTCTTTCTATACAACATCCAATGTTTTAAAATCAATTTCACAAACAAAATTTTTAAAAATAATTTAAATGTGTATTTAATTTCTTGGTCATGGTGAATAGTTATTCTTAGAAACTTCAAACCAAACGCTTTCAAACTCTGGATAAAATGTAAGAAACACCTTTTAAAATGCATGCATATAGCAAGTAAGAGAGAATTTCTAAAGCCTGAAAGCTATGACAGGGAGAAAAACTAAAGATTTAAGTTTAACTGGAAACAAAGCTGTCTTAGGCATGTCTTCAGAATTCAATATGTCCAATTTTTTTTTTTATCTATTACACCGGAGACATGAGACAAAGTCTTCAACCTCTTCAAATTCAAGTTATAAAGAGACTTTTACCACAAAGATGGACTTTTTGAAATGCTTCAAACTGAGTGAAAAGGCACAGTGAGAAAAAAATTCATACTCAACAGAAGAAATGACAAAGACATCTTTTTCAGCCTGGTCACAAAGTTGGTACAATAAAATTTCATGAAGAACTAAAAAAAAACACAAGTTTTTCATGCAAGTTTAAGGTCAAAACTTTTACTATTTTGGACATCTGAAAATAAAAAAGCAAGTAAGGAATTTAATAAACTTCAAGATTGAAAGGACCACTGGTTATCTACTAGACTAAGAGTGTCTTCTATCTGGAGAGAAGTTTCTCTCAATCCAGGGCTTATACAATTCTCATCCATAAAATCAGATAAAGCACTAGTTGTAGAAAATTGATGACAATATAAATTACCATGACATAGAAGTTAGAGACAAGGCAAGCCATGCTAATATCAAAAAATAAATAAATAAAATGAACAATAAACATTGAACTAAGCTAACATATAAGCCTATTTAAAATGTTAACATTCCATAAATTTAAAGCTAGAGGACAAAATATGACCTTTTAAAAGACCAATTTGGAAAACAAGCAAAATGCAATGTCTCTAATATAAAATATGATTATTAAAATTTGAAAAAATCCCAAATGGAGAATAATAAGCATATTAAACAAAGCTAAAGAGAGTATCAATAAAATGGAAGACAGAATAATGAGAAAAAGGATTTTAAAAAATAAATATTTATATTTATGTGGTGCTGAGGATTGAACCCAGTGCTCCACCAGTGCTAGGCAAGTGCTCTATCACTGAGCCACAATCCCAACCCCTTGGAACTAAATAATAGGCTATGGAATGATGCATGGATAACAGAAGCCATCAGGGAGGAGATAAAAAAAATTCTTAGAGGTAAATGAGAACTCTGATAAAACATATCAAAATCTCTGGGACAGGGGCTGGGATTGTAGCTCAGTGGTAGAGCGCTTGCCTCTCATGCGTGAGGCACTGGGTTCGATTCTCAGCACCACATAAAAATAAATAAATAAAGACATTGTGTCCGTCTACAACTAAAAAACAAAATATTTTTTAAAAAAAATCTCTGGGACAATATGAAGGCTGTGTTAAGAGGAAAGTTCATTACATTGAACTCATTCATTAGAAGAAGAAAAAGTCAATGAATAAACAATCTGACATTATATCTCAAAGCTCTAGAAAAAGAAGAACAAATCAACACCAAAAAAAGTAGAAGACAGGAAATAATTAAAATCAGGGCTGCAATCAATGAAATTGAAACAAAGGAAACAATTCAATAATTGACAAAAGAAAAAGCTGGTTCTTTGAAGAAGTACATAAAATTAACAAACCCTTAGCCACTCTAACAAAAAGAAAAAGAAAGAAAACACAAATTACTAAAATTCAAGATGAAAAAAGCAATATCACAACAGACACTATTGAAATACAGAAAACAATTAGAAACTATTTTGAAAATCTATACTACAGTAAAATAGAAAATCCTGAAGACACCAACTAATTTCTAGAGCCATGTGATCTGCCTATACTGAATCAGGAGGACATACACAACTTAAACAGATCAATTTCAAGCAAGGAAATAGAAGATGAAAAGAAAAGAAAAGAAAAGAAATATTCAGTACAGAAGCATGTGATTGGCTTCTAGAAGTAGATGTAAAGAGAAGGTGATGATATTGTATAAAAATTACAGAAGTAAAAAAGAATATAAATCAGAATCTGAGAATCATAATAAATCCTATGAAGAACACCACCACCACCTAAACAACAATAACAAAAACACCCAAACAGAACTTCCAGATTCATCATAGCAAAATTACAGAGTATGAAAGAGAAACCTTAAAAGTGCCAGAGAGGAAGGACAGATTATCATCAAAAGAACACAACTAAAGTGACAGCTGGCTACTTATTAACATTAGAAGCCAGGATATTGAAAAAATAATCCTTAAAGTTTTAAAGGAAATAATTGCCAGCCCATTTTCAAATAATAAGCTAACCTATTATTTTGAGACCAAAGGGAAATGAAATCTTTTTTCCATAAAAAGCAAGATAACTTCTCTTCAACAAATATTAACTTTAGGAAGTTCTAACATGTATGTCTTCCTAAGAACAAAATGTTTAGTGTATGCAAAGAAAATTAATTTGTATAAAATCTACACACATTAGTTGAATTAATCAGTAATGTCTACTTGGGAGGTAAACAATAAAGTGTAATTCAGACATATATGTTAGGAGAAAAATCATGAGATTTAATGGTCCTAATGGATACTGAATTCTTCAGGTGTCACACTTTACTTCTAAACCAGTAAAAGTAAAAATTGAGGAAATGAATCTCAAATAATGTAAATAAAGATAAAAAACAATTTGTAAAATATGCATAGAAAAGACAGTAAGTATAGAGAATATATAATATACATCAAACCTATCATTATAAATTAACCTAGAGAGTTATGAAATAGATATTGGCAATTTGGATTTATAAAGTTGACCACCACGTGATAGCCTTTTTTCAAGAATTATTGTCATATTAGCCACATTTTCACACAAAAGAAGAATCCTCAATGTTATTGTCAACTGTTATCAACCATAGGAAAAACCATACAACAGGTTATTTAGAAATTCAAAATCACACGTACATTATAGACCAAAAGTCATACTGGACTTTAGATAAAATTAGAAATAATGAATAATTGCAATATGTTAAAACTTTAATGACTCAGTTACTATAGAACTTTAAAGTAGGTATATAGCTATAAATACTAGGGGGAAAGTTTACAAATTAATGAAATAGTTTTTAATCTTAAAAAGCTAGGAAAAACTCAAAGAAATTAGAAGAAAGCTAAAAATATTTATGAGTCTATATTAAATATAGAAAAAAACAGTATATATAGTTAATATAAAAGTCATAGTTGAATATGAAATGTCCCCCATAAAGTTCATGTGTTGGAAAGATTATATCAAATGTAGCAATGTCTACAGGTGAAAGAATTAGATTATTAGAGTTGTATCCTCATCAGTGGATTAATCCATTTAATGGATTAAAATCTGGATGGATTACTGGGTACTTACTCTAGCTGGATGGGGCATTCTGGGGGATATATATCACTGGGGGTGTGGCCTTAGATATATTTATATAAATGATAATGAAATTACAAAATCTTACTAAGTCTAACACATTGAAGAAACTGACTCAGTAGTTAAAAATTCGTGCACCCCTTCATTCAGATATTTTAGAAGACAACTTTTAAAAAAAATTTTTTGTAGTTGTGTATAGACAAAATGCCTTTATTTTATTTGTTTATTTTTATGTGGTGCTGAGGCTTGAACCCAGTGCCTCACACATGCTAGGCAAGCACTCTGCCTCTGAGCTACATCCCTAGCCCTAAAGGCAACTTTTAACAAATATTCCAATAGCATATTTACCAATATATGAGAAAAAACTCTTCCCCAATCATTCTATGCAGTTTGAGCATACTGATGAAAAGAAATCAAATTCAGAATGAGATAGGAAAATTAAATCTAATCCGAAGTATTAACACAGATGCAATATTCTAAGCAGATTCTGGAAATAAAATCCATAAACACACACATAAAAAAAATCTGCATCATGACAAGGTTGGGTTTTATCCCAAAAGTACAAAGATGGCAATGTTAGAATTTTTATTATGGAAGAGATATATAAAATAGAGCTTATTAAATGTCTCATTTTAGCAAAAAATAAAGGCAGTAGATAAAATTCGATATTTATTCCTGATTAAAATTTTTAGCATATTGTAAATAAAAAAATGCCAATATAAAAAATAACTTTTAACAAACCTGATACATAGTGATGAAAATTGGAAACATTTTTTGATATAGAAATGATATAAAAATCATGATCTTTATTTCTGTAGAAAATTCATACAAAATTATAATGCTCTGAAAGTCTAAATTTAATAAAGGAATTTTAATATTTTTAGAAGAAAATATAAGAAAACAGTTTTGGAGTTTAAAGAAGGAAAGAAGTTCTGAAGACGGGAGCCCTGAAATGTTTTGCAAGTTTAAAAAAAAAAAAAGCTTCATTACAGTTGAAAACTTCTGTGTATCAAACAACAAACCACAGAGAAAAGGAGTGCTACACAAAGCAGAAGAAAACTGTGAAGTCTGTAAGTGACAAATTAGTTTTTGGAATGTTAAAAGGACTCTTTGGGATGTAAAGAGGAAGACAAACCATTCTGCAATAGAATATGCAAAATAAACGAAAACCAAAATTCCAAAATAAAACAACCCACGGCTCAATAAACACAACAAAAGCTACTCAACTGGTTTCAATTAGGAAAAAGTAAATTAAAATACAAGTTGCCATTCTAAAAGTCTCAGAATAAGATTTGACAACACAGCTGCTGGCATGGAAGGGATGCAAAGGGAAATCTTAAACATAACCTATGATATTTGTATGTTGATATCAACTCTATGAAGATTATCTTGTCAATGAATATAAATGTTAAAATATGTGTATGTTCAGAACCAATAATTCTCACATTTTGTGTACAGGAGACTTGTTTAAGAAAGTTCAATATTCTTTGTTTTATTTATACATGCAAAACACATTGGAGTCAATCTACTGTGTCATCAGTAGTGAATGGATAAATAAATTGTGTTAGAAAATCCAATAATAGAATATCAGTGACAATGAAGGAATCTGAGGTACATCTATCAACCTCAATATATCTCATAAACTCAAATGTTGGATTTTACAAGAGCAACTACATAAAAGATATAAATTACTTGTTAATAAATGCTGCGTAGAGAAAGCATTTCCATGTTGTTATGTATCTCTAAAATATAAAAAATTTTACAAGTTTTAACACTTAACAAATAAAAAGATTTGTATTTTATTGGAAGAAGCCTCATTTTTTTCTTTATAAAAATAAAATTAACACTGAAAATACATTAGCTTTTACCAGAATTCAGTCTAGTGTAGGAAAAATGTAAAAGGGACAATTTGAAGATTAATACAAGTATTAAAATTAAGCCCTCTTTAATGATTCCATTTGGTTTTTGTTTATATTTTTTCTTAAAGACACTTGATGGAACTCTAATCTAGCTATGTTGTTTCCAATAGAATACAAGGCGCTTTTGCCTTGGAAAGAGCTTGAACTACAGTTAAAAAAAAAAGAAAAGAAAAAAGAAAGGCTTCTCTCATTATTATATAATATTCATGCTAATGTAGGATCTCAAATGTTAAAAATTCTTAGAAACTTAAAGGTTAGAGAGTATAGTGAGAACACTCCTTTTTTTATCACTTAGATTTTAAACCATGGATCAAACGGTAACCTTTCAAAAGATATAAAGAAGATAATTAGGTAATATTTAATTATCTGTTTCTTTAAGGAGTATATTGCTAAACTGAAACCTATTCTTGCTACCAACACTTACTAAGATTGCTAGAAGGACATCTTGCTTCCCAATATCTGGTTCTAATTTGAGATGAAATAGTGCATCTAACTGTGCTGTCATCTATAATTCATAACCCCTCATAAGTGTAGTTCACTGGAATCTCACCCATGCTCCAACCTCTGTCACTCCAGGAAGTAAAATCGTTGCACTTTTCTTCCTGTTTTTATCTAAATTATTATGTTACCTGTATGGGAATTTGAGTGGTAAATCATTCTCAATAAACACATAATAAAATCTGGGTTGACAGTATCCCTTTAATGAGAGGGTCTGTATTTAATTTTCTTTTCTTCTTTTTTAGAATGCCAGTACAAGAGCAACAAAATGTTTCTGGTGCTCTCTCCAAATGTCACATGTTTGGTAGGATGGTTAAAAGAAAAGGAAAAAAAAAAAAAAAAACTGGCTAGCTTTGCTCTTTTGACCTAGGAATGTAGCTCCATCAGCTTCACTAAGAAGCAGTGACAAGATAAAAAGTGATAACGAGGCAGTTTGAGCCCCATTTCTTAATCTGACTATTCTAGTGTTACACTGACAACTTAGGTCAGCAATCTGTTAAGTCAGAAATAATTTGTCCTAGTGTCCCTGAGTTTTGTGTTTGATTTAGATCAATACTTATAGGGAAAAAGAAATTTTTTTTTTAAGCTTCAAGACTTTACCAAACTTTAGTATTGATGATAAGGCATTGTCCTATATGTACGATGACATATTAATGATTTTTGTCATTCTATAACCCTGTAAGAGAATCTACATCGGTGTATTTTTGGCAATTTAATTTCTACTATGCTAAAGGGAAAATGAGCTTTTATTTACTTGACTTATTTTTCAGTTAAAGAGCAATAATTTCTGCCCTTACAATGCTTTCCCTAGAATTCTCTAAGGCACAATCTTATAGTCATTTCGTAAGAAGGGCTTAAGAGAGAATCCTAGGGGGAAGTCTGGGGGTTATAGAGTAAGTGGGGAATTAACTTTAAAAAACCTTATGATAAATAATTGAAAATATATTTTAATTCCTCAGAGGTTATCTTGAAGACAATTCTCTATCTTGAAAGATTCCCTTTCAAGATGCAAATTAACACAATTATCTTAGTTGAAAACATATTTAGGAGGTATGTAATCAAAATAATAAATCAGTTAAATAAAGCTGGCACGTGCAATCACATGTGGTAAGTAAATAATTTCTAATGAGAAACTTTAAAGAATATATTTAGCATAGTTTTGAGAGTGAAGCACATTTTCTGTTGAGTCAATATGGCTCCTCAGTTTGGATTTAATTTATTTTTTTAATCCAGTGACCAATAAAGTCATAAGTAATATACAGAAAACTCAAACATGAAGCATGAATAGTTTTAGAACGATCAAAGCTATTTTATGTTAATTCTACATTACTGAGTAATGATGATTTTAATCTTACTTTCCTGGATTTGGTTATTTAATTAATAGCTCTGGTTTAATTTTGAATTATAAGCACATTTTCTAGATTCTTTTTTTTTTGTTAATGTTACTCTTCTAACTCCTTCTTTTTTAAAAAATAAAATGCATCTCCTTAAATCATTAGGTCTTGGCTCCCAGAAAAACATTCTGTGTATAAAAAATAAAATTTATCATTTGCTGAGGTTGCAAGTCATTACTGCTAAAACACACAAATAAGCAGAAAGTAACCCAAGAAAGAGAAAGAAAAGTCCAAATGTCAATTGAGTTAAGATCATTAAAGAAGATAAAATTAATTGTGCTAATTAATAGATGCTATGAAAGCATCTTCACATTTAACAATGATATGTTTTTTAATAGTTTACCTGGATAATTTCACTATGAGGTTCTTTAAAATATTTTTGAAAATGATGCCCTCTTTTTGAGGTTCCAGTACTTTTAATAATGCAATATTGCAACTTTGCTAATTAAAACAAAGGTCAGAATCCTAGAATTTGATCTAAGACTAGATTATCTTTAATGAATTTTGGATTAGAAATATGTGTACATCTTGCAAATAAATCACAGGGAAAAATTAGTGAAATGAAAAAGCAAGGTAACATCCATAGCATTTAAGAATTTAATTATTGAATTTAGTTTAAAATCAAAACATTATGTTTTGGAAAGGAGGGTTATCATCTCCCTTTCATGGGAAAGAGGACATAGGATGGTCAGGAATATAGCAACTTGTACCCCAATAGACAGCTTACTAAGACAGTTGTATAGGAGTTTAAAAATGCTTATGAAGAGAGGGGGCAAAAATTTTCAGTGCTCTGCCATGGCCCACAGGAAGAACAGCATCCACTGGGTGGGTAAATGAACCCAACTCTTGTTATAAATATTAGTTTATGGAATATAACATTAAGCTTATTACTTATTTATCAATGCTCTCGATCAAAGAGCTAAACTTGCAATGCTATTAAAAATAAATAGGGAATAATGATTGATTGATATGAGGAATTAGTTTTTAAAGTTCCACATTTTTAAAAAAATGTTTTATTATGGTAAGAACACTTTACATCAGGTTTACCCTCAACAAAATTTTAAGTCTACAATGCTGCATTGTTAATCATAGGGACAATATTTAAGTCTGGGATTTATTCATCTTACATAATTAAGACTTTATTTTATTCATTAAACTCTACAGCTTCTTTGTTTACATGCCAAACATATAATGGAAAAAATTAGTATTCAATTCCATTTGAAATTTTTTGTGTTGGTAAGAACAATGATGCTTTCTTTAGAATTTTCCCTTGATATTGTTCCAAATCCTAAATTATTAGAATATTCATTTGCCCTATGTATCCAAAAAGTAATGTTACTTTAATATGTGTCAAAATTTAACAATTATGCATGACTTTTGGGAGATCAAGACATATTTCTAGAGATAGCTTTCATAAATAATAAATAAAGCACAAAACTTGTTTTCTGGCATAATTTACAATAGAAACTAAATATTGTTTTTAAAGAAAATTGAAGTTTCAAATTGATAAGATCAACTAATTCATTCCACTTTTTCTTAAATATTGTTACATGAGAAAAAGAACATGTGAGAAGAGTGTATTCAGGCAGAATACTAAAAATACTCACCTCCCAATTCTAAAGATCCTTGTTATTTAAGGGTAATGACATAAAAATTAAATCAGTACAAGGTAGTTACAGTGATTAAGTGGTGAAAAGAAGGAGAAGAAACAGGGAGGAAATGGTGAGCTAAGAAAACCCACCCAAAAAATATTGCTATGAGCAGAAGGTAGACATAATAATCTTATTATCATGAACCATAAGCTCCTCTAGACATCCGAAAAACCTCAGTGCACCAGATCAAAGCAAAAATTCACATCTCAGAATACACAGTCAGACAAAGATAAAACCTGAACAAGGAAAGATCAAGAAAGATGTAACATGTAATATAAAACAAAAATTAAAATCAAAATGGATGCAGCACAAAAAGTGCTGACTGTCATAAAGGACTCAGAATTAATGATGTAAGCAAAATGAATTGAAATGAAAGAAAAATAGCACAAGATTATGGAGAAGATTATAAAGATAAGGCAGAAAACAAAGACTAGAATAGCGCCTAGTATATTATAGGCATTAAATAATTGCCTATTATTTCTGATTGACAATTGAGCAAATGAAAGGACCTACATAAATTAATGTTATGGCAGAAAATAAACAGATAAACAAAATAAAAATATCTTGCGAGAAAAACAAGTTAAAAATACAAAGACAATTCAAGAAAACTGTCAAGAAGCCGGGCTTGGTGGCTCAAGCCTGTAATCCCAGCACTTAGGGAGGCTGAGACAGGAGAATCGCGAGTTCAAAGCCAGCCTCAGCAATGGCGAGGAGCTAAGCAACTCAGTGAGACCCTGTCTCTACATAAAAACACAAAATAGGGTTGGGGATGTGGCTCGGTGGTCGAGTACCCCTGAGTTCAATTCCCAGTACCAAAAAAGAAAAAAAGAAAGAAAGAAAACTGTCAAGAAATTAATGGAGATTTGATATTGACATGAACTCAGGTTTTTAGAGCCAAATGTATTCTAAGATGATAAAATGACCAACACTCCAACACACCTATCATTGTCACCTGAAATGGATTCAAAATATAGAAACAGAGATTGCTTCGAATATTTGGATAAAAATTTCAAATTGACTATAAAGTCAGGTTTCTTATTGGCCCCAGACTTCTCCAATTCTAGAAAAATCCAAAAAAGTTACCCATAAAATCCAAAAATACATAAAAAGTGAATCCCCCAATTTAAGATCAACCTAAAAATAAAATGTGAAAAATGCTGAAGATGTACAATATAAGGACTGGTGGATGCATACAATTACTGTAATTATAGACTAAGAGTAAAATATATTCTTACAAAATTTTATAAATATTGTTATAAAATAAAAGTCTAATTACAAACACATAGAAACAGAAACGTTAATAGATTTAATTTAAAATAATGAAGCAATAAGGATATGAATACTTTTAATCCACAAATGGCAATATAGTAAAGCAGTGAATATTATAGTAACATTCACTCAGAATAATAAATATTCTATCAATTCATGTAACCATGAGATATAGTCACAATAGTGTCTTAAAACTGGGTTCAAGAGGACCACTCCATCCATTTTGTGCCAGAGCCCCTGCCTAACCACAGGAGCCCAAGCCCAGGCCCAGGACTTCTCCCGCAGACCTGTGTGAGAGCCCAGACCCAGGACTGGCCCTGCACAGAGTGGAGGTCCACACTGTAGCTCCCTTCCTGAATCCATCTTGGAACACTGCAACCATCACCATAGTCCTCCCCCATGTAGTAGCTTCCACCTTGAGAAAACAGACAGGGCCTAGAGGCAGCAGCCCTCCACAGCTCAGCACACACCATCCCTGCATCTCCCATCAGTCAGCCCAAAGCCATTTAAGTCCCACCCTTAAAGCACCATCTCTAAAAGTGTTTGCATCCATCTTGCATCACTCCCACTGCTATCTTGAGTTACTTCCACTACCTCCACCACCATCTGTGGTTGTAGTAATGTCCATCTGGGGACACCTGCTGGGGTCTGGAAGTGAGCTCCAAGGTACAGGTAATCTGTAGGGTCACTACAAAATTATAGGATAGAAACAGCAATACCTCAGATCAGAACTGCAAGAAAGGAAGACGTATAACCAACATGAAAAAATAAGGGAAGAAAGTGCCCCAAACAAGCCAAGATACTACAATAATAGAATCCATTGACAGTGTAGTTGATGAAATGTCAGAGAAAGAATTCAGAATATACATAGTTAAAATGATCTGTGAATTAAAGAATGACTTAAGTGAGCAAATATAGGCAAAAATTGATCAAAGAGATCAATAGAGATAAGAGAGTAAATAAAGGTAACCATTGATCACTCTAACAAAGAGATAAAGAAGTAAATACAGGTAACAAAAGATTATTTCAAGAAAGAGCTAGAGATTGTGAAAACAAAAACAATCAGAAATTCTTGAAATGAAGAAAACAATAAACAAAATTAAAAAAACTCAATAGAAAGCATCACCAACAAACTAGATCACTTAGAAGACAGAACCTCAGATAATGAAGAAACAATATACAATCTTGAAAATAAAGTTGACTACACAGTGAAGATGGTAAGAAACCATGAACAGAACATCCAAGAACTATGGAATAGCATCCAAAGACCAAATCTAAGATTTATCAGGGTAGAGGAAGGCACAGAGTTTCAAACCAAAAGAATGCATAATCTCTTCGATGAAATAATATCAGAAAATTTCCCAAACATGAAGAATGAATTGGAAAATCAAATACAAGAGGCTTGCAGGACACCAAATGAACAAAATTACAACAGATCTACATCAAGGCACATTGTAATGAAAATGCCCAGTATACAGAATAAGGATAGGATTTTAAAAGCCACAAGAGAAAGGAATCAGATTATATATAGGGGAAGACCAATTCAAATCTCAGCAGATTTTTCAACCCAGACCCTAAAAGCCAGGAGATCCTGGAACAACATATGCCAAGCTCTTAAATAAAATGAGTACCAACCAAGAATCTTATATATAGCAAAATTAAGCTTCAGATTTGATGATGAAATAAAAATCTTCCATGATAACCAAAAGTTGAAAGAATTTAAAGTGAGAAAGCCTGCACTAAAGAGCGTTCTTGGCAAAATATCCCATGAAGAGGAAATAATATTCCAAATAGAGGAACTACACTAAAGGAAAGACCAATCAAAAGAGAAACCAAGTCAAGTTAAAAACCAAAAATAAACCAAAATGACCAGGATTACAAATCATATTTCAATAATAACACTGAATGTGAATGGCCTAAACTCATCAATTAAAAGACATAGACTGGCAGTTTGGATGAAAAAAAAAATAAGACCCAATATTATGCTGCCTTCGAGAGACTCATCTCATAGGAAAAGACATGCACAGACTGAAAGTAAAAGGGTGGGAAAAAACTGTGTTACTCACATGGACCACATAAAGAAGCAGGGGTTTCCATCCTCATATCAGATAAAGTGTACTTCAAGCAAAAGTTAGTGGAAAAGGGATAAAGAAGGACATTTCATACTGCTTAAGGGAATTATACATCAACAAGACATAACAATCGTAAATATAGCCTGAAAAAATGGGGCATTTATGTATATCAAACAAACCCTTCTCAACTACAAGAATCAAATTAACACAATAATACTGAGTGACTTTAATACACCTCTTTCACCATTGGATAGATCTTCCAAACAAAAAATAAACAATGAAACCATAGAACTCAATAAAACAATCATTTAGACAACAGATATATAAAGAATATTCCATCCATCAATGTGTGAATACACTTTTTTCTCAGCAGCACATGGATTCTTCTCCAAAATAGGTCATATGTTATGACAAAAAGCAAGTCTTAGCAAATACAAAAAAGTAGAGATACTATCCTGCATTCTATCTGACCATAATGGAATAAAATTAGAAATCAATGACAGATTAAAAAATAAAAACTACTCCAACACCTGGAGACTAAATAATACACTATTGAATCATGCATGGATAACAGAAGACGTCAGGAAGGTGATTTAAAAAAAAAAGTCTTAGGGGTAAATAAGAACTCTGATACAACATATCAAAATCTCTGGGACAATATGAAGGCATTGCTAAGAGGAAATTTCATTGCATTGAGCTCATTCACTAAAAGAAGAAAAAGTCAACAAGTAAAGGACCTGACACTACATCTCAAAGCCCTAGAAAAAGAGGGAAAAAACCAACACCAAAAGAAGAAGAAGGCAGGAAATAATTAAAATCAGGGCTGAAATCAATGAAATTGAAATGAAAGAAACAATTCAAAAAATTAACAAAACAAAAAGCTGGTTCTTTGAAGAAAGAAATAAAATTGACAAACCCTTAGCCACCCTAATGAAAAGGACAGAGAAAACCCAAATTAATAAAATTCAAGATGAAAAAGGAAATATCACAACAAACACTATTGAAATACAAATGATAATTAGAAAAAGTTTTGAAAATTCATACTCCAGTAAAATAGAAAACCCCAAAAACACCAACAAATTTCTTGAGACATGTGACCTACCCAAACTGAACCAGGAGGACATACACAACTTAGAGAGATCAATTTCAAGCAAGGAAATAGAAGGTGCAATCCAAAGCCTACCAACCAAGAAAAGCCCCGGACCAGATGGATTCTCAGCTGTGTTCTACAAGACCTACAAAGAATAATTAATACAAATATTCCTCAAATTATTCCATGACATAGAAAAGGAGGGAACCCTTCCAAACTCATTCTATGAGGCTAGTATCACTCTGATACCAAAACCAGACAGAGACACATCAAAGAAAGAAAATTTCTGACCAATATCCCTGATGAACATAGTTGCAAAATAAAATTTCAATAAAATTTTGGCAAATCACATACAAAGACATATTAAAAAAATAGTGCACTATGATCAAGTGAGTTTCATTCCAGGGATGCAAGTTTGGTTCAACATACAAAAATCAATTAACGTAATACATCACATCAATAGACTTAAAGATAAGAATCGTATAATTATATCAAGTGATGCAGAGAAAGCATTTGATAAAATACAGCACCCTATCATGTTCAAAAAACTAAAAAAACTAGGGACAGGAGGAACATACCTCAATGTTGTAAAAGCTATCTATGCCAAACCAAAGGGCAACATCATCCTAAATGGAGAAAAATTGAAGTCATTCTCTCTAAAAATGGGAACAAGACAGGGATGCCCTCTTTCACCACTGCTATTCAATAGTCTGAAACTCTAGCCAGAGCAATTACACAGATGAAAGAAGTAAAGGGATACAAATAGGAAAAGAAGAACTCAAACTCAAGGAAATATCACAACAAACACTATCCAGCAAGTATTTCCATTATTTTCTGACAACATGATTATTCTATACTTAGGAGATCCAAAAAATTCCACCAGAAAACTTCTAGAATTAATAAATGAATTCAGCAAATAGCAGGATATAAAATAAATACTCATAAATCAAATACATTTCTATACATCAGTGATGAATCCTCTGAAAGAGAAATTAGAAAAACTACCCCATTCACAATAACCTTAAAAAAATAAAGTAAAATACTTGGGAATCAATTTAACAAAAGAGATGAAAGACCTCTACAATGAAAACTATAGGACAATAAAGAAAGGAATTGGAGAAAATCTTAGAAGATGGAAAGAGCTCCCATGTTCTTGGATAGGCAGAATCAATATTGTCAAAATGGTCATACTACCCAAAGCACTATATAGATATATAGATAGATAGATACAATATATATGTAATTTAATTCAATACAATTCAATTAAAATCCCAACATCATTCCTTATAAAAATAGAAAAGGCAATCATGAAATTCATTTGGAAGAATACGAGGCCCAGAATATTGAAAGCAATCCTTAGCAAGAAGAATGAAGCATGAGGCATCATAATACCAGACCTTAAACTATATTACAAAGCTATACTAATAAAAATGGCATAGTACTCGCACCAGAATAGACATGTAGACCAATGGTACAGAATAGAAGACACAGAGAGTAATTCACATAAATACAGCTATCTCATAGACAAAGGTGCCAAAAACGTACACTGGAGAAAAGATAGCCTTTTCAACAAAGGGGAAACTGGAAATCCATATGCAGCAAAATGAAACTAAACCGTATCTCTCACCATGCATAAAATTCAACTCAAAGTGGATCAAGGACCTAGGAATTAGACCATAGACCCTGCACCTAATAGAAGAGAAAGTACCTTCATCATGTTGGATTAGGCCCTGACTTCCTTTAACAAGACTCCTAAAATGCAAGAAATAAAATCAAGAATCTATAAATGGGATAGATTCAAACTGAAAAGCTTCTTCTCAGCAATCAATTAAGTGAAAAAGGAGCCGACATTCTGGGAGCAAATTTTTGCCACACACACATCAGATAGAGCACTAATCTCCAGGATATATAAAGAACTCAAAAAACCTAACACCAACAACAAAAAAACTCAATCAATAAATGGGCTAAGGGAGCTAAACAGACACTTCTCAGAAGAAGATATATAATCAATCAACAAATACATGAAAAAATGTTCAACATCTCTAGCCATTAGAGAAATGCAAATCAAAACTACTCTAAGATTTCATCTGACACCAGTCAAAATGGCAGTTATCAAGAATACAAACAGCAACAAGTGTTGGCGAGGATGTGGGGCAACAGGCATGCTCACACATTGCTGGTGGGACTGCAAATTGGAGCAACCAAGCTTGAAAGCAGTATGGAGATTCCTTAGAAAACCTGGAATGGAACCACCATTTGACCCAGCCATCACACTCCTTGGTCTATACCCAATGGATTTAAAAACTGCATACTACAGTAACACAACCACTTCAATGTTTAGAGCAGCTCAATTCACAATAGCTAAACTGTGGAGCCAACCTAGATGCCCTTCAATAGATGAATGGATAAAGAAACTGTGGTATATATACACAATGGAATATTACTCAGCATTAAAAGAGAACAAAATTATGTCATTTGCAGGTAAATGGATGGAGTTGGAGAACATCATGCTAAATGAAGTAAACCAATTCCAAAAAACCAAAGGCTGAGTGTTTCTCTGATAAGTGGAGGCTGATCCATAATGGGGGGTGGGGATGATGGGAAGAATGGAGGAACTTTGGTCAAAGGGGAGGGAGGACAGGGGAAAGGACATGGGAGCAGGAAATATGATGGAATGAAATGGACATCACTGCACTAGGTACATATATGACTACACATATGGTGTGACTCTACATTATGTACAACCAGAGAAATGAAAAGTTGTACTCCGTCTGTGTATAATGAATCAAAATGCATTCTACTGTCATGTATAACTAAGTAGAATAAATAAATAAATAAAATTAGAAATGTGAAAAAATTTATTCAAAACCAAAATAAGAGTTTGAATTTAATTGAAAATGATTGAATCTCAGTACTCTAAATACTAGCGGTTTTTTCTTTTAAAGAATCTGAAAAAAAATTGGATAAGCATTTTGTACTTACTTGATTTCAGATGGCTTTAAAGGGAATGAAAAACACTATTATAACTAATACCTTCTTAAAGTGATTCAAAATGTTCATTTTTATACATGCTGATTTGGGATTGCACTGATTAGGCACCAAAAACACTAGTAATCATCTCTAATACAAGTCTAATTATAGGATAATGTCAACGACATACTGCAGGATGTTGTCAAAAGATAACTTGTCTTCTTTCTCCTGCTGTTACACAAATGTGAGATGAAACTGAAATGCTTACTCTGAGAGCAGGAAACATTACTGTTTCAATGCCTTTAATGTAATATTGACTATTGGATTAGTGCTTCTAGTTAATTGGGTCTGTGTGTTTAATGTAGGGGTACCAGTAGTAGCTTGATGCATCTTTGCATACATTTTTAAATTCATGCCTTTTATGTCAGGTTTATATTTGAATCAAGTATGTATGTGACCTTTTTTTCACCCCTGACAATTAAGTATGTATAGGCTGATTTGTGTATAAAGCAAATGTATAATATGATTGATCTTTATCTTCCATTAAATATAAGAGCAATGAGTTGGAATTTTTATTGTGGTTTTGGTGTAATAGTACCTTGCAAAGTTTCTAAATGTTTTATGTTACAATTGAAGTATATTCAAGATGTGCCATAGGGCTGAGGTTATGGCTCAGTGGTGAAGTGCTCGCCTATCACGTGAGGCACAGGGTTCGATCTTCATCACCACATTAAAAAAAAAAAAAAGATATGTCATGATTACTATTTTAGAGGGATTTTAATTTAGTGATCAATATGGACAATGAACGAAGGGAAGTTGAGTAGTATATTGTTAAGAAGATAGAATATTAGCAAATAAAAGAAGGAAAAATCCTTGGAAATCATAAATCTCAACTCTGTGTTAGGTAATTTTGGGGGATTAAAGTCAATATTGTTAATGTTCTATATCATATATGTGCCTATCTTGCATTTTTATATCAACCAAGTCTTAGATTTGAGACGTCTTTATTCATGTGAGACTTAGCAAAAATAAAGCCCAATATACACAGTGAACACACTTCTTATTTTGGCTGGTGACTGGCAACAGGAACATCAGCACTTAGGAAGGCTGCATCTTACACTGGAAGAGTCACCAGATTTGACCAACTACTTACCACTTTACCACTTACCTCTTATGTAACCTTGGGCAAATGAATTAACCCCTTGAGCCTCTGATTTACTGTTTGTGGAATTGATGGAGTTGTAAAGAATAAGTAAGCTTAGGCAATTGGTCAAGAACCAAGACTAAAAAATATGGGGTCCCAGTTTGAATTTTAGCCATACCTTCAGCGTATTCTATAAATGTTAGTCAGTACTTAAGCTCCATAAGCTTCAATGTAAAAGAGAAATAAAAGCTACCTCTTAGAATTGTTTTGAAGGTTATTGAACAGAAAAAACAACACACGTAGCAGACTGCCTGTAAATAAGTGATGGATATTATTTAATATAGCAAAACTTCCAGAGAGTGATAGAGCTAACTCTTCTATATAGGATGGTCAGAGAAGGCTTTTTAACAATGATATTTGAGTAGAGACTTTTAAAAAATAAAGAGGACATAACAGGCAGAAATCTGGAAGAAGAGCAATTGGAACAAGGGGTAGAAAAGACAAGAAGCCTCAGGAACAGTCAGTCTTGGTAAATTCAAGGTAAGGAGGCCAATGTGGCAACAGCAGAGTGATTGAAAGAAAAAATGGGAAAGTGGTAGGCAGACAGAAAAAGAGCAATGATAATAAGTTTCACAGAATAGTGGGATTTGGCAAAGTGTTCAGGGACAACTCTGGACATTGAAAAACTCGGTGAATGAACACAAAAATTCCAGAGGTGAGTCTAGAAGACCTTTGCCAAGTGCTGGCAAAGATTGATACTAGCTGGACTAAGGAAATAGTGGTGGGTAATGATGTGACTGAATTTTGGATACAACTTGGAATTAATATCAATGAGATTTGTTCATTGATTTTATATGGGATCTGAAGGAGAAATAAATGATAAAAAGTTAAAGACTTGCTGCAGTGTAAAAACAGTACAAGTACTATTTCCTAGGAGGAAAACAGTATCAGAGAAAAAGACTGATGAAATGGAGATCAGGAATTTTAGTTTCAAAATATTGTCATGTGCCAAATTAAAAGGTTAGAGTAGTTCTAAATGGTAAATCTGTGTCAGTGCTTTTAATGTAATCATTATGTAAAATGTCAATTATTTCAGTTAACTTTTTTAAAATTCTCCTTTTCTGAATTAGTCTAACTCATATTGAATTGCAGTCTCATGAATTAAAAGTTTTAAAGTTATTGCTAAGCCTCTCAAAATATATCCAAACCCAGTTTATGAACTACTAAGCAGTAATTACACAAATAAAAACTGAATATGTACCTAGAACCATTGACTTTTTTCTACTAATTATGGGCCAGATGATATTTTAAAACTTGTTTTATAATGACTAAAATTATGTTTACACTAGTTACAAACTAGTTAAAACTTCTTAAATGTCAGATAATTTTGTTAGCTTAAATGTAATTAATATCCCATTGAGAATTCAAAAGATAAATAGCATTATTCTTTATGACAATTAAACAGTCCATTATTTTTTATCTTACATTTAACAATTGAATAGCAAGGTTTGTGGCAACTTTTAAAACTAGTTTCTAGGATGGCAAAAATATAATACAAATTTGAAAAAAATAGCATAGGGATATTCTGTTATTCTATCTACTGCCAAGCAATCTGACCACTTATTGTCTGTTTTTTTTTTTTTAAGTGATAAGATTTAAAAAAAAATTTTTTTTTTTAGTTGTAGATGGACACAATGTCTTTATTTTATTGCTTTGTATGTGGTGCTGAGGTTCGAACCTAGGGCCTCCCGCATGCGAGGCAAGCGCTCTACCGCTGAGCTACAATCCCAGCCCTTATTGTCTGTTTTTTTACCTGTAACTTAGTTTATGTTCCATTGCTGTTAGAATATTTAATTTAACCAAATCATAGTGACTTCTTTCTAAAGTAGAGAAATAGCTAGAGTTTGCTTTGAAATACAGGCTTCATCCTCAGAATAGAATTTGGGTCCCAGCACTGACAATAATTATCTATACCATATTACTTCAATCATTTCATTCATAGAGTCTACTTTCCATATAAGGATATGATTAATCTCATAGTTACTTTAGGGATTTAATTAGATGGCATATATAAAGAAACTAACACCACACCAAGGCTTGAATGTACTCAAAAAAGTGATTGCATGAGCATACTTGTATTGTTATTACATCATCACCATCATCATCATTAATCTGTAAAGAATCTATTCCACCTATAGCATTTTTAATAACCCAGTTTAAAGCATGACAACCACAAGATTAAGAATGGAAACGGTCTTAAGTGGAGAATTTTCAACAGTTAAGAAAAAAAAAAAAATCAAAATCCTGTGAGAGAATTAGAATCTTAAGACTACATTATCAAATAAATACAACAAAGATATTTTCAAGGAAATCCTTTCATTATTGAAATGAATAAAGATTGGAGGGTCTTTGTGTTCCATGTACTATGTGTGAATAACAGGGGGGAAAATGGATGGTCTTTTACCTAAGTGAAATGTCCATGATTTCAAACCTTCCTAATTCTAAAGAAATCATCTAAGGCAACATGTGTTGCTTCATTTCTATTACTTAATAGCAAAGTTTTCAATTGTACACATTTTTTCCAACAGAGATTCACATGAATAACAATACAGAAATAAACTTCAAGAATATAAATATGTATCTATTCCCACTGAGGGAGATTTACCCCTCCCTTGACTTTTTAGAGACCAGCAAGCAAATTTTCAAGTATAGTGATACTTTGTTGATACTAGATTAATCATATTTAGAAACAATTGAAAGGAGACTGAATTTAATTGTATGTTTCCTTTTAGGTTAATGGAACTGAAGAAGGTGATATGATTCAGCAATTTGATAAAGGGGATTAGTTGTCACAAGTGCATTTTTAAAAATAGGTAAACATAATATATCGATATTTTTTATATATACCTTCTATAAATATGCTTATTATTTTCCCAGGAGGCTGTAATAGCTTTTTTGGATGCTAAGGAGTGGCTGAAGTGAATTTTTATGGACTAGTTATAAACTCCTAAAAGAAGGGTTTATATAGAAATGTGGTGAGACATTTAATACCAGCACTGAAATAGGTACTTTTGAGTCCCATATTTGTTTCAAAATAGTAACAGCAGTTAGAATTTCTCCCAGAGGTATATTTGCTTTAGCTACATGTCTAAGCATGGCTAATTACAACAGTGCTTTTTGTGCCTATTCAATGTTGGTACTAAACATTATTTTCCACTATCACCATGTTCTTATTTTAGAGCTTCTAAAAATAACTATACACAATAAAATATCAGTAGAAATTATATTTTAAATTGAGTGAAATGTTTTCCATTGATAAAGGCTCAAAGGTAAAACATTTCCTTGTTTTACCTCAGATAAAAAAAAATTCCAGAGGCAAATGACCTAAGGCTATTGAATAACTTACTCTAGAATAAATATTACCTACTTTATCTAACTGGAAAAAAATAACAATAATAACAAGGACTAATATATTACTATAATAGTTTACTGTTTAGTACATATTTTTAAAGGATAAATTGTTCTACTTTTAAAAGATAAATTGTTCTGAGCAAAGTCCTGAAAGGTAAGGACTGTGTTTATTATTATTATTATTATCTATTTGTCTATTATTTTCAGAAGCTAAAAAACCATTTCATGTATGCTCAAACAGCTGGTAAACAGCAGATACAATTCTGGATTATTTGAAAGTATTTAAGCAACCAAGCCTCTGTTCTTTAGAGTTGCATTAACTTTTCAATGACTGAATATGTTTTATATATATGTATACACACACACACACACACACACACACACACACACACACGGAAAAATACATATATTTGTAAAGTATGAGCAACTTTTTCTTTCTCATCAGCTAGAGAAGGATTTAGTAATTTAATATTTAAATTAAAGTGAATTAGCATTCTTATATGGCCTCAAATTAAATTCCAGGATTAAAATGCATGAAACAGCCTGATACAAGGCCTCTTTTGCTCTTTGACCTGGCCAAGCATATTTCTCTTTCCAAACCCATAGACAATAGTAAGGAACAAAAAGTCTTTGAGACTGTTACTCTCATAGTCACAAAACCAGACCCATGCTCTGGTATTTAGCAGTCATTTTTCATATGATTTCTGTGTTGTTGTATGTGTCAGTTAGAGCTAACTGGGAGTCTAGATATCTGTATGTCTAGGCACTATTCTTCTTGCTCATTTAACTCTCCTATAGCACCATCAGGTCTGTTCCACTATCTTCATATTTTTTTAAGTTAGGCTCCTGTACCTTGAAAACTTCTGACACAACTTCAAAGGTAACGTTGAGAAAAGTGAGGACCACCAGGACCTTATAAAATGACATTTTTTCACATTCTTTTTAGCCACGAAACAAATACAAACAGATGGTCACAATTTCCTCCATTGCCATTAAAAGCTAAAACTCAGTTTATATATCCAAAACATTTTTATAGTTAACTGAGAATTGGGCAAAGAGTTCTGCTAGAATGTCTTTACATATATATATGTCCTAGTAAAATTGTGCATACAATGTAGCTTTATTCATATTTTTCATAGGTTCTGAACTAAGAACTGTGTTGTGTCATGTTAACATAATTTACTCAGACTACTTTCTCATTCTATTTTCTCCACAACTATAGAAGAGATAATTTTTCAGAGGTTTATTTTATTTGTGTTATACAACATTTTGAATAAAATAGTTTATTATAATTGGGTATAGAATTTTTTGTAGTACATTTTCTTGTCCCAAAGTAAAGAATCTAACATACTCCTCCTCTCAGTCACAATAATCATATTCAATGGCAGGCTTCTTAATGGAAGTGGGACCTATCTCCATGATGTGTTATGCAGAACATGTGGCCTAGACAATATTGAGAATGTTTACAAACATTTACATCTCAAGAAACAACCTTATTTCATGATTTCAGGATCACTTATCTTTTTTGAATACCTCCTCTCTGATCATTTTGTGATAGATCATTTCATACATACTTTTATCACATTTATCACATTGTCATAAATCTGTGAGATAACTATTACTATCCCTGCTTGACACCTACCCTGACAAGCTCAGAGGGGTAAAAATGTTAATAAAATCAAAACAACTTTTAAGTAATATATCCAGTATTAAACCTAAGTACCTAGACTCTCAACCTAACACAGTTTTAAACATAGTCCATGATTGTTATTTATTTTTGTAGTCAAGTGATAGTATATTAATAAAATAAATTGGTGTATGCCATGAGGTTTATCATTAGTGGTAACAATAGCTAACATTATAGAGTAATTGCAATGAACCAGACACTGTACCTTGCTTTGTAGTGTAAGCTTTATTAATTAGAGGGAATTCTTATTATATGCTTGCCATTGAAGGAAGATTTGTGTGTGTGTGTGTGTGTGTGTGTGTGTGTGTGTGTGTGCATGTACATATATATATTTATAATTTCAGGGAAATTCTAACTTGAGAAGCATTATAATCTGCAGATATCTAGTGCAGAGATAGATGTTCACAGAGTTTAAACACCACTGTGTTACAGAAAGCTGTATTCATTAATAAGCAAATTATGACTTTGGTATAAGCAAACCTGAGTTCACTTACATTTGTAAATGAGTTCACTTACATTTGTAACACCATGGATTCTTTAAAAATAAATGAATATATGACATATTCAAAAACTTTTCTATCCAAACTATAAAAAGTTTTTGTTTTTTTTTTCTTTTTTATTACTGTAGATATTGAGGTTATACCTCAAATATACCAAAGACACAGTTATTCAGACTTGTCCATCCAAGCTCCAAAGAAGAAACTCTTTTGAAGTTTATTTTTAATTACTTGTAGCATTCATAACACAAATGTATAGCTTGTGAATAAAAAAGTAAAAAAAGAAAATGACCAGAAATAATTTATTTCCCAGTTTTGATATTGATGCAAAAAATTAATCAAATGCAATTGTAAATTATTATTTAGAAAGTTCCTTAAATTCTATAAACTTTAATCATTTTAAATACTACTTATCAAATGCTTCTATTGTTAAAGGATAATTTTCCTAGCTTATAAAAAAGGAAATTATTCAGAGAATATATCTCAGATATTAGTTTCTGTATTATTAGATGCCTCATAATTTTAACAATTCTTGCCAATCAAAATGTTATCACTTAACTCACTGTGACAAGAAAACTACCTCTCTTCACCTTTTATCATGCTTCTTACAGTGTTTTATGTGGACATGTGAAGTTGCTGGTTATTTCACAGTTTCTCTTTTTTTCTGATGTAATATCTGCATGTATCAATCTCAAAGTAAGCTTAAACTGAAATCTGAAGTCATAGAATTAGACACTATGATAATATATTTTAAAAAGTAGAACCTGAAAACTTTAGATGGAAAGAGATTTCATAAAACACCTAATTGTTATCAAAACCCATATGGGCACAGAGGAATCAAGTGTCTTTACAAGGTCACACAGAAACTTATTAGAAAAAATACAATAATGTTTCTGTTCATATCCTTAAAATCAGTAAAATTCAATAAAATTTAAAATCAATAAAATTTGTAGTATCTATTTAGAATGTAATGTTATTGGATTGCTTACATAAAAGAAGAAATTATCTAATAAGGTATGATGCCTGATGAACAGATAGAATCTTGTCCATGAGAGGCATTGGTTGCAACTTTGAAATGTTTTGAATGGATCACCAAAGTAAATATTGACTAAATGTACTTGGAGATGTAGAAATGAACTAATTTAGACACTTTAAGAGAAGATTTGAAGGCATGGGTAAGATTTGGACATAATTCACAATGTAAAGAAATTCTAAATGTATATATTTTACCTACAATATATATTTTATAAAGTTAACAAGCAATGTTTAAGAATGGGAGTGGGTATCTATTACCTTCCAAAATTTCACAAGTTATCCAGCTTCCATAAAATATGATTGAGAAGATACATCATAGAATTTTATTTACTTAGATGTAATAAAACAATGCCCTATTTAAAGATGCATGAGTATCATCTGATTCAAAGCTAGTCATTGACTTGCTGCTGCATAAAGCCAAAGTAATTTTAATCTTTTCTAAAAAACAAATTAAATCTGAGGGTAGTTTTGATATATATATATATATATATATATATATATATATATATATATATATATATACTGTTCATTGAAAGTACATATAAAGATGTTTAATATGAAGAATGTAATCTGCTTATAATTTTGTGCAAAGTTAGAAAAATTATGATTGTAACAATTTTTTTCTATTTGCCTCAACAAATGTTTTCAGTGAATAGTGTGTAAAGCTTCTGAAAATTTTTTTTTTTCTGTTATGTTTGCTAACATGTATTAAAATGCAACTTTTGGGAAAAAAAATAAAATAATAAAAAAAAAAAGAAAAAAAAAACAAATTAAAGAATAACACATTATATATTTACAATCATCATTTTATATGCCTATTTTTAACCTGTTTACTTCTAAAAAACATACATCTTTTAACTTCTAAGATGTATCTATTCTCTACTACTGAGACTCTCTAGTAAATTTTTTTTGTTTAAACATAGATCACATGAAAAAGTTGAAAATGACTAGCTACTTTCTTCAGAGTATTTAAATTTTATGTAGTTGTTAAAAATTATGTGCAAAAAGGTAGGAATTTAATAGATAAGTTACATAGGGAATAATATCAAATGACTCAGCTTGTCAGAAATGTTAAGTGTCCTTGACACATCCCTAAGGCTGGAAAATGTCACTTCACACCCCTGCCAACCTATTCAGAACTAAAACAGGAATGTATGGAGCTTATAACCCCATTTACACATGCATCTACCCTAAAAAAATTCTAAAAACATCGGGTATATCTTAAATCAGTGTTGTTTTTTTGTTTTTTGTTTTTCCTTAGAGCATATCTTCCCTCTTCTTTTGGTAACAATAGTACGGGATTTTAATGTTGCAAGTGATTTTCAGGAACCCCTTTAAATTCATATACTAAGAAACTAAAGCTCATATTAAATGAATGCTTATCCAAGGTGCTTCTCTTTATTATTGGCAGAGGCAAAACAAACCTTTATGTCTGACTGCTTGGGAAGCGCTTTTTTTCAGCTTTACCACTCTGCACCATCTTTGGAACAATTTATATGTCTTATAATATTGAAATGGCCTTCCTAATAGCATAGGATTTGTTTCTTTTCTGTCTTATTTCTCAATTATTCAAGTAAGTTTTTTAAACTTCCAAATGCTTGCTCTATTCTGCTTTCAGAGAGTAAACTATCCTTACCCCTTCAGAGTCCTTGTACTCTATTTATAAATAATGTCTGACTCCTGCAATCCCAGTCTTACATTGAGTGTTCACTTGTTAAGCTCTAGGCCTTTGGAAAGGATACACATTTTCCCCCTAGTTCATCTACTTCAACTTTTTAATTGACATATATTAAAATATCATATTTTACTAGAATCTTTGTTCTTTTTTTTTGTGAATTATCTCTGAAAGATCATAATCCTCTAAACTTAAAAGGATATATGATACATTAAAAACAGTACAAATGCCTAAAAATAAGCATTTGATTTTTAAATATTAAATGAAAAGTTTTAATGTAGAGTTAGTCTTTTAACTTCTAAGAGCAAATCTCTGCTCTTCATATGCTCAAAACTCTCTCACTACAAAACAGATTGTACTTTAATTTGCCACATTCAAGTCGTAGTTAATATCTTTTCTTGTTCCTACTCTTCATAGTCAAAATACCAATGATGTTTTGTATATTTTCTGTCTTCCCAGTTCCAGTCTGATCCACTCTTGTCTACACATATATCCTCTTACTAAGGGCACCGATGCCATGCATCTCAGTCTCTTCAGTGGAACATCTTTCAAGTACAGGTTACATGAGTTCTCAGCAAGATTCATAGTGGTTGGATATGTCTTCATACACTTTTTTTTTTCCACTTAGCTTCTATGATACTCTCATCTGGCCTCACCTGCTCTTACCCCTACCTCAAGCTAATTGTCCTTTACCTGGATTATCTCACCACTCATCACTGGGTTCTTTCATCTTTAGCTTTATTGACCTCATGTGAAATCCTCCAACTTTTATACATAATCCAGACCTCTCTTCTGACATCCGGCCTCATTTTCCAACTACCTCATCTTGCCTTGATATTTTGAAAGTAATTCAAAGGCCTGCATATCCAAAGTTGAATTTGTGATTATACCCTCAAACATGATCCTGTTCCACCATTTCCCATCTCTAAGAATGGCAATGCTATTCATCTTATTATGAAGTTAGAGTCTTCTAAGCCACCTTTAGCAGCTCCTTCTCCCTCGGTATCAGCCCTATCTGTGCCTGGCCTTGTGCTAAGTGCTGAAAATTGGACTTATTGTTTTGTTTTTTAATTCCCATAGCTACCTGAGATGGACATTATTGTTGTCCACACTCTACTTTCATATTCCTCTGTTGCTGTATCATTTTAATTTGGCCTCAGTGTATCTTTACAAAAGAATCCTGCTCTGGCTTCCTTTTAAAAGCTAACATCCCTATTACATGCTTTCTTATAACATTGTCCCTTCATAGAATCTTTCTTGTTGCAATTGTTTGTCTCTCCAGTATATTGCTTGCTGTATAACAAATTTGTGTTTGTCTTTTCTTATTATCACCAAAGTTAGTGTGATATCTGCTTTCAAGCAGGAATTCATAGAATATTTTTTAAATGAGTGTTTACAGGATTCTGGTCTTCTAGGCTTATGCATATATATCACACATGCATGCATAGTCATATGTGCTCATGCATGAACTCCACACATAAATGATTACCTTTATGCATACTTCTCCTCCCACATATAAACAAAATTATGATAGTAAAATATACATGACTTATACACACCCAATTGTTTGGAATATCAATAACTGCTGAGAATTTTACTGAACAATTTTATTAAGATTTTCCATAATATTGCTTCAGTGGCCATGTATTATTTCACTGTATGAATATGACAGTGTATTCAGCCAATGCCCTCTTACGTTACTGCTAGAGATGATACTTTGATTAACATGTTCATAGATAGAACTTTGTTTCTATCTGTAATTATTTCCAGGGGAAAAGAAACAGATAAGGTAGAATGATGAGATACTAGCATATTTCATTTGAGGAACAATTATCATTTGCCAGAAAATGTGCCAAAGTGTTTGTTTTACAACCACCTATTGAGATGGTTATTATGGTCCCTATTATACAGAAAGGCAGGTTAATATTCATAAAGTGAAACAAGTGAGGGAGATTATACAGCAAGCAAGTAGAAAATTTAACAATTTGAATACAAGACTCTGAATACAATAAGAATAAATAATAGATTCTGTATATTGATATTTATTGTCTAATGCCCTCTAGAGTCTTTATATTAATCTCTAGATCTCCAACCCCATATCTAAGTCATCACTATTATTATTAAAGAATAATATTTTGCCATTTGAAGATATAAGAACTAATCTTAAATAAAATTTTACATATTTGAGTAAAAGTAATGTTCATCATATTGTACTCTTGCTAAGAGTTACCTGGTCTTAGCTTTTATTGTTTTTATTAACATAATTTTTGATAGAATTGATTCATCAGAGCTCTTTCATGCCTTTTATATTTTAAATATTTACTCATATTGTTAAATTCCTTTTTAATCTTAATTATGTGGCATGTACATACACCTATGTTGGACAATCATTTTAACCCTTTAATGTAGCCAAATTTATTCAGTCACAGATTTTACCGTATTCAAGATTTGACTTTTGAAAACATTTTAACAATGGATAAATGTTAAATAATTCTTGAAAGAAAAGTGCTTGGAAATATAAATGATATATATGGTTGGTTACATAAGTGAATGTAGATGAAATCTATTTTAGATGTGTCTTGCTGAATAAAAATGTCTTAGAGATAGGAATAGCAAAAGTTTTGGAAATAGAATGAATGTACACATGAGATGAATTTGGATCAAAAGGAATAGAAAGTTATACAGAACCAGACTTTATAAAAATATACAACTATATTATAAATTTTAAAATATGTTAAGCTTCTCTGAAAGAAGATTATAAAAAGATTCTATGCATACACACACATAATTGGTGTAAACAGGTTTGATGCAAATAAAAGTTCAGAAATACTGGTGGAAGGATACCTGAAACATTTTGGTATGAATAGAAAGCTTTATTAATTGTGGTATATTGTTTTTATTTTTTATTTCTAGTTTGCTTTTAATGCATGATATCCAATGATTATTAAGTAATAAACAAGAAAAGCATTAAATTTGAAAATTTAGAATTTAAATTGTTTTAAAAATCAGTGAACTAGGAAGACTAGGATTATAAAATGAGTAAGAAATGGTAATTGTTCCTGTAATTTGGAAGGTTGCTATCTATCCTTCAATAGCATTTTACCTTCACCTCAATATAATAAATTATTTAAATATCACTGGTTCAGCCAAACACCAGGTAACATTAATATTGTGGTCAGTTTCACTCCTTAAAATGATTGCTTTGTCTTATAATCCTTCCATGTTCTTCATCAGTGTTGGGCTCATACCAGTCACATGTTAGCACATAGATACATAATTGTCTGCTTATTAATTTGAGATGTTTTTCATATTTCCATACCTGCTCTACCTAAGACAAATGGCCTAAGAATTTCCAGGAAAATTGACCTGGCAATGGGCACCTCTCCTGCTTCTTCTGCCTGGAGTTTATTAGTGACAAATTCTATAAATTGCCAATTCCAGGTACTTTGTTATATCTGTCCTCAGATACCAAAATTTCAACTAGGTAACTGCTTACTAAACCCTGAAAGAAGCATATGCTCACTTTATCAAGATCTGTTATGAATTTTTTTCACAATTGTGTTTGCTATAGTTTATATCATCTCCTTAGCATATGTGTTGCACAAGTTAAATGCTAATGACTACCACTGTTCAGTGTACCCCCCATGTAACAGTGGTCCACTTTATTCTTTGAATATAGCCCTTGCTGCTCTGCCACTACAACTTATTTTTAAAAGGACATAGTTCTTTCTCTTCCTCTGTCCCCGCTCCTCCCTAATCTCTCCTCCTCCCTAATCTCAGAGGAAACAGGATTACTTTTCTTTCCCATTGTAGGCAGATTTATCTGTCCTTGAGTACACATCTACCATATGAACAAAGTAATCCAATCTTTGGGGATGGGATGAGAAGATCTCAGAAATTACTATTTCCCAAATTAATAAATGAATTACAACTCCAAGAGAGAACATGAGCATACTTAGAAAGTAGCCTTTGAATCACATTTTTAAAAGCCCCCTGTTCTTGCTGATGGGTAGAATCACAGCCTGTGTTTCTCATTTGCTAGAAAAGCAATAAACCTCTTTCCCTTTTCTCAAAACCATGTCCTTGTTATTGGATTGGCATCAGGGACAAGGACCAAGCTTTCAGTAATACCCACACCTGAATTATCTGATTTATGGAGGTTGGCCGCACTGCCTTGTTGCTTTTTCCAGACTGTGATTCTTCTATGCTTAGCAAGGCTTGGGAGCTGGATTATGTTTTCTTCAAAGTTTAGTACCTAATTCTACATATTTTCTCTCTTCTTGTTGTCAGTGTCTGTTGACCTCCCACTCATTTATTAACAGTCTCAAAGGATCATCAAAGTACCTGATATATAGAATTTGTTGTCATTCTTCTTACAGCATAATTTGAATCCTTCACTTTGTCTTTAACACCACATATCTTGCCATACGTCATCCAAACAAGGAAAACCCTTATTAATTTCAATGAGTCATGTGATGTATTTTAGCCAATGGAATATGAATTGAGTTGAGACTTTATTTGTGTGATTAGGTTTGCCTCTTCTACATCCTCTTATGAAAGCTTGCTAAAGTAGTTTCTTTAGTATCAGCCTGGCCTGTAACACAAATGCACACACAGAAAACCTAAATCTTTGAGCAAAATCCTCCAGACCAGCAACTTGGAGCAGAGTGGCTCAGGTGAGCCTGACCTAGATTAACTGAATATTGTCAAACCATAGACCTATGGCCAGCTGGCACAATGGGTGCTATTGTAAACCAGTGAGATTTTCAAGGTTGTTTGTTATTCAGTGAAACTGAATAATAGATAATATAAATAATTAACACATTTCATGCATAATCAGGACAAATTTTAAATATATGTGGGCAACTTTCTAGCTCCCTAAGATTATAGTTCCTGGAACTCCTGAACTTGAAGAATGACCACTTCCATTCTGTTCAGCCTCTCCCAGTCAGATTCATACCCTAGAATCATTGCCTTCACAGTCTTACTTCTGTTGTAGAGGAGACCCATCCATGGAGCCAAAGTGATTTCAGGGACTATAGCCATCCATTCCTATAATCCTGTAGAAAGAATTTCAAGTGAGTTGCACAGAATAATGACCAGGAATTTATTAGAAAGAGTGAGAAATAACTTATTCTAGTTAGGATAAGTTATACTCCATGCATGTATAATATGTCAAAATGCACTCTACTGTTGTATATACCTAAAAAGAACAAATTTTTAAAAAGAGAATTATTAAAAAAAAGAGTGAGAAATAACTTATGTTATAGGAACCAACTGGTCATCCTCTGCAGAGGACTCCAACATGACTCTTAAGGAATCTGGAGTTTTTAAGGGTTTGAGGTTCCTTTGTTTTTCTCTTAGTTTCACATTTTTCCCATAAATAGTTTATTACCTTTTGTGTAGGTCTCAGCAAATTTCCTTCATGAGCGTCATTATTACTTATCATAAAAGTGGAGGGTGTGTCCTGATCTTTAACCCCTTGAAGGAGTTTTAATTAGCCCTGACTAGAGGAGGTTTGGCATACCGATTCCTGTTTTCCACAAGTTTATCTGCTCTCAGATTCCTTGAGATTCCCAGTGCTGTGACCCATGGATGCTTTTTGCTGTATATGTATGATGTCCTCCAAGTCAGTGCCCTTCATTGTCCTCCCTCCACCTCTTGTTCAAGACTGCCTGTTTACTAAATACCCCTATTTCACATCCTTTTAGCTCTCTCCTTCAATCCTTCTCCACTGCTTTTTGACCTCTTCTAGCCCTGATAATTAATTCCTGCATTTTTCCCCATACTCTATGCATCTTCTTGAACTAAATTTTCTCTTCAGTACAAAACCTGTGATAATTACTTGATTATATCCTCAACCAATCTGTTCCTCTTTCTTTTTCTATGTCTTCCTTGAAAATACCAAACATAGATCAATCCCTCAATTTATCTTCTTCACTCCTACATCCAGACTAATAATAGCTCTTGGGAAAATTGTTGATAACCTGAATAGTTCCATAAAACAATATGTAATATCATTATATCTTATATTATCTAAGTTAATTGTTTAAGAGGCTACTTAAATAGCAGAAAGTTTAGAATCTTCTAAAGGTTTTATTTCACTCTGTAAACTTTCCAAGATTCCTACATTTAGACAGCTCCAAAGAGGATCCATCTACTTAATGCTAAGAGCTTATTTTTTCCATAAAAACAAGGGCCAACATTGAAACTTCTTTATTGTTTACTGCATTAAACTATCACCTAGATACAGTTTTTGAGTATGGTTTTAATTAGAAGTACACTGATGGGTAGATGGGAACTGACATTTATAGAGATTAAGTAGCTTGTCATGAGTTATTTCAGAAGTTTTAAGATTAAGTAACATTAAAAAATTAATAAATGGTAGAATTTTTATTTTAAAAGTGGGATTTTGTGATTCCCTAGTTTATATTCTTTACTGAAATTTATTTTTGAAAATGTCATATTGGTAAGGTCATGTAGTAGAATTCTTTCACATGGAAGGAGGCAGAGGCTACTAGGGATTAAACCCAGGGGCACATTACCACTGAACTACATCCCTAGTTCTATTTATTTTTTATTTTGAGATAGGGTCTTGTTAAGTTGCAGAGTTCAAGTTACTATACTGCTGAGACAGGCCTTAAACTTGTGATCCTCCTCCCTCAGCCTCTCAAGTCTCTGGAATTACTGGTGTGTACTACCTTAACTTGCCTCTAACTGAACTTGTCTCCATTATTTGCTTGCATGTATAATGCAAGCTGTCCATATGAACAATAATGAATAAGATCATTAGTTTTGATAAACCTAGGGTGAAGTAGATTTGAAATGTATAAATTAAGAAATTAGGCTTAGACATATTTGATCTGAGATGTAAATGGTGACATCTGACAACTTGTTGGAGTTTGAGACTTTGATATGAATTAAGGAGTGATCGAATTTTATGTGATGTTTTTATCCCAAGAGTTATGTGATATTATCCAGAGATTCTCTTCTAGGAAATAATGGAGATAGCGCACTGGACTAAAGCTGGGGTCTCAAAAGTACTTAATGGCTGATGGGAGAAGGGAGAGGGAGCACAAGAGACTGAGAAGGAAAACCAGTAAGGTTAAAGGAAAAGCAGGAAGTGCAGGTTCACAGACATGAACAGCAGAGAATTTAAGAAGAAAACACTGTGATGTAGGCAACATAAGAACAGAGTAAAAGGGCAGTTTTGATGCAGTGGAGAAACCTGAAAGGAAGTAACTGAGCAAGGTGTGGACAAAGTGATGGAGAGAGTGACTAGGTATCACTGTGTTGGGAATTGTGTGATAAAATGGGGATTCTGCTCTATTTCTAGCTTTGAGCTAAGCTTCTGGCACTTCCTGACTATTCAGTTGATGTTAATTTTATACACCTAAACTAAATTGAATACTAAGTTACAATTTGTTTTAGGAATAATGTGTATCTGGGTAAACTGTTGTGTGTATCGGCTACTTTGCTATTAGGCAGAATGGACAATGAGGAAAAGGTTCATTTGTAGATTTGTCCATTTAAATATTTGACTTCCACCAGCGTCGAAAAATGGATAGCATGATATCCAGTAAAGAGAAAGTGATGGTGACATGTCTTGTTTCAGAAGATGGGAAGAAAAGGAAAGACATTGCCTCTAAAGGGAACAGTGGGTTAAATGGAAATACTGAGCCATGTGTGGTGCATCTCAAAATAACAATATCCAACATTTTCTAACCTACTACACTGTTACTTTTCATTATTAACTATCTTTGACTATAAGAGGAAAGTAGATTTCCAACCTTGCTAAGTCAGTGAACTTAATTTTACACAGTACACTAAACATACCTACTTCTCTCTGACAGGAAGAAATCATGGACTTTCAAGAAAACTACTTCCCTCAAAGGAAATGTTACCTTTATTTTGGTAGCAGGATTTTTCTGATTGTTAAAGAATTATATTAACTAGATAAGTGGAGCCCTAACACAATCACTATTATAATGTAATCTTACTTCCACATGAGGAAAAAATGAAGAGTATATTCATTACATGGATTAAAAAACTCAGATGAGTATCACAGTTTCTGATTTTAGGTGACTGGTCAGCCCAATTCCATGACTCACAGAGGGTTTAGTAAGTTCAATAAAAATCTTCATCAAAAGATATTTAAAAAAAAAAAAGCACATCATTTTGTGGTTAGATAAACGGCAAAGCAGTCACATGTAAATAGTTTCTGAGGTCTTTACATAAGAAGTTTACTTCCTTATTGAAAACTAATGGATACAATGGGACACTAATTAGGGTTCCCTAAGAGTTCTCCAAGAGAAGTTGGATAGGAGTTGATGTGAATTGGCAGAAACAGCATAAATTGATTTGATCGCTAAAAGGCCTTGCATTTGGGGCTTTTTTTTTTAAATGGAAAATGGTTCCCCAAAGAAAACATATATCATAGGAGAATGAGAGGAAGAGAAGATAAAGAAAATTGAATGTTCATCACTGATCAATTATTCAGAATCAATTATGGTTTGCTAGGGAAAGCATGCTGTGCCAAAGCCAAACCAAACTCAAGTAGGCATGAGGATTAATTACTCTCGTGCTTGCATAAGACTGGAGGAAGGAGGAGGTGGTAACAGCAGAACTTTACTGCTCTCTAGGAGCAGAAAATAATTATGACACAATGAGAGAGAAGATTTTGCTCCAGAACATCAGGCCTTTTGTTATTAAAGGAGAGAGTATGCATTTAATATATGAGAAGTATGTACTTGTATATAATTTCTTCCAGCAAATACTTGTTTTATTATCCAGGGTTGTTTGGAGAAGCAGAAATCCATAGGAAGTACAGGTAGCCTCATTTGTGGGTTGCACATCAGTGGATTCAATTTCCAATTCAGAAAATTTTGTTCCTGTACTGAACATGTACAGAATTTTTTCTTGTAATTTTTCCTAAACAATACAGTATAAGAAACATTTACATAGCATTTACACTGTATTAGGCATTACAGGTAATCTAGAGATGGTTTAAGGTATGTAGGATGATGTGAATAAGTTATGTGCAAATACCATAATGCTATTTTATATGAGAGACTTAAGCACATACAAATTTTGATGTCCACTGGGGATCCTAGAACCAATCTCCACTCTTTCAAGGGATTACTGTGTATATAGACAGAGAAAGAAGGGGAGATTTATTTTAGAGAACTGGGATATGCAGTTGTGGGTCTGGTATATCCAAATTCTGAAGGGCAAAATGGCTGGCTGGGAAGCAAGAGCTCATGTTGCTAATATTTAGTCCAAAAAGCTCTGAGCTCAGGCAAAATTTCTATGTTGCAATTCAAAAAATAGAATTCCTTCCTTTTTGTGTACTTGGTCCCTTTTCTTAAGATCCTCAGCTGATTGGATAAAGCCCACTTATATTATGGAGGGTTATCTACTTCATCCATAACCTACTAATGTAAAAGGTAATCATGTCTAGAAAATACTGTCTTCACAGCCACATCTTGACTGGTATTTGGCCAAACAACTGGGAATCATACACTTGTCAATTGATATATCAAAGTAACCACACACTGTGCCCACTATGGCCCATGCCTGAACTAACCTCACCATTTTGGTACTTGTTTTAAAAAACTGTCATAATCATAAACTTCACATAATCACAATAGAATTACAAGTCAAACAGGGCAGTACATTTTACTCTAGTGACATTAATGAGCAAACTCAATCCAAAAAAACCATAATGTTAAATTGTAGATTAGAGCTTACATCCATTGTTATAAAGTTTTATTAGCAGTCAAGAAGGCAGGAAAATCCCAAAGACAAAAATTTTAACAAAATAATTTCCCTGAATTAAAATTAAACACTAATGAAATTGGGAGTATTATTGCTATCATTAGATTAGAATTATTCTATGGACTAGAAATTGTAAGCAACTTTTAGTTACTTAGAAATACTTTCACTTACCAAAATAGGCTATGATAAATAATTTTAATGATAAGAACAGCACTGTCCTCTTTTCTATTTTAAATAATAAGCTTTGAATATCATGCAAGAAATTAAATGTATCTATCACTTTCAGATAGTCTATATGAATTAGAAAAAAAAATAATTGTCACTTCCTGCTGAAGAATATGTAGTACCCTTTATCCTTGCCATTAGGGTTATTTAACCACCCTACACATACATAAAAGAAAATGGACAGTGATTCTTATCAGTTGAAAAGAGTGTGTGTGTATGTGTGTATTATGAGTTTTTTATTTATTTAACCACCCTACACATACATAAAAGAAAATGGACAGTGATTCTTATCAGTTGAAAAGAGTGTGTGTGTATGTGTGTATTATGAGTTTTTTCTTGGCACACAATTTTTTCCTTGTAGTAACGCTGTTTTATACACACGTGTTATAAATAAGGGAATAAAAATATTATCATTATTTAAAAATCTTCCCCAGTGAGACTATTTCTCTTTCATATTTGACTGGCAGTGAGTGAAATTCTTTTAAGCCGAGAGAAATTGAAGGAGCTCTCATTTTTAGAGGATGAATTGGTTAACTATAATGCTAGGAAGAGAAGATTATGCCAATTATTTGAAACATTTAAAAACTAGCCTATTGGAAGTGATTATGCTTGGAGTTAATGAAGCACTGATTCCCCTAACATAGTTGAGTAAAGGAAAGAAAGATCTTTTGCCAATAAAAATCTCATCAGGTGATGGCCTTGACAGAACATCCCACTATTCCTGTCAGCCAGAGCTGTCATAAACAAACCACTGATGAGACAATGACAATAATTAACACAGTGTTAATGGGATATGGAGCCTCACAGTTATTTTTTCAGCTACAGTGAACTGAATGCATGCCAAGCAGTGCACATGGCTTAACATCATAACATGTTTTTCTTTTATTTACTGTGGTTATGTTGGCTCTCTTGAGTTACAAATCACAGATATGCTTGCTTAGGCTCATTGGATAGTAGATAAGGAAACTAGGTACTAGAGATGATAGAAATCCAACAACTATGTTCACAGTACCATTAAAGGATAAAAGTGAAGAAACAGGCTTACCCTGGACTTTGTTTACATAGCCTATGGCAATTTGGCACTGCACAATGAAAGATATTTGGGATTATGATGGTAATTCTAGGGGAGAACATTCTTCCAAAAATGGAGGTTTGAACCCCAAGTTAAAATAATCAGAAACAATGCATTTCATTAGACATGTTGTCACTGTCAGAATCAAATTATTAAGGTCATGAGAGGTGCTGGCCACTATGGCTATAAGCAGGCATATTATTTTTTGTTTTTAGTAGTTCATTAGAGTTTTTCATAATAGTGTGTTTCATTTTGATATAATCATGCACTCCCAGAATATAATTTGCTCTATTTTAGTCCCCAGTGCTTTCTCTTTCTCTCCCCTTCTCCTTTGACTTCTACCCCTTCCTCCCCTCTACTGGTCTTCCTTCTATTTATTGTATTTTTTTAATTGCTGTTTTATAGATATACATAAAGATATAATTAGCTGTGATATATTCAGTGTATGTACATTGATACTGGTACATCAATGTTTATAGCAATTCAGTTCACAATAGCTAAGTCATAGAACCAACCCAGGTGCCCATCAACATTAATACATTAAGAAAAGGCAGTATGTATACAAAACAGAGTTTTACTCAGCAGTAAAGAAGAATGAAATTATGGCATTTTCTGGTAAATGAATAGAAATGGAGAACATAATGATAGGTGAAATAAGCAGGCATGTTTGATTGAAATTTTGGTAGGTAATAAGATAGCATACCTAGCCCAGGGCAGCAAACTGAGCTGAGAAGCAGTCAAGGAAAAACTGGTATGTGGATTCCTTGTAATTCTTCCTTTACTATAAATCTCTAGGCCCATTACAGCAATCTAACCTGTTTCGCTTTACTGTATTTTCAACTGTATATCTCAAGAGGTTCTCCTTTTGGGATTTTTACTTTTCAATAAGGTATTTATGGAACATACAAATACTTCCTTAAGCCACATTTCAGGCTTAATAAATTTCAGCTTACAAAAGGAACAAACATGGTACGTCTAGACAGATTTTTTTTTTTTTAGCTTCCCTGCTTGAACTCAAATCAAAGGAAATAGCTGCATTACATAAAATGCATTCACTTGTGGAAATGGAAATGTTTTGATCTCTATTAAATACTAGAAATAAAAAAAAAGTTTGAATGTACTCTGAAAAGTGGGATTATTTTTACCATCCTGAATGACAAATCTTTCTGAACAGGCTTTCCAGCAATTAGTCTTGCTCTAATGCTATTTCTACACTGGCAAGATGAAGTCTGTTCCTTGCCAGATCTCTGGAGAATATGGTGCTTTCTGTACAGGCACCAGTGTCTGTCCAAATGCCAGAGTATATGCTTGTACTTAGCCAGTGCAGAAACAGCAGAAGAGGCCTTGAAATACTCAAATTTTTATTGGATCAGTTGGGTGATTTCTTTGAGGAATCACTGCTTAACTTCTATAAGTCACGAATTATTAAACATAATGCAAGGAAGGCTGCGGGTTGTTCTATTTACTGAATATGCATTACGTTTGTCATTGCTAAGAGTCAAAAGGAAGTACAATAATGGTGCTGACTCCAACGGAGACTATAAAGTGTGTTTTCATCTTAGACTTGCAAGCTAATTGAGAAGATTTATATGGTACTTCAAAATAACTTTTTACAAAGTATTTTTACACACACTTCAGTGTGCAAACGCTTTTTGTGTGATAATTTGTTAAATACTTATGTAGAACTTCCCCTAAAATACTTCGAAAGGAAATCCTTTTGTTCTTGCCAAAATTCATGGTGGTTTTCATAATAATTTTAAAAATTTGTTAATATTTTTCTTCATGTTATCTATCCTATCAAAAGGGGAAAAATCTGGCAGTCTATGAAGATTTTTTTTAAACTTTCATTTTGTTAGATTCAAAGGCTTCAGAATAGTCTGTGCCCTATTCTGTCTCTTTTTTGAGAACTTCAAGAGAAATGGCTTTTTCAAAGAACACCCTGTTGAAGTAGATTTTCTTTGCCATTCTAGAAACACATAATTTGGATGTCATCCCAAAGTCTGTCTCAATTCAAGCACTATCGACTCTAAGTTTTCTTTTATCTTGGTCAAATTCCAAATGATTTTTTTTCATAAAAGTAAATGTATAGAATGGTCATGAAACGTAGTAATTAGTTTGCTTTTCTACCTCAAACCTTAGGACTTGGCTATTGTATTTGTTAAAAGTTATTTGTTTACAGCATAAATATCTGTTTTGCTTTTTCAGGATTGAAGGCACTATGAATAATCTTAAGTATTGATGATAAAAAGAAATTTTCTTAATTTAACTAAATCAGATAAATTAAGTGCTTCTGTCTAATGTTTAGGTTTTAGAACACTCAATAGATCTGAATTTATTAAAGAACTGAAAACTCAAAAGAAGATGGTAAATTCTTTTTTTCTCCCATAAGCAGATCCTATCCAATAGTTAATGATTATTATTATTTATAGTAAGAGATACTAACTCTTATTATAAGAGTACTAAAATATTTTCAGACATGTTCTCAGATACTTGAGGCCATTGTCATTCTAGGAGTAATGGTAGTGATAGTGGTGGTATTCCTGTTTTGACAGTGAGAAAGTGAAGTATAGAAAAATTTAAAAACTAACTTACATTTGAATGCTTTATAAGTTGTAGAGCAAACTGCTGGATTCATCTTGATTCCAAATCTCTTATTAATTGCACCATACCTTTCCTTCACAAACATTGGAGGTAAATGTGAGTGTTATATTCAGCTCCAGAATTTGCAGTCATGTCCCACCTCAAGAAAACTTGCTGAAGTTGCAATCAAGTGGTCCCTAGATCTTTTCTAGCATGAAGGTGGACTCATAACTTACAACCAACTTGAAAACCAAAATGATGTTCAAGATCATGACCTTCACAGGCCACTATTTTGCCTCACTCTTATCGCATATTTTTGCAGTCACAGACTAAGTGTTAGCATCCTAAGCTCCCATTACTTCAAAAATGCCTCCAGAAAACAAATTCCAACCACAATTTACTCTGATTCCATTCCCATGATGTGTTTCTAATCCTTCTTCTGGTTATACCCTCATCATTTGGCTCATCAAAGTAAAATCACTACTAAATCTTTTACTTCTGTAGATGATTTGCTCATTTGAGAAGAGCAAAATGATAATAAAAACAGAGTCCAAGATTTTGCCTTTGCATGTGCCAGTTTTATTTTTTATAAAAGTAGAATATTATAGCTTTGCCTCACTATTCCTTTTCAAAATGATAGTGTGAATCTGTCAAAACCATAATGTGAATTTGTGCTCGAAGCATTGATTGTCAGTTGCTAGCCTTTTGAATGAATTATACTTTTAATACCATATACAGATTGCACTGACATTCATTATAAGGTGTTTATTTTCCTAATTTTCATTTTATATTCACAAGGACATTTTCAAGGCCTCAGTTCAAGGAAACATAGGAGACTATTTATTTATGGATAAATGTGGTTTAGCATAATGTTTCACAATGGATACCATAAAACTTGACTTTTCTTCATTTTTTTCTGTCTTTAATCTTTTCAACTGGTCATTATCATTGATCAAAATCATTCAAGAAGTTGAGATCAAAGTAGATATTTAGGTAAACTGCTGTAGGTGAGTATTTATGGCAACCGTGTGGCATTTTCTCTAATATGGAAGGCATTCTTTGAAGTGATTCCAATGTTTGTACCAATGCCAAGTGTTCAGAAATTGCAGTAAAATTTTGGCTACCTGAAATCAGACTTCTTGCACCCCCATTCATTTGAAAAAGCATAAACACAAAAGGTGGCTTCCAATTCCTTGAAAACAAAGCAGAATTGATGAGCACTCTGAAATAATTAATTTATCTAAACGAGGCAGAAGATTCAAAGATTTCACTTGATATAAGAAAGCATCCATACAATAAATGTTCTAATTAGTTGACAAGATCAAACCACTTTTTACACATAAAAGCTAAGAAACATAGAAAAATAACATGAAGCACAACATGATCAAACAAAAGCGAAAATGTATAATGAAAGAGGAACTACATGGCATAGAAGGGTCTGTTGGACCATGGCGGTAGTGATAGAAGTGGTGAAGAGATTCTATAGTGCTAATGAAAATGAGAAGAGAAGAGAATAGACAATAGAAAAAGCAGCTTTGCTGGCTTGAGGGACCCAGCAGTTCTGGATTCCAACAGAGGTGATCTTTACTACATTAAAAGAAGTAAAGGGGGAAAGAGGTAACTAAGAATAGGATCTGATAAGACTGGTTAATGGAAACAGGAAAGGGTGCAAATGTGGGCTGGTACTTCTATATTACTAAAATAGACTTCATGTTAAAAGTAGGCCAACCACTATGATTAAACAGTTTGAGAGAATAGCTCAGTGCACTCACAGGTCTTATCCCCTATCCAATTCTGTATAAAAAAAAAAAAAAGAACATTTGTGACTTTAGCTCTTTATATAGTACACCACCACCAGTAATGCCAATAATCTAATCATCTATCAAGAAAATTTAAATCATGTCCTACCTACATAAAATTGCAAGAAAATGATTTCCCTGCTTCAACACACACACACACACACACACACAAACACTTCAAGAAATCTTTTAAAAAATATACAATTTGTTCAACATTTCTATATAATTTTTAATAAAAATATAAAATGGATAAAGTAACATTAACTTTAGTTCAGAGTTGGAAATTCTCTCTCTTCTGAATCAGTAAGAGAATACCACAACATCTTCTGCCTCTTTTATTCAGTGAGAAACCTGTGTGTGTTCATCTGGCCTTCCTCTATAGAGTTTATCACTCTATAAACTCAGTGGATAGATGCATAACAGCTTTAGATATGAGAGAACTGGGTGCGGATTGAAGCATATTGTCACCCTAGTATGAAATGTAGCCAGAAGCAGTTTAAAACAGTGCTTGTAGTATTTTTAAAATAAAACATTGATTTTTGTTTAAATATGCTATCTGCACTGACCTAACTTCAATCAGTGTTGTTTCATATTAGGTTTTGAAAACACTCCATCTACAAATACAATCTCATAGCAGCCTTTTGTAGTCCGTGCCACAGGGAGATGGGCATTTCTCCTGCTTTGAAGTGAATACGAGTATCATTTGTGCATTAAATCCCGATATGGAAAGATTAAAAAATAATGCCTAAAACTCCAGAATTAAGAAGATTCTTGATAAGCTAGCAAGCTTCTTTTCTTTCTAAAAAAATATATTTTTAATAGCTAAGTAAATAGCCCAGCATATTTGTTACATGTAAACTTTTGGTCATTTAATCACCATGCAAAGCTAGACTTTTGTGCCCTTTGTTTCCCAGAGATATACTCCTTTATTTTTACCTTGCCACTGTTTTTTCAAATAAATCATCTTCATAAAATTCAGAGCAATATTTGGGATTGCTCAGGTAAGAGTTGCAAGTACACTAGGCTGGAACTTGGCATTTATTCGCATTTAGCTAGTATATTAAAATATATATTTTCCTAACCAATAAAGTTTTCTTTCATAGAAAGAAGAAAATTGCATCCTAACAGACAGGTGAGGTTGACCTGCTCTGCCATTCTCCAGTGACATAGTCACATAATTACAGTCCAGGAGAGCAAGCTTCAGTTGACATATTGATGACTCACAATGGGAAAACTTATATTGAAGGCAGTTCTTCAAATGCATATTTTATAACCAAGAAATTTTAGCTTATTGAAGTGTTATATAGAGTAGCTTGCATTGGTTATGATTAAAGTCATTTTAGGAAAAAAAAAGGTATTTTCTGTTTACCTTGGAGAGACTAATAATCGAATAGGTTGCATATATAGGTTCAAGAATTTATTTATTTTAAAATTACTGAGCTTTATTTTAATATAAGTTAAACAACTAATATCTTAGTTTCTTGTAGGTAAAATAATATGAAGAAAAAATTAAATACTTAATATTCCATAATCTAGAATGTTGCCTATTTGGTATTTACACATATACTTTTACCTATGATAAGGTAAATATTTGTACATATGTTAAGATACTATTTAAACATGGTGGTTTCCTAATATTTTTTTACTTATCTGGATTTCAGAACATTACAACTCATTTAAATCTCATCACTGTATGGTATATTTGAACATCAACTCATCATAACTACCTCAAAATTTTTACCAACATCTTTAAATATAAAATAGGATTTTTTTCTTTTTCTTATGTTTCTCCTGGAGACTCTGTCAAAATATTGTGTAAAATACTTCTGTACTTTAAAAAAAGCATCATAATATAATTATGAAAAAAAATATTTTCAGTCAAAATTTGCTTTGAATTGTAGAGATTATTTTAAGGAGTCTGTAATTTATAAGCACATAAAAGATCAAAAGTGCGATGGAGAAAAATATACTAGTGAAAATATTTCATCATTGTATTCATTATCATAAATCAAAGGCACTAGAAGATTTGCCTTTATGTTTGGAAGAACAAGCTTTTTATTGACTGTCGTTCATAATTAATAGCATTTACTCTTTAAATCAAATTAGTCCACTTTTCCTATTAAAGCCTTAGCGCAGGATCATTTTTTAAAACACAAAGTGACCTTGACAAAAATGAAAGATCAATAATATGTTGATTAGGAGTCTATTTGCTCTAATAGCAAATGTTTCCTTGTCGTTAGTTCCTGTTGCAACACTCTCAGAGGTCGTAGTTCATTACTATCTCCTGGCAGTGGTATATTCTACATACAGAAAAAGTTGACCCTGCTAAGCAAAACACTGATGGATTGACTTAGTCATATTTATGGATTTTCTTAATACTTCTTTAATCAGCTCATTTTCAAATTCAAGATTGTGTTACAGGATATCCATCAATTGGGCAGGAAGAAGAGAACAATATGCTGTTGAACCTAGCATCCTCAGAATTTCTTGAGTTAGACGTAATCAATGAGGGGTATGGGAGCCATACTTCATTGCAGAAAAAGAAAGCTTAATGTGATTGAGGTTTCAGAAAATAAAAATATGAGCATTGATGAGGAAATGGATAGCAGGAAGAAAGTGCAGATAGAATGGCAAGTTATATGGGCATTCATAGTTTTAAGTGTTGAAAATGTAGTTAGAAAAGTTCAGACATAAACTACTGGAACCCTCAATGAATTTAAGGAATTTTCCTGTGAAATGTGTCTATTTTTGCTACCAGGGGTCCCCTTTCCACTGTAGTTTCTGAGCAAAAGTACAGAAAATATTTAAGCAATAGTACATCTAATAAACAGAAACCATTAGTGATAAATTCTTATCAATAATACATCTGGATAAGCTGGTCTCAAATAAATCCAGTCTAGTCAAGACACAGAAAAAAAAAGTTTGCTTTGTGTAGCCAAGGGGAATAAAGGACAAATGAGATGCAATTAAGCAGAGAACAATTTAGTATAACTCTAATAGCAAAGTCCTTAATGATGCTTTGGTACAGATGAATTTGATTTAGAAATATCTTCCAAGTTAAGTTGTGGAAACCCATCTCTTCAGCCACTTAAATTTGGACAGGCCAATGTTAATATGTTGAATGAGAAAATTGGAACCCTGGAAAAGAACTAAATGACCTAATTGATCTTCTTTTCCGTCACTGATTTGTAGATCCTACTATGAATTAAATGAAAAAAAGGGTAATATTTTTGCTATTTAATGTAAAAATATGAACTGAACTTCTAAGTACATACTTTTTATTTCACCATAAGGCTATATCTACAGTATCCTCTGTTTTGGACTGTGTCCTCAGACTTACATTGCCCTTAGTTAAGACTCTGTGGTGACATTCACACTCTTCATGTTATATAAGTCAGTTCATAGAGTTTGCTTAGTGTTTGTAGAACCATAGTAGACACAGAGTTTCTTGTCTAGATTTAGAAACAAAAAAGTCACTAGACACTATAAAAATATTATTCTTGACTATTTCATAAACAAGAGTGGAACAATAAGATAGTTAAACAAGTGGTGAGGAAGTGAAAGAAGATAAAGGCCCAAAGATGTTGAATCAGCTAAACTGGCAAAGTAAATATTTTATGACCCTTAGTAAGCAATGTGGTATGCTGGAACAAAGGTTGGAAACTTTTTCAGTAAGGGCTGAGTAGGAAATACTTGTGCTTTGCAGGCTAGGATGTAATATTAAAAATATTATATATATTATTATATGAAAAGAAAACAAATTTCTACAGTATGTGTATCAATGACATCAAAAATATAACATTAACTGAGTGTATTTGTAATATGCTTTATTAATGAGGATGAGTTTCTGTTTGGGGGAAATAACATTTCACTTATGAGTTCCAAATTAATGTACTCTGTCATCAAATGAAGTGCACACATACAGGCTGAACAAAAATAGGCCTGAGTTGGTAAAGTCTTCTTTAAAAACTTTTGTCCTAGAGTAAAGCTATTTCCTTTGAGTTTTTACTCCTGTATGGGAGAACATTAAAGAAATTCTTACCCCAAACTTATCTTCCTACATAGAAATCTTCTTATCAGTGGAATACAGCTGATCACATACTCTTGAATTCTTATTTTTTAGTTGTGGCCACTTTTTGCCCATGGTATTTGGAAGTTCCAATAGGAGTTGACCAAAATTGTTTTTTGTGAACTATTGTGCACACCCTCAGAGCACACAACAGCACCAAATCTGCCCTTCTCAGTGAGTTCATTCTGTCAGTGCCTCGGGATGACCCAATGAAATCCCAAGGGCCCACTGATAAATGATCTAAGCTTCCACTGCAGAAACAAGACAAATGAATATTATATTCACTTTCTTATACATTTTTCAACAATCATGTATTGAATACAAAAAAGATAGCATTCACTGATAATTATAAGGATATACAAACATTTTAGGAAAATATCTGTCAAATTGCTACATCATGACATTAACTTGATTAAAAAAAACAGTAACCAGCTAGTCTTGCTACTCGTTGTGTTACTGTCATTATCTAGGAGTGACAACCCCAAGATAAAATCTATGATCTTATAATCATAAAATTTTGACTGGCAAATTCTACCCTATTAATATAATAGTACTTCTACTTATACATTAGTATTTTTGAAATATCAGAATAAAAATACAGCAAAAATATACAGAGAAAATTTGTGTGCATTTAAGTTTTCAGTGTTCTCTGACAAATAAGAAATAGGTACTCTATGGTATTATCAGGCTATATAGATGATATTGTTTCAAGAAACACAATGAATCTATATTAGAAATGTACTAGGATGTATTGTGCTCATATTTTCAAATAATTTAAGTAAAACTTCATTTTAAAAGGGATGTTCAAGTATAAATAAGGTAAAAGGAATCAACTCAATTTTGTAAGCATATTCCATTATTATTGTCTAATTTTCATCTTATATAATTAGTAGAGTCTTTCAATATCTTCCCAACCCAGTATTGGAATGAGAATATAGTTGTCATTATGCATTCAATTTATCCTTAAATATATATGCATTACAAAGAAGTTGAAAGTATGAATTTCAAGTATCAATATGTCATATCTAAAAGATAGAGAAGAGTACTTACAATTTACCTTCTCTTACCCTTTGTAGGATGGAAACTATGAAAGGTGATGAGGAGAGAAAATCAGATGTGCTTGCAAAAGGCAAGATATGACATAAACTCTTGCCATAAACTTATTCAAAATAAAGCAAAAAAAAAAAAAAGGAGATAATGTTTTTAGTACCATATAAAATTAATTCTTAATTGATTTCCTAAAGGTAAATTAATTGCTAATATACGTATTTTAATCCCCCAAATACCTCTAACTAGCAAGTTTAGGTAATAATAAGTCAAACTGAATGCCTACTGGTTTTATGTTTATTTTTCTTGACTAATTTTTCTCCATAACTGATGATCACATAATTAAATATTTTTTCTAAAACAAATTTTAGAAATTGAGGAGAGAAGCAGTAAAAATCGTTCTTCCCGAAAAAGGAAGTACCCAAAATTCCTTCATATAACCAGTCAGTTCCCCTACTCTACTTTTTAATCACTGATAATTTCCTTTCCTAAATGATTATATTTTACATACATGTCTACCTTCTAAATTCTATTGTGTCTGTATTATTGAAATAATTATACTTCCCCTTAGCAATTCTGTTGTGATAATTTTACCTAAATAAAATTGTGAGAAAGAGCCAAGTGAAATGTAGACCAAGGCAATGAGAGAGGCTCACAACCCCTGGATGCATAATATTGCTTATATTATGCAATAAGGTTGTTGCTTTGTTGAACAATAAATATCTAAAATTTAAAACTTTCAGATGAGCATAATTCATCGTTTTATGACGCTTACCAAGAAAATAGCAAAATGACATAAGGATTAAGGCTATAAAATAGTTCCAACATCAATTATTCCCATGTTGTCACTTGCTCATATTAAGCCAGGAAATGTGAGTGGCACTTAAAGGAGAATTTTAGTTTATTAAATTGATAAGGCAAATGAAATTGGTGCAAGAGTCATATTTCCTCTGGAATTCTGGTTTTCTAAAATGTTTAAAATTTTTTATTACAATGTTATTAGTACAAGCTATTAAAATTAAATGATTTGCTAATATGGAGAGGAGGAGGAATTTTGATTTGTGACACCAGAAAAAGGAAGTTCTGACCAGTTTCTATTGTTCACAATCACAAGAGTATTTCAAAAGAAATATCTGAGAGTTAATAGGAATGATCAAAGATTCTATTGTCTTACATATGTATCCTAGTTTACTCAGAAATGGGTTAGCAGCATTTCTTGTCTTGAAACATCTGCTTGAGGTATTTCCTCATACTCAAATGATTGCCTCATCCCCCACTTAGGGTTTTTAGGTCATTTGCCAACCAGTAGAACTTTGAGTTATAATTTCCTTCTCAGTATGTTGAAAGTGTTTCAGTATAAAGCTGGTTGAATGAGATGCCCTCATCCTTTACCTTTAACAAGAGTGGCTGATGGATGTGGTCCATTTAAATGTACAACAGAGAGCTGAACTAGATAACGAACTTATTATTCCTCTCAGAGGATTATAGGTTAGTCTCAGAGGAGTGCAGTAAGCCAGAGCAAATCCATATCTACTGGCTAAACAATAGCCAGAAGGCTGACTAGAAATATTGATTTACTTTCTAGGCCATTTAGGCCTTAATGGCGGAGAAAAGCTGAAGTGCTGTTTACTTTTCTGCCAGAATCGACCAAACAACCAGTCCATTTTTTACAGGTTTTTGATTGATTTCGCTTAGAGGAATTAGAAGTGATTTATTTTTAAGCTGAAAGCAACTCGTAAATATCTTCAATGGCACAGGTTCCCTGAGAGGAAATGTTAAGTGGAAATACTTATTGAGAAAGACTTTGTTGCAAATCAATGGGAACAGGTACCATGCCTCACTATGAGCCGTCAGGTGTCAGACACCTTTCCAGAGCCCTGTCAGGACTATAATCTCATCCCCTCAGCTACTCTCCTTTTGAAAGCTCTCAAGTTCACCAAGCTTGAATAAATTTAATCGCCTGACTGAATTTCAGCCAGATGCACCCTGCTGACTTTCAAAGGGTCCTAGATGGGACAACATAATGGTGTGCAAGGCTCGTATGGAGCATTTTCGATGTTTGATGGGTGAAAACAGTAATTTATCACACAAGTGGCAATTTTCCATGATTCCTCAACCCCACACACAGAAAATGTGTAACTCCAACAAAGGAAGGAAGCAGCCACACAAAAGAAGGCTCATCCAAAATGCTGCCATGTTAGTCTGACTTTTAGTAATACATCAACTCTTGAATCAGTGATAATATTGAAGAGTAGGCTACAACAATAACAACAAAAAAATTGTTTGTGATTTGCAGTTCAAGCTGGCAAGGTGTGGGGAGGCTATAGGTAAAGGGCAGGGAGTGTTTTAAATGATCTTTCCAAGAGTGCTTGCCTTCATGTTTAGAATGAGTTAACAAAGGGGTAAAGGACAGCACTTGAAATTCTATATAAAAGCTCTCCATTCCATGTTGGCAGGAGAGGGAGAAGAGAGTTCAACAAGCTTCTGATTTCAGCTCTGTGCTCTTTTCTCAGTTGTCATCACTATCTTCACCTCTTCTAAATTTGTTTGCAATGATGCTTCTTGTCAGAGTTCTTTCTCTCTCTACTTATTAATAAAAATCAGTTCCAAACCTTGGCATTCATTGACTTGATCATTCTTACAATTTTTAAAGATATACAATCATCTTTATTTCAAAAAAATTTTTCTGGTGAAAACTACAGTTACATATTGAAGAAAATTTAGCAAATGCATAAGAGTGTATATATTAAAAAGACTTATAATCCCTTCAGCCTAGATAAGGACTGTGCTTGTTTAGTATTATATCCTTACAGTCTTTCTTTCCTTAGAAATTTCCTTAGATATTTATGTTTATTTGCTTAATAATTTTTTAAATAATATAACAGATGCACATGCACTTTGTTTTGCTGACCATTATTTCAGGAACATTTAACCTGATCTGCAAAATGGAATCCCACATCCATTCTTGGCCCAAGAATTTCATAACAATGAGAACTTGGAAAGATCACTTCAATTGACAATACTAACCTGTAAAATAGGAATAGAAATAAATTACCTCCCTCATAAGATTATTGAGAGGATGCAAAATAAGAATTAAATAAGAAGAGATGAAAATGTAAAATATATATGTCTGTGTGTATGTTTATGTGATAAGAACAATGACTGATTACTTGAGTTTCTGCCTTTAAATAGCTTTTTGTGATCTCCCATGTTTTGCTTTCACAACACAATGCTCCCTGCTCTCTACAGCTATTGTCATGAACATGGCTAGTATCACTTAAATCATAAACTAGAAGGCTTCCACTAGAGAGATCATTTAAAATTAATAAATGTAAAACTTAATCTATTCATGTTAATAATCTCTCTTCATTTGTCTCCCTTTTTGTCCTCTTCCTGCCCCCAAAACATTTGATCCTTTAGAAGAGGCCAGTGCTCTTGGGAGAGGAGCTGTGCACATATATGCTGATAAACTTAAAAGACCAGTTTGCTAGAGTTCACCAGAGGGACAGTTCGCTACATCTTTGCTGTAATTACTATAGACCAAGGGCAGCAGTAATTTATGGGCTGACAATTTTCACTTTCTTTCTCACTTATCTCTTACTTTTCACGAGAATCTGTGCAACTATTTCAGCAACTGGCACATGGTTGTGTCATGATTCCTGTAGCAAAAATCACCTTATCGCCACAGGTCTTTCTTGATGAATGAGGCTACTTAATTAGAAGGGAATTATACTTGATACAAGAGTCATGTGTTGGGACAAAAGGCCACAGTCAGCCTAGATTCGCTAAGTGTAGAGGTGTGAGACAACTCTTTTTTTCTTTCATCCTTGGGAATTTAAAAGGAGATACTTCCTGAGAAAAAGTATGAAATTTGAAGAATTTTTTTTTAAATCATATCTTGAAAGTGAAATACATCACTAAAGAAAACAACAGCTGTTATCATGGAACTGAACTGGATTTAAAACACTCGTTTAAAACAATGATTATAAATGCAATATTGCATCATCACATGAGAATCTTCCAGGACTAAAACACTAGTAGTGTTCAAAGCAGAATTTCCCACATGCCATGTGGAATTGTATTTTTGAAATATATTAAAAGTTCATATATTCAAATAAGTTCAAATAATCCCACACTGCTCACTCTTAGAAATTCATAATGAACATAATATTGTCAAAGACTCTGTAATGTTTTTTAACTAAATTTTCACTTAACTAAAATTTAGTATTTTCTTCAATTTGAATGAAGATCCAGTAGTATTAACTACTGGAGTAAATGTTTAGTTTCTGTAAGGAAGCAATTTGTCATTCCCTAGGAAAAACTCAGAGTTAAGGTAAAAAATTGATTAATCTGGTATATAATCTAGTAACTATATAAGCAAGTTTTTTCAGAACAGTTTTGTGGGCTCTAACCTCTACATATGAGGGAAATTCGATGTGTCCAGGATTTTGTCATGCCTTATGCCAGGAAGCATCTTCTGTATGAATCCAGAAAAAATAGTGTAGGCTTTGTGGGCAGGATAGTCTCATACACTACTCAATATTTCAGATATAGGTTGAAAGCAGACACTGACAGTGTGTAAACATAGTGGGGTGGCTAGGTTTCAATAAAACTTTATTAACAGAAAAAAAGTCAAAATGAATTTGACCTGAAAGCTATATTTTGCCAATCCTTATACTAAATGCTATGTATTCATTTTAGGTCCAGAATAAGGAAAATGATTTATAAGATAGAAAATGTTATTTAATTTATTTGATATACATTCAACTTAATCATTAAACCACACAAATTTTCAAAGTGATTATTCCTCATTTAAAACATTACTTACATAGAGTAATTATGTCAGCCTGGTCTATTGCTCTCAGATTTGTTAACATTTTGATATCATATGCCAAGATGAAGATGGAAGTTCCTACTTGGGTTGTTCCTGAATGCTGGGCAGTCCACACTATCTCTAGAAGTTTGAGTCCATGATAGACTGGGACCAGGAACAGCCCCAAGAAATGGCCTACCTCGTTCTCATAAACAAATTTCATGTTTCATCCAACATCAATAAGAATGCCCATTAACACATTCTCTATAGACAAACTACTTCAAATGACATACATAATAGCCATTCTCTCCTTGCTTACAATTTGAAAGTCAGTTTTAAATCAGAGGAGTAACACATTTAGCAGTAGACCACACTTCCCAGCTGCTTCTCTAATTTCATATGTCCATGTGACTAAGTTATAGCCTATGAGACACATGCAAAAGTGTTGTATGGGACATATAGGAAAGTTGTGTGAAGAAAGCTGGCTAAGTTAGAAAAGGACCTCCTTTTGTTCACCTCAGCTTCACTATTCTGATCCGGTACATTGATAAGGAAAAAAGCCACTATAAACCATGAGGATAGAAACCACACATTGAAGATTACAGAGTAGAAAGATAGGAATTTGGGCCCCTGATAGTACTGGAAAGTCATATAGAGGCCTACATTCCTCCTTATTTCTTCTAAGTGAAAACAAAACAAAACAAGATCTCCTATCTCCCTTAAGCTTATATGATTTGGGATTTTATTCTACATGTGGCTAAATATGATCATAATTGAGTAGAATGACTCCATAAGTTTGAAATGCATTCTGAACCTCAGTTGATGATTCTAGGAACCCTTGGCTTCCTTAGGTATTGCTACAGGAACTGATGTACCTCAGATTAACAGCCAAGGCATCAGTCCCAAAGGAAAAGTGTAGAGAAATAACAGTGTTATTCAAGAACTCTGTGATCTCCTCAGGTGTTCTTCTTGAGAGTAAAACAAGTCATTATAAATAGGAATAGCTATTTTAAAAAAACTGTTCTTGTTGAATCTTATATTACCATAGGTACCACAGGTAATTTTCTCTGCATACTACTCCAAAGAAAAAGAGAAGGAAGTTCTTGCTCAGAACAATCAAAATATTATCAACTTGGGGACTGGGGCTGTGGCTCAGTGGTAGAGCGCTTGCCTGGCATGCGTGAGGCACTGGGTTCGATCCTCAGCACCACATACAAATAATAAATGAATAAAATAAAGATCCATCAACCAAAAAATATAAAAAAAATTATTATCAACTTGTGAATTGGAATAAGGTTGATATTACTCAATTTCTTCCTTAGCCAGTGCATTTCTATCATATTTCTTTCCTTTTTTTAATTTCCTGAAGGATCCCCTATTAGCCAAAGACTCAGAAATGTACTATCCAAGTTTTCATTTTTAAACCTCAAGTATCTTCTGTTATTTTTTCTTGATCTATATACACAAGAAAACACAAGGTAGTTACAACTTACAAGCTTCATGGTTGTTCGTGTGATAAATACTCCTTTCTTAAAAGACAACTGTGTTGTTCTCTGAATGTATAATTTCCTAAGAGAGTTGTTACATCAGCCATAATAATGTACTGAGTTTTCCTAACTGGTCATGCCTAACAGTAGGGATATCTAAACATTATCCCTGTGAGTAGGACCAGACTTTTCCTTCCATGAGGCAAACTAAAGTTTTACACTTTGGGATGCATACATGTGTGAATCCATGTGTGCATGTGAACATGCACACACACATTCAAGTATCCAAAGATCTTTAGAATGTTATGTTAGCTCTATCACTATTGCAAATATCTGAGGTAATCAATTATACAGGGGGGAAAAAAGGTGTATTTTGGATCAGTTTTTGAGGCTCTAGTCCATCATGAGGGAGACCCACTGCTGAGTGGCAATGGTGAACAACTCTGAGCAAAACTTTTTACCTCATGACTGAGAATCCAAAAAGAAAAAGCAGAGGAACTAGGATACCACAATCCCTTTCTGGGGAAAAATCACAATAACCTAAATATCTTGTTAGGCCCATTAAGGTTTTCACCATCTCACAATGGTACCAGTCTGGGGACCAAGCCTTCATACCATTTCAGATGATGGGCATTCCACATCCAAATTATGGCAAATGTATGTACAGTAAGAATTTTTTATTTGTTTTTATTTTTTAAAGAAAAGTATAGTATATTTGAGTAAATATAGAAGCATCTCTTGCTGTCTGTATGTTGAATGTACCATCTTAAATAATAAGTAGACAGAAATGACACCTTTTTTTTTGTATTTGTGCACAATGACTTAACTGACTATAGATAAGAAAGTCACAGAAGACATACTCTCACTCCCCTCTTCTAAGTGTGCTCCTTCTTATTATATCCTGTGATTCTCTTAGCAGAACAATCTAGGAAGATGATACCAGCCAATTAAAGGCAAAATCTGAGATAAACACTATTTGCATTCCTAAGACTAAATTGCTTTGTATATATAAAATGGAGTAGGACAGCTAAATTTGAACTCATTTAAAATGGATACTTCAGCATCCAGAAAAAGGTCACACTCACAAAAAGATCGCATTATTACAAAAAATTTGCAGAATGAAGAATTAGGGTTCTAGAGTGGTGAATTTGTGTGCAATCCCACTTTAAAAAGAGATGGAAACTGAAACTATGGCAAACATCATCACCATTCCTCTGAGAGCAATTTCAATCACCAAAAGCTTTGTGATTAGGCCATGGCTAAACACAGGGGAAAACTGGGGGTGTAGGGAGCACCCGCTTCCTGTGTGCAGAAGAAATGGAATTCTTGTGAAATCTGTGTGACTAGGTAGAGAATTTCTTAATAAGATCACTCTACTCCTGTAATTCCATTTTTTTAATCTCCAACACGTGTGTACAAACTGTTTCTACCTCTGAGTGTTGTGATTTGTGGTAAATACAATAGTGCATTCAAAAATCTTTTGATGGTGTCTAATAAATAGAAGGCACTCAATACGTCTTGGTTGCTAGAATTATCCTCAGAGCTATATCTGAGTTTTTAAAGACCTGGAGGAAAAGCACAAATGGTTGCACACACACACTTAAATATTGAAAAGTTTTATATCAATCTATTTAACAGCATTAAATAAAATGGTCTCTATCTGATTACCTTAACACAACATAGAAGGCCAGGTTCCAGACCTTTGAGTTTCTCACCTGGAGATGGAAATGCAGAGACAATGAGGCCCTGAGCTCTCCACCAGTGGCTTCTCTTCTTTTCTTTACCCCAGCTGTGAAGAGTTGTCTTCTCCACTGCAGGGCTGCCAATCCGCACATATCTCCTGCACACAGTAGTGCCTTGACCTATCCTTGGGCCCAAAGGTGTAGATAGCGCATTTTGTTATCAGGGAAGGAGACTGGGCTTTAAAAGTGGCTTAGGTCTGTTTGGGCAGAGGAGTATGTTTCCAGGTGGGTATGGGTGGCAGATAACCCCAGGATGATTGGTCTAACAGATTCTTTATTCCAGGAAGGAGGAAGAGGGAAGTAATGGTAGGGGAGGGCAGAATGAGGCCCTTACAAAAGACAAACTCGGCCCAGGAATACCTCTTGCTCAGCATCAATTTTTAGTGTCAAATCCTTCACTGTAATAAAAATTAAAGGCCTAATAGTGCATTTTTTTCAATGCTCATTATTTTAGAATAACAAATTAAAGTGGTATTTTCATATTTATTTATTTGCCATTATCACCTTGTCTGTATTAGTTCATTATTACTACTATAACAAATTACCAACAGTTCAAAACAATATAAAATTACTATTTCAGTTTTTGTAGGTCAAAAGTCTTACTGGGATTGGCTGGTTTTCTCTGCTCTGGGCTTCACAAAGAAAAAAATCAAGGTGTCAGCCAGCTGGGCTCTTATTAGAAAGTTCTGGGAAGAGCATACCTCCAAGTTCCTGCAGGTGTTGATAAGTACAGTTCCTTGCAGTTGCAGGACTGAGGTCTCCATATCCATGCTGGACACCACCTTTCTCTCCTAGAGAACTCCCTTCAGTTCTTGCATTGAGGCCTTTGCATCTCAGAGCCATCAATGAAGTGGCAAGTTTTACTCAACCAGAGAAACTTCTCTGCTTTGAAGAGCTTATCTGATTAGGTAATAGGACTTCTTATTTTGAAAAGTCTGTAACTTTAATTACATCTGCAAAGTCCCTTTAGCCTTGTAACAAAACACATTCACAGGTTTCAGAAAAATGGGTTTAGGTAACCATTCTGCCTAACACAATGTCTGTAAAGTTGAAACACAGCCCATATGCTCTGACTGAAAAGGAAAAAGAAAGCAATAATTAGAAAGAAAAATATTAGAGCAATATATAGCATTATAGTGTAGTGCACCTAATAGACTCTGCAAAAGTTCTATTTCATCAACACATGATGAAAGAAATGAATATTCCTTGTACTTGAATTTCAATTTTCTAATAATCACAAAATATTTGAAATTAACATGATTAACTATATCTGTGTCACAATCATCCATATCATACATTTAGATGAGTGAACAAATATTCTACAAGAATATTTAAGCTAGGACAAATGAAACAATATGAGTAATATTTACTCCCTAGCCTAATGGGAACTGTTGCTATAACTATCAGTGTGAATATTATACTGCATTTTTATAGCTGTATTGCTTCACAGAATTTAATTTGAGAAGTGTCTCATTTTCCTTAGAAAAACCACCAATTATCTGACTTTTCATCCACTTTTCTTCACCTAACTTTCAAAAAATTCTACATATTCTTTCTCAGTTAATCATAATTTGAAACATACTGCTATGATTTTGTGATAAACAAGGTATTTTAAAAATTTTAAAGTGTCTAACAGTCTTTTAGGGATGGGACATGATAACTGCTTCAATCACTGAAGGTGAATTTCTGCCAGAGGTGGACACAGCTAGGTGGCTGACATGCATTGGATGTCTTCAGTAATGACAAGACAATCAATGTTCAGAGCATATAGGTATCTAGTTTCCACTAACCCTTCCACTGGACTTCACAATTACCAAAATAAATATTGTGAGAAGCTTCACATTGAATTTAGAAGAAGAATTTTAGTATTAAAAGCAACCGCTTAAAGTCAGCTGATATCAACTAGTGGATTACCTGACACCAGTCAGAACAATCCCCACTCTTTCCTCGTTCCCTGAATTGCTACCTTTCTCAAGAGCAGGCAAGAAAGAGAAGTCTCTATAATTTCTTTGAGTCATCTAATGATGAATTTCATCAAAATTTCTAGTAGCACTGGTGTGTGAACTGGACAGTTGGTTCAATAAAAATGATTTTATACATGGTTGAGGACTTACAGATGATGAAAAGGAACGGGAGGTCTTGTGTAAAGAGAGCTTCAAAACAAGTACTCACTGAATTCAGCACAATGAGACAAGAAAATGAAGCCAGAGAAATGAATTTGATTTACAAATAACAAATTTAGAAAATTATGAAGTCTAGTGTAATGGGAAAAAGCCTTTAAAATGTGCATGTGGCATAATTGTCTACAGTGCTCTCAAAAAGGATGTTGGTAAAAACTGGAAAAAATATTAAAAATTCTTTTCCTCAGATGACATTTTCCCCAATCTCATTATGGTGTATTTTATTTTTCATCAAAATTTCTTCCTATCCTTATAAATCAGTTTTACCCACAACCACTTCCCTACTTTACCAAAATGTACAAATATTTATAAGGGGCAAAAGCAAAATTGTAGGATATTTTCCTTTTTAAATTCTATTTGCATAATCATCTAGTAAAACGGAAACCTGAAGCAAATAAGTAGGGTACTTTCAAGTCAACATCTATTTAAAATAAGGCATGTTTTTGTAACTTTTGTGTTTTTAAAATTTTCAATATATATCCTACTGTACATCTTGCCCTAAATCTAGGAGTATCTTACACTGAAACAGACATTGTTTGAAGTATTTGATATTGTATTCAATGAACATTATCAATGTGTCTAGCACAGGTAACAGATAATTTTCAATCCTCCATAAACATTGATTGCATCATTCTCTAGAATATAAGTGACTTTGAATCACTGCAGCTCTCCTCTACCACTCACTAACTTCTTAAATAAAGTTTTGAATTTTTTTGGACTAATTTTAGGTTTACAGAGAGTTTATAAAGATGTGCCGAGAATTCCTGCATCCATTTTACCCATTTTCTCTTGAAATTAGTATCTTATATAATCATGATACATTTGTCAAACTAAGAAATGAATATTGAAAAGCAAGAAATTAACATTCCAATTTTTTAACTCTGTTTATATGGGCAAATGGATTGCCTCTTCTCCTGGGAATAAGAAAATCAAGGTCCATAAACTGATCAACTTCAAAGTCAGAGGGTGGAAAAGGAGCCTTGTGAGCCTAGAATAGAATTTATTTGTCTTCCATTATTTTCTGCTTTCAGTGCAAGCCATTCACTTGCAAGGCTACACAATTCAACAATTTTGGCTGGGCTATCCAAAAAGTTTAACTATTTCAAGAATGTCTGAATAACTCAGATATTTCACCTGCATTCCAGAATCACAGGGGCATCATAGTAGCCTGGAAAGATCTAGAAAATTTTAATTCAAGGAAAATCCTATGTTTTCAAAAGACAAAAATCTTAGAACATCATCTAAGGAACACTCATGAGCAAGAGATGGGATTATATTGCCTACAAAGATCTTTCGGAGGGAGGGCTGTGGCTGTGAAAGATTTACTACGTGGGCAACAATGAGTCTAACCCACCCTGAGATTGGGATTTTGTAAGAATCCCTGGAAGATCTCAGAGATTCAGGGGAGTGACCCAGCCAGCATAGAGTACATGCTCAGTGATGATATAGGGACTGGGGCTTCATATTTCCTAAAGACAAATAAGGTCCTGCTAGGTACATTGTCCTGGTATAAACTGTTTAAATATGCCTCCTTTTTTGGCTGCATTTGTTACCAATTTATAAGTGTCTTTTTATTAAAAGCATTCAAGTCAAGTGTTTTTATACCTATCCTAGAAAGATAAGGATGTTCACTGAGGAGTTTTAAAATAGAAGACAAAAGCATGGTCTTCAAGAAAAGAAACTCCAGACTAAATCAAAATGCAAATCAAAGTTTAACAAGACTACCATCAATGCGATTTTTCATTTTTCATTTTAAATTAAATCATGGGAATAAAACAATTTTCCTTTTTCTTTCTCTCTTAAGAGCTTAGTACATTATAATAGATATGACATTGAGTGATTGCTAAATTAATGAAACCATTGTTAGAGTTCTCTACAAGTTTAGAGATAGATTTATAAAAGGTACATTTGGCTGGCTCACTGCTCAGCCCTATTTTTGTCCTTTTTCCTTTTGAAACAGCATAATCAGGAAACAATTCTATACAATTAGTCAAAAGATGGAATCCCTTGAGACAGAGCTCAGAATATGACACAAAATAGTATCAGAGTGAGGGGTCTTCCTGGTTCAGAACTTGCCCATCCTTTAACCTGTGTGCTTACCTTTGTATTACTTGAACCTGTAAAATGCAAACACAATTATACTTACCCTGTTTAGAAACTGGCTGAAGTTACAAAGTTCATGGTGTTTGTGGCCTTACACCATGGGTCTCTTGGAAAACTTTCTCCTGGATTCTGGAGCCAATAAGGGGACCCAATATCTCACAACATTTGCAAAGTCTCTCTCTCAAGTTTGGTCACTTTGGGAAATCTCACTTCTGCTTCATGGAATTAGATTACAGTTTGAATGTTTTCACTAATCTCCTGTGTAGAAATATTGAGGTACCCATAATAATACTAGAAAAGTCATTTTTCCTATAAGTGTTAAAAAATGACTTTACACAGGTTTAGTATTCAAATAAGCAACACATGTGCTGCTCAAAAGGCAGGAGTGGGGAGGGTCCTGGTTTTATAAGGTTTTTTATAATTCTCTTCCCTAAAATTTAAAGCACTGTAACAATGGCTTCATTAATTTGCAAATCATTCAATGTCATCTTGGCTATAAAGTACTGGACTTTTAATGGGTTTAGGGAGAGAGGAAAATTATTCCTATGATTTAATTTAAAATGAAAAATTGAATAGCTAGTAACTTTGTTAATTTTGTGGGGATGGGCTAGTAAAATTTTCATCTCATGTAAGGTTATTTTTGTAATGAGAGCATATACCTGTTTCATAGTTTGTGGTGGATTTTTATAGCAGGTGACTTTGGTTTATCATGAAAAATTCTCTTGGCCCATCTGCTTTCAGCCACAGCTGCTTGTGGATGTTATTGCAAGCACAGACACACCTTAACCTGGCAGCCTTCTACAACAAGTGCAAGCAGAGTGTCCAGTTTTCTGCCTTAGGGTCTTCCTTTCCATTTTCTGTCTCAGGGCAGAAACTAGAGAGGCAAGAGAATCATCACTTCTCATATTCTGGATCATCTGTATACCATTTACATGAGCAAAATGCTTATTGGCAGAAAACTAAAATTAACACAATTCTTAAAAGAAATTGAAGTCTACTTTCAACCCAGGACTCTGCAGTTTGGCCTACTTGAACTACTAACACTCTTACACTGAGGCCTCACATTTATTCATTCATTTATTCAACAAATATTTATGAAGCACTAACCATGGGTGAGGCATGCTACAGGTGTTAAGGATATAGCATTGAAATAAAATTGTGGTCCTTAAGAAAAGGAACTTCTAGTCTTTGGTGGGGGCGATAATCAGAAAAAGATGAATACAGTCAGTCTGCCATACCTGCAGGTTCTTCATTGAATCAAAATTATGAGAAAAAAAATTGTCTCCACTGTTCACATACAGACTTATTTTCACTACCATTGAAACCTTACAGTGTAACAATTATTTATATAGCATTTGTGTTGTATTGGACACTGTAAGTAATCTACAGATGATTGGAAGAATATTAAATAGTATTACATCATAATTTGGCAAGACTTGCACAAGTTATATGCAAATATTTTGCCACTTTATATAAAGTAATTGAGCATCTTTGGATTTTGTTTCTCATGGGGGGTCCTGAAATCAGGATCTATGGATGTTGAGGGACAACTGTATTTCAGCTGGCGGAGAGTACTATTGAAGAAAGCAAAGCAAAAAAAAAATACTAGAATAAGGCAGTGTTATAAATTTACATAAGGGAATCAGGAAGTCCTCGCTAAGTCAGTGCCATTCAAGTAAATACCTGGAAGGTGAGTGTGCAGAAATATGTGTTTATTTGGGGAGAGAAAATTCCAGACAGAAGGAATAACGGGTATAAAAAATTAAGGCAGATTTTGTCTGGCTTGAGAAAGCTCAGCAATAAAGCCAATACCTGACCTTGAACTATCTATTCTCTGATCTCAGCTAAACCATTTGTAAAATAAGGCAGTATTAGTAGCTGATTCATGGTGAGAACTCAATGTGTCATTTTATCATATGTACAGTATGTGTAGCTCTTATTATAACTCAGGTTTATCTATTTTACTCACAAGATGTTATGGGGCCTAGAAGCCTCTCCAAGGAAGTCTTGGCCTTGCAGCAGCCTTTAACTACATTATCAAAGATCTCATTTTGTTTTTCTGGCCTTCATGTGTGACATGTGTCATGGAACTGACTCAAAAAGCATCTCTTTTTAGCCAGGCACAGTGGCGCATGCCTGTAATCCCAGCACTTTGGGAGGCTGAGACAGGAGAATTGCGAGTTCAAAGCCATCCTCAGCAAAGGCGAGGCACTAAGCAACTCAGTGAGACCCTGTCTCTAAATAAAACACAAAATAGGGCCGGGGATGTGGCTCAGTGGTTGAATACCCTCGAGTTCAAGCCCTGGTAACAACAACAACAACAACAACAACAACAAAATCAGAAAAGTACCAAAAAGCATCTCTTTGGGGAGGGGAAAGAGGATTGTAAACATGGACTAGTCACAAAGAATAGGTGAACGAATGTTTTACCACAAGAAGACCTGACTTTATTCTGGAAGTCATTTCAGGCTAAAGGTGAGTCAACTTTCTAGGTGAAGAATGGGAAAAATTTCTAGACAGAGGGAGAATCATTTGAAAAGTTTGCAAGGCAATAGATGGACAATTTATCTCCTCCTCACGGAACATTTGGCAGGAGCTGGAGACTTTTTTTTTTTTTTTGGTGCTGGAGATTGAACTCAAGGGCACTTGACCACTGAGCCACATCCCCAGCCCTATTTTGTGTTTTATGTAGAGACAGGGTCTCACTGAGTTGCTTAGCACCGCACCGTTGCTGATGCTGGCTTAGAACTCCTGATTCTCCTGTCTCAGCCTCCCTAAGTGCTGGGATTACAAGTTTGCACCACCGCGCCCGGCTAGAAACACTTTTGATTGTCACAAGGGAGAAGATGCTACTGACATCTGGTAGAGGACAGGGATGTTGCTAAGCATCCTGCAATGAGTGGACAGCCCCCACAATGGAGGCTTATCTCTTCTTTAAACACTAGTAGTGTTGAGACTGAGAAACCTGCTGTACAGCAAGAGAGTGCATTCATGGAAAATAAAGAAGACCTGTGTCACTATCTCTTATTATTTCATGGTTATTAAGGCAAGTAGGATCTAGATCATGTGGGATTGTATAGGTTTAATTATATTGTATCCTTAATTCAAATGAAATCTCAGAAGGATTTTAATCAGGATGTGTGAGTTGAGGGGGTGAGGTGTTGGGGACAGGTGGGGTTGGCAAGACTTAATTTCTATTTGAGACACATGGTTACAATGCAAGTTTCAGCTGAGACACATTCCAAAGAGAGGTGCTAATTCAGAACCAATTTGAACACTGATGAAGCACTCTACCATACCAAAGTTATAAAAGAGCCCTGCATGGAGACTGAAAGAGTTTGGAAGATGAGTTTCTGTAGGAAGACATGCAGGCACATCCACTCCTCCCTTCTGAACAGGGTCACTCCCTCCTAACCTCTCCTAACACAAAGACAAGAGAGCGGGTTTAAAGTATTCACTTGAAGATCTGAACATGTGTTCCTACCTTGTAGGTCATCCTGTAGGAATCACACCTGAGCAAAGTAAAGGATGGAAAGCTATGGTTACCAATGTGGGGGGCTATAGTTTGAGAAGTATTTTGGTTTCCAAGTTTGCCAGAGTAGAACATGCAGCATGTGGGTTAGATGTGTGAACTCAGAGCAAGGGGAGAGAGAGACAGGAGAACACCAATTGTTTTAGAACTGGTATGTGTTACATCCTTTGGGAAGGGCAAAGGGTTCTCAGCAGAAAAAAATGAGAGTTGGATTAGTAGATGCCAAGGGATGTGGAGGAGGTCAAATTGGACCAGGGGAAGTGGCGTGGCAATATGCTTGACAACATCAGGAGACTGTGGGTATGAGTGAGAGATCCCTTGTGTTGGGGTGAAGGATGTAGGACGGCATAGGAAAGAATCTCTGAAGATTTATAAGTGAAGGCCCAAGAGGAAAGTTAATTTTAAAAATATGGCATAACTAGAAAATGCTAGTAGAATTTTCTACCATAGTACAAATCAGGTAAGAACTATCCTACTCTCTTTACCTCCTCTATGACTTGCTTCAAATCAGAGGAGTCAGACCACGTGCATAACAGATGTGGCAGGAGAAAGGAAGTCCTGTGTGATAAATGCATGGTGAAGTTGCCCTCCTCCCCCTTGTCATGGAATTTATTAGTAAGGAAAGAAGAAACATCTACTTCAGGAAAGGAGTTTTGGAGAAAGTAGCATTTTAGTTACTGAACTGAAACTTTGCTTTGGGCAAAGAACTAAGTGTACAGAATAAATTAAAAGACAAATTTTGAAACTTCCTCTTTTTATAAATGTTTCTCATAATGGTAAAGATGTCACAAAACAAGTAGGTGCCAAATCCCAAAGATGCAGATGACTGTGAGAACGCTGCTGGGGCAGGTGTTTCTTGCACTTATCTGTTACTTGTCATGAGTTATGGTGTCCTTGCTTTACATGCTGTAACACAAAGTGGCGTTCCTTCACAATTGTTTTTGAAGAATTTTCTACCATCTTTAACACAATAAGCTATGTAAATACGAATGTATGTTCCTTTCTAGAGGAAACCTTTGAAGAAAACTTTAAATTCAAATGAAATACTTGGTTTTTACTAGCAGCCATTTTAATAATTTTTATATTAAAATATGCCTAATATGTGATACCACATGCCAAAAAGTCACCTCTCAGTTCATGTTATCTGTGTTGAATTGAAAGAGATTGGGTTTGGCTTCAGATAAAATAATTTGTATTATGAAACAAAGATTGGTCAATTCTTTGCCATGCATTAAGATAAATGAAGGAGAACAAAGGAAGAAATGGGAATAAATATGTAGTAGAATGCATACACAAATGACCATTGCCCTAACAGGAAGTAAGTTTTTGATAGATCAAATGTCAACATATTTGGGATACAAATTTACCTGTGCCAGAAGTATGAATAACTAACCTCTAACCTCTGAGGCACATTCATCAAATGTAAGCACTCTAATTTTGTGAATTCTTGGTAGAATATTATCTTAATACAATTCTATATATCATGTCTACATATACACATTAAATGGTAAATTTATCTTCTTGGTTTTAAATGAAAAGAATTATCATTTCATATAGAGCTATATGAAAACACGATTTTAATTGTATTTGTGATTTCACCTGATAAATTTTCATATCAAGTAACTTTGAATAACAAAAAAGTAATATTCTACATTCAAGGTCTATCATTTATGCTACCTAAGATCTTTACTCATCCTCAGTTTTGATAATACAGAACTTTTGATCTGGATTTACATAGTCCTGGGCACTATGCACAGATTTTAGAACTGTAAACTCTTGAAATTTTAGGCATAATCCTGTCCATGTATGTCAAGTGTATATTTCAGTTAAGAGGGTTCATGACTCTATTCAAACTCCCCTTGTATCCATGATCCACAGAAAATTAAGAACTAGTGCTCTAAGTATCCACCTCAGGCAATTCAAAAAGCTATTAGGGAATAACTGGCTCTAGCAACTAGATTTTGTTTTAGTGCTTTCAATTTTATTTTTTACAAAAGTGAGAGAAAAACCTTTTGGGCACTTCACTGGGATTTCTGCACACCTGGAAACAAGTGGGGAATATGAGGTAAGTTATGTTGGGAATGCTATGGAACTTATGTTGTTTCTAATGTTAAATCCCACATCTCAGCTTTACCTATGATTTCAGGTCCCTGCTTTTGGATTATTTGTAAATGGCTGACAATGTAACCATTAATAATCACAAGGAAAATATGTGGTCCATGGTTTACACTAGAATATAGAAAAGATTTTCTGTCAGATTCTGGGGCTTGAATATTTTGAGGATATAGAATTTGACTATCGCCTGTTCTGGGTTATCCCTACCCCTCACTTCCATTCTGATTCTAATTGTGCATATCACCCTAACAAAGGCTGAGCAGCACATGAAGTTGAAGATTATGGATAACAGAGAGAAAAAAAACTCTTAGAAAATAGTCTTATTGATTGAATTAAACTCTCTATCTGGTACAGATTCTGCCCAGTTTAGATTTGGCTTCCTCACTCACTGGGAAAAAAAAACAAAAACCAAACTGCAGTACTCTCCTGTTCTTAAAGTAGGATTCCAAAATAAATAAATTTATCCGCATCATTATTCTCCAAATCCTGAGTCCATATGAGTGCAAAGTACTGTGTAGGAGATAAATTACACTGGCATGGAGAGCTCCTACCCTCAAGATGTTGACTGTCTAAGAGATGATATAAAACCACAAATGATCATAATATTTAAAAGTGATGTTTCAAAAAATAATGTAGAGATTTAATGTTTACAGCCAGTGTCATAAAGTGCCATTACAACTACCAAATATATTCATTTATGTGACACATTTGCAGATGGTGACCTTCTGTATGATAATCCTGGTACATTTCCTTAGAAAATTCTGTTTTTCTGAGGTCTGTTGCTCGATGACTTTTGGTTCTTGAGATTTATGCTCCTGTGCAGTCTGGGCCTGAGCTTCATTAGCACCTGATTTACCATGAGTGCAGATGGTTATTGGAAATAAAAAGTCAGCCATTTCCTATGATTAAATCTCTCATGGGCGGCATCTCCCTCTTAGCTATTTCCTTACTATTGCATATGATTCATTCGCAAGCAGAACAGTGATTATTATATGATTGTTAAATCTAAAGTGGAAAGGAAAGTAGAATATTAGAAAAAGTCTAGTAGCTTATTAATATATATTATGTGCTACAATGAAAATGATTTTACATAAGCATTAGCAAGATGATAGATTTATGGATGATGAGAGAAAATTACTCTATTGTGACGATTGAATGTAACAAAAAAATTTAGAATTTTTCTTTTCTTTCTTTCTTTTTTCAAAATTTGTTTTTCTGCTTGCCTGTTTTAAGAGGTTATTGTTTAAACCAGTAATCACTGCCTGCCTCCTCCTTCTGATCACCTGACAGTTCTTCTGGGCAATAATTATACTATGAACCTAATAAAGAAAGGGAACTACAAAATTGTTAGTGGCTATGTTTGTATCTTTGTATGAGAGAAAAGTAAGACATTGTTGCCAGTAGAAGTACTATATTAGTTTTTATCTACTTGAAAATAATTGACAGTTTTTTTTGTTTGACACTCTCCTTTTAGATGAACAAGAGTTTGAGAAATTTCATCATCCTTTTGATGTTTTGCACATTCTTGATGTTATACTAAATTAGTGAAGTTGATGACCACATAGCACAGAGTCAATCCATACAATAGAAACTTGTTGCTTCGCCTGGTTATATATGTTTTTTTCATACAAGCACTGCTTCTAACAATAGCTTCCTAAGACAAATAGGCCATACTGCTAAATATCTGGCCCTCACCTGCCATCATGATCTTATCTCTCAGTGAGCTAAAGCTCCTGGTCCAGACTTGTGGGCCTCCTTTCAGTGGGTTTTGGAATCTGTTCCTTTCTACCACAGGACTTTGTGCTTATAATCACCTGTGACTGAAATGTGCTTCCTTCCCAGTAATTATAACATCTCATGAGCTATTTTCACTTTTCCCACTTTCATTTATTATCATAGTAATTTTATAATATGTGTGTGAATATCTGAAGAATGCTCTCCCATTATGGAAGGTAGAGACAATAGGTAGAGCTTGTGGAAGCTCTTGCTGACCTTTTTACATTGTGTTCAGCCCACCGTCCGTTATATAAGGTTTCATCTCTTTTCTCAATACCTACAGAGCACAGTACACCAAAACTTACTGACATTAAGCAGGAATAACTTAGTTCTCATGTTTCTGTGGATTAGTTGGACAGTTCTTCCACTGCAGTACACTGTAGTTATCTACTGTGCTTATCCATCACAGTAGATAAGCTGGAGGATGGGTTTCCCTTTAAACCACAAGGCTACTCCTCATTCAAGGGAGTGAAAAAGAGAATTACCTCCAAAAGGGAGAAACCATCCAGTCCCACTACATAGAAGTAAGAATACAGGAATAGGAAGAATTTGTGCTCACTAAACATTTTTGTTGTATTCAATAATAAAGTAATCACATCTACAATTGTCATTTATTATAAAGAGCATTCCAGCAATTGGTTGAATTAATAGTTTGATCAGTTTGGATTTATGCATGGGGTGGATGCTCTATGGTATATACATTCTACTCTAAGAGTGACAAAAGGAGTGATTCATTAAGTCTGAGTGATAACAGGCAATCTCTTCTTACATTTAGGTAACTAATTGCTATGATCAATATTAGGACAAAAACTTTATTTTAATCACTCATGAATTTCCAGCACTAGACTAGTACCTGGTTCAGAAAGAAGTGTTCAATAAGTATTTGTTGAGTGAATAAATAAGAAACATTAATATGCATTCTTTTCTTTGGTCTTTTATGTTTTTAAGAAAGTTACCTTTAATTCTCCAGTGTCTCAAATGACTAGCTTCTGATTTTTAGTGAAATAGGAAATAAAGGTCCTGCTCACATAAGTGGTATCATGAATTCATAATAATGACCTCTGACAAGATTAAGGGACACTAAAATATTATATAAGAATATACATTATAATTTATTTTGAGAATATTTGACTGCCCACTGAAATAAGAATCTAGGAGATTCTATTTTCTTATTGATAGGTAGAAAAAGGAACAATAGGATAGTTTCTCTTCTCTCTGTAATCTGTTCGGAACAGGAAGCATCTTTAAATGAGTCATTAGGCTAAATGGATGACCATAAATATGAAACAAAATTCAGAATGTGACAACTTCAATGCTGTATCTAGTTTCATATTATAATACTATTTTTGTGGACACTTTGTTCTGACTCAATGGAAAAATAAAGATGTTGTTTAATTTAAATCCTAGAAATCAATGCAACATGTTGCTATTGTTTTAATCTAATAAAATCTAGCTGTTTGGTAATTTGTTGACAGTAATGTATATTGAAAATAGCTTCTTACAGAACTACTTCAGTTTGAAATTAATCTCCATTTATTATCTGCTAATATGGGCATAATTTCAAACAGGAGAAAATAGTATATAGGCTAGGCATGTTTTTAAAATAAAGTAGTAGAGAGAAAAAGAATGGAATTGTTTCCTTCACATCTATCTTAAAATTATCTTACATGCACTTGGAAGTACTGGCACAATGATTAATCCCCAAATGATGATGCCTACATCTGTCAATTAGTTCATGTATAAGTCAGCCTAGATATTTTGTATAAATTATAGCATCATGACTAGAAATAAAAGCAGATCATGATATTTCAGGGAGTCATCTGGGTCCCTCAAGATGTAAATCAGTGACAAAAAATGTAATCTAAATAATAATGGATCTACTGATTCATGTGTTGGACCAAGTAATTCTTCAATTTGATTAAAATATCAATATTGTCAATATAACTCAAGTAGTTTGATTCCTATCCCTTATCATTTTTTGCAAGATAATTAATGGTTATAGAACTCCTCTATAACACTGAAAGAGAGAATTTTCCTTTTTTAGTTCTAATGTCAGAGAAGTTCTAAAGTGAACAGCATTTGCAAAATGCAGAGCTGTGCTTCTTGTTACAGAATTGGAAAAAGACTGCTGATATGTGAAGAGAAACAAAAGATAAAACACTTAACTAATTTTCAGAGAATAGAAACAATTTTTATTAGAAGTAATGTTTTAAGTTGTGAAGCTGTGGCAATTTTCACAGAATATAGGTAAGGGAAATAATGTGTGAAGGAGCTACAGAAGTGTAATTTTTACTTATTTTTGCAAGTTTTACAAAATACAGCATCTAAACCTTGGTTAGGAGAAATAGACAAAAATATAGCAGGGCATAATACATTCTACGACAAAATTATTGATTTAAATTATTCTACTACACTTAGGGTAATAGAAAAATATCAATTGGACTTTCAGTGATGAAAGTATATGTGTTTTTCAAAAATATGTGTGTATAATTGCTGGGCATGGTGGTGCATGCCTGTGATCTCAGCAGCTCTAGAGGCTGAGGCAAGATGATTGCACGTTCAAGGTCAGCCTCAACAACTATGCGAGGCCCTACATAACTTAACAAGACCTTGTCTCAAAATAAAAAAATAAAAAAGATAAAAATGGGTTGAAGATGTGCGTTCAATTCCCTGGTACTGAAAAAAAAAAAGAAAAGAAAAAATTGTGTAGAGCCTGTTTTGAACTCCCTAGGTTGAAACTGCTTTGCATGTCTACATGTAATTAACTCTCCTGGAACTTAGTAGGTGCTCCTTAAATACACGTTGAACTGTATTAAAACTAAAGCATTTTATATTCTTATTCCAGGTGATTGACAATGTGTTCTCTAAAAATCAATAAATAAAACAGAGGAGAAAAATATCAGAGAAATCACCAAGGAAGTTCAGGAAAGTCAACTGGGGGGTATGAGGGCAGTAAAGATGGTGGAATGAGATGGGCATCATAGCTCTAGCTTCATGTATGACTGCATATATGATGTGATTCTTCCTCACATACAACCAGAGAAATGACAAGTTGGGCTCCAGCTGTGTACAATGAATCAAAATGCATCCTGCTATCATGTATACCTAAGTAGAATAAATAAATTTAAAAAATAAAGTAATTGCTGATAGAAAATTAAAAAAAAAAATGAATGTAGTAAGCAATGATTTCATGTTCAAACTCAACATATGCAATTGCCATTATCCACCTAGCTGTTCCTATTGCTTAGGAAGGCTATATGGGCTTTTCAGCAGGTCTACCATGGAGTGACATCTTGGTGTTGTAATATGCATAGTCCAGAGTTTCATCCTCCTTTTGGTAATGCAGAAACGTAATTAAATTGTGGCACCTAAAAGTGAGCAGGCTCTTATCTACTTGGTCAATATTGTCAACTATAAAATGTATACACTTAATATAAAGAAGTGGTGGAGATAATTCCTTTCTGTGGATTCAAATGCGCAATTCCATGAGTCAAGTCATCACATTCATGATATCAAAATCCATAGCAAACCAAACTAACTTCCATTTTGCCAGGAATCTAGATCAACATCTCTGCGTTTCCCTTGCTGCCCCTTCATGGTAACAAGATGTTTGTTCCACCTCAATTATAAAATCCTTTCTTGACAACACACAACAATGGCAAAGGAGGGGCAGATCTTCCACTCTGCATATGTTTTATCACGGAGGAAATCTTTCCCAGAAGCGCATAGTATGCTCCCCTCAGGTTCCATTCATCAGCTCTAGATTACACTGTCATATTTAGAGGGTTCCCTTCAGGAGAGGGAAATAAAAGCTCTTAAATAGAAATAGGAATGGAGGTGTCACCTAATAATTACCTGTCTGATCAAAAACGTTTTCTTTATAGCCTAGGAGAAAGCTTCTGGTGATGCTGCAATCATTATTGTATTTAATGAGAGACATTTTGGGGAAAAAAAACTTTAAGAGGATTTCTTGAGATAGATTTTGCTACTTCCAAGAAAATATTAGGAGAATCACTACTAACTCACAAACTCACCTAAGACAGCACCATGCTCAGTAATAGCCTTGATTAGTACCACCACAAATGTTGTTCATTATTCCTAACATTGTCCTAAAGAAACTTTTTCTGAAAAATTTACTCTAAATAGTGAAGATATGATTATTATTGAAAGATATATAGTTCTAAACATGCTTGGTCATTATTTAAACATTCTATAATGTTCATTTTACATTTTGTGCAATCATAAATTTATCACTGCTCTTAGGGATTTACTATACGCACATACCTCTTTAGTTCAGACTCTGAAATGTGGCAACACTGCTGCTTTTGACCTTTTTCATTTTCATTCAATTAATTAGATACATTGTGCAATAAAAAGATGAAAAAGAGAACGTTTAGGTCATAAATAATTGATAGAAAAATTCTTATACATAAAACACGCTGATATATCCATTTTTTTACATAACTAAAAAAACACTAAAATATTTGATTTTTGATCGAATATTTTCATATGTTCATAGAGTTGAGAAAGTTTCTTTATTCTTGTAAAAGTAATTCAAGTTAAAAATTGTATTTTTAGAATATCCATCTTTTTTTAACATACTAAGAAAAAGTATTATATGATTCTGTCTGAAGTTTCTATAGCTTGTTTCATTGTCTCCCTGGGACTTAACAATCACATCTTATGAATGAGCATTAGATACAAGCATTTTTATATGTCATTTTAAAAAAATGTATATCTCTACCCATTGTCTGGAAGCATGAAAAATGTTTGCTCTCTTTGGTGTGAATATAAAATATCCCCACTGTAGTCATTATAGCAGTGTTTCTTCCCCATGACATAATAGCAGCAGCATTATTCCTTATTATGAGAAACATATAAATACCTATGAACAAGATTACAACAAAACCCATGAGTTAGAGATTTTAAATAAAATGGAGTTCTTTACATAACTTGTAATGGTATTAAAACATAGGGTCACTTTCCCCACTGGCATGTTCACATGGATGATTACTTGGTTGCCCTCATTATGTTGTAGTCTCAAGTTTCTGCAACCTATATGCTTAAATATTTGATGCTGTTTTTTTATAAATTTGAGTAAAAGTTCCCATTCATTCCATCATTTTTTATTTAGAACAACCTTATTCATAACTATTTATTTGTGATTTTATAGTTGCCAATCAAAATAAATATATTGGTAACTTCATCTGAGTTGGATCAGGTCCTCCTTTTTAACAAATACCTGTTACCATAGTCCCTACAGATGGCATTTGGTTTCCCAGGAGACTTCACGTAGTGATGAAAACATAAGATACAATGTGCCCCTCCATTACCCCTGTGCTGAGCTGCGGTCCTTGCACTGACAGGGCACCACGGCCTTGCCAGCATTATGCTTGTCGCAGCTACTCTGCAAGTGCTTTCCTACGATGAGTTGCGGCTTTCCGACACTGCTAGTCCACTGGTGAAATCAGGTCTCCCAGGGTTCTTCTATTCGTCTTGTGATGTATTTTTTAAAGTAATATCTCCCTATATTTAGGAATAAATGAGTAGCTCTACAACTAATGTTTAGTGTAATGTTTCTTAGCAATGAAAAATGAATAAAACTGAACTGATTCTATGACACAAATATACCATTTTAAACACACTGTTGCTATAAGTCAACAGTGCTGCAAATCCCAACACCAGCAATGTTAGCCAAGACTAGAGTCCCACTATGCTTCAAGGCTATGCCTTAGAATTGTTAAGACTAAGACTTCCTATTAGAAAATTATTTCCAGATTCGAAGTGACTGCTAAAATATGATGGTAATAAGACAAAAGTAAAATAAAAATAATGAAAAAGATAGGATTTTGAAACATCCTTACTAAGTAAAAACTTCATTGGTTTTTACTTATGACATTGTGTTTTTGCTTTCATTCAAAAAGCAAAGATCAAAAGGGATTTATTTTTTCATCTGTTGAGTGCATTATCCAAGCAATGTTGTTAGAATCACTGAATTCAGGATACTAGAAAAGGGACAAAACTGTCTTGCAGAAGACTTTTCAGTTTCATACATGTTAAATGATCTGCCTATATCTTCTAAATCCCCATAAATACATAAAAATAACTTCTAAACCTCTGTAAAATAAAAAGATGACCTTTTATTCACGGAATTAAAACCTGTGTGTTTATCACATAGAGCTTTCTACAGTAAGATAGATGAAGTAATGGCATCCACCTCTTTATGATTCAGCTTTGTTAGAAATCAGATGCATATCTAATTAGGTCCTTTGGTATTCTTTTGTGGAAAAGCACTGGCACTTCATGTTTTGCTTTGTTTGTGGCATTGACATTATCAAACAAATGAAAACTAAAACAAAAAACAATGAACTAGGAAGAAATATTCAAAGAATATATATATTGCCAGAAATTAAATTTTCTATTTGAAAGTTAAAAACTTGTAGAACTAAATAATAACTAAATTTCATAATGGCAAAAATGATTTTGCTTGAGGAAAATCTCTGATAGTTCACATTTCTCTGAGAATATATAAAAGAAGTAAAATTAGTAAGGAAATGCCTGGAAATGGGAGCTAATTTTTTCATCTTTACCTGAACATCTGCTAGCCAAGCACTCTGAATATTAAACTGAAACATGTAGGTTTACAATTAAATTCATTGAACAGGATTTAATATGTCAATTAAAATTATAATTGCATGAATAACTTTTTTTGGAGATTTTTGGGCATTTGTCATCTTGCTTGAAGTCACAAAACCTGTCCATGAATACAATAAATTTGATTTCAGTGTGACCATTTCACAATGGGTTAATGCCCATTTACCACTTAAAGTCCAAAGCTATGTGTTTTCTCTGACAAATTTGAGTTTGAATTATTTGGATCATTTTTTAATGTGAGTCATAAAAATAGACAGCATACATGCTTAAATGGCTTTTTTGCATTTCTACAACCTAAAGACCAGTTTGGTTGAAAAAATAAAATTTAACAGCCTTTAATTTGTCATGTGGAATCTGATTCTATGTGTTTTTTATTACCTCCATATATTTATCTAAGTGAAACATAAAATGGTTGTAATAATGGAGAATTTAAAGTAGCTTTTGCACATGAGCAGTAATGCTAACTAATATCGTGAATAAAGGTTGAATGTAAATTCTCAGAATTTCTGTTTCTTGTGATGTATTTGTTAAAGTGAGTAAATCTTGGTTAGTGGATCCAAGTCCCACATTGCCCTAAATTAAGCTATGATGAACTTTGATAGGCAGAATGGAAAATATCGGGTATAATCATTTCTATGCACCTGAAAGCCTCATCTATTTATTTAATTTCCAACTGTAATATAATATACATTAGATCATAGAAACTGTCAAAACATGAACCCATGGCCCTTTTTATTCCAGAGAAATACTCTGTTATTCCCATAAGTGCATTCAGAGATAACCTAGGTATGGCATAAATCTAAGTATAATCCAATATTACCAGTTCTTATTGATTCTACCTCATTTACATCTATTGAATTGAAACTCTCTTCTCCATTTCCCTTGTCACTTGGTGTAGGCCTCCAGTGATATTTCATTTGGACTATTCCAATAGCCTTGTTTCTGTCAACACCACCAGCATTTCAACATTCCAGCCCACTTTTTCATGTGTACTAAATGTTTTTACCCATAAAATAAAGCTGGCCATGTCAGTCCAATGCTAATAAATTTGTCAGTCTCTTATTCATTTTATTAATCTACAAGATCAAATACAAACCTTTAATTTGGTATGCATGTTCTGAGACACACCCCACCACGCTTGTCCATCCACACTCAGCACACTTTCAAATCATACTGCACTGATACAACACCCAGAACTTGTTTCTTCCATCCTTCTTCTTTTGCTTTCTACTAACTTATCCATTAAAATACAATTTTTCCTTTGAAGCTTTTTTTTGCATTTCCTAAAGCAAAATTAGTTGAACTATCAAAGTGTGCTCACATAATATTTTGCACATATTTATTTAGCTAATTAACTTTTTAAATATTATATTATCTTACATTATATTTATCCCTATGATCCTACATCACTCTTCATTCACAGGGAATAAAAATAATTGAATTTATATGTGTGTCTTTAGAACTTGACACAGTAGCATATAGAAGTGAATATTCTGGTGAATGAACAAATGAATGAATTCTGGAAGATCCAGAGAAAAAATGAACACAAAAATATTATAATTAGAACAGCCACCAAGAATGTCTTGAGACCACCTCAGACCAACAATTTCCTCTTAATTTATAGAAGGATATCCATTTTTATCAAAATGATGAATTAATGGAAAATTTTTTTAATTTTACATAACTTCAGCAAGTATGTCAATTTATAAAAGCATATCTATTATATAAAGTAGATAGTTGCGTTAAGTTAATATAGACATGTATAGACACATGCCCATAGATCTTCCCATTAAATGTTTATCTGTTCTAACTATTATTATTATTTGTATATACTTACATATATGAAATCAGGCCTTAAATAAGAAAAATAATCTCTGGAAAATAATGATGATTCATGGTACCAGAATCCTATAAAACCTGAAACCTATTTTGATCTTCAGATTACTGGCCTGAATGTGGCTGATACAAGAAAGGCTTGTGAAAATTTTCTTTGGAAATAAAACCTAATATAAACCTATTATAAACCTTAATAGATAAGATTACTTTTATATTTTATAAGTTCATGTCAGAAACTCTACTTACCTTAGCAGAGTATTAATCATTGTATTGGATTTCACACCATTTTCCAAACCAATAACAGCATTGAATTGATTACTAACACCCTTGCCAAACATCTCTTTAATTGTCAAAACGTTTTACATTCTAATGGAAGAGGCAAATATTGATATTTATAGGTCATACAGAATAATTTAATATGAGAGATATTCAAATAGTATAACTGAAGTTTCTATTTTGATTTTATATGTGAAGATATGTATGTCAATTTGCCTGCATATTTTTCTAATTGAGGGCATAACACCTTATTAGAAATATGTACAATCTGAAACTGTCTTTTTTTTCATAAGAATGAATTTTTAAGTACATAATATAAAAATCTAGTCAGCCTTTGTAAACTATATTAAGTGAGCATAAATTAATTACCTGGTATGAGGAGCTAAAGATAACATCATTGGGTCATAGGAGAAAAAATTGTATAATATTAAATCAATATTAAATACTTTAAAAAAAGATTAAATACTGAAATCTTCTAAACTATATTTTCTTTGCAACTTTTGTTAGATTGATATTATTATTGCTTCCTTTGTTCTTTCACACTGTATCTTAATTTCCTACTACTGTTGATATGAGAAAGAATAGTATCTTTTAAAAATTAATGGTTAGCTCCAAATAACTGAATATTAGCTTTATGGATTACCATTATTTTTCTTAATAAAATGCTATCTATTCATGACTATTTCTAATGAATACATAACCATGTACATGTAGCATGCTTAAACTTTATCTTTTCCCATGAAATGGGAAAAATGTTTGTTTCTCTTTATGATTATAGAGTTGTTAGTTCTAAAATCAAGTTACCTAAGACAGAAAAGCCATAAGCACTAAAACACTTTAAAATTCTAATCAACCCATAATTAGAACAGTCAAATATATACTTGAATCCATCAGATCAACCCATTCCTGTAATCCCCTCAGGGACTGTCACACAATTTGACACCAACATTTAAGCTTTGAAAATTATGTGATCATCTATTACATTTTGGATGTCATATACTTCAAACCTTTTTTATTACTTACATTGCAAGACAGAGTTAGGCCATTTTAAAAAAAAATCTCTTCTGTTATTGATAATTGCCTAAACTGCTTCTTCCTTTTCTTTTTCAGAATGAAGAACAAATTTTGGTATTTTGAGTTTGGCACATCTGAAACTTTCTCAGCCACCTGCAAGAAGCTCCATGAATCTGTAGAAATAGAAGTAAGAAAAATGAATTCTCTTTTGTAATAGTATGGAATGGTTTGTGCTTGGTTGTTCACAAGTTGTGGTATAGCCCATGGGATGAAATATAATTTAAGCAACCCACATAGACTTATTCAAGATTCTGAAAGTCATTTCTGTCACTCTAAGAAAAGTAGCATGATTTGAAATATTAGTATAAAGTTAAATGTGAGTCTGAGTTGTTTTAATATAATAAGAAAGGATGAGAAGTGGAACACAATTGTCAAAATCAGTTGTTAATGGTCATATATAGTGTGAAAAGATATAAAAGTTGTGGATGAAAATGAAAAAAAGTTGTAAGATATATAAAAAACTTAGTATTTTCAAGTTTCAATATTTCATAACCTTTAAAACACAGTTCACAAAAATTGTACTTACTTTCATGAATAAACGTTAAAAAGTATACTTTCCCATTCTATTCCCATTCATTAACTAGGTTTTCTCAGTTCCCAAGATGGCCATTTCCCTGTTACAAGTTTAGGAAGTGAAAATGCCAAGAAAAAGAGCAAAGATAATAAGACAAGACACACTTTATAAAGACTTGGAGCACATAGGTCTACCAAAACTACATAGACACCTTAGGACTCAAAATGTTGGAGACATAAAGAAAATGACATATTGAGAGATTTTAAGGATTAAAGGAAAATGAAAAGTTCCATTGTAATAAATGGTAAGGACAAAAACAAAGACACTAGATAATGAAACATGAGACATAATTATCTCTTAGGAACCCAGAAATATTGGCTTTGACACTTTTCATTTTAAAAATAAATTCATAAATTGTCTGCTAATACTTAAACCATTAGAGGCATACATTCAGGGAATAATTTGGGAAAGAGAAATGATGGATCACATGGGTTCATAATGTCCTGGTTAGGCTCATCATTGTCCTAACTTTATAATTTGCTGTTATTATTAATAATAATACAAAAAATGACATTATTCCCAGTGTAAATTTTAACACTGGATGGTTTTATGGAATGGGGAGAACCCTTCATAACAGCATGAGATCATAACCTTAGAAAATAGTTTCATCACAGAAAGTAAAGAATTTGGGCTCAATGTGGACTTTCTGTGATTATTATTCATAATAACATGTATGTACATGTACCATATGTACATATATGTTATGCATATAATTATGAATAAAAATATAATACAGATTGTATATTTTAGTAATAAAAATCTTATGTATATAGCAATATATGCCATATATGTTTTTAAGTAGGTAGCTATATATGTGTCATATATTTATTTTAAAAATTGCAATTTCCCTTTACCTTCAGAATTACTATTTTTATAAAGTTGCTTTATATAGTGGGTTTTGAGCATTTATTATTCTCAGAAACCTGTGCTCAAGAAAATCTGTAGCAGAAGCCAATAATAAGAAAAAACAAATAGAAGTATGGCTTTAGTTGAATGTAGTTAGAGAATCCAGACCCTTCTGCACCTCTCTTTCTCTCTTCTTCTCCCTGAGTATGAATTGAAAAACTTTCAATAAACAAAGCAATATTATGTGTCACAAAGTAAAAAATGTTTAGGAAAAACAGTTGTATCATATACAAAAGATATTTGAATAAAAACAAATGTGGAAAACATTGATTTTTAAAGTTCTATACAATGATAAAAGTGAGTGATTTTGTTCTATAGAACTTTACATCTTATAGAAAAACTATTTAGGAGATTCTCAAAGAAATTTGGACAACTAGAGCTAAGTTATTTTACTGAGTTGTGTTTGCGCATAGTTTCCAAGGCTGACTTTCTGGCTCTGCATCACTGGCTTGTTCTGGGAACCACTACAGTGATATTTATAAATCAATCAGCACAGTGTACACTCCCTATTATATTGCTTTATATTTTGAGTGTGTGTGTGTGTGTGTGTGAGCCTGTGTGCATGCACATGTGCATATGAATAGATGGCAATGCCAAATCCGCCTCTCTGCTCACATTTTAATGAATCCAGTCTATCATATTAGCAGAATAAGCCTTTCTACCCTCAAGGTTACTTTATAATTAAATAGAACAAAAACAGCAATTCGGAAATTTGATTCTGCTTGCTATTGCTTCCTATGTGGCCTAGAATCATACCGACTATGGTTAGAAAAATATATAACAGGGAATAAACCACCTTAGTAACAACAAAACCTCAAGCAATGAATATATGTCTTATTGGCAACTCCTTCAAAACAAGCCATTTTTTGTGTCTCTTTTTATACCACATTCCTCTTTCACATAGGGAGCTCCTTTGAAAGGGGACAAAGGTTTGAGAGGAAATAAATATCATGTGACAGTAGGTGATAATAATATCTAAAATTTATTAATATTACCTCATGCCTGCTGCTAAGCAAAACACATACATTACCTGATTTATTCTTCATCAAAACACTGTGAATTAGAGACATCTTATTATATCTCTGTTGTAGATTTAAACATTTTATTTAATAATTTAAGAGAAATAAGGATTATGTTGTTGCTGCTAAAATATTTAAAATCAAGAAAACAAATTAGAAATATATAATACATATTTATACATATATACATATATAATTTATATATATACATAATGTAGATATTCTAATTTTAAGAATTTAAAGTATCTTCAAATTTTATTGTAGAAGAAAAAACAAATAAAATTAAAAACTTTAAAATTACAAGAATACATTTTTCATACTTTTTTCAGTTGTAGATGGACACAATACCTTTATTTTATTTATGTATTTATTTTATGTGGTGCTGAGGATCAAACCCAGTGCCTCACACGTGCTAGGCAAGCAGTCTACTACTGAGCTACGACCACAGCCCATACGAATACATTTTAAAAGCAAAGTTTGCATTAAAGTATTTGAGAGAAGGAATGGATGTATACTTAAATATTTCATATCCGCATCTACAATTAAACCATAAAGATCATAGTTTTCATTTGCTCCAGGTAGCAGACAAAGCTAATGAGAGAATAAGAAAGCACATTCTACAGGTATTTCTGTCTTGGTTGTTAGTGAGCCTAGGAAAGCTAGTAAATTCTAAAGTTAAGAATTTTCATCCCAAAATGCTAAGATTTATCACAATGGTCAAGTCCTTCTACAAATCTAACTAATCTCAAGAATTAATAAATGACAAAAAGAACATCAGGGACACAAAATAAGTTATCTGAATTTTTAAAAAAAATTTTTTAGTTGTAGATGGACACAACACCCTTATTTTATTTATTCATTTTTATGTGGTGCTGAGAATGAACCCAGTGCCTCACACATGCTAGGCAAGCATTCTACCACCAAGCCACATCCCCAGCCCAAGTTATCAGAAATTGAAAGATGAGATTCTTATTTTCCCATAACCTGGAAAACATTATTCTTAAAGGTAATAGGGCTATTCCCAGTATAGTGTTTATTCTATGGGTACTAATACTAAGATTACCGGTAAAACAGTATTTTATGTTTCATTGACTAAAATTCTTAACAATTTTTATCTGACATAGGCACAGAGTCAGACTCATTATAAAAAGAGATTTACAATTTATCCTTAATTTTTAATTAATCTCATCAAATTTTCTATTAAGTCTTACAGTTCTCCAAAGTTTATAAACTAGGATTAACATACATTGGCAAAAAAATTTTTGAAATCTTTTTTTCCTTTAGGCAAATTTGTTGTGTAATAGATCTTCTATTTTAAAATGAAAAAGAGTAGACAATGACATCACAGCATTGCACTCTATAAGTAGCTCCCACAGTCCTATATGTTAATGACCTTTTTCTACACAATAAAAATATTCAGAATTTATTGTCCAACTGAGGCTTTTAGCATTTAAGCTTTTATATTCTTTCCTCTGTAGCTACCTTTTTAGAAATCATAAATCTTCAAAGCATATGAAAATATTATCTGACACAGTATTATCACTTGTTTATATTTCAAAGCCTTCACCTCAGCTTTTATTTTCCTGTATTCAACTGGTGTGCTACAATCCCTGGTCTCCATCAGCAATAGCACTGAAAATTTCCAGATTAACCAACATAACATTAAAGCAAACAGAGGAGGATTATCTGGGGTCTAGAACTAGTGGAAAAAATCATTAATAAATAGCAATTTATTTAAGTACATTGTCCTGCCCCCAAATAGCATCAATGTTCTTCATCAGCTCTTTTTCTTTGCAACTCCTTGAGAATTATTTTTTCACTTCTCAGAGAACAACCCACTCTGTTTCCTTAAAACTACAATTGACATGACTCTGAATAGTGCAAACATGAATAATAGTATATACTGGTATTTTTCCACTGTCACATGTAATTCAACTACTTCAATTAGAAAGAAAAAAAAAAAAGCTTATTTGCAGCATGCTCTCCTTTTCTGCAGATGAACAAAGGAATCCTCCTTCACTAATTCTGAAAGTCACTTGTCACAGTGGGGTTCTAAGGCCTAGTCAAATAATTGTCTTAGTGTATTACCTGCTGTGTTCAATATTGAGTGAAAATGGAAGCCAGGCCCCAACTCCAGCTTATTTCATGATTCTTCGGTTATTTAAATGATTTTAGTCAGTTTGGGAGAAGCCAGACCTTTATAAATTAACAGCAGGGAAATACCAAAGGTGTCAGATTGCATATTTATCATCTTTTTCGTGTAATACTTAAATATGTATTAAGAAGTGACTGACATAAATTAGGCAGATTTCAGAAGCCACAGGCCGTGGCTTGTAGAGGACCCCCTTCTGCTTGACATTTCATCCTTGTCAAAGATCAAATTATTTTAATTTAGGCTGCAAATTATAAGGAATGAAGACTTCTTTGTGGGAATTCCCTGTGGTAATCTGACTTTTGTTGTTACTGCTGCTTGTCAGTGTGCAAAAGATATAATATGCATGCAAATAAGGTTAAAAAATATGTACTATCTAATTATCCAGCCAGTACATTCCACTTGAAGTCAGTGGGAGGCCTGACACACAGTATGTGTTTGATTCATTGAGGCCTGCAGGGTATTTACACAAGATTACTTTTAATTATGAAATTAATATCTGTTTATCTAGAATATATAGCGGTAAGTGAGTATACACATGAGCAGAATTCTTTAGTAAAAAGAAATCATCTTAATTTAATACATGAAAAGGAGGGGAAATCACTTATTTCTGAGGGAGGAAAAAAAGTCATCATTTGGTTCTTGGTTTCATTTTCCTTGAAACAAATGGAATGAAAACTTGGCACTTTCTCTAGAATTCTTTTCTATCCTTGCCAACTAGGCTCAAAATGTATTGCTTTATTTCACAGCGTTTATTTTTTTGGTGAATGGAGATGCAATCCTAGACTCAATGTGATGAGGTTAATGTAGAAGAAGAGAGAGTTGTGTTTTGTTGGCATTTTGGGGAGCATTACCTCTTATAAGGCTAAGTCATGATTGCTATGAGAAGTGAGGAAGTTAGAAGCAAGGATTTTTTTTATAAAACATAGCAAAGGAGCCAATCCCACTTTAATTTATAAAATGTTTATTCCTAACAAAGTTCTTTTAAAAACAAAGAGTTATGTATATATATCTTTACTCACATTGACTCATATTTGAAAATGGGAGGATAATTTCTAGGATATATTTATATTAACTACCATTTTAGAAAACCTAAAGCATATCAATAAATACATAGTCATTCAAAAAAATAGAGAATGGCCTTGTTACTCTCCACACATGTCCATCAGAAGAAATGATCAAAATGTTCAAAAAATTAAAAAGTGAATACTGAATACAGCAAAGCAACATCCACACTTTTCATATTCAGGGTCTTTTGTCACCAGGCCAAAAACAAAAACTCTGGCTAATTAATTTAGTTCTTTTCGTAAGTCATTATTACAACAGTGCTGGTGGTTTGGAGTTTCCTTTTATTGCTCTTCTTGTTGTTTCCTTACTTGATCTTCCTGGCCCTCCATATTCATTTGGGCAACTGGGTTTCCATTGCCTTTGATGTCCCGCTTAGAACTTAATCTGAATCAAGAAACAATCCTTGGTCACTCCAGAGGGTTGAGAATTACTGTTTTGGACTTTACTTTCCCTTTTAAGCCACTTCATTTTTTGTTTAAAAAACAAAACAAGATGTAAGCCACGAATCATGAATTCTATTTTATTTTCCCCTAATAGTGCCCTGCAATATATTACAATATGTTCTAAATAGGTGTCAGGTGATAATCATTAAAATTTCTGCTTGAAATTTGACCATTCTTCCTAGAATCAACCTCCTTGTAACATACTGGAAATTTGCAGCTGGATATATATATATGTAGACACTAACATGTTTCTCTCAGAAGTTTTCTAGTGATTCAATTTGATCATTTTTAAGGATTATTAATAATAATAGGTTAATGTTAGTGACTGATTTATCTTTTTTATTTTTGGTATTGGGGATTGAACTCAGGGATACTTGACCACTGAGCAACATTCCCAGCCCTATTTTGTGTTTTTATATAGAGACAGGTTCTCACTGAGTTGCTTAGCACCTTGCTGTTGCTGAGGCTGGCTTTGAACTCCCAATTGTCCTGTCTCGGCCTCCCTAAGTGATGGGATTACAGGGGTGCGTCACCATACCTGGCCTGATTTATCTTTTATGTTGCTATTTAGAGTAAACATTTAAATGTTCTTGAAAAGCTTATTTAGAAAAGGTACAATCGTAAATTTAAAAGTCTTTTTTTAAAGATAAGGAAAAAAATCAAAGAAAGATAAAATACCTTGCAATTTCTGTTCCTTTTTTTTTTTTTTAACTGATCAGTGTGATGGCGTACAGATAGATTTAATAAACATCTCTCTGGAAGGAATTGCTATTTTGAATATACCAAGCATGCATGGAGGATCCAATCTCTGGGGAGAGTCTAAGAAAAGAAGAAGTCATCGACGGATAGAGAAAAAAGGGTCTGACAAAAGGACTACACTCACAGATGCCAAAGAGTTGAAGTTTGCAAGTCAAGGTAAGGTTCCTAACAATTAACTGTCAAATTGCTTGTTAATCTGAATTCAAATGCTACCTTTATAATAAAGAGTTTTCCATCGCACTAAAATGTATATATTTATGCAGTTATATTTTTCATATTATCACATACCCAAGTATGATTAAATTACGTAATGGCTTCTAAGATCATATGTATTTTCCATGATTGTTTTCCTTCTTTGTTCTCTTTCTTAGATTAGGGTTTTTCTCACAAAAATTAAAATGTGTGCTATATATGTAATGGATAGTAAAATAGGATAATTATACATTAGCTCTTCTGGAATGTAATCATCTTGGTCAGGATGTTTGAATTTAACAAGGGCCTAATTGAGGCATTTCTAAGGTTGTATCCAATCAGGTTTCGTTCTTGTCTTTCTTCAGTCAGGCTGTGATATTGAACTACCTTACATTAAACTATTGTTCTAAGAACCATATATCAAGGTATGTTTCAGTGTTCTACAATAAATTATGAATATCTGCCGTTATTTTTCCAGAAAGTTAATAACAGGATATCTGGGAAACAAACAGCAAATTAGTAATGAAATAGGATACAATGACTATGGGGAAGAATTTTCAACTCCACTGTAATATATTTCACACTGGGGTGTGACACCTAATTTTTGTTGGTAAATTTTATAAACATAAAATCTACAAGAATTTTAAAAATCTATAAAATGTATGTATATGATGTTTCTTTTACCTTCTGTAGTTTACCTGATACCACTGAGGGCACTGGGAAATAAGACCACATTGTCTCAGCTTAGTGTAGGAAATATAAAATATGAAGAGATTGCAGTGTCAGCTCAACATAAATAAATAAATAAGTAAAGAAAGAAAGAAAGAAAGAAAGAAAGAAAGAAAGAAAGAAAGAAAGAAAGAAAGAAAGAAAGAAAGAAAATGTGGTTAGTGGGCTTGTGGTAGTAAATAGCTCTATGTTTTTGAGGGGGGGAGCAACTAATTCATGTGTTTGGAGTAGGCAATGATTTCTGTTATATGGAATTCAGTGTCATCATGGAGGGAAAGGGGGGCAAAGATAGATGGAGAGTTAGGTATAGTCTTGAAGGAAAAGATTATTAAGACCTGCCAATGACTAGAAGCTTTGATGCCCCTGAAATGTAGAAGTAATCCTGAATATTTATGGCATTCAGTATAAGCAAGATTACAACAAATAAATTAGAATATTTTATACTCAGAATGCAATATAACTATATAAAAATATGGATAAAATAGTACTTCAAAGGAGACATACATGGAAATAATGAGAGGATTTTCCTATATGAATTAATAATAATTGGGAAATAAATATGATTATCAGTTATATGAAGATATTGACATTAATATTACATTTAAATTTAAATATATTATTTTATATTAGTATATTATATTAAATATATTTAAATTTAAATATTATTTTAAAGATTAGTAGATTATTAAAAATATTTTAAAATTTTATAAAAATTAGAATTAGATTAAGAAACGTACTAAGACTAAACTATAAACTATTTCTTTTGAATTCTACAGATTGTGCTATTATATACTATATATATAGTATATATGTATATATAAAATAATATATACAAATATTGTTGGTTTGTTTTTCTGTCTGGCAACTATATTACAATACTAGGCATATCCTTTGCATGTACATATTACAGATAAGTATCCAAATTGATGCACAATGTCTCAGCTACCTACATTCATCCACTGGAAGTTTCTAAGAAACATGGCTGTGCTCCATCCAGACAAATGTCTCTATAGACATATGTGTGTAAAGCTCTGCACAAAGCTGTAGCTGAGATTCTACTGGCCTGGTCTCACTAACTCTGTTCTATATGCTTTTTTCAGGAATGTATAATTAAAATAAAGCACAGACAAACCAGTCACAACTATTGTCGTAGACTCTCACTGTCCTACATGTAGGAAAACCTCTCTATTCTCTTCCTGCTTTTTTGTTTTCTAATGTGGAACTATTAGATCCAAGTTCCCATACACACTGAGAAAGAAGAATGTGGGAACATACTGGGTTTGTGAGTCAGGAATACATTCTGTCAGTACAGTTTTTGAAGGTCATTGTATGCCTCTGTAAAAATGTATCATAAGTTGCAACTAAATTTTTACTGTATTTTGGAATGGAAACTTTCCCCCTAAACTTTAGAGTTTTTGTGTGTGGTAGGAGGAGGAAGCATGTAACTAAATTCATGTGTATAGATAAATTATTTTATTTAATAAGCAGATTGAGATTAATAAAATTTTTACACTATGTTTTAAATTTATTTAAAGAAATATCATAGAACAAAGGTGCAAGATTAAGTTTGGTTCATCAAATCCTTAATATCTTCAAGCCATGTATGATCTGGGACTCCTGAACAATTCACTAGTTTGCAATCTTTGGGAATACTCACATAAGATCAGAACATTTTCAGTCAATAAATTTATTTGTTCCAAATTATACTATTGACTTAATTCAAGGTTGAATAAAATTATAAGTTTACTCATTTCATTATATTATTTCATTGAAATATGCTGAAGTATTTGGACACAATTCTGAAACATATTTATACTCACATTTCATCTAAATCAGTAGGGATTTTCTGTGTGCATGTGTGTGTGTGTGTGTGTGTGTGTGTGTGTTTACACATATAGTAAGTGCATTATATAAAGATTGCAGTCTTTAAGTTACTCTATAAAGTAAGTCAAGTTGATTTCCAATGCTACCGGCCTTAATATTCAGTCTTTCCCATGTCTTTCAGTTGCTGAGTTCATCTTTACCTTCCCCTCTTCTAAATTAACCTCAGAAAGATGTCTAATAAATTCCTTCACATTAATGTATAAATGACTGATTGCACATGAAGATAGAGGTATTTGCATTTTAAAAGAATTAAAGGTCTTCAGCTAGAACATTATTTTTCATACTGTGTTCCATTGAGTTACAACTGCAATTCTTCAGCAGCTCTGTAAAAACTTGGGTCAAACATGGCTGTACTATGAAATAATAAAAGTCTTGAATAAAAAAGTACCCTATGTTGTATTCTATAAAAGCATGTTGTCATATTAACTATTCTCAAATTAACTTGTGATACCAGACAAAATCAGCTTTCTCTGGCTTTCCTCCTCCTCCTCTCCTTTCTTCTGTCTAGTTAGAAAAAAGGAGTGGATAAATGGGAAGAAAGAAAGAAGAGAGAGAGAGAGAGGGAGGGAGAAATTGATGGAGAGAAGGAGATAAAGATATACATGCCTACACATATACATTTGTACACACACACACACATGCACACACACATAAATAAATAACTGTGGCATTGATTGCAAAGTCTATAACTCTGCAGTGGTCATTTAAAAGAACATACCTTTGCATATTTAATGAGAAAAATTGTACAAATGGACACATTACCATCACAGTGCATGTGAACCCAGTGGAACTAAGAGGCCAGCAAATTTAGACACAATTTTTGGCACAAGAACAAAATAGCACATAACAACCAGTGGAAGTTAAAACAAGGTGACAGCATCAATATTTTAAATGAAAACAAAGATGCCTTTTTAGTAGCATTTTTGCTCATAAAGAAATTATATTAATTAACTAGCTCCAATAATAGGGTTGTACTAGAATATATTCCAAGCATGCTTTGGTCAGAGAAAATTTGATTTAAACATATTCACAACTGTAGCTAAAGAGCCAGACATAAAATTGAAAATTTTTGGTCTTTATGCAGAATAAAATAAATCCTACTAACTTAAACTTTGAAAGAACATGAACCAAGCAGAATTTACATTATGTAATACATTTTTATTAACTAAAGTGAAAAACTACGATTTAAAAAGCACCCTTGAAAACTATTTTTAAAATTCTTTAATTTTTTATTTGTTCTTATTAATTATACATAATAGAATATATTTTGACATATTATACATATATGTAGTATAACTTCTCATTCTTCTAGTTGTACATGATACAGAATTACATTGGTCATGTAATCATATATGCACATAGGAAAGTTATGTCCAATTCATTCTACTGTCTCCTATTCTCATTTCCCCTCCCTTCCCTTCATTCCCCTTGTCTAATCCAAAGTTCTTCTATTCTTCCTTACCTGGTCAACAAATATATGAAAACTATTTTTTAACCAAAAGTGAGGACGTTCCAAGGAATGTGATCCATTTAGTTCTAACTGATATACTTTTGAAGAGACAAATTAAACTTCCACTTTCCAGTAATGGAATCAGAATGTGACTAAGTAAGATGCAAAAAGTTCATCTACTTAATTACATATCTGCATCGGAATAGTCCCAATACCACGCAACCAAAACAAAATGTAGAAATCCATGAAAAGCGAATGGTTGTAACATTGCAACCAACTTCATCAAAATAGCCATATTATTCCCATAAATCAACTAAATGAAAATGCTAACAACTTGAACCTCTAAACTGTATTTGTATAAATAAAATTTTGGTTTTCTCTTTTATTTAGTGGTTTTAAAAATACTGCTTCACTTGTTTCAAAAAAAGTTGTTGACTGCCTTAAAAAGTTTGAAAACAGCTAAGCTAAAGTAATTACATTTGAACCATAGAGTTTCAAGCATTTGCCAGAAGCTAAGGGAGGTGCTGCCAAGAGCAGCTGGACTTCCTGCTTGAAACCTCATTAAGTAGGTGTCTGTCTACCCTGCACATGGTACAGCTAGCCAGGTATTTGTCACAGGAAAGTTTATCTTAAAAACTGATTAACATATTATGTCATCCAGGAAATTTTCAATAATTTTGCTCACATTTACCAACCTCAATTCTTTTCTTTGGTCAGAATTTACCAAAGCCCACCAAGCACTTACTCATAAAAATTGAGATGGTTTAGCAGGTACACAAATACTTTAAAGTTTACTAGTTTCACATACATTTACTATTACAGTTGTCCTCTGTTAGCAATGCTATTTTAAATTATTATTTATAATGGTAATTGCAATTTTTCATTCAAAATAAACTCATTTAACTAAAAATAGAATAAGATAATTAAAATAAATAAATAATACAGGAGGTAATTACACATGGCAAAAATTATGAAGATGGGACAAGACAAATTAAAGTTTAGAAAACTGAAATAGGCTGTTATTACAACTTCTACCACCTAATATCTTTGGCATAGCTCCAAGCATGAATACTTAGTGTAAAAATTATTGTTATTCTTTGTCATCTTCTTGTATAAAATTTACAATGTATTGATTCCCCAAGAACAGGCTTTTCCAGATACTTTATACCAAACCTGCCTTTATCACACCTTTCTTGATTTCATGGAGCACTGTATTTCCATAGAAGACTATACCCCTGGCTATTTTTTTTTCAGTCTGATGGGATATAAGAGTATCTCTACATCAAATGACTTTATCATTACAGTTTTGTAAAGATTTTCCAGAAATTAGGAAGACAAAAAACCAAAACAAGTCAATCCGAACCAAACTGATCAAGGAGAATGAATTAGAGAATGTAGGCAAAGTTTGACGGAATTTGTATTTTCTTTTATTTCTGAAGAGTAATACTGTACGTAATTTCAGTGTCTTCATTTTTAAAATAAGGGTGCTGATCTCTGGAAGAGGTAAGATTAGTCTATGTGCTGTACATTGTATTACTCAGATAATTGCACACAGAACATTTAAATAGTAAAACTGTCACTCGCTATATCTTGTAGAAGTTATGCATACCAGAAAGTTTATGGTAATGGACATTTGCCATCCATTATTACCAATTTTTCTAGACATTTCTATGGGTTATTTAGGGTAATTTAGAAAGCAGTCTTTTAGTTTGTCTAAATATAAATGCAATATTCATTTTAGAACTGTAGATGATGTATTTGGCATTCAAACCCCAGCAAGCAGAACAATTTCCAAGCATTTAAATTCAGTGATTAAATCAATTAAATTTAGAAACAAGGAAAGGATTTCATGCAGCATTATTTATACCTGGATGTTAAATTGTTGAAAAAAGATGAGATGCTGCATTTCATGGAAATATGTACATATTCTAATACCATGATCATTCATTAGTCAAAAATAAATAAATTCAAACAGTAATCTTTAAGATGCTTTCAAACGAGTTCCTAATTGTATGCTTTTCAACTGCCTTCTTTGAAAAAATTTCAGAAATGGACAATGCAAACAATAGCATATGCTTAATAGAGCTATCTCAATATCAAAATTGTCACTTGCAATTTAAGATTACATGATATATTTGGGTGTCTTAATGTTATATCACTCATAATTCTTAAAATAAGCATGGCTTTAAGTTTATAAATCAGTAACAAAAATAGATTATAGTACATAAGACATTTCTTTTACATAAAGATATTTTAAAAATAAAGGACCAGATATAATCTTTGGTCTAGCTATGTGATAAAGCATATAATGTCATCAAGAAGCATTTATGAAATTTCTACTTGTCATGGCACTGTAAAAACTTTACACAAAAATGCTAACCTCCTGAAACTTTAATAGCAGAAGCCAGAAATATGAATAAATTAATATTTAGGGACAACTGAAAATAGTGGAGAACAATTTTTAGTATACTCTTATGTTGCCTCTGGAGCTGTATAAAATACGTTTATGCTTTTATGGCCATTTTTATTGTCCCTTTTTTCCTTATTTAACAGTGCAATTTTAAGAAATCTTACATACAATATGATTCTAAAACCAAAATCTGATGATTGGTAGAATTCTAGAATGGAAGAATTGGTATGAGTGCAAAGTCATTTTATATTGAAGATAATTATTTAAACAGGAAAGTTCTGTTTTCTAATACATAAATGAAATCACTGCCCTTTAGGGTTCACTCTTGAAAACAAGTCAAAATTTTAAAAATATGGATAAAATCTAAAAAGATAAGAACAGCTGAATAAATGAATCTGGAAAAACGTGCAAAAAAATGTGTTTTTTGTAGCAGTTGCATTTTGAAAAGCATAGGGTTTATCAGTCAATCTAATAGGTGCAGGGGAACAAGGAAAGGCATTTGTTTACTTGGGGTTTTTAATTAAGGCCCAGACTGGTTAGCTTATATGACATTGAAGGCAGAATACTTTCTTTGCTTTCAAAATGCTAAATGCTATTCCTGAGCCATTATACATTTCTAACAACTGATTTTAATTGTAACTTCAGAGGAGGATGGAAAATACAAATGTTTTAATGTGTCATTTTCTGTACATGTAGATGTCTGTATTGGCAATGAAATTATCATTTTTTTCTGTGACATTATGTATCCAACCCTATGTCTGTTGAAAATAATGGTGGGTTTTCTACCCAGATTAAGACTGCAAGATAATTTTAAGTATATTTAGCTTACACAGTGGTGGAAATACAAAATAGATTTTCAAGTTAAATAAATATTGGCTCTTTACATAACTTTCATCCAGTTAAATAACATTGTAGAGCATGAATTCAAAGTGTCCCCCCAAATTTTATGTCTCAAATATGAGACCATCCATACAAATTTTCTAAACATAAAAAACTATAGTAACCTTGTTCTTTGAGGGTAATGACTTGAATATCAGACAATAGATGTCCCCAAGGGAACTTATTATGATTTTTCCTTTTATTGGGAGACATGACAATAACTTAGGGAGTGCTTGCTTTAAAATTATAAATGTGAAAGACCTCTCAAGAAGGCCATGAAATTAACTATATTGTTTTTAGACCTAAGTCATGGTTCTAATTTTTTCCCACTGCTATTTAATAACATGTTTTCTTTTCCATTAAGGTAGAAAATAATAACTACTATTACCTAATTGAGAATTCAAATTCAGTTACACCATCTTGTTGTTTGACATCTCATTTAAAGGTTTCACGTAATATCAGGGAAATCTTGAACTTTGATCTTTACCCTTTTTTTTTTACAATTTTTTTTTCTGATAAACTTTATGGATATGAGAAAATGGACACACTCTAGCACCTGGTTCTCCTGGCACAATTCTCTAACTAGCAAAAATGCTGGGAGTCTCAGTAGAGAGCAAAGAAACCTGTTTTTTAAAAGAATTGAATTCTACCATCTACTTAATTATCTTTGAATAATGAGCTTGAATTAACCAAAGCGACCAACTTTTAGAGTTCCATTGCCATGAATTTAGTTTCCATGAAAATAGTCTTTTATTAGAGCTAATTAACATATGCATGTGACCTTCTGGGATCATATCCAGCCCAGTCCATTTTTGTAGAAATTGACAGAGATTTGTATAAATCATAGTCCCTCTACACTAAGTAACAATTCTTCTAGCTTAATAAAAACAGCTCCATTATCCTTCCTTTGATAAACTATGAATTTATAATGTTAAGATTTCTGTTTTTTAACATTTGTTTTAGTTAGGGTCTATTGTCTGCTGTACACTATCAGCTATTAATCAAATTAGGCTAAATATTGAGGCCTGAATATTATAAGGTACCAGTCATTTGAATAAAACTAAAAATCTTAATGGATAAACAGGACTAATTTAAATGAGCCCTGGGGAGCTTTTTTGAGAAAGTCAAAATGCCTGATGAAAGCGGCACTGTTATCTAATTATCCCATAATATGGCACAAAATAACAATATCATTTCATCCTTTTATTTATAAAGCTGCTCCCATTATCATTATATTTTACCTGTTCAAGTGCGGAAAGATTGTTCCTAGTTGAGAGATTCATTAAAAGAGAATAATTACATTATATTTCACAGATTGGCAGAAAGAAAATGTATCTTTGAACAATTCCATTTCCCTGAACAGTTGTTCATTTTATAGTTGAAGACAGGTCTATTAAGTACTTTCTACCCTTTTTAAACATGTCAAAGCTAACATTAATACTGAAATTAGTAATTTGGTTCTGATTTAATGAAAGAATTAGCTACTATTTGTAAAACTCAGTTTCTGTGAATGAAACATAAACATAACAATATTTTCAAAAAATATTTAATATCCAGAAGCACTAAAATTTTTATTAGGATTCATATTCATCTCTTCTGATAAAGTCCTTCACATACTGACATTTTTTCCCTATAAATGCTTCTTTACCCAAAAAGCTACATGAAAGATTTTCTTACTAAGTGTATAGCATTCAATTTTTTATATCTTGTTAGAACAATAGTAAAAGAAAATCAACCAGTATCAATGAATTCTATTTTTAGGTTTCTAGCACTAAAAGATCATGGATTTTGAGTAAAGTCTTTTGTAATTTACAGGGGAATGAGTTACATAAAAAATCTCTTCAATAGAAAATAGATCTTAGACATATTTCATGGTCTAATATGTTGATGCTGCATAATGTTATCCATGGTGGATATGTATGAAAGTGGATATGTACCTTGCTTTGGTAAATAATTCAGCAAGAATAAAACAATATGTTAATTAGTGATGGTTTGGCCAAACTTTTTGTACTTGATGGTGATAAGTGCTTATAGTTTTAGTCTTTTCTTCACATCACCTTGACTAGCTGACCAAGATAAAGCACCAGGATGTCTAGTGAGTCTAGTGAGAAGCAAGCAACAAATGCATCTTCTACCAATCCAACACTAGGAAAGCTGCTCTTTTGATTTAAAAAAAAAATTAAAATATGTTGGCACATTAGTAGTGCTATTTTGAATTAGAGTTTGAATCTTAGGTTTTATACATTTCTGTAGTTAGGCAATATTTTAGAATTATTCATTAATATGCTGTATTTTCTTTTTGTTAATGAGGACTATTTCTTTGAACAGGTTTCTTTTTTCTTTTTTTGGTATTAGGGATTGAACCCAGGGATGTTATGCCACTGAACTACTGAACTACATCTCTAGCCCTTTTTTTTTTTTTTTTAATTTAAGGCAAGGTCTCACTAAGTTGCCTGAATTGGCCTTGAACTTGTGATCCTCCTGGTTCAGACTCCTTAATAGCTAGAATTTCAGGCATGTGCCATTGCATCTGGCCCAGTGGGTTTCATTACACTTGGGCCTTATAGTTTTGTTAAAATCAACTATTTTAGATTTCTATTTGAATTTTTTTGTTTTGTTCTGTTTTGTTTTTCATTTCTGCTGTTTGGTTTTTGAATATTTTATATATGTTATCTTTGTAAACATTACTTTTCATCCAAATGTTCATATAAAAGTCAGCAATCAACAAGAAACTATAACAGGTGTTTTCATTCTTGAAGAAGCAAATGAATGTGCTGTTTATGGCAGATATTGAAATTTAACATCCTTTGCAAGTCTAAAAACCATTCTGTTATCCAAAACACTACAAAGAAACAAAAAAAATGAAATAAATGAATTTGTTTAAGCATAAAAGTTGAATTAAACTAAGAAAAAATGGACACACAAAATCCCTGTTGGTAGAATTTGTAATTAAATATATTTACTAATGAGAAATCAGATCAAAAAATCTTGCAGATATATATATTGTAATAGTGTGTGTGTGTGTGTGTGTGTGTGTGTGTGTGTGAGTGTGTATTTGAAATGAAGCACAGAGTAACATTACTTGAATACAAATTGTTTTGGAAGTCTCCTTCCGAGAACCAAGGAACCAACATCAGTGACCTTGTAAGAATAATGTGTTCAAGTTTTGTTACTATTCCTCCACTGTATAAGAAGGCCCATTCTATCATGATGCCTGCCACAAATGGAACAACTCAATCCTGGATTGTCTCTTGGAGCACAGTCATACTTAACCATGGACCAGAAGACAGTAGCTTCTGAGAATGTGGGGAAACTGAGTTTGTTTTATGACTCCCCATGAGGTATATGATAAAAAGGGATTATCATTCCAGGGGCAAGGAAAAGGAGTAATTAGTATCATACCAATTGGTTTATTTTACACAGAATTCTCATCTCACCCTAGGAGGCCTTCTGTTTACTTTCTTTTCAAGTCAGTTGCCCCTGATAGGGAAAGATTTTGACATAAACATTGAAGACTACTGAATTTTTTATAGATAGGCTTTAGTTTTTAGTTTGCTGGACTATAAGTTTATAGCTATAAGTCATATGGTAAAAAGAGGAAGAAATCTGTAACCTCAGACCAATTATTAACTTTGCCATGTTTGTTTCATAACCTCTGTAAATGGAGATAACATTTCTCATTTGTCTACCACATAGGATAATTTGTACATCTCAATACATTTCAAATAATAATTTACTTTAAAAATGTAATATGGTCTAATTATTGTTCATAAAATTTAAAACATGTGCAAGATTCCATTCCAATATTATTGAAGCATTTGGGTCAAATTTGTAAGAAAAGGTAGAGGTCAAGGGGTTATTCTCTAGCTATTGAACCAATAGTCCTTCTAGGAATTAATCCTGGCACCACTGAATGATAAAAACAAATAGAATTCATATTTCAGTTTATGTGAAAATTTTTATTTTCTGAAAAACTATATTATAATTAAAGTAGTGGAGTTATCAAGTCTTGAAACATTTAAGTGCCAGCCAATAAAGACTTAGGTCCTGACAGATTTCTGATCCACTTTCGTTTGCTTTATTTTTCTACAATCCCTTCTGAAGAATGGAGCAATTCCTTTTAGAAAATTTGTCCCAAAAGAGTTGATTAGAATACAGTTGACTCTTTTCAGTATCAGGATGCTCAAAATATCTTATTTATGCCTTTTATTTCTTTAAGTCTTTTCTACCCATTTATTACTTTTTCCTCATAGAGAATAATGGAACACAGTATTTGCTTCCTTCATTGCCTTTGTTACACATCTAACATCTCTCACGTTCTTAAAATTGTGGTGGCCCCAGTACTCCCTAGGACCCACATAAGCAAATCGCCCCTACTGATCTTGCAGCCCAGTCCAAGTCACCTTAGCAACAAGTTTAGGTTGTCCCTGCTTTTCTTAAAATTTCTATTGCCCTACTGGAGGTGCACAGGTGATGCACAGAGCTGTTTCCAAGAGCACTCTCCAAAGTAGGCTCTATGAAAAGTACAAACTGCCTAGCAAATTAATGACGTTGTGAGGTGTTGCCTGCTGGGGTGAAAATAAATTGTAAGAAAAGACAGGGGACAGGTAATGGGCCCTAGCTATGCTGCAAAACTCTACAAACTGGCACTGACTGTGCGCCAATAGATGTGGCAATAACTGTCAACAAGAATTATAGCACTTTAATGTAGACTCAGTAAGGGAGGAAAGATAGTGGTTCTATGATTTTGTTTAAAGGTTAGTTCCTCTTGATTCCGAAGCAACTCTTTCTAGGTAGCAGGGTCATGGTCTCATTGCAGGTCATTTGCAACTTTGAGATATACTGAGATTTTGAATATGCATTCTGTTGTTCTTGCATATGCTATTATTGTTTTATTGTTGGTGATGATACTGATGATTTAATTTTTTTAATCAAAAAGGAAAAACTCTCACAGGGTTAGAATATGCATGGCTAGGTTCTTGTAAAATAGAGAAAGTATAATAATTATTCATATTCTTCTGCTATCTGATAGTATCAATCACCTCAAATGTCATTGCCTGTTTTTCATGGACAACCCTCGGACAATTGTGTCTATAAGGCAATATAACCCTTTACAGAATGACTTTCTCTTGTTTCCATTGTGGCTTGTGTCATGTCTTAACTCTGACTTTCTCTCTGCAAAACTTAAATATGTATGTATGAAACGTGCTTAGAGCTCTTTTTCCATAAATAATGATGAAGGAATAGATTATACGTTTAATAACACTTTTTTTTTTTCCAAACTATGAACAGATAGTTTCTATCTTCATTAGGAACTATGTAGGATGGATGAAAACCTAAATGAAATGGAACTTTTAAGTGAAATGGAACTTCATTCTTTAATTGGGTAATCTGAATACCCTTGTGTCAAAACTGTTTATTTTTATTAAGCCTAGTAGACAGGCTTTTTAAAAAATCATTTTGCAATTTATCATGTATATTTAATGGACAGATGACAGGGAACAATCATATTAAGACCAGAAATGTCCATGAGCTTGGAGATTATTCACTCAATAGCTTAACATGTACCCAGGCTAACTGATTTGTGACTGGTTTCCATCTCACTCAAGCCCACTCAAGTCCAAATGGCCTTTTCGATGCTCATGAAGTACACCAAACATGATACCATCTCAGAGACTGCATTGACATTCCTTCTGCCTGGAATATTCTCACCTCAGATTTTCACATTACTTCTCCTTCACTTCCCTTGGGTCATTGAAAATAGGTCACTATTAAAGTATACTCTCTTGGAAGAGGATTACTTTGACCTCCTGTCAAAAATGCCATCCTATCCCTACTTCCTCTCCTACTATGTGTTATCTTTTCTAAAAGCCCAAACACTATAATGAAGTATAACATGTGCAGAAAAGTGCACATAACATAGATGTACAGTTGATGAATTTTGACAAAGTACATAGCCACTCTGTTGGATCAAAAAAGGACATGACCATGTCACAGAAGTCCCAACCACATGCTGTATTCAATATTCTGACTTTGTCACTGTGGATAAACTGTCTCAGTTTTTGAATTTTGTGTAAATAGAATTATGTAGTATATATTTATTTATGCTGGGGTTCCTTAATTTCATATTTTCATTATTAAATAGTATTTATAATATGCATATACATATTTTTTCCAGTGTAGGGCTATTGTCAACTCTATAGCTATAAATGTTCATGTTGAACATTAAACATTTCTTCTGTGTATACACGGAGGAATAAAAATTGTTGGGTCATAGAGTGTGTGTATATTCAGTTTAGCAAATACTTCTAAAAGTGGTAGTAACAACTTATACTCCAACCATTTGTGAATAAGGGTTACAGGTCAGTGTTGTGGAAGTGGTAGGACTTTTAGGAAGTGGATCCTAGAAGGAGATCTTTAGGTGCCTGGGGGATCTGCCATTGGAAGGGATGAAGGTAGTTGTCATGGGAGCCATGCATTAGTTCTAATGATAGCAAGTTGTTATAAAAGCCTGAGCCTGACTCTCCAGTCTCTCCTTTGCTTCCTCTCCAGTGATATGGTGTCCTTCCACATACATTTCTACCATTGTGCTCCAATGTGCCATGAAGTCCTCACTATAACTAAGCTGATGTTACTTCCATGTCTTTAAACTTTCAAAACTGTGAGCTAAACAAACCCCCTTCCATTATAAAGTTTTCCAGTTGCTGATATTCTATTATAGTAATGAAAAACAAATTTATGTAGCACATCAAACAAAACTTAGGTTATGGTAGGCCTCTGAAATGGCTGTATCATTACTTAATATCACATCATCAGATTTTCCATTTTTACAAACTCCTAGTATCATGGCCAGAGCTGCTTTCTAGTTGAATTACAGTTCCTGGTTGCAGTTGTGATAGCCTTACTCTAGAACCATAGGGCCTCCATTATGGTTCTTTATTGGGGCTTACTACAATGTCCACATGGCATCTTTTCAACCATACTTAGAACTATGGGCTGTCCTATATGTCCTGTATGCCACTGGGTGGCATACATTTCAGTCTGACCTGCTACAGAGTCCTTTCCTTTCCTGCATCTGACACAAAGCTTTAAACTTTCTATGTTACTAGACGAAGAAGGAAGAATATGCCTCACAAGTGCAGAGTATGCTGCCCGCAAATCCTAAAGGCCTGCCAATGTTGTACTTTGTTCTTGGTGTCAAGATGCACAGGGTACTTACCTTATCTTTTATTTGGGAGAACATTCTCTGACATAGTGAAGACCACCGGACACATATAAAGATGAGAGCTGAATCATTATAGAGTTTATCTCTCATCCTCTGGCAAGTCATTGTTGTATAAAGGTCTCCAACCCACTTTCAGTTTATTGCTCATCCAGCCCTGTTAGAGGACTAGTGTAGTGATTCTGAAACTTTTTCCCTAAGACCCATTTACACTTAAAAATTATTAAGGATCCACCCAGAAAAACCACTTTTGCTTAAATAGATTATATCTATGTCATTGTAATTTGCCAGATAAGAAATTAAGACAGAAAAATATTTTAAATTGTCTATTTATTTAAAAAAAATAATAAACCTATCACATGCTAATATAAATAGTATATATTTAAATAACAGCATTTTCAAAAACAAAAAAATTAATAAGAAGGACAACATTGTTTGAATGTTTATAAATATCCTTAAGGTCTGGCCTAATGAAATACAGCTGCATTCTCAAATCTGCTTTGACATTCAACCTATTATAATATCTTGTTTTTAAGTATATGAAGAAAAATAAATTTCACACAAATATGTATTTGGATATTATTCTTTGGCCTTATATCAAAATTGAACATGTGGTAGTTTATTAAAGGTTAGTTGAAATGTGAAATATAAAACATCAATGATTTTTTGTATTGTTATAATAAAATCTACAGGAGTATCTTGAACTTTGAATTGGTTTTTGCCTATACAAAATTTTTTTAACACCATAAATAAATCTTTTTGAAAAATAAAAGTCTCTACATTTTTAAAATTTTTAAATATTGGAGACAGTTTATTATATAATATCAAAAATGATAGTGGCTAGTTTTAAGCTCTCATTGGTAAATATAAAATTTTTGAAATTCCTAATTTTTATTTTAAAGATTGAGTTTTACCAAAGGCCAAATGTTCTCTCTGATAAGTGGATGCTGATCCACAATGGGGGAGGGGATATGGGAAGAATGGAGGAAATTTGGTCAAAAGGGAAGGATGGGGGAGGGGACATGGGAGCAGTAAAGATGGTGGAATATGATGGACATCATAGCCCTAGCTTCATGTATGACTGCATATATGATGTGATTCTACCTCATGTACAACCAGAGAAATGAAAAGTTGTGCTCCATCTGTGTACAATGAATCAAAATGCATTCTGCTAAGTAGAATAAATAAATTAAATTTAAAATTGAAAAAAAGATTGAATTTTATTACTAGAAACAAATATTATCAGTTGAAAAAAAAAAGTCTGCCAAATATCCAAATCTGAAGTTATTTGAAGTTCAAAAAAAAAAAAAAGAGAGAGAGAGAGAAAAGTGTCCAGTTTAGTTCATAACTCCATCAGTCACAGAAATTGTATTCTTTAAATTGATATCATTGTTTGGTATACAGTAGAAGTGCTTTATATGTACATTTGTTGTTTCACCAAAAAGATTATTTTTATAATGTACTCAGGAATAAGTATTTAATACAATTTTTACCCCTTCACCAAGGGCACTACTTTAAAAAACTAATTCTTAGCACTGAACAATGTATTCATTACTAGTACTACTTTTAAGTTCCACTTTTTTCTGCTCATCGCACTAATTGCATCTACATTTCTTCTGGTCATTAAGTACAACTTGTTGGTATCTATTTAGTGATTCTGTCACTCCAATTTTTATCAGGAATCCCAGTTCTATAATGTGATTTTTCCTACCAGCTGACCTATGGAGGACAGTTACCACTTTCATTGAGCTTCTCAATGACACTGGTGTGTGTGTTTGTGTGTGTGTTACTGGGGGTTGGATTGGAGTTTGAACCCAGAGCCACTCAACCACTGAGCTATACCCCCAGCCTTTTTTTTCTTTTTATTTTAAAACAGGCGGGACTGTTATGATCCTCTTTCATCTGCCTCCTGTCCCTGAGATTATAGGTGTGTGCCACTGCACTCAGCATTGCTAGCCCTTTCTGAAACACAATCCTTATTGTTTAATAAGTATAATATCTTGTGGTCTATCATATGGATTATTTTCATCTGGTGAGTTTTCCAACCTTATGTATATCATCTCAGGCAAGTTCAATATGCTATCTTCGACCCCTTCCTCATCTTTCATGGCAGTTCTGGAATTTCTACCTCATTTAACATGGGCTATAAATTTTCCCAAGCTTCTAAGAACCATTCTGGCAGCTTTTAACACCATCTTCTAGGGTTTGTGCCAGAATTTTTAATTGTGTATAACAGTAGAGTGCTTCCATATCAATTAATTGCTATATCCAAAATGGTACTGAAATATATTGTCAGCCATTGTCAAGGACCCTCAGGATCCATGCCATGAGTCTCTCTCAGCTCCTCCAGATCCTTCAGCAACTTCAGCAATAGCTCTTTTTCTCTCTTAGTAGTCCTGTAGCATTCTATGCACTCTATGTTCTGGCTGAGCTATTATTTGACCATCAATATTTGTCTGGTTTTCAAGAAAAATGATGATAATTCTGAAGAAGGGCACCGATTATCCTATAAGGAATCTGCCAGTTTTTGTTTTGTTTTGTTTTTTGGTACTGGAGATTGAACTCAGGGGCACTACTCGACCACTGAGCCACATCCCCAACCCTATTTCGTGTTTTATGTAGAGACAGGGTCTCACTGAGTTGCTTAGCACCTCGCTGTTGCTGAGGCTGGCTTTGAATTTGCAATTCTCCTGTCTCAGCCTCCCTAAGTGCTGGGATTACAGGCTTGCACCACCGCGCCCATCTGTCTGCCAGTTTTTAAGTCTGTATATGTGGAGGATACGATCTCATAAAAAGAAAAAGTGATCCACAGAGAATCTAGAAATTCCAATTTCTTAATTATCTCTCTCCAGATAATCATAATCACTATCATATATATATATATATTAAGGTTTTGAACTTAAATAGGAAACCAGACTTCTCTGAATTCTGCAGGCTTCATGATTAAGTTCTAAATGGTCCTCTCTTTGCTTTTTGGCTACAAAAAAGTAGGTTTCCTTAACTCTTGCAATAGAGGCCCTTTGATTTTCACGTTTACCTTCAATTGGGGATTAGTCAGGGTGGTTATTTGCTTTCACACATATCCATTAAGAAAAATGGCACTGAAGCTTTACTGTATGCAACCCCTGCAGATCTGCGGTAAGCAAGACAGACAGGGCACTGACTCTAACGGATTATGTCATTTAATCCCAACAACATTCCTGGAAAGGAAGTAGCATTTGGCCATTTCCTTTTTTTTTTTTTGTAGTTTTATTTTATTTATTTATTTGTTCTATTTAGGTTTACATGATAGCAGAGTGCAATTTGATTCATTGTACACAGATGGAGCACAACTTTTCATTTCTCTGGTTGTATGTGATGTAGAATCACAACATACATGCAGTCATACATAAAGCTAGGGCTATGATGTCCATCATATTCCACCACCTTTACTGTCCCCATACCCCTTATCTTCTTCCACCCCTGTGAACAGAGTTCCTCCATTGTTCCCGTGTCCTCCCTGCTATTATGGATCAGCATCCACTTATCAACGAGTACTTTCTGCATTTGGTTTTCTGAGACTGGCTTACTTTACTTAGCATGATATTCTCCAACTCCATCCATTTACCTGAAAATGCCATATTTTATTCTCTTTTATTGCTGAGTAATATTTCATTGTGTATATATACCACAGTTTCTTTATTCATTCACCTAACAAAGGGCATCTAGGTTGATTCCACAGTTTAGCTATTGTGAATTGGGCTACTATAAACATTGAAGTGGCTGCGTCACTGTAGTACGCTGTTTTGAAGTCTTCTGGGTATAGACCAAGGAGTGGGATAGCAGGCTAAAATGATGGTTCCATTCTAAGTTTTCTAAGGAATCTCCATACTGCTTTCCAGATTGGTTGTACCAATTTGCAGTTCCACCAGCAATGTATGAGCGTGCCTTTTTCCCTACATCCTCGCCGACACTTATTGTTGTTGTTATTCTTAATAATTGCCATTCTGACTGGCATGAGATGAAATCTTAGGGTAGTTTTGATTTGCATTTCTCTGATTGCTAGAGATGTTGAACATTTTTTCATATGTCTATTGATCGATTGTATATCTTCTTCTGTGAAGTTTCTATTCAGCTGCTTGGCCCATTTATTGATCGGGTTATTTGCTTTTTTGGAGTTAAGTTTTTTGAATTCTTGATATATCCTGGAGATTAGTGCTCTATCAGATGTGCATGTGGCAAAAATTTGTTCCCAGAATGTAGACTCTCTGTTCACTTCATTGATTGTTTCTTTTGCTGAGAAAACCTTTTTAGTTTGAATCCATCCCATTTATTGATTCTTGATTTTACTTCTTGAGCTTGAGTGGTAGTTCAGTGGTGGAGCACTTGCCTAGCACATGTGAGGTACTGGATTCAATCCTCAGCACCACATAAAATAAAATAAATAAAATCAAAGTGGAAGAAACTTGGACCATTTTTCTTAAATCCTGGAACAAAAGAACATAAGACTGTTGGAGACCTACTTGTGGAACTCAGGAAAATATGTCACTGAGAAAAATATATCCTGTGTTTTTGGCTTTTTCTAGAAACAAGACTGCATTCTATCCTAGCATAGTCTCTACGGGCTTTCTTCTGTTAAGCTTCCCACCAGGTTTAATAGTGCTCAGTCTCTCTTTCATGTTCTGAATGTCGCCTACACACTTCCCTTTTTCTACCTTAATACTTGCAGTTTTCACATTTGATTTTAGGTTTAGCTAATAGCTTTTTTAGTATTGTTTAATGGTTGTGGTCATGTAATTAATCAAATATCCCTCTCCATCCACACAACACACTGAGTAGACATTTATTCCTACACATTACTCTGTTGGTTCTAAGGCTTGGCAACAGTATTTGTGATTTAAAGAATCATTTCATTTGTAATTTGACTCTCTTGTGGAACATATATAATTATATTGTTAAATAATATGTTAATGTTATGAATATACTATAAGAAAGAAGTTTAAATCTTTTAAATTAGTAATCACTATAAAAGAAATTACTGTTAATAATCATAGAAAGTGATTTATATACAGGTATATTCATTATGTATAGTAAACAATGTAAATGGTCAAAGTAAGGGTATTAAATTAATCATGACATAGTCATTAAAATCATAGGTTGAGGCATTTGAATAATATTTGAGAATGTTTATGATATAGAATCACATGAATATAGCCTGCTATGAAGCTACATAAGGAATATGACTTTAAACAAGTCCACATGAAAATATTTCAATGGCAGCAAACTAAAGAGCTAAATAAAATTTCAGTAAAATATTATGATCTTAAAATAAAAGCAAAAACTAAGTGATATAATGAATGTAGTTATAATGATAAGGGAAACAAATCACGTGCTTTGAGTTGACTAATGTTATTTTATTCTTATTAACTACTGACAATGAATTTTCTACAGACATTAGACCACTTATTTGTTGATGTTCAGTACTATACATGGTAAAGATTTGTATTTTATTTGTACACATAAGGGCATGCTTCTTTAATTCTAAGAAAACCCCAAGTTCCAGCTGTTCTTTTCCCACATTCATACATAGCAACTGAATGCTCATCTTTCATTTAAAACACCCTCAAGTCTTTAACCTTTTCTGTTATTTGACTTTATTCAATTAATATGCCCAGTCATACAGTAGAAATATGTTAAAACTTGAATTAAATGTCTTGGATGAAAGCTTATAATACCACATCATTTTCAATGGAAGACTCTAATTAATTGAAGTCAGAAAATATTAAATGACTATAAGCATTTTCTGTACTATTAAAATTCTTCTGTTTTAGAAATTAGAGAGAGGTGTAGTTTGAGATATTAAAAATGGTTTTTAGGGATTTTTTCGAAGAATTTAACCTTTATTTTTTATTTATTTGTTTTTTTATGTGGTGCTACAGATCAAACTCACTGCCTCACCTGCACTAGGCAAGCACTCTACCACTGAGCTACAACCCCAGCCTAATTATTAGGTATTTTATTTTATACTATAGATACAAAATTAAGTATAAATTTGAATTATCTATTTTTCTACTAATATTTGTGTACAATATGATATGCCAATAAATATGGTAAATTCAAATAGAAAAAAAAGGTGGAAAATAAAATTAAACCAGTGATTATGCTAAAATAATGTTAGTACTATAATGAGGAAGTACTGGCAAAAAAGAAACACATAGTAGGGATATCAAATTTTGTTGAAATCAATAAAGAAGTTACAGTATATGACATTATGATGAGACCTAAAGCATAATAAAGAATTAGGTAGACAAAGAAGAAAAGAACATTGATATTATTTCAGGTTCCTGAAGGGGTAATGGGGATGCAGTTGCAAAGATAAGATGGTATGAAATCACAATACAATTAGCCCATTATTGGCATGATTATGTAGTTTTTGTTTCTTTCCTACTAAACTGTAAACACCATGAGGACAGGGTCATAACTATTTTGCTTCCTCTCATATTCTCAGGGTTGAGTGTAGTTTCTGGCACACAAGAGTAACCCAAAGAATCTTTGTCACCGGTAATCTCAGCACTTTGGGAGGCTGAGACAGGAGAATCGCAAGTTCAAAACCAGCCTCAGCAACGGCGAGGCGTTAAGCAACTCAGTGAGACCCTGTCTCTATATGAAACACAAAATAGGGTTGGGGATGTGGCTAAGTGGTAGAGTACCCTTGAGTTCAATCTCCAGTACCAAAAACAAAAAACAAAGAATCTTTGTGAAAAATGGGGAGGACTGGGAAGAGATGAAATTGAGGATAAACTTTGTGCACATAACATGCACATCACATTCATAAATGCCAGTGTTTTTCAGGTGAGCAAACTTAGACTAAACATTTGAAATCTTGTTGAAACTCAAAGTCTACACATAGTAAAGTGAGGATAAGACTTAGTTCTATCAAAGCCAGTGTGATTCCAAATTCAACATGTTATTTCTTATAAGGCATGGCCCAGTTCTGAGGCAGAGTCAAAGATCCAAGGAACATTTCTCTGCCAATTAGACTTCCGGACATTCTGAGAAAAAGACTACTATGACTTCACAAAAGCCCAAATATAAAGATGAAATAACCATTTAATGTTAATATTGTATTAAGCATGTATTTTACTCTACCACTCGCATATCCCCAGGCCCTTCTACTATCTTTTATTTTATTCCTTTCTTATTTTTAGTTTTATACATTTTTAAGCCTTTTGTTATTCCAGTCTATTTTACTTTTCTATCTTGTTTTATTGATAATACTAATTCATATGTATATGTATATATATCTATGTCTGATATCACTGTGATAGAATGATTCTAAATAATCAAATATCTGCTCAATATTTTTAACTGCTTTAGAATGAAAGTTAAAATCTTTCATTCAAATATTGTTCTAAGGGGGAAAAAAAGCAAGAAATACTGTCTCTTAGATTTCAGACCAACTTCAGTATTAAATCCTGGAATTAACATAAGTTTCGTTCATTCTTTTATTCCCTTGAATGCTCACCTGCTTTCACTCTCGGCTATTCTCATACAAATGAACGTTAATTATTTGGAAAAATGTTTAAACACAGAACTTTGAAAGAAGAGTCAAACAAGCTATCAATTTAGTAGTCTTGTTTATTAAGAACTGGTCAAGCTATGGTATTATTATAGAACTTTCTGCTTCTTCATGTTTGTCTTATGAAGTGAGAAACCTGGAAGGACTATGATGATCATTGCTTTGATAAGATTGTAGACAAATCAGAGATTTGAAATTATATAGACAACATATAGGATCACTGCTGAGAACGCCTGGTCTCTGAGGCTGGTGGCAATTATGCCATCTGATGGATCACAAACCACTAAGCCTATAAATAAATGCAGTTGTTCACATGTTCAGAAAGCTTCAAAGTTCACCTTTGAATGGTAATATCAAACATTATTATATATAGACATAAGAGAGTTCTGTCTTTAATATTGGTTCATTTTAATCATGAATGACTCCTTCACCTCATGTCAAACTCAGAGATAACTACCAAAGATTAGATCTCTATTTAATATCACCAAAAATGAGGTGAGAGTCTTAAATGCATTTTGTGAGACATGTATATACTTTGAATGAGAAAACATAGATAATGTAGTAATGATATGTGCAAAACAAGCTCCGAAGCTGGAGTCTGCCTGTATTGAAATAGTTCTTTAATATTGCGCAAAGTAGTCGATGTCAGTAATGTAAGTCTCCTTGATATTTTTCACTAAGTTTAAATAGTCCTAACATGTCATGAATGGACAAATTTTTACTTTATTGAGCACTTGAAAAATTCCAGAGAATTTCCATTAAAATTCACAGAATATTGAAAGAAACATTTTATTCTCAGTTTAAAAACTGAAAATCAAATGACATTTATGAGCTGTAAGCTCACTACTGGACACTAAATTGGCAATGCTCACCTACCAGGGGAAATATGTGTGAACTGAGCATTGACTAGCAATTGAAGAAAAAACAATCTGTTTGGGCTGTAATGTGAAAAACGAAACCTGCAATTTCTTTTTCTGAAGCTCATCTCATTACCTGGCGTTCTGAGGCAGAAAACTAGATGTAAGTGAATGCTGTGAGGTTTAGTACAGAGTGGGACTGTGGAATGTTCTGTATTATGACAAGAAAATCTGGGAATATTGCAGAAATCAAAATGCTCTTAATGGTGCAATAAAAAAAATCTATAAAACACCGCAATATAAAAATAAGCTGTCTTACATTAACTGAATGTGATGATGCCAAATGTAGAATGCTGACAACCTAGGTAGCTCTCAAAAATAATAAATAAATAAATAAATAAATAAATAAATAAATAAAATAAGAAGATTATTCATCTGAAAGGTAGTGATTTTAACTTGAAGAACTTGAAGCATACACAGAAACCATACCTTCAGGGTGAGGAATTACAGGTTGGTTTGTTATTTTTGTAAAAAATATTTTCAACCTCTTTGCTTGAAGGGTGTGTGTGTGTGTGTGCGCGTGCACGTGTTCATGTGTGCATGCTTATGATGTTAGTTCACAAGAGCAAGCCAGGAACCATAGTAGACAGCATAATACTGAGACAAAACAAAAGTGAAGAGGCACACTTTCTAGTCCATATTTTCATTAAAACATTAAATTATGTGCTTGTATGTTAGCTTTCTTTCTCATAATTCTCAATAGACTTCTCAACCTCTGGATGGCTTTCATGATGGCAAGAGAGGTTTGGAAACCAAAGTGAATGAATACCTGCAGTGAGCACTGGGCCCCCTTCACTTTAAGGCTCCTGGGCCTATCCGTAACTAAAGAAATGACTCAGTGTTTACCTGGAGTCAGTGTGGCAGTGTGTGGGCATTTGATCTTCTGAATTTCTATCACTGTTCTGGCAGGCTGACTCTCACTTATCAAAATGTCAAAGTGACAGAGAATGCTACCATGATTCATGAGATGACTCTGACAATGCAGCTTGAAGAAGACCAGATTTGGTCTGACAAAGAAACAACACATAATAAAGAAAAGGATTAAGGGAGAAAACACATCAAATTTCAAACAGTGAATATGGGAGATAAATTATACTACTGAATGAATTATTAAGCACCATGTCAAAAGGATCGATAATCAATAACAAAAATTTATCAACTTAAAGCTAGATATTCGTGTACTTTTATGGAAAGATGAATACAGCTTTTTATGTGACTTAAAAAAAAAGAGAGAAAAACAGTAACACCACCAAAGCAAAGTTCTTTAAAGAGTATATATATATCTATATATATAAAACTCCTGAAAAATATAATAATTTTTATTAAATTACAAATAATTTTTTTCATTACAAAACATCATTATTACCTAAAGTAAGGTATTTCCTTTTCTAGTTTTCTAATGTCTCTTAAAGAAATACTTATCTTAGGAGTGTGAAGTATCATTTTGATAATTGGCACTGGACACATATAAAATTTTGTCTAAGATAATTCTAGATATCTGGTCTAATTAATATCCTTACTGCCTAGCAGTATAGCTGTAACGAAATTATAAAATGTGATTATAAGTACCTCTTATCACTCCTAGTACAGCAGACTAATCTTTAGGAATTGCAAAATGTCCTTCTATTTTTTTTTTTTTTTGTGCTGAGAATTGAACCCAGGGGCATTTAACCACTGAGCCACATCCCCCAGATCTTTTTATTTTTTTATTTAGATACAAGGTTTCACTAAGTTGTTTAGGCTCTTGCTAAGTTGCTGAGGTTGGCCTTGAACTTGCAATCTCCTTCCTCGGCTACCAGAGTCACTGGGATTGCAAGTGTATACCTTTGCGCTGAGCTCAAAAGTCCCTTTCAAAATAAATTTCTTGGTCACAAATTCATTTGATGATGAGAATAAATACCAAAATTCTACTTACCCTCGTAGATCTTATATTATATAAAAATATTACATTAAGTGAAAGATACTTATAAAAATTGCAAATTAAATTTCACCATAGTGAACTTTCCAATATGAAGAAAATAAACAAGAAGATATAAAGTAATTGTTGAGTTTTTATTTGTCAGTTTAGAAAAAGCGGTCAAGGAATGCATCTGCGAGGAAGCTACAATTAATCTAAGGTTAAAGAATGAAGAAGCAATTATGGGACAAGCCAATAGAAGTGTACTGCAAAAAAGAAAAGTGAATTCAAGTACAAAGATTCTGAAGTGGTCAGGATTTTGTGTTTTTTGAGGAAAATGGAGGCATTCTTTATACCTAAAGTGAGCAAAGGGAAAAAAAGGTATTTCTTGATGAGAACCGGCAGATAGATAAGGGCCTGTGATTTGAAAATTTTCAATAGGGAACAAAAAAGCCAATATATATATATTTTTTTAGTATAAAAGAGAGCATACAAGCACACAAATTTCAAAACAAAGCATACATTCAAATGATTCATAACAAAGTGATTGTATAAACATCACCTAAAAAGTGAAAAACAAAAATGGCAGTATCCAAGAAGTTTTTCCTATGTCTTCTTTTTAATTGCAAGTTTCTTCCCTGTTCCAGAGGAACCATGACCTTCACTTTCATTATAAATTTTCTTGATTTACCCTATAATTTTAGCACCTAAAAATATATATTCCTAAACATATCTTGTGTGTTGAAATAAATAAAATCCTTTGGCGGTGTCTATTCTTTGTGTGTCTCAGTTCCTTTACTCTGTATTATGTTTGTGAGATTTTCTCATGTTGCTGTCTTGGCTTTAATTTGTTCATAATCACTACTGTAGAGGATAATAGAGATGGAGAGAATCACCTGCAGTCCTTGGGAGTCTGCCTAAGTCTAGTTTGCTCTTATTGCTAGTATTTGCCATTTGCTCTAGTATTGCCATTTGGTGTCCAAACTCATGACTAGGGGCATTTGCCAAACACCGTACTATGTTGGACCCTGGAAGTCTCATCCCATGAGTCTGACAAAAGCACTGTATACTTTATGAAGTACCTCCTGGAACAGACAAAAACTCACAGGGAAAAGTAGCCCTCTTCTCCAGATCTCCATCTTTAGCCAGAGGGTAAACCTGTGTTTTTACACTCATTAACTTTCTGAGCCTTTATGTAGTTGTACGTGCTTATGCATCTGTACCTGTATAAAAGTATGTGAATAAGTATTATGTGTTTGCATGTGTACTCATTCAGGACTGCTAGTGTCCTCACTGGCAGGATTGGCCCCAATTACCATTCTTATTGCAATAAGTAGGGTCTCCTAATTTATCTTTTAAAAAGGGTACTGGATGCTTTTATAAGAATGGATTTAAACAGTAAGATTTGAAGACAGGATGCAAACTGGATTAATACTGCTCTTGTGTGTGCAACAGATGAAGATGTCTTCATTGAAATGGTGTCTGCAAAAAGAATTTTTTTTTCTGTTAGATGGAAATGTCAGGACTTCTTGCCAATCATTAAGATGAGTACGATATGGGAAATTAGAGGAGACACTGAGTCTGATACTCCAGCAAAAATTATGTCTCAAATCAACAATTCCTATCCCATCATTACTGGGCATTCTAGTCAAATGAGACTTTTTCCTTGATGTTATTGTTTTTTTCTTTGATTTAAAAATATGTCCTCAGATTTTAGGATTTAAAAATGTATTTACAGATGATATATGTATTAAAACAAATAAAATGTCAAATCTCACAAATATATAAACTAAAGGAAAAATACAATCTTTTGTTTTTAAAACTTTAGCTATTAAAATCATATCAAATATAGGCAAATATATTGCAGACTGCTTGTGCCATATGAAACTCTGATGCCTAATAATGTAGGAAAACTAAAATCTAATCAAATTTGCATCCAGTTAAAGGATTTCCTCAAGAAAACCCATCTGGCTCAAAACAAACGTCATCTTTGACTGATAAACCAATGTCTAATGAATTTCTGTGCTGAATGAGTCAGTGAATTCAACAGCCATTTGCTCTAGTTGAAATGAGGTATCTTTAGGTTTGTTGTTGTTGATAGAAATAAAGACTACTCAAAACCAGGAAGCTGAAGAACAGTGCAGCCACAGAGGAGACGTTCTTATGAATGAAACATTTGTTAAAACTGGTTTCTGGATGTACTTAAGAAAGTTGATATGCTTAAGATTGAAGTCGAGTGATAAGTCTCAGAGCAACAGAAAAATGACCTAATGGAGGGAGAAAATGTAAAGTTAAGGAAAAATATAGATTTGACAAAGTTTTCAGAGATTTATAGCATACTTGAGTGTATCAAACAGATTTATAATGATTAATTTACTAATAAAAATGAATAATCATTTCCACATAGGGCTTTTAAAACTGGAGTAAGTGATAAACTGGGTGATTATTGCAGTGTAATTGTATGCATCAATCCATGAATCACATCATTGGCCATTTAAGGAAAATCAGATTGAAGATAAGAGGAGAAGGAAATGAAAGAGGAAGATTTTGCTATATATTGCTTTGCTAATATATGTTATCATTTAAAATGAAGGTGACAGCTGAAATGAAATGTTTTTTATTGAGCTAATTTTTAGAAAGTATTTGTCATATATTGTTCAGAAGTATTAATCGATTTAGAAAAATACACTAGTTTATAATTTTTGGTAAATGTCTTCAGAAATCATGAAAGTATAATTACACATTCTTCTATGTGTGTTTTGAAGTTCTTGCTATAGGAATGCAGCAACCACATGTCCTGTATTGTAGGAAACAATTTTTCACTATTATTGTGTGGCTCATAATATAGGATGTTTTTTGGTTTGTTTCTACTTTGTTTTTTGTTTGTTTTTGTTTATTGTGGAGGGCTTTGTTTATTACTAAATAACTGTCACAGATATAATACACATGATTAATAGCTCACTAGATAGTCTTTCTCAGGATCTAGGAATGGAGAGCATGTCACTTAGAGATGTGTAACGGACTGTAAGAAATGGGCAGGTGCAAGAACAGCCCCCAACTCCCCACCTCCATGTACTATAGACTGTGGTACATTTTTTTCTTTTTAAAGACCCCTCACTCTTATATACTTTCCTGTCCATTCAAACCATGAGACTCAGTTTTTGACCACCAGGGGTAAATACATAGTGTGTGTGTGTGCATATGCACAGAGAGAGAGAACAGAGAGGCTAAATTGTGGGTAAAGGTTTTTACCTGCAACACATTGTAGTACTTGGTTTAAATGAAGCACCTTCGTAGTATTAATATATTTATTTTCCTGTATTGCAACAGATTTAGCTTTTTCCCAAAACTTTCATTAATATATAATTTGTTTTTTCACTCACTTAATATTGTGCCCTTAATATGTATCAGAAGCTGTACTAGAAGATTAGGATAAATTTATGAAATATTCTTATTAAAGAAATGTAGTCCCACATATTTTATGTGCCCTTCTACACAAGTATTTTTCCTTTTCCTCTTCCCCCTAAAAACTATGCATTTTTAGCAAACCAGAAACCATTATAAAATGTTCCTTTATGTTTTCTGCTACCACCTACCTTTCCTTCAATACTTTATTTTGACTTTCAGCCCTCCACTCTTGTTTGATAGATTTGAAATAGAGTTACAAGAATTGTTAGAATTATATAACATAAAGGTCTCGAAACAATGGAAATAGAGAATTACAGGTTGAGCTATTTATTTATTGGGAAGCACGAGTAGCCTTCAAGTTTTAAGAGTGTATTGGATATAAGCTCTGAGAAAACCTTATCCAGGAAAATTAGGTGAGGCAGCAGGATCCATAGCTGTGAGCTCAAATAGGAATGGAGATAAGGAAAGATCTAAAACACAAAAGAATTTTGAATAGACTCATACAAATACAGATTTTAGGCTTTGGGAAATTATATCCACTTTTAGTCTCTGAAGTTCTTTAAGCAGTAACAAGAAAATATTTTACATTCTATATCTAACATAGAAAATTATAGTTGAGGAGACATTGGGATTGAATTTCAGTAAAATGGGTTCAGTCAATGATGGTGACATATTGCTAAATGAAAGCAAAGCATGTTAGCAAATAGGTCATTCAGTATGATGCCTTTTCTATAAAGAAAAACTGCATTATACACACACACACACACACACAATCATTTTCCTATTCAGCATTTAACTTTAGAGAATCTACTATGTGCCAGGAACTAGTGATGGGCACAAGGAAACTAGTGATGGGCACTTTTGGAAAAAGTGATGGGCACAAGGAAAATAAGGTCTTTCCTTTCCAGTGGAAGGAAAATGACAATAAGGAAAAGTAACTGTTGGCAGATGCCGTCCCTCAATAGTTGGTTCATCTCTGAAAAGAGTTCTTGAACCTCCATGATCTGGACTGTTAGATGACCTTTTCTGGTTAACCTCTTCTGAACTTCTGTAAGACACTGTGAAACTTACACTAAAATTTTCTTACTCTGTAGATTAAATGTGTACCTATGTGGTTCTCTCATTAGACTGGTAAGTCACTTGTCCCAACTGAATTCTCAAGGCCATGCCATATAAGATATTTGATATCTTTTAACAATGGAATAATAGCCACCCAAACACCATATAGTATATTATCTGTTTCTGAAGTTCTATTGAAAGAAAAGATGAAGTCTATATTTGGTAAGTCACAGCAAACTAATGCCAGGACAGTGCAATAAATATTTTTATTGTCCCTTATAAATTTTGGCTGAATAAACTTGTGCTCCATCCTCATGTTCTTCTCACCTCTTGCAGTTTCCTATTTGCAAGATTCCAGCAGTTCTAAATTTTCAAATTACTCATAAGGTCAAGTATGATGATCTGTACGTCATGGTGGCTATTAATGGACCAGCACAGGCTGTGTATGCTTGGTATGCCCAGGATAACCAGAGAGCTGTATTTGACTCTGAGAAACATGTAAAAGTGTGGTAGGCAGAATGTGGCTCTTCCCCCAAGGTGGCTATGTCGTAACCTTCAAAATCTGTCAATATGTCATGTTATATGGCAAAGAAGAAATAAGGTTTTGAATCCTCCAGCTTTTAAATAAAGAGATTTACCTGGATTGCCTAGGCAGTCCCAATAAAATACCAAGATTTAAAAGTAGAAGAAAGACACGAAAAATGCAGGACTAGTTGAGATGAGGCAGCTCAAGGTTTCTAGTTTTCTAGGCAACCATGAACCAAGCTCTCTAGAAAAATGGAAAAAGCAAGAAAGCAAGCAGATTGTGCTGTAGGATAGCCAGAAAGAACGCAGCCTGCCAACACTTTGAATTTTTTTTTTAATTTTTATTTTTTGGTATTGGGGATTGAACTCAGGGGTACTTGACCACTGAGCCACATTCTCAGCCCTATTTTGTGTTTTATGTAGAGACAGAGTCTCACTGAGTTGCTTAGCACCTCCTTGTTGCTGAGGCTGGCTTTGAACTCGCGATCTCCTGTCTCAGCCTCCCTAAGTGCTGGGATTATAGGCTTGAGCCACCGTGCCTGGCTAACACTTGGATTTTAACCCTGTGAGACCAATTTTGGATTCTTGACCTCCAGAACTTAAAGATTTTTTTTAATTATGTTGCTTTAAATCACTAAATTAGTGGCAATTTGTATCAGCAATACAAAACAAATACAGGAGAAGAGGGCAAAAAATCAGAGGATACAAAGTCAGACAGAAAGGTTTTTAAAGACCACTAGCCAGAACACCATGAAGACTTTGAAATTTATTGCAAGTGAAGTAGGAAGCCATTGCAGGGTTTAAAATTGGAGTGTATTAAAAGGTGTGGAGGGTAGATTGGGGGCATGACTGGAGGGTATCACCTAGGAAAAAGTATGCAGGTAGAAAAGAGAAGAGGGATAGAAAAAGAGGAGGAAGCAACATGGAAAAACACTGGAAGGGCAAACCATATGCTGCCAGTAGCTATTTTTGGTAGTGACGTGACAGATGATTTATGTGTTATTTATTTATTTATTTCTGTCTTACAAGTTTCTTGAACACATTTTCCATGGTAATTAAAAAGAAAACAATAAGTGGCATAACATATGGAGAAAAAGACAGCCACAGGTTTAAGATGTTAGTCCCTCCCTGTAAAGAGAAGACACAGTGAATGACTCCAGAATGAAATGGAAACCAGAATCCATGGGAAGATTGTCTTTTATCTGTCAGGCTTCACCTAGACAGGTGCAAATAGAAACTTGGCACTGAGATAATTTTATCATGTACCTGCAAATTCAGGTAAACTGTTTTTCTTAACATGACTTCTGAACAGTTTTTCTATTTTTATGTGACAGAATTTATAAAATATTATTTATTTAAAGACTTTTTAATAATTGCTATTTTATTAAGTATAATGTGTGCGTGATACTAATAATGGTCAACAAATAGCTAAATATCTAAGCAAAATACAATAATTTTAAACATATTCTCAAAAGACATGTCAATATATGTCCATTGAATTTTTTCCCTTTCTCTTATCCTAAGGATGAACTACATGCAATCATCTCATTTTTCTCAGTCTCTGACTTGGTCATCCAAAAAGCTGCAAATACGAGATGACTCATTTTTGATCTAGAATTTTGCATCATGTAGAGATGACCTAACATGAAACCAGTAGTGATCAAAGCTCTGCTTATTTGTCTTGCTCTTTCTTCAATAAAGTAATAGCCACTGTCAAAACCAGCATCTCTGAGAAATCTGATTTCAAAAACAGAAGCATCTCATTTCATGGTTTGAAATCAGACAGCAGGTACACAGAGGCGGTCTCTGAGTGCAGATAGGTTAAATGGTTTTCTTGGCATAGCAGCACAATTCATCCATAAGTAAGACCACCTCGGGATCTGAATTAGAATGAGCCATTTAATAAAACATAGTCTCACCTGCTGGTTTAAGGATTGATACTCCCAAAAAGGGAATGGTATAGATCTATCTAAAAATTGGTTTCCTATTTGGGGACTGAAAAACACTTCTGAAATATTCCTTTTATCTTGTGACAATTGATAAAGAAACAAATAACTAAGTTTGAATTGTCATAAAGCCAAAATATGAATATGAGCAGATACAGTTCAGCTGACACAGAATGGGAGTATTGCTGTGACACTTTTCACAGCTTGAATACGCGTAAAATAGGGTGAGAAAGGCGGCCCCTCCACGCTCCACATTCTGAGTCAGTGCTGACATAGCTGCGTGATTTTGTAAGGAAAGACCCAGCAGGAGGGAAAAACAACCACATAAATGAATCGTTTCGGACCCACCACAAACAAAAGTGAGGGAACTTCTCACAGAGAGGCACTCTTGAATTCAAACATTATGATTAATATCTTCCCAAAAAACATTCACAGTTATGTTTTTAAACCCCAAAATATTAGGCCAAAAGGACTCTTCACAAATAGAACAAATGAACTGTCATGTTTTCCACTGCTTTTCATAGCAGTGATAAACATAATGTTCAGATTTCAAAAGTGACCATTTCTTCCTCTGAGATTGTACCTCTTTTGTGAAGAAATTGAAAAGGAGGTAAATAGTAGATGCTACTAACAATTTTAAAAAGTTATGCTGTGTGAAACTCCTAAGATTAGCTCCTGCCTCTCTAGGTCAATGTTTGCTTTGTTGTCTAAAAGGACAACGTGATTTGCTGCTTAGAGAAGCAAAATGTTTAGGGCAACAGAATCTTTGTTGCCTATTTATAGGATTTGTGCTTTTCACTAGTAATGGCACAATTTTCTGCATACAACAGATAATTCATCTGAATGTATTCTTAGGATTTGTTATAAAAATATTTTAAAAATTTAGTGTGAAAATTTAAAACTCTTATCTACATCTCATAAAAGCAATTACACTGAAAAATTTTCCCCTCAAAACAAAAATGTTAGAGTTTCAGGCTTCTGTTACAGCCAGGTCTTCAGGATCCCAAATTATAGGTTCTTTCTAATATTGATAGGAGAATTTTCCCTGAGAAGGACTCAAGATTTCTAAACCAAATCCATTTTGGGATTGCCAAGGAAAAAGCCAAACTCTGAGTAGACTCATTTCAAAAATCTAGGACCCATTTCAATTCAAACAGCTTGGTCTCATGGTTACTTGAAGCTTAAGTGAATTTTTTTCCTTATATCTAGCCCAGAAATGAAGAAACTCCTTAAACTAACAAAGGAGAAAATGGCTTACTATTTCATCTCTGTATGCTTAATATTTAACAGCATTTGCCTACTTTTAGATAGCAAGATACTTTGGCATCTCCTCTTGCTGCTCAAGGGATAGCAACATGGATCTGCTATTTGTGGTCATTTTTCTTGACCATGAGTCATGGTCCACCCAAGTATCTATTAGTTTAACATTCCCTACTGAAGTCCATGGTAGCAGGATATTCCTTTTCTTTACTCTTAGGATATATGTTGTCTGGTGCTATCTATGATAAATTGTGTTATTGTCCACAAAGACTTTCTCCTGATAGAAGAAGGGATTGCATTTGTTCCTATGACCTGTTGACATCTAGTGCAACATGAGACTCTCTTTGCCTGACAGCATGTAAGCAGAAGTGATTGTTGTCTACTCTGGACAGAAGCTTTAACAGCTAACGTATAGTGTAGGTGTCCTTTTCCCACTGTCACAACAAATAGCGATGATCCAGGTAGAGGATGCCTTGTGGGCCTGGGTGTGAGGGAAGGGAAGGTGCAGATAACTTACAGTTCACCTTTGATGGACATATATTATAAGTATAAAATAAAACTCTGTGGCAGCAGAGCACTGGTGATAGCAGACACCAAACCACCAAAACATCAGGAGTATTTGTATGTTAGAATAGCATAGCCTTTTATGAGTGAAACAACATCAATATCTCACAGTTTATAGGCTTTCAGGCCATAAGTAAAGTCTCAAAATTCATCCTTATTCTAGATGTTCAAATTGAAAAAAACCAAATAATTTTATTTCAATCAACAAGTTTCTGGAATTCAATATTAGGAAGAGAGATAGGAAATTTTATTTTATTTGCACTCTTCTATTTTCCAAATCTCTTTCTAGGAATGAATAGCATTGAAAATTTCAGGCTGCTTAGAGTAACACATAGCTTTCCCCAAGAGCCTATGTTTGCCTACAGTGTGTCTATGAACATATTATATGTCAGTCTAACCTGCAAGCAGGTAGTTTCAAGTCTTCCAGCCTGGTTGCGTGTTGCTTATGATGTCTGCCAGATCTATAGCAGTGTTTTGTCCATTTTGGATTGGGATACAGCATTTGATTTGGCACATATCTTGAGTATCAATGAATGAGTTTGTAGTCAGGTTGACCATGCTGGAGTAACAAGCATGAGGGACAGAAAAATGCTGCAGATGTTTTCCTTAGTAATAATGAGATCGTATTTGCAGTGTCTCTTTTGCCTTGATCAAGGCAGTTGCTCAGCAGAGTCTAAAGTCATATCTATCTAACCTCATTATCCTACAGAATCACTTTCATTAGGGGAGGTTGGGCATTTTTAATATATTTTTATTTTCTTTTTACACTAGTGATAGAGAAAGGAGTAGTTTTAAAAACTGAATTTGATTTCTTAATGGTATTATTTTTTGTGATGTCATATTACTGTGGCTTAGATAGAAATTTATAATGTATTATTCTTTAAAATCATTTATAACAAATATCTTCACTGACTTACTGATTTCTTTTTTTTTTTTTTTTTTTGGTACTGGGGATTGAACTCAGGAGTACTCAACCACTGAGCCACATCCCCAGCCCAATTTTGTGTTTTATTTAGAGACAGGGTCTCACTGAGTTGTTTAGTGCCTCGCTGTTGCTGAGGCTGGCTTTGAACTCAAGATTCTCCTGTCTCAGCTTCCCAAAGTGCTGGGATTACAGGTGTGTGCCACTGAGCCCGGCTTATTTACTAACTTTCATGTTTTAGTAGCCCATATTGATCACTTGCAACATAGAATTTTTCTTTCTTTTTTTTCCATAGTTAGAGATGGACAGAATACCTTTATTTGTTTACTTTTGTGTAGTGCTAAGGATCGAACCCAGGGCCTCACGCATGCTAGGCAAGCGCTCTGCCACTGAGCCCCACCCGGCCCCAACATAGAATGTTTAAATATTATGAAGTGTTTACTTTTTAATCAGGATTTTAGTATGCTGTGTAATGTGAATACATACTCATACAAATATCTTACTCAATGTTCTTACTCAATATTAAGTATTCTTACTCAAATAGGTCTGCTTCTGCTTTTAAGCTTTCTATTTTTATTGATAAATCTTTACTGCATCTCTCTAATTTAGAGTCAAGAATAACTGTATCTGTCTCATTACTAATGTTGCCCTTTCCACATCCTGAAAAAAATGTTAGAAATTAGGTGGTTTTTCAAGCATGAAGAACTATGGCAACATTTCAAATTAAATTTCCATAATATCTACAATAAATACTGAGCTTAGTATTAAATTGACCAACTGCCTTCAAACCTATAGTTATTTTTAAAGCCCAGTTCTCCAATAAACAATGTGTCTTTAGAAAATTAGGAGAAATCTGTTCTTACATTCTGAAGAAGCATGCCAAAGAACAGCATGCTACAAACAGTATTCCAAAACTCTGTCGCTGTCACATCTTTCTGTCTCACTGTATGTGCTGAGGGCTAAATTTTGGCTGAGGCCCAGTCCATGTGGATGTTATTGCAATCTTTCCATTCAGGAGCAACAGTGCATATGGGTGTGGGCTGTTCTTTCTGGTAGCAGAACCAGACTGACCCACCACAACACGTCAAAGAACCTCCTGTTTGGATATGTCTGTCTGTGGGGAGGTTTCCAGCTGGTCTATTTGCTATACATTTGGATGCTTTCATGTAAACAATGAAAACATTGAGGAAATTGCCCATGGAGTCGGACTAACAACCAAAGGCTGACTTTGGCTACTCCACAAGGACGCAATGCTGAAGGCAAAGAGAGAAGAAAGGATGTGGGTAAGGTGAATGGCTAAAAGGGAAAAAACAAAGATCAGAGACAGAAAGGTGCAAGGAAGAAAACAATAACAGCTAATGGTTCAGAGTACAAGGGCACTTTATTCCCAGGACTATACAATTGGTCTGAAGTAAGGGACAGCAATTGTCCAGTTGACCTAACTACTAGATACAATCCCTGCAATAGGTAACCTGAGTGAATTCTTTTCAAATATGAATTTGAATTCAGTGTATGAAATACACCATAGGCATAACACTAAAAAAATTATTTTAAAATAAACATAATCCTTTCCTCGTAAGCAAAACAAACCTTCAGAAATAGTCTCCCAAATTATGAAGATTCTCAAATTTTGAGACTCAAATTCTTTCAAAACCAGTTCAGAACGTTGAAGGTAGAATTTCTTACATGCAAACACTATCTTTCTGGCTATGATATGGCCCTTCCCATTGCCTCTGTGTCTAATCCTAACAAAATAAAAAGCACAAAACCTTACGAAACCTACTTACAGGTAAACCTTGACTGCTGTAGCCTTGACTGCTTTGGCATTTCCTCTTCTTTGCAGACTCCCACATATTCTAACAAGATGAATGAGGAAATGAGGCAATGCCATGGAATAACACTGTTTAAAAAATGACCTGAGAGAAGAAGAGTGACTTACAAATGGGAACAGGGTCAAGAGGCAGGGATGGAAGAAAATGGGTGCAGGAAGGCTGGACATAATCAAAGCATGACACATGCGTGCATAGAAATGCCACAGTGAAACCCATCAATTCGAACAATTTGTATGTTAATAATTGCGATCATAAAAAGCGAGTAGCTTTGTGAATAGAAAGTTTAAAGATTCTAAATTTCTAAGATATCAGAACATTGTGTTTTAAATCTCACTTTCAGGTATTCTTCAGTGTCTTCTGTGTGGCTAAGATACCTTTCAATTAATTAAAAATTTAAGATGCCTTAAATCTAAGCATGTTAACTAAAGAATAATTGGGCACCATGTTCTAGAAAGCTCAATTTCAGGACTTTTGCATTCAAATATCTCTATACGCACCTTTTTCTATCGCATCTTCACCATTCCTCTCCTAGTTTAAAAAGATGCTTTTCTGTAAAGCTTTGATCAAAATCCAGCAATTGGCAACGCATTCCTGTTGACGATCTAATATGACATTAACTGTGGACACTACCCATATATTTACAGTGACTTGGTTTCATTATCAGTCGAGTAGACCATGCAATGGTGGTACATAAAACTTAACTATAAGAAAATGAATGGATACTATTTCAACAAATCTTTTTGTGCATCTACCAAATGCCAAGTATGGTTACAGGCATTTAAAACAACTTAAACATTCCTAGAAATTTCTCATTAAAAATTCTGCATATGAGAAATGGTGGTAAAAATTCTGCCTCTGTGAGGTAAAGCTAACCTTATCAGAAGAGAAACATTGAAATACAAAACTTAGGAACCCTCTGAAATATTGTGAAAGGATAGATGCTAGAGGAACCAATAAAATCTTCTATACTATCATCAGATATATTTAACACACTGAAAGTCTAGCTTTTATTCCATGTCATATTTGAATTTTAGAGTCTGTAAGGTCTAATAACTCTTCCACCATAAGTTAATAAATCTGTTTATCTAATGGACAAAATTTTATATCTTAAATCATAGTCACAGAATCTTAATGCTGAAAGAGATGATAGAGATCACATGGTCTCTCTTTCCCTCCTCCCCACACACACCAAAAATAAACATGATTTTAGAAGTCCATATGTGTATATATTACTTTATTTAGGAGAGTGTGACCAATACAGAAAGTAATCTAAGTGGCTAATGTGTTGGTTGCAGGTGAAAAAAATTTATATCATGGAGACTTTTGTCCATTGAATCATTTTTCTAAAATTGTCTGAGGTTTTTGGCACATATTTTATAATTCTAATAATAACTGAAATATGTTAAGTTATAATATGCTTATGTATTTATAACTACAGTTATTGAAACACAGTCTGGAATCTCAGAAATTATCCAGACATTGAACATTCAGTGAACTTATGAAAGTTTCTTATCCAGAAAGATTGGGGGGAAAAAAAAAACTCTTTTATAACATACTTAAAAGACTGCAAGAATGAGAATTTAGGGCAATAAAAAGTTTAAAGTATAAACAATAAGATTAGTTCTAAGGAGATAGGCAAACTTCCATTATATGGATATTTACCCAATTCTTGATTCTGACTTACACTTTTTTAAATGGAGATAGTTACCACAGAGACCCTAACTGCAAATTTTGGTCTTTTCATTTTCTTTAGTGCAAACTTTTAGTGCCCAAGCAATACTTTCTTTGTATTCTTTCACTATTCTACTTCTAGATGCCAAAATTTTCCTGTTATGACCATGCTAATTTGTGAGGCTATAGAGTTTCACAAGTTTCTCCAGTTATAAGCCTGCCCTTCCAAAGAATTGTGCCCCCAGTGCTCCATGAGGCACTTTTCAGAAGGATAGGAAGTCACACCACACAGCCCTGGGCCCAGCTGGCTCACAGGTGTTGTGTGAAATCTCTAAGAACAGATTTCATGAGATGCTTCCCATGGTGGTTGCTGAGAATGCGTCACTGTGCACTGGCACTAATTGTAAATAATGATTTGACACTGAAACTTCCTGGGTCAGTAGGTAAGGAGATCTCCAGCCTCTAAGCACTATCCTTCTAAAAGGAATTAGAGAACAACAACCCAAAAAACCCTATTCTGATTGTGTACAATTTCTAGTAATATTGTGAAAGCAGTTCCAAACATAGGTCTCCTTTTTTACTTTTTTAATAGAAAAATATCATATATTTAAGTATTTGAACCTATCCCCAAAATGCTGACTGCTGTTAGAAATACCAAGGTCAAGAATTTTTCAAATATACTAAACATGTATTTGTCTCATATGTATGTTCTTTGCTTCTTTAAATTAGCTAACAGCTCTCCACAAACATAGATGCATCATTCAAAAATATGTATCCTAATTGCATTCAAAAATAAAACACATTGATATCCATTCTTTGGCATATATTTTTTCTAGTTATATAATGTGAGTTACCAGATGCAGTTTGCCATAACTAGCAGTGTACCCAGTCCAAATGATAACTCATCCACAAAGTGGTCTATGAGATTTATTATGAGAATAATGCTTTCCTGGCCTCTGCTAAAAGACTATATATTTTATCTTAGTTCTTTGTTTTTATTCAGTTTACTATACTCAGTATGCCTTGAGAAAGATGAATAAAATGGGCAGTTTAAATGCCCAGTAAAAGGAACATCTTTATGAGACATTTGCTTACCATATCCTTCCCACTACTTTGCTCCAGTGACAATGTGAAGCTCGTCTATGATAGCAGTAATTGTGGGCAATCAATGACTTGCCTCTGAACAAGCCAGAAAGTTTCATGTCTTGTTCAACTTTGTAACACTCATGCAATGGCAATGTATTTTAGGAAGTCAATTGGGGCAGGGAGTACATACATGGTCAAATCAATTAGAAACACTTATTAGAAACTAGGGGGAAAAATCAAGTTATTTTGATTTGTCATAAAACAAGTATCATCTCTAAGGATACAATGTAAGGAAGTATAGCTAAGTAATGTTTAGGAGTAGAACTTTTCAATTCATTTTTTAAAAACAATTTTTTATCCTTTTTTGAGTGTTTTTTGTTATTGAGTTGAGATCTTTATATATTTTAAATGTTGACCCTTTATGAGATTTATGGTTTGTAAATACTTTCTTTTATTCCATTAGATGTCCCTTCTCTATTCATTCTTTCTTTTGTGATACAGAAGCTTTTCAGTTTGATGTAATCTCATTTGTCTCCGTTGGTTTTGTTGCCTGAGATTTTAAGTTTATAACGAAAAAATGTATTGCCCAGCCTAATGTCACAGAGTGATTTTCTTGTGTTTTCTTCCAGTAGTTCTGTAGTTTCAAGTTTTACATTTAAATTCATCATATGTTTCATTCATTTGCATGTGGATATCTCATTTTCCCAGCAACATTTTTTTTAAAGGACTGTGCTTTTCCCTTTGTATGTTCTTGGAACATATGCCGAACTTGACTCTAAGAGTACAGATTTATTTTTGCGCGATCCATCCTATTCCATTGGTTGATGTGTCATTTTATTTCAGTACCATATTATTTTGAGTATAATCATTTTATATTTTTAAGTGAATGTGTTGCCTTCCACTTTGTTCTTTTTGCTCCTGATTGTTTAGCTGTAGTCCTTCATATTTCCATACAAATTTAAGGTTTGTTTTTTCTGTTTCTATAAAAATGCCATCAGAATTTTGATAGGAATTATTGAATCTGTAGGCATTTCTCAAAAGAAGGCATATAAATAGCCAACAGGTTCATGAAAAATGTATTCAGCATCACTAATTAGAGAATTGTAAATTAAACTGCAGTGATATATCATTTCACATGTTAGAGTTACTATTATCAAAAATATGAGAATCAACAAGTATCAGTGTATATGTGGAGAAAAACACTTGTACACTATTAATGGGGTATAAATTAGTGCAGCTGTCATTAAAAAATAGTTTGGAGAGCCACAAAACACTAAACTAGAACTACCATATGAATCAGCAATTTCACTTCTGGATTTATGTCCAAAGAAATTGAAATCAATATATTGAAAAGAGATCTAAAATTCCATGTTCACCAAAGCCAAGTTTCACAGTAGCCAAGATATGCAATCAACCTAAGTGTTCATAAATGGGTGAATGGATAAAGAAAAATGTGATTCATACGCACAATGGCATACTGTTCTACCTTAAAAAGGCAAGAAATCCTGTGACAATATGGTTGATCCTGGAAGGCAGTTATGCAAAGTGAAATAAGCCAGGCACAGAAAGGCAAATACCACATGCTCTCGCTTATATGTGGGATACAGAAATGTCAAACTCATAAAATCAGATAACAAAATGATGGTATAAGAGATGGGATGATAGAAGGAATGTGGATTTGTTGGGCAAAAGGAATAGTTTCAGTTAGAAGGAATAAATGTTGAAATCTGTTGCACAACAAGGTGACAATATTCAATAATAATGAATTATATACTTCAAAACATCTAAGTAGATTTCAGATGTCTTACCACAGAAAATAACTTGAGTGATGAATGTTAGTCATCTTGATTTAATCACTCCACCTTGTACAAATGTGTGTAATCATCACATTGTACTCCATTAATATAATTATGATTTGTCAATTAAAAATATTAATTAAAAAGAATAAATTTTAAAAATAATAAGCTTTTAAAAATGTTAATTTTGATCTTTAAAATGAAGATTATAATAATACCCAATTTGGTTGTTGTACTGAGATAATCCATAGGTAAGATTTCATCAAAAATAGTTTCCATATTCTATGTTCTAAATGTTAAGGATTATTATTTTTATAATACTGAAAAGCACAAAGGCAAAAAACAAACCATTCAAGTAATATAACCTAGGCATGTTACCTCTAATAAATTTGTACATATTTTCCAGCAATTTTTTAACATACACACAAACATAAGACATATATATATATATATAAAACACAAATGTAGAATATTACTGTGCATATAATATTACATAACTGAAATTTTCTCTTAAAATATACCTTGCCTATTTCTTTCATATTATTCATGTATTTTAAAATAAAAGATTGTGTTGGCATCATAATACTCTATCATGTAAGTATACTATAATTTATTTAACTCATATTTTATCATGTCTCTATTAACTGATAAAATACTTCTCCAAAAAGTAGAGTAACAAAAGATGCTGAATCAAGGGGAGTATGTACAATGTAAGAAAATATACATTTCAACAATTAAGCAGGAATGATGAACAGTTTTACGTGCTTTTATTATAAGGAACGGAAATTCTGTGGGATCATTTATTGGAATATTTCCTGCCATTAAATAAAAAACTCAATTTCTACCAGTGGCAAATTAGGTATAACTGTGTTGTTAAAAAATAAAGCTTCAACTATTTATATCACACAATATGGATTTTATATCATATAATTTTTAAATGTTAAAAGTAAAATATCCCTTGTATACTAGGTCTATCACTGCATAATTATGAAGTAGCAACTGAAAGCATAAAAAGCATTTCAGAACTTCTTTCATTTAATTCCTTTGTTCTTTATGAATTAGGAATTAAATACTCAGCTGCTATACAAACACTTGAATAAATGACAGCCTATTATGATATTTACAACTTGAGTTGCCCTAAAATTTGGCTGGATGTATCAGACCATGTTAGTTATAATTGTATTTGGAAATGTGTTTCCAAACTTCTGGAATTCTTCTACTCTGTTACTGACAAGACATCACTGACATTGTGCAATTGCTAACTCCTGGGCTGTTAAGAATTGCTAGTTGATTTTATTAAAAGACACTATTTGTTGTAGCTGTTTCTTGTCCGCTGTCAAATATCTGAGATAGAGGAAGCACCGCCTTTCCAATAGGCAGAGGCCTTGTGTGAATTGGAACTATTAAAAGTTCCACACATGCACACCATTTGACTCATTCTACACATGCTGCAATTAAGTGTTTGCTAAATGTTGCTTTCCTCTCAGAATGAAAAGCAATTAGAGGGAAAATTGTAAAAAAGATTTAAGTGTAAGCTTGGTTTAGCTGAAGAAATAGACTCATGTCAAATTGTGACCAAGGATTATGTGTTTCATTCTTTGTGGAAAGAGTGTTCATAATCAAATATTACTTCAAGCTTTCATACAAAGAATTTTTATTTTACAACAACTCTATATGCCTATAGCAAGAGTTAGTACTATAAAGGTGTATGAGATATGGCACCTGCCTCAAAATGAGAAGATGTACACATTTAAAAACAAAGAAAAACTAGGATGCAGTGTCAATAAGCTTAGAAGTACATTCAAAGTAATGGTTACCTATAAAGTGTTAATTACTTCTGTCCACAGGTGACAGAGGGATGCTTCAGAGATGGTGATGTTTAATCTGAATTTTAAGTAAGGAAAAAGAATTTATTTAGGGTAATGGAGAAAGCTATTATATTACAAACCACATTTGTAATATAAATACATACACAGAACTCTCTAGTGAATGTTTATGCACCTCTTCTATTTCATATGTTGAAGGCTAATGCCCAATGTGATGAAATTTGGAGGTGGGGTTTTTGGAACATAATTAAGTCTAGATGAGATTGGGAAGTTGGAGCTCCTGTGATGAGATCAGTGCCTTTATAAGAAAAGAAGGAAACCTGATATCTCCCTGCCATGTGAGGATATTGCGAAAAGACAGTGTCTGCACACCAGGAAGGGGGTCACATCAGATACTGAATCTGCCCTTACCTTGATCTTGGACATCCCAGACTTCTGATCTGTGAAAGGGAAGTGCTGTTTAAGCCATCCAGTCTATGGTGTTTTATTGTAGCAGCCCTAGCTCAGACACACATAAAGGAAAAATCAGCAGAGAGTGAGAAACTCTAAGTCTGAAGTTAAAGAGGAAAGGTACAAATTGATGAAGATAACACAAAGACAAAAGAGAGTAGTCAGTTTATAAAGGGATATTTATGCTATGCAGACATTGTTGAATTTGGGATAGCTTGGAATCATTGCATCTTTTTGAAAAGTCATTTGAGGAGGTCTGCATTTTATTAAGAAAATTTTGGCTAGCTGTATTAAGGTAGGACTAGTTGTTGTCCAGAAGAAAAGTAGCATAAAATTTGGAGGCTTTTGCTAAACACAGCATCTATCATTTCATGTTATCTTTGAGGAACTTCCTAAGTACAGTGCCAAAAGCCAAAGAAAGAATATGAATCACGCAAATGTCACATTCTTTTGAGGAGCTGTTTAGGAGCAAGTAGTCAGTGACCACATAAGCAATCCCCTTCTACCACAATCCTGGAAGAGTCCTGCAAATGAGCAAAGCAAATTATGATACTCTCATATCAACTAAAATCCCTCTGGTCCATCAGAAAGGGAAATCACTGCTGAGGTCTAGGAATTTTTTCTACAAAGCAATTAAAATTTCAATAATTGAAAACCCTCTCAAAAGTCATTCCTACTGTAAAATTTTAAGTAATTAGTTCTAGATATTGCCATATTGATCATCTATGGATACAATATTAGTAATATCAAGTGTTTTTTTTAGCATATACACACATATATATACACCTACCTCAATATGAACTGATAAAAAATAAATAAATGAAATAAAGGATGATGTTAGAACCACTTGCTCATAACAACTGTGTGGTATTATGTTTGTTCAGTTTTAGAAGATATCTTTCACAAGACACCTTTCACAAGAAGAGAAATGAACTTATCAGTGGTGATATCCATAGTATTTATTTGTGTACAGTATTTCATTCAATTAAACTGTATTTTCTGAAGCATTACTTGGAGACCCACTGATGTCATGTTCAAGAATAACACCAATATCTCAAATCATTCTCAAAATATTATTCTAGCCTTGCTGTTACTAAAGTTGTGTGAGAAACCAAAGAACTTAAGTGCTTGCGATATACTTATATTGGCTATAAAGCAATTAACCTGAATCGACAAACTACAATTGCACATCAGTTGCATGTCCTTAATTCTATCGTTGTATTTGAAATGAGATTGGAAAATATATCATTATTACATATCCTGCAGAGAATCATTGCTGTACTTCTTATAAAATTAGAACTAATAATGGGACCAACATGTTAAATTACCTTATCTTCAATTCTAGTTCGGGTATATCGCATATTTTAACTGTTAACAGAAACATCCTTTTATTCTACCATTTTATCTTCTCCCTCAAATAAGTTACTTATTCACAATACTAAAATTCACAAATTCTATAACCTTTCACTTTCAAAACTTTGATATTCAGAAATCTCTCTTTGATCTGAAGATACTTAGGCAATAGTCATTTCTACAAGATAAATGAAATTATTAAATAGTTAGAAATCAAGGTGAGCTATAAACATTTCTTGGTTCTTGTAGGATTTATTTTGTTATACTGAAACACTAATGAGTCTGAGAGAAAAAGCTTTCCATCTGGTTTAGACAACAAAAGTAGAGTGACAGTTGATACAGTTAAGAAGGTGCTAACAGCCTGGCAGATAAAGATAACTACTGTGCAGTGCAGGCTTCTAGTAACTGTGCAGAGCTTCATCAAGGCATAATCTCAGTAGGAAAATGGTTGGAAAATATGTTTTTTATGACCTAAATCTTTAAATGTTCTTTTATAGTTTATTGTTATCCATACACATTTTAAAATGCATTCCTTTTTATCACATGATATTTTCCTTCCAACTTATAATTTGACATATATGTCTATGATAATAAAACTACCTGGTGTTTGTGTAGAATTTCCATGAAGACCTTTAAGTGCTGAAAATCTGTAAACAAATACCTTGCTCACCTGATTATGACACAAAAGGTCATACTCTCATGTACATTTTCATGCTGTTTTCTAAATTTTTTTAATACAATAAACAACAACCTTTAATGTAAGGCATTCAAGACTATAGAAACTGATATAGAAATAGGAAAGTACCATATGCAATTCCATGACCAAAATTTTATGTTTCAACAATTCTCATGAAAATAACCTTAGCTGAGCACAACCTTATTTGAATGTCCACTAAGTCTCAGACTGTGAATGTATTATCTCTTTGAACAGCTCTATGAAGTAAATGTTAGTCCTTTTTTTTTAAATTAGTTTATTTAGTTTCAAGTCATAGTACATATATAGAGCTCCATTATTCATCTAGTTCTGAAAATCAGCGTACTATACACCTTCACTTCTATTTTTTCTGGGAGATTGTACACAAAAGACATAATTAACAAGAATTACTATGTTTGTAATCTTATTTTCCTCTTCAAATCAGATGAAATTAAGTCACAAATATGAGTTTACAACACTGTATGCTTGTGTATTTAGGTCAAAGTGTCAGAGTAGAAGAGAAAAGTTATACAACTACAGTACTAACATAAGGGTATTATTGTATGTATGCATGCTCTCTCAATACCCAAAATAATCAAGAATACAAGAATATCTCTTCTGCTTTCTTCTCCCTAGTTAGAAAATGCTGGTGTTTCATTCTAAATAAGAAACATAATATGGTTAGATTTTGGAAAAGCCTATTTGTCTTTACTTGTATCCCTTAGATACTAGTACATACACAAAAAGAATAATGGTGAAACCAATTTATAAGAAGCTATTTTCTTTTTTCTCTTATAAATCCTAACTAAGAGCTTTTGAATTTGGGGCATTTAAGCTGAGAATACCTTTGTTGTAGTGCCTTCTTTCAGAGCACTCAGGCCATGTGCTTTGCTATTATTTTAGAATGGTAATGCTTTCCTTTTAAATGATTCTTTCCTTGCCCCTCAAAGGCCCCATTGTCTGCCCAGGATCCTCAGTTTGGTTGCTTTTAGCCCCTGATAAATTAGTAATGGAACCAAATCAGGAGGCTTTGTGGCCTCTGTGCCCTGTTATTAAATTGTGGTTTGGTGCTAAAATGTGTGCATACACCACAATCTCTGTAATGACAGGTAACTGTTTGACTAATTGGACAGGACTCAATAGAATCACAGAGCTACAAGGACCTTCAAGATTCTTTTGGTCTAATTATTTCATATTTTCAGGGAAGACTGAGGCCTCAAAAGTTTAAAGATTTGCACAGGATCATAAAACCAGTGAGCAACATAGCTTGAACTATTATACAGTTTGCTTCTCATGTTGTCTTTGAATAGGAGTTCAGGTTATGGAAAGTGAATTTTGATTGTGTTACATACTTTTTCCAAAAATTTATGAGTCTTTAAAAAATGTTTTAAATAATTTAAGTCAGTTTTAATTGCTGGGTCAATAATTTTGAAATTATTCTTTATTCATAAAAGAATTTGTATTCCTGTAAGTCTGTTTTCCTCGAAACTTGTCATTTTAAGTTTTCCCTTCAAAGTCTGTACCTATGTTATATCAGTTAATGTTACCAGTTTTTAAGGCAGGTAAGGAAAATATTATTATCTATATTTTACTTATTTCTTACCTGAACTTCAATAAATATATGTCTGAGCTTTATCTCTTTGAGAAATCTCTTTTTTATATCCCTTCGTACTTCTCGATTGTCTATCTCACCCCGTCCCCGTTAGTGACTAAGAACTTTTGAAGACAGGAAATCTTCTGAAGCATCTTTCAAGACCCCATAAGTTCTAACACATATGGTCACAAATAATAGGTCTTCAATATGCATAATTAGTAAATGACCAGATGATTTTCATTTTTGCAGTAAGAGAATATATTCATATAAAAATTCTCAAGACTATATAAATAATTAGAAGAGATAAGACTAAAATGAAGTTTTTGTTTGTTTACTTACTTATCATTGTGCACCATAGGAAAAGGCTGAGAGAATATGTGTCTTACCAGTAGTCCCCTCCTAAAAGAAACAAAGTTGCCCACAGTGCTTCCTGAGGAGTCAGTTTTTTATGGATCCCATGTGCCTGTCCGCCCCAGCCAGACCTGATTGGTTGATAGGATGGGAACCGCCCTGACCCATATTCATAGGACAGACCATAGCCTTAGCAGTGACTAGGAGCTGAAAGTCTACATAAAGAGGGGCAGAGGAGCTACCATCAGCTACCTTACAGTTCTATACCATCTAGAACTGTAAGGGAGCAGAAGCTAGGAGTAAACAGGGGGACCTATTTGGAGTCAGAATGAGAATAGAATGCGGTTTGTCTACAGTAAAAGTGGAGATACCTCAAGAAACAGCAGAGAGGGTAGCATAAGGCTAGAGCTGCATTGATTTTGACAACTTTACTTTTCTGTTTCCACTGCCATCTACATGCATATTGAAAGTGAAATTCCTTTATCATGAAATAAACTAAATATCTTTCTCTTGCAATAAATAATGAAAGTCTCATAATGATCTTAGCGAAAGGCATAGAAATCAATTACCCTTGATTCAGAAAGGTCAGAACCTTTCTATCTTGCCATAATGCCCACCTGTTAATTCTCTGTCTCTGTGATATGAAGTATTACAGGATTTTAGTAAAATAGTTAAATATTTGCCACCCATTTAAAGAAAATATATTCTAAAATGTTTGCTAAATAATTGATTTTGAGATTTATTTTGGACTCAAATCATATTAGGATATTTCTCAGGAGTGAACATAAAAACTCTCCAACAAATAAAATAAGGAAGAGAAATGCATTGTATTGAAATAGTAAATTTCTAAATCCATGAACTACAATTCAATGCTGGCTGTTTTCAGCCTTGCACTATTTCCTCTGATCTAGCTATTGTCCTGACCTGGAATGCTCCCACTCTACCAGAATATGAGGTCGCATTCTGAGGATATTTTTGATTTTTATGAGACTCAGAGGTAGAGTGAGGGAAATAGTGAATTCAGAGAGAGTCCATGAAAGACTGTAGCTTTCAAAACTATACACTAACTGTGGCTCATAGCCACGAAATGTTCACTAGTTATATTGTCACCTCTAATTCAGAGCCAAATAAACCAATGAAGTTGATTCTTGGCAAATCTGTGAGCCAGTCTATAGTGATTTTAAAACATGTCCTGAAACTCTTTGATACTGTTCCCATTAAAAATTGGAGTTTAGTTCTCCTTTCCTTAAGTGTGTTATGGACTTAGTGGCTCACTTCTAGAATAGAATGAAAGACGAATGAATGAATAGAATGAAAGACAAATAGTGGCATGTGACTGCAGAGGCTAGATCATAAACGACTTTATGGCATCCCCCCTTTTCCTAATTCCTTGCTCTGAGGGAAGCTAGTTGCCATATCAAGAGGAGACTCAGGCAACCATGTGGAGAAGGCTACATGGCAATGAACTAACTTATTCTACCAACAGCCACTAAGGAACAAAGGCCTTTGGCCAGTGATCCTGTGGGTGAGCCATCATGGAAGCAGATTACACCCAATTAGGTCTTCAGATGCTGCTTGATGGCTTACTTACAACCTCATGAAAGACTGAGACAAAATCACCCACCTTCAAATTCATTACTTACAGAAACCATGAGACAATAAATGTTTGCTGTTTTAACATGCTATGTTTGAAGATAATAGGTTACCCATAATACATAACTGAAACATTGCCTTTATATCTTACAGAACCACCATCAAAATAAAATTTAATTAACATTCTAATATTCACATTATTTTTCAATAACCCCTTCCCTATCAGAAGTGATTTATAAAATATCTTCTACTCAACCTGTTTAATGTATGTTCTAAATACAACATGCTTTATAGGGATTAAATGGATTTAATTGTACAATCAACATAAGTTGTATGTGCTTTTCTTTGTAAAGGAAATTGACTCTCTCTAAAACTGATTAATAATGCTAGGAATCTCCAAAGAACCTCCATCTTCTAATGTATTTCTTTTATTCATTGCATAAACTGTACTAGTTTCATTTCTAAACCTTCAAAGAAGCCAATTGGAAGAAAATATTCTTCATGTGTTTTTTTTACATTGTTATTCTAAGAATTCTTTGAGCCCTTCTTCCTGCTGAATTCTAAATCAATAACCCTGCATATGCTTGAAGCATCTATATGTATATATGTATGAATACTATAATACATATGCTGTTTTTCAACCCATGAGTTATTTATTTATTTACTTATTGTTGTAGCTAGTTCCTCCCTCGAAATAGATGCCTATACGTGATGAGTGAATCTCACACATCTTTATAAGGGAACTTATAAAGTATTTATAACCTGTTAATAGACGATATGTATGCGACATTTGTGTGTGTTTGCTATGTGTATGCATGTGTGTGTGATTTAATGTGTAAAATAGAGGTTTTTAAAATCTAGATATCAGATAGTTCTACACAGTGGTTATACCAGTAGGCTAGATCATAATGAATACACTTGACTTATTTCCAACATGGAAATGGAAATTGGGTAATACTAGACTGGTAAAATTCTGGATTTTTTTTTCATTAGCTTTAAAATTATAGCTTTAGTAGTTTCAATTTATATACTCTCATGAGTCATTTTATGCTATGTAGATATTTATCTTGTAACCTAGTTAGTAGAATTATTCTGAAATACTTTGGTGAAAAAGGATCACAAATAGAGTGCAACCCAAAGAATCATACCATGCACTCTACGTTCTGGTTATCCATTGCTTATAACAAATCAGTCAAAACAGTGACTTACAGCAACAAACATATTTTACAACTCATGGCTTTGTGGCTCAGTTGTTTGGTAATTTTTATATTCTCAGTGGCATGACTTGGTCTCTTGGTGGTTTTTATTTTGGCACCTCAGCTCTCAGGGCTGAGAAGTTAAGTTTGTCTGACTTCATCTTTCTCTGCATATAGTCTCAGAACCTCTACATGGGGTTTCTCTAGCTAAATAGTCAAGCTTCTTACAAAATGTCTCAGTGCTCCAGGAGCAGATGTTGAAAAAAGAGGTGGGTCTGACATTCTTTCCTAAGGTCTGGCCCACAGATTGGCACAGTTCAATTCTGCCTTTTCTTCTTCTCCTCCTCTTCCTCCTCCTCCTCCTCCTCCTTCTTGTTATTGTTGTTGTTGAGGTAGTCACAGAAGTTTCTAGAGCTTAATTAGAAAAGCATCTAACAAATTTGTGGCATTTTTAATCTTCCATACTTTGAGGACCTTGAAGACATTCGCTTAAACAAAAAAGTGTATCTAGATATCTCTAGAAGACAACTGACACCTCTTTTGACAAAGAAATGAAAACAAAGCCCCCTATAACATATCAGCTTGTTCAATACTAACATATTTTAATGTTGGTAGAGATCATTAATATCAAGGAACTCACTAGAGAACTCTTTTGAATTATTAGACTATATTAGAGTGAACAGTATTATTCAATTTAGTTAAGCCAATATTTATTCGTTTGTGTATTAGAAAGCAATTGAATCATTAGAATAATCATAAGATAAAAATACAGACAGACATCTATTGATACGGTGGAGTGTTGTCATTTTATTTTGAGCATTGTTGGATAAATAGTGATAGATATATTTTGGTATACTCATATTTAGAATCTCAAAAAACGTACCTAAAAGGTCAAACAGAGAAGACTCTTTACCTGTAACAGCAAAATGACATCATCTCTAGCCTGTACAACTACAAACATTCTTCAAACACAGCAATTTATGGATGCTCTTCTAAGAATTAGTCAATATATTCGCTTTCTTTAAAATATACAGCTGCATCAGTAAACCACAGGTATTTTATTTGGCCTTGCTAATTTTCTGTGAGTTCTAGGAGCTATGGATTTTTGAGATATTTGGCTGAAACTCAAAATGAAAAATGATTTTAAAAAATAGAAAAGCATTTCATTCTTTAAAAATGCTAAAAATATATGATGCAAAATGTCATAGTTTGGCTGTAATAGCAAAATTCTTAGAATCAATCAGTCAAAAATAACTCTGTTATTTAGGCGCAATTTGAAGGCATACAAACTAAAAACAGTATTTTAAAACCATCCATAAGAGCCTGGTGGCTTTGTTATACACTGGTAGCTATTTGCCTTGTAAAAATAACAATTCAGTGAGCAGAGAATAGACCACTATACAAAAAGTTGCCTTTCATGTAGGACTCAACAGCATTTTCCTACTTAGTCTGGAACTAGGGTAAAAGGACACTTCAACAATTCAAACTATTCTATTTTGCCACAGTTTTCACTTTATTATCCTCTCATAATAGGAACAAGAGCTAAGCTAAATTCATATAAACAGCTAAGTTTGGGAGATGTTTTATATATATATATATATGTCTACTTTTCCAGAATAGATGTATTTGGGGAAAAGTGCATAGAATTTTGGCTCAATCATTGACTCACTTTTTATTTATTCATTTATTTTCAAAATATTTATAAAGAACCAGCTGTGTGCCAGGTACACAGGTAGCTCTTGCCTTCAATAACTTAGAATCTAAGAAGAAAGATAGGTATAAATAGGCAGTAATACCAGTTTGAATAATGCAACTACTAAAGCCAGCATGGTATATTATGGAATACATAGGTGTGTCATATAACTCAATCACGGAGAAGTGGTGAAAGATTTCCCAAAATAAGTACCAGGAGGACATGTGGGAATTAACATGGCCAAGGAAGGACTGTGACCACCCAACACAAGGAAGGGGTTGTGAAAGTGTCAGAATAGTACAAAAAAATATATCTCGTGTGCAAAAACTAGCATAAAACCGGGAGGGTAGTATAGAAACATGGAGACCTGAGTAGTATAGGGAAATACCATCTGAACTGAGTCAAGTAAGAAAAAGAAAATTTAAGTTAGAATATGAGAGAAAGCGAAATATTCCAAACAGAAAAAAAATTCTGAAACTAAAAGTATATACTAACCAATAAAACAAAGAAGTAATCACAAGACAGACCATGAAGCCCCCATATATTTACTCTTCCTAAGAAGGCTTACTGTATGTTAGAATGAATATTCTTTATTACTTAGATACATATATATCTCATGTTTCAATACAGACCTCCAGTTTAAATTGCAATTAAAATAAAGGATTCCTTTGGCTTAAGATAGTGAAAATAAAATTAAATAATGTTGCCTAAAGTATAAAGGAAGCTCAAGAATCAATTTCCAGGAGACTGGAGTCATAAAATTAGGCAGCTCTTGCCCAATATTCTCAACATTGGTTAGTTTTCAACCTTGATTTTGAGGAATGTTCAAAAGCAAGAAAGAGTGTTGCACTTATAACTGTGGCCAATATCAATCTGGAAGACATTCTGGAGGAAGTAGTATCAACTGATTTTAAATCCATAAGTAAGGTTTATCCAGGAATAGAATGCAAAAGGTAAGAGAATTATGTTCAAAGACCAGAAGCCAAAGAGAACAGCATGCGTAAGTATCACAATCTATTTAGTATACTGGAATATAAACTGTGGATTGATGTGAAATGGCAATGGATGAGTTTAGGAAGAAAAGTAGATGTTAGAACATGAAGATACATCTCAACATCATATTTAAAGAAGGATACATCTGCAGTGTATTAGAAATATTAGTCTGGAAGGAGACTGAAAAATAATGAAATGAAGAAGGAACAATGATAATCTTAATAATATTACCTGCTGTTGATGGGTTGCAAACTCATTCAGTTTACCCAGGTATATAGTAATTGTTTAGTTTGTTTTATCAATAATTAATTTAATCTAATTTACCTCCATCTGCTGAGTAGCAGGAAACAAAAACAGTCCTATTTTCAAATGTGCTTGTCTTGACACGTAATGAATCTTTGTACATGATTCTTAGTCTTTCTAATAAAAATGTGCACCCCTTTGGAGTTCTTAGCCAACTGTCCTCCTCCTTAGATTCCTTCCAAGATATTATACTGATGTATGAGAGGAATGCTGAGGTTTGGATATAAGGTACTCCTAAAAGCTCCTCTGTTACTGCAGGAATGTTCGAGGGGAAAGGATTAGACTATGAGAGCTGTGAAAAAATCAGTGGATCAATCCATTTGATGGATTAATAATTTGAAATAACTACTGTTTTGGGTGGTAAATGTAGGCAGGTGTGGTATGCCTAGAAGAAATGGGTAACTGCAAATGTGCCCTGGGGATTAAATCTTTTCCCCCTGGCTCCTCCTTCTGTCTTTCTACTTCCAGCTACCATGAGTTAAACAGCTTTCTTCCACCATGCCCTTCCACTGTGATGCTCTGCCTCACTCAGGCCCAAAACAATGCAGCTGGCCAACCAAGGACTGAACCTCTAAAATTGTGAGCCTCACATTAACTTTTTCTCCTCTAAGTTGTTCTTGTCTGGTATTTTGGTCACAGTGGTGAAAAGCTGACTAATACAGGGAGAGTTATGACTCAAGCCACGTCTTGTTGGGAAGGGAAAATCTGACTTGTTCCATGAGATGTCCTCTGATGCTCTTAGCTCCCTGGGAAGGGGCCCTTGTATAATTTGTTGCGGTTTGCCCAAGTAATGTTCTAAACTGAAAGATGATTCCAGTTGAAAGTGGTCTAATTGATTGGACATGATTTGTCTGTAGATCTGCATATACCATCCCACATCTACTCCTTATCTGGATATTCCACCATCATCCTCTTACCATCTCTGTGGCTGTTGCTTCTTTCTCTTTGCTTCCGGCTACCATGAGGTGAGCAGCTTTGTGTATATGCATACATATATACAACACATATATATGAAATATGTAATATAAGGCCTTTGTAAAAACCTTCCAAGCTACTTCTTTGTGAAGGATAGAAAGTCTAAGATCAAGGTGCTGACAGATTTGGTGTTTGGTGAGGGCCAGCTCTTTGGCTTACACATAGCTTCTCTTTGTTGCATCCTGATAAGGTAAAAGGGCCAAACATACTCGCTTGGACCTCTTCTTTAAGGACATGAATTTCCTTGTAACCTTCCCCAAATCCCACCTCTTAATATTATCATATTGGGGAATGTTTTTAGCATATTCATTATGGGGGAACACTAGCACTCAGTCCATAGCACTATCTATTCTATAAGGTAAGCAAGATGGCACAAAGATGCTAGACTCATTCTACTCAGCACCATTGGGCTATTGGGTTTCCTTTGCCAGGTTGAAGATTCAATTGATATATCATCATCTAGGGAGTGCCTATGCTCCAGAGGGCCTCTTGTGTCCTCACACCATCTTTTAACCTACAACCAGAGAGGATAAGTCCACATTGTTTATTATTCTCTACACAACATACATTTATTTTGCTATATATAATCTTATTCTCATAACTTTGTTTTAAATTGTTTAATTAAATTGTTTAATTCAGAAATTTTACATGATGAATTTATTTCTGTTTTGGATTCTTAATGACATTTAAAGCCAATAGCTTTTCAAGAAAGAATATGGAATTTAAGCTTTTGGAATATTGTGTGTCTAGTTGTAAAGGAATGATACAGGAATATGAAATTTCGATATACAAAATTTTAAAATATCACCATTGTTTCTCTATTGAAATACTGAAATTTTATGTCTATGTAATATATGTACATATATTAAATCTTCTCTCTGTGGCTGTTGCTTCTTTCTCTCTGCTTCCGGCTACCATGAGGTGAGCAGCTTTGTGTATATGCATACATATATACAACACATATATATGAAAAATGTAATATATGTACATAATATATGTAAAGATACATATGAAATGTATTTAATTTCTTTCTTATATCCATTTTAAGGAAAAAGATGTTTCTAATCTTGTTTTATATTTGGTCATATATACAGTCATATTGAATTAATTATGAATACATTGTGTCTAAGTATAATATCCTTCTCCTTATCACTATTGAGGATATTAAGCACAAAGGCAAAGATGTCAACTCAATTCTAGTTTGTTTGTTTGTTTTTAATAAATATGTCCAAAATTTCTGTACCTCATCTACCTACTCTAGGGTATATGATAGCTAAAGTTTGCAGAGGGAAAATATCAAACTTACTTGGAATGATTCATGTCAGCATTTAGGTATTTCTACATAAAAACAGGAGAAAACCATCTATACATTATTATAACTATTGATGGAAAACTGACAATTCTAGAATAAAGCACAAGTTTTTTTTATTTCTATGATATCAAAACATTTATATTTTTACATTTTTGAACTGAATTGATAGATTTTTTACCAACATAACTATTTAATTATTTTGGTATTGGGCAACCCAACATGATGAAGAAGAAAGTGAAAGCAAAATGTCTAATAATTTAAGACAATTAAAATATGGCTAAGAGTGTCTAGCAAGTATCTAGTTCATTTATTTAATATCCTTATATTCTGCACACGTACATACTGCCATTCTGAAAAGGCTTTGTAATTTATTTAGTAAATTTGATCAAATAAACCACTAGGTACACTTAGTATATAACAGTCCTGGGCTTATTTTTAGTCTATTTGTCTATATTCATGACTCTTTATTTCACTAAATGAATAATTGACAATATTCCACTTTGTACTATGTAGACAAAATCTTAATGAGCAACAAGTCATCTCTTTTTCTGGGTTTAAAGCAAATTTTAATCATAACCTTACCCAAGTTAAATGTTAACATTTTGGTTAGTAGCAACATTCACTAAAACTGATATGTTACTATAATTTCATGCTATTAAGTGGCCATACTTAAGCCAAAGAGTTGCTAAAATTAACTGAAATTGCCTAGTTCCCTGATCTTTAATAAATCGAAGTCTTAATTATATTGGTAGAAAGTTTTTAGCCTAACTGATGTAATAGGAAATGAAGACTAGAGAAGCTGCCATATTTTACTAGTAATACTAATGTCTATTATTTTAGTGATGAAAAATGTCCAAGAGTTCTTAATACAGTGATGAACATCCTGAAAACAACAGTCAGCCTCATCTATCTCTGAGTTTAGTGGCTTATGTTGTGGATGATCACCAGCATAGTTTAATTTTAAACATACTAACACAAAATAGTAACTTGAAAGCAATTTGTTTCACTTTTTTCTTAGTAAAATTATGATGGAAAACTGTTCACCTGGGAAAATCCAAACTCGTATCATAAACATAATGCTGCTTATAAGGAGTCCTAATGATATACTTTATGAATTTTAATTTCTGTTTGGAAGTCAGCAAATGTGCATTCTATAAATGTAAACCATCTGTTGGCACCTCCTAAAAGACTAGATTTCAGTCCATCCCAACATGAATTATTTATTTTGATGAATTTCTTTCCTAAGCAAATTCAAGGGTGTGTGTGTATGTGTGTGTGTGTGTGTGTGTGTGTGTATGTGTGTAAAGATGTGTTTTAAATCTGTTTTTAATTTGCAATAATGTTTCAAAGTCAGAAGCTGCATAATTGCAAACCTAGAAGATAAAAGTACTCAACAAATTGAAGTGTGTTTATTTTATATAATAAGATGCTTATGAAATTAAGAAATACCACTTAATATTGGATCAAAGATGGAAAAATGGACAGAAACAATAAAATATTTCTGTAATTTTAGTGTCTCAATGACAATATCAGAAATTCCTATTACTTCCCTGAGAAGAGAATCTCATAACTATACACTGAGGCTCTCACATGTTCTATATTTATAAGGTGGCTGCCAAGACAAAGAACATTTTGAATATATGGACTGCACTGATGAGATTTTGAATAATTGCAAAGGATTTAATTAGGATCAACTTAACAGACTTGGTTATTGTGCCAGTATTGCGTTTTTAAATAATCCTTCTTGATAAGTATACAAAATGAGCCATTATATGTCAATAATTACTATGTATAATTTCACTTTCCACTTTGTATTTAACTTTGGCCTTTCTATGAAAAACTTCATTGGTAGGACAGAGACAATCAATGTCCATTTGTGAATCTGAATTCTGTTTCTAGAAGGAAAGAGATGGATGGCCTAAGGGATTTTTTTAAGCTATATTCAGCAGGGAATCTTAGTTAAAAAAACAAAAAAAGTCATGCTTAAAGATAGTTGTTTGAACCTGATGAACAAATTTCATGGAGTTACATTACAAATTAGAGCAGGATTTAAATCAGGCTTTAAGAATCAAAATTTTCTTGGTTTAAAATAAAAGCCTTCCAGTAATAATTTAAAAACTGTCAATTTCCTAGGAGTAGTTACATGTTTTTGTTGTTGTTGTTACTTTTTGTTTATTTATTTTTTTGGTGCGTAGTTAGTTGAGACAACACACTTACCTTAGGGGTATAAGTTCTTTCTTCTTCTTTTATCTGTTCTCTACTCCATTTTATAACATGGGAAAATTAAATCAACTGTGAAAACCTGTTCGTTTTCGTACCATACACCAAGTCCCTGCTGTACATAGACTTGATTGTGCTTATGTGTATTTCCATAACACTTGTTGCTATTGGAGAGCTACAGCTGCATTTGCCTTCTCTAGGTTTATCCCCTCCCATCCCTTTCACCCTCTAGCAATTTTTGTTCTCTTCCATTCAGGCAAATTTGAACTGATTAATGTTCTCAGATTATGAAAGAAGGCTATAAGACAAAGTAGAAGAGAATGCCCTGTTGCACTTTACCCTAATTTCAGCAATCTGCACATTTTATCTGTAGTCTTTGAAAATGTATCTTTAATTACTCCTCCAATCAATAAATCTAAAATGTATTTAATTCAGACTAATTAGTGATTCTTAGTGAAAAAGAAAAAAATACATAATGCATCAACAAAAATAATCTGTATTCTTCTCCTTATCCAAAGGTCCTTTCTCAAGCATGCTTCCTCTTGCTCTAATATACCAAGTTTCCTTATGCTAGTTTTCTATTAAAAATTGTGCAACTATATACGTGGATAAATTATATAGAATATATTTCTGGTTTACCAAAAAAATGAATGTCTAACAGTGTTTATACGAAGCTTTTCACAAAAGAAATTCTCTATGAAGGAAGTCAACTTTTACTCATCATAGTGCATTGGTTCATTCGGCTTTCCTATCCAGACACACTTAGAAGAAATGCCTTTCTTTTGTTTTGATATCATTTTAGAGTCTGTTTTCCAAATTAATAAAAATATTATATGCATTTAATTAAGAGTTCAGATAACTGAAATATCAAGCCTAATAAGAGTTTTCCTTATTTAATGAGAAGAGATCCATATAGAAAAGCAAGGAAGAAGGTATTTAATCCTGGTTCTTGGTCACCTTTCCCTTATGTTTTTCTTGATGTTGATCTAAATGATGCCTTGTCCATTGGAACTTCAGTGTATATTTTTAATCTATTTACTTCTTTCCTACATTTATTATGAGTAACCTAATGAAACCACCATCTTCTTCCACTATGCAGTAATGTATAATTTGTCTCTCAGCATCTACTCTGGTTATATTTTATCCACTTTTAATGGCCCGAGTAATCTTTTAAAATACACACATCAGATCATTTTATTTTCTTATTTTAAAGTATTTCAAATATCCATATGTTTTGGAAAATTTAAAGCATCAAAATGAAACTGAGGAAATAGTAAAATGAAATTAAATATAAAATACTATAGATTACCTTTAAGGGAGGCATCTCAAATAGTATTTAGAGGGAAATTTTTGTAAATACTAGGAAAGAACAAATATAGAACTAATAGGAAATGAGTTCCAGCAAAAAAAGAAAGTACTTAGAAAGTAGAAGTACTGGGAAAGAGAAATGAAAATTAATAAGTTAAGAAATCAACTCAAGTAGTTAGGAAAATGGCTGGGCATGGTGGCCCACACCTATAATCAAAGTGGCTCAAGAGGTGGAGGCAGGAGAATCCTAAGTTCAAAGCCAGCGTCAGCAACTTAGCAAGGCCCTAAGCAACTTAAGAAGACCCTGACTAAAAAAAAAAAAAAAAAAATTAAAAGGGCTGGGAATGTGGTTTAGTGGTTAAGCAACTCTGGGTTCATCCTTGGTACAAAAGAAGAAGAAGAAGAAAATGAGAAAATAAATGCAAATAGTATCTAAAGGGAAAATAATATAAAAGTAAATGTAGATTTAGTAGAAAATAAAAATTAAATAGATAAACAGATAAGTAAATATACAAGCAAACTAGATCTTTAAAAACTGAATGAAATGGACAAAACTCTACCAAGAATTGAAAGAAATGATCAATAAAAAAATGAGGTAAAGCCAAGAGAACATTATCATAAGGGAATTAAAATAGAAGATTCTGGCACACAGAGCTATTCCTTAAGTCTCAGGAAGATCAAGAAAATCGAAACTGAAATGAGTGCACTAAGTCTCACACTTAGTAGGATGTTAGAGGTCAATATTAAGAAGCTAGAAGTTCAGTGTATTATTTTGTGTGTGTTAAAGGGCAAGGGCAAGGGCATCATCTTAACACTGGTTTTCTCTCTTACCTTTGCAACAACTTAAAGGTTACCAGGACATACCGGTATATACCAGGGACCAAGGAAGATGCTTTGAATAGAGTGAGATGTCTTTAATTGAATTTTCTATCTTAGTCTTTACTAAGAGCATACACACATCGACTCTGCTGATTGCATTATGTTTAGTGGCAATAGGAGACTGATTAATATTAAAATATTTTAATCATTAAAAACACCTAATTAAATTATTTTATTTCTTCCAAGTCTCAAAATGGGAATGTTTTCATTTTTGTTTTCAAGTTACATCTATCTTTTTTTGAGGGTGTGTACTGGGGATTGAAGTCAGGGACACTCGACCACTGAACCACATCCCCAGCCCTATTTTGTATTTTATTTAGAGACAGGGTCTCACTGAGTTGCTTAGCATCTAGCTTTTGCTGAGGCTGGCTTGAACTCGATCCTCCTGCCTCAGCCTCCGGAGCTGCTGAGATTACAGGCGTGTACCAGCACGCCCAGTTTACATGTGTCTTTGAGTAGGATTTTTCAAGTTTATTGACTACAAATAATTCTTAGCCAGACAATGGAGAACAATGTTAGGAGAAGCCAAATTTAATTGCTTCGACACCACCCTCAAACCTCATTGTATTTACCCTTCACATCTCTTTTCTTTCATAATTGTTTTTCCTTCCATAACTTGTTCTTTTCCTGAAAAATTTTTGTTTTTTGTTAATATATAACAATCAAATGTGGGACTTCCTTTAATTTCTTTTGGCCACCTTGCCAAATATAAAAGCAAAATCTAGTTGTTTACATGTTCACTCAAGGGAAATCATGAGTATTTCTGAATATTCACAGTATTCTTTATGAGATACAGGGGAAGATGGAGTAAGGAAAGGAAAAATCTCAGTTGGGTTCTATTTTTTTTTATTTTTCTTTCTTTTACAAGAATCCTGATCGTACACTGTAGTGATTGCTCTAGAGGGAAAGAAGACATGAAGAAAGAAATTCATTTGGATATTTAGAAAGCTTTCTAAATATTTAGGAGTAGCTTGAAACAATAATTGAAATAGATAAAATACTATGTATAATGCTGATAAAATGTACAAACTTTTTCTCATATGTTATACAGTATAAAATAGGAGTATTATTGTTTTACTAATGAATTCAGATATGAATAAACTGAGACAGATTCAGAGTTGTTGAGCAGTCTAACATGTTATCTAGTGTATGCTTGTGTTGAAACTCGAATGCAAATCTGATAGTTCATCCTATGATCCTTTCTTACACTATTAATTTTCCATAGTAAAACTAACCTTCCTGGTCTACCATGTGATGTCAATATCAGAGTAAGAGATTCATCATGTCTAATAATTCACCAGCCTTTTATGTCTTTCCATATCCTCCATAAACATCTGAATATGTTCAATAAGATTCTGTTATAAGCGTGGAGAAATCCTCTCAAATTGAATCTGAAATCTATTTTGGAATGAAGCATGAGAATATGAGACAGGCATAATGCCTTCAACCCAAATCTTGTTTCCTTCCCTTATTACATAGTTATAGGGAAGTTTCTTATTACCTCTGGATCTATAGTTTTTATCTATAGAATATAGTCAATCCTCTCCTTCACATTCTTGTACTCCTTCATCTCCATGAGTTTACACAATATGAAAATGAAGCCCACATAGTACTGATTCTAAATAACTTAATGCTAGGGACATGTATAATAGTTATAATAGACAATTCATAAGGAAACCCAGAACTTTGTACTTATAACCTGGATGATCTAGATATCCATCCTTTGTTTTCTAAACATAAACTACCATTTATTTATTTTAATACAATCCTATTAACTTGTTAATAACTTATACTGGTAATCATTAGTACTTAAACCAAGGGAATAAATCTTTACACTACGTATTGTCCATAGATGCAGCCTAACACAAGATAACTGCCCAACAGAGATGTTCTATTTCAAAAGGTAGTTAACTGACCCAAGTAGATATTTTTTGCATGCGTTTTGAAAAGGAAGGCAAATGACAAGGAAAGAAGGAAAGGTGGATGAGAGAAGTGGAATCATTAGTATGGTCAGGTTGAATTGCATCCACAGAGTATATGCATATTTATGAGAGGATAAAAAATAGTTTACCCAAGCAGAAAATATTTTAAGTGAAGTAAGTGAAGGTATTTAAAAATCTCATCATTATCATCATAATATTGAAAAATCAAATCCCATGGTATGTGTTGGGGCCGGGGGGTGGGGAGAGGGACCCGGGATCCCAGAGAGATTTCAGACATAGGAGCATTAAGGATAGAAGGATTGGAAACTATAGCTATTTTTAGGTGTTAATAATCAATTATAATTAAAAATTAGGCAATGGAGTTCTCAAAGAAATATTAGACAACTCTGTACAGATAGTCTGGGGCCAGATAGTTGCAGATACAGAGGAGGACACAGGCATGTGTCAGAGGACTCCTTGAGTGACATCAGCAGGGTGGCAGAATAGGCCTTTCTAGCATTCATCTCTTCACACCAAAAGAATCAATTTCAACAACTATCCACATGCAAAAATACCTTGACAGGAGCTAAAAAACCCAGATGATAGATTATGACAACTGAACAGAATAAAAGAAATAAGAAAACACATGAGAGAGGTTAGAAGGGATATTTTACACTACTATATCCACCCTCCTCCAAAACTATGCAGCACATGGGGAGAGATACCCTTCACATGGGAAGAAGAGTTAACTGAGCATCCAACTTCCCATGTACCCTAAAAGCAGAACTAACCCCAGTCAACTGTGACATCAGGCTGGCTCCCATGCATTGAGATTCCAAGTGGGCCTCCATAGAACCAGGTTCTAGACCTGCTCCTATGTTAGACACACACTGCAGGCCCAGAATCCAGGGCCACCCCACATAAGCCTAAATATCAGGCTGTTTTTGTAGACGTAGGCAGCTGGTAGACCCCTATGGACCCAGGTGCCATGGTTGCCCATTCACTGATCCAGGCACCAGGCAAGTCCATTCAAACACTTTAGCACCCTGTTTTCCCATAGACCCAACCAAAACCTCTGGTGGAGTTACTTGGGAAGAGCTTACCTTATCAAAGATAGTTCATACAGACTGAAGAGGTTCCAATCCTTTGAAGGACAAGACATCAAAGCTAGACCTCCATGACCATGAACAATTAGGAAAACATGACACCACCATAAGTAACAAAATAAAACACAAGTAACTAATTGTAAAATATTCAAGATGTATAAATTTAAGGTTAATGAGCTACAATTTAACAAAAAATTTGATCAATAAGAAGAAAGAATCATTGAGCTGAAAGGTCATTTGAAATTACCTAGTTAAGGGGAAAAAAAAAGAATGAAGAGTGAAGAAACTTGTAAGACTTATGGGACAATGTCAAGCAAACTGAAAACACATTATGGGAATTCAAGAAAGAGTAGAGCAAGAGAAAGGAACATACAGCTTATTTTAAATAATAATAACAGAAAATTCCCCAAATATGGACAGGGAAGTGAAAAACCAGATCCATGAAGCCCAAAGAGCCCTAAACAGATTAAACACAAAAGCCTTGGGTCACATACAGGTTCTCAAAAGTCAAAGACAAAATTTGAAAGCAAGTAGAGAAAAGTGAATTGTTTCATCCCCAGAAGACTCAGTTGATTTTTCAACAAAAATCGTGTGAGTACTATAGGAGTGGGATGTTATAGTAAATGTGCTAAAAGAAAAAATAGTAATAATTCCAACTAAAAGAAATGATAACCAGCAAAAAATGATAACCAGCTGTCCTTCAGAAATGAAGGAAAGATAGACTTTCCAAGACAAAGGAAAGCTGAGAGAGCTCATTATTGTCCTGCCTTAAAAGAAATATTAAAGAGGAGTTCTTCAAGTTGAAACAAAACCACATTAACAAAATATAACTACATTTGAAAATTTAAAAATTCATTTTAAAAGTAAGAATATACTCAAATTCAGCACACTGTAATACTGTAATGAGAGTGCATATATCACCTTTAATCTAGTATAAAAATTAATAGATAGGGCTGGAGTTGTGGCTCAGTGGTAGAGCACTTGCCTAGCGTGCATGAGGCACTGGGTTCGATCCCCAGCACCACATTAGGAAAAAAAAAAAAAGAAACTAAATGAACAAAATAAAGATATCATGTTCATCTACAACTAAAAATATTTTTTAAAAAGTTAATATATAAAACTAAAAATAACTATAGCTACAATAATTTGTTAATGGATTCACAATATGAAAAGATGTAAATTATGATGTTAATAACAAAGGGTGGGAGAAGGTAAAAGGGAGAGTTTTTACATATGTTCAAATTTAAGTTATTATCAGGTTAGAAAAGACTTTAATTATAATACCTTTTACATCACCCCAATGATAGCCACAAACAAAAATCCAGGTAGAAACATAAAAGATAAAAAGAAATGAATCAGTATACTATTACAAAAAATCATCAAGTTGCAAAGGAATTGCAAATTGTAAAGTTTATTACAGTCTTCAATCAAACCACATATAATGACTGAATGGATAAAACATGAGCCAATGATGCACTATCTACAAGGGACTCAGGTGAGCTTCAAGGATATACATAGGTTAAGTGGAAAGGTATGTCCAATATACTTCCTGCAACCAAAAAAGAATCAGGTGGCTCTATGACATATGGCAAAATAGATTTTAAATCAAAGACTGTCAGAAAAGACTAAGAAGGTCATTACACCATGACAATATGGTCAATTCATCAAGAACATATACAAATTGTACATGTGTATGAAACCAACATCAAAGTACCTAAATATATAAACCTGAAATAAATACATTAACTGAACTGAAGGGATAAAGTGTCACAATACAATATTAATAGGGGCCTTTGATATCCCACTTCAACAATAGATAGATCCTATAAAGAGCAAATCAAGAAGAAAACATCAGCCTTAAACATTACTATGGACCAAATGGATATAACAGACATATGCAGAACATTTCACCCTACAACAGAATGCACCTTAAGTGCACAGGGAACATTCTCCAGGATATATCATATGTTAGTCCACCAAACAAAACAAGTTTTAACAAGTGTAAAAATGTATCATATCAAGTATCTTTTGGTCTCTTCTGCTCTTCTGACCATAGTGGTATAAAACTAGAAATAAATATCAGGAGAAAAAGTAGAAAATGTGTGTGTCTGTGTGTGTGTGTGTGTGTGTGTGTGTGTGTGTGTGTACATATACCCCAGAACAGCCATTGGGTCAAAGAAGAAATTGAAATGGAAATAAAAAATATCTTGAGACAAATGGAAATGGAACAACATACCCAAACTCATAGCTTACAGCAAACACAGTTCTAAGATGTGTTCATAGTGATAAATACTTACATTAAGAAAAAACAAAAATCTCAAATAAATAACCTAACATTATACCTCAAGAAATAAGAAAAAGAAGAACCAAATGTTATCAAAGTTAGTAGAAATAAGGAAACAAAGTACAGAGATAAATGAAATACAGACTCGAAAAAATAATAGAAAAAGTCAATGAAACTAAGTTGACTTTTTGAAAAGATAAAATTGATAAAGCTTTAATTAGACTAAAGTAGCATACAAATAAATAAAATTAGAGGTGAAGAAGGAGTTATAACTACTACCATGGATTTATGAAGGACAGCTAACAACCCAGATAACCTATGAGAAATAGATACATTCCTAAAAGCAAAACCTACCAAAAGCAAATTATAAAGAAATTCTGCTCAATCTCTTTCAAAAACTGAAGAAGAGAGAACACTTCCAAACTCACTTTACGTGATGCTGATACTAAAGCCAAATAATGACACTATAAGAAAAGAAAATTACAAACCAATATCCCTTATAAACATATATGCAAAAATCCTCAACAAAATACTAGCAAACTGATTTAAATAGCACATTAGAAGGATTATACATAATGATAAGGAGAACTTTATCCCTGGGAAATAAGGATGATCCATCATACACAGATCAATAAATGTAATGCACCTCATTAGCAGAATGAAGACAAAATCTATGTGATCATTTAAACAGATGCAGAAAAAGCATTGGAAAAAACTCAACATCTTTTCATAATAAAATCTCATATCAAGTTAGATGTAGAAGTAATGCACCTTAATATAACAAGGGCATTGCTATGGTTTGAACATGAAGTGTCCCCCCCAAATCTTGGAAAACAATGTAGCAATGATCAGAGATTAAATGAATAGATTATGAAAGCTATAACCTAGTCAATGGGTTAATCATTTGATGGGTTAATAATTTGAAAGGACTATTATACTGGATGATAGCTGTGGGCAGATAGGTTTGGACTGAAGAAAGTAGGTCACTGGGGGGATGTGTGCCTTGGGGCTTGTATTTTGTCCCTGGCACCTAGCTTTCCCTGTCTCTGCTTCCTGGCTGCTGTGGGGTGACCAACTTTTCTTCCTCACTTCTTTCTGCCATGATGTTCTGCCTCACCTCAGGCCCAGAACAAGGGAGGTGGCTGATCATGGACTGAGACCCTTGAAACTATGAAAATAAGATAAATGTTTCCTCTTCTAGGTTGTTCTTGAGAGGTATTTTGGCACTGCAACAAAAAGTTGAGTAAAACAACCATATGCAAGAAGTTCACAGCTAACACAATACTCAATCTTGAAAAACTAAAAGCCTTTCCTCTAAAGTCAGGAGCAAGACAAAGATGGCTTTTTTGCCATTGCTATCAAAGAGGATATTCAAAGACCTAGTCAGAGCAATGTGGCAATAAAAACATAAAAGTCATCCAAATTGGAAAAGAAAAAGTAAAATTGCCTTTTTGTGGGTGACAAGCACAGTGGCACACAGCTGTAATATCGGCAGCTCAGGAGGCTGAGGCAGGAGGATTACATGTTCAAGGATAGCCTCAGCAATTTACTGAGGCCCTAAGCAACTTAGGGAGACCCCGCTTCCATATAAAAAATAAAAATATCTAGGTATATGGCTCAGTGGGTAAGGGTCTCTGAGTTCAATACTCAATACTTTAAAAATGTTGATGTTGCATTTCTGTACACAAACAAGGAACTCTCTGAAAAAGAAATTAACAATCCCACTTAAAAGAGCATCAATAAACAAAATTCTTAGGGAAAAATTAACCAATGAGATAAAAGATTTGTGCACTGAAATCTATGAAGCAGAAAGAAATTGAGGAAGCTATGAATAAATAAAAAGATATTTATGTTCATGAATTGTAAGAATTAGTAGTACTGAAGTTTCCATGGTACCCACAACAGTCTACAGAGTCAGTGCCATCCCTGCCAAAACTCCAATGGCATATTTTACTGAAATGGAAAAAATAAACTTCAAATGTGTCTGGAACCATTAAAAACAAACAACCAAAACATCCTTGAGCAAGAAGAACAAAACTACATGCACACATACACACACAGGAATATTATTCAGCCTTAAAAAAAAAGGAAATACTATTTTTTGAAACAACATGGATGCACTTGGCAAACATGCTAAATGAATAAGCCAGGAACAGAGAATCAAATACTGTAGGACTCATTTATATGTAGAATGTAAAAAGGCCAAATTTCTAAAATGAGAAAGTAGAAAAGTTGTTGCCAATGGTGAGGGGCTGGGGCAAATGGGAGGATGTTGGTCAAAGGATACAAAGATTCATTTATGCAGAATGAGTAAGTTCTGAAGTCTAATGCACAGTATGGATTGCAGTATAATTAATAATGTACAGCATCAAGTTAATAGTGCATTATACACTTGAAATTTTCTGAGAGTGGGTCTTTATTGTTCTCACCACACACATAAAAGGTAATCTAATGAACCTGAATGTGGTAATCATTTCACAATTCATATATATAGCAAAACACCTTAAATACAAAGAATTTCTATTTTCTAATTGTACCTCAATAATACTGAGGGGAGGGCAGAACCAAACAACTCAGAGGACAAATCCAAGTCACATTTGATAGTTACTTCCAGTCCTTATTCCTTAGCTAGAAAACAAAAACAAAGACATTGAGCAAGAGTTCAAAACTATTCAGTGTATTTTATAATTTGTTAGTTTGTAGTGAATTACATTTTCTTCTCAGCCCAGAAAATGAGCATAGGTGTTTTCAACAAAACCTAACAGTTGTCACAGTGGCTTGGAATATATGTTCACATGTATAGATTATGTCCTCTTGACATTTGTCTCCTCCTCTGGCCATGTGAACAACACTGGCAAGGTACTTAGCACTTTTATCCCTTAGTACCTTTGAATGTATAATGGCATCAATTTAAAAAAAAATGTATTATGTAAGTATTGTGAAAATTGAATGTGAAATACTTAAAATTACATTTTGCAATTAATCAGCACTCAATAAACATTGACATTTATACATATATATTTTTTTAAATATACTAACAGAATATTTTTGAACAGTAGTAGATTCCTGGACTGATTGCAGCTTAAGCATTACAGAAAAGACAGTTAAGAAATGTCCTTCAATAAAACTTCTTTATATTAAGAATGACAGTTTATAATCAAAATGTTAATTCTTATTTACAACTTGAAATGGTTTTCAAATAATTTTATTTTCACTTCAATCTGGTTAACACATGCATTTCAAGAAGTTGTATTAAATGTAGGAAAACTTATTCTAATTTTTGTAAGTTTGTCTTTTAAAATAGCTTAACACATTCTCATTATATCATTGGTCTTTGCAAGAAAACCATAATATTTAAATGCTAAAGGCCACTTGGAGACAGCCCGCACCTCTTGGCCAGAGTATATGATAATGAGTACCTAGAAGGCTGAACTCATCCTGACTCTCTGTCCCTTTCTTTTTCTCCCTAATAATGTCCCATAACACTTTACTCATATAGAAGGGCAATATCAATAATAGAAGTGTAAATTTAAAGTGTAAATTTACTTCTTCATTTGGTAAGGTCAGATGTTTTGACCTATATCAAATGACACAGTTATCAGGGACCCCAGTTTAATTTCAAATTATAACAATGGATGTAGAAACAAAACATACAACATAAGAATCATTTTCTTTTGGTTGATTGGTTTTGTTGTTGTATCTATTTATTTAAAGAATGGGTCTTACTGTGTTGCTCTGGCTGGCCTTGAGCTCCTGACCCTACTGTCTTGGACTCCTCACTAGCTGGGACTATGAGTGTCAATCATGGTAGGGATGTAGTTTATTTTGAATCAAGATTTGACAATATTGCACACATATTGGAGGAAGAAAGTTAAAGAAAATTGAGTTCTCGAACTTATTATATAAATAGTGTTAATATTAAGAAGAGAGATTTGTATTTAACAGATGCAGTGTGCCAAGGAAATAATTCAACTGGAATTTCTTACTTCAGAATGAAATATTTGAAAAGCAATGTGTTTTGCTATACTAATGCTTCTAAAGTCATTCTTGAATGTATTTGTTTTGGAAAGTGAAATGACATGCCAGAGTCTAAAAGTATGGTTTCTCTGTTTCAAATAGTGTTTTTGGTAGATGTGGCATATGACCTTGACTTTTAAATATAATAAGTATATTTGAGTCAGTTATTCATTATTAAAAGCTAGTATCACTGCATCCAGCTGGTTCTAGGAATTTTAAAGTTATCTGTATTGCTTGCTTCTAGCCAACAGTTTTAGTCACTTGTTCTCCTCCTTAGACTTGCCTCCCTCTTGAAGGAAATGGGGCATTCAGTTCAATTCCCAACCACTTCACCTTCCAGAGTTTGGGATTACAACTGGAAAAGTTCTTTATTAAGGACCAGTTCTATTCCCTGCACTTTAATAAGCACTGGGCATAACTTTGGCAACATTTATATGAACTCAGAGCAATAAGTATATTTGTATGTAAGCCTCTCCTTTTCCATTCTTCCTCTCTCTTTGTCAAAGCAAAGGTAAATCACCTAAAAATTAACTTACTGCATTTGCTCAGTTTTTCATTTATTTACATTTAATGTCTGAATCTGATATTTAAAAAAAGAGATTATTCTCCCCATTATATCTTTCTTAATCTCCAATATTCAGGTACTGTCACCCAGTTAACAAATATGCATATACTCATTATTCACATAAAGTTCAAATTCCAAAAATCTGTGGTATTTCAGGGACACACAAAAGGCTTCATATACTTTTTTTAAAAAAAAATCTTTCATATATTTGGATATGGCTCTTGTGTATTAGCTGCTGATGACACTTCTATTGAATCTAGAAGCACTAACATCATCTTCAGTTATTATTATTATTATTGACTTGGAAGTTATGAAGGGTATAGTTGAATTCAAGAACTATGCATGACCTTGCTCTGAGGTCACCTTAATTATTTTATGACTTACTTTATGAAAAGCTGGAGTCAAAAAAGGGACAGAATAACTTTTTCTCCCTTCAGGTTGTAATATAATTTATGAACAACCGTCAGGATTTGCTCAAAGTATTTCCACAATGTAAGATATTGCTTTGAAGGGCCTGGGTGGCATTACTGGATGAATTCTGACCTAGATTCCTAAGAGAAGCAGGTCTCACAGCTCTCTGCTCCTTCTCAGACAAACAGTAATCTGATTCTCAAGCACAGAAAATCTGTCCTGATTTGTGACCTTTTCTGTGAGTGATATAAGCTTAGCCAAAGTAGAGACAGAATTACCTCTTACCTTGCAGAAAGTCACACTTGAGGTCACTTTCAGGACAATGTAAGGACAGGTGCCCTACTGCTTCTTTGCCCCGTTAGGCCTTTCTGTTTGGCTGATTTATCCGTCCTAATACACACCCTGCACCAGTAATTCAAAGGAAACTCATTCTACACTGGAGATCAAGACTGGTAACCACTGGAGACTGGTCTTTGTGAAGGAAAACCGTCAGCCTGCAGGCAGGTCAGGGACTAAGGCAATCAAATGAAATCAGATAAGGTTTTCACATTCATCAGGTATCATCTGCCTAATAAATATAGACTGAAGAATGTTCATTTGGCTCTTTTATATAGATATGTTGAAGTACGGCAATACTACAGGTCATTTATTATGTCTGTTGCTTCTAAAAACAATTTACTGCAAGGTATTTTCTTTACTATGTAATCATTAATTTTTAGTCCTTTTATAATGTTTGTAAAATTATTCATTTTTCTTAATGTTTTCTACTGTATTTTGCATGTTATATCTTCAATATTATCCTCTTTTCTGTTCTTGTCTATGTATATTCTTCTAAAATACTTATAAGTTCCCTGGAGTTCAGGCAAATAAATTTTACTATTTGTTTATTTTAATTATTTTTCTATATTTAAATAAAAGCCCACCAGTTATAGCAAAACATTTTCATGTTCAATTAAATAAAAATATGACTTATAAATTACAATATTTCTTATTTTCTCATTTCCTATTCCTAACATCTTATTTTTAGGACAATTTTATGACATTCCTAAGGTCTGTACAATATTACTTACATGTCTTTATTCATTCTAAACAGTATAATTTGAATTTAAGAATATACTTTCATATTTAATTACAAAGTACTAGAATTTGTGTAGAACACTTCTTTACAAGGTCTTCACATGGGTAGTGAAGGTAACAGTCACACATAGGAGAAATTATGTTTTCATTACTAAATGAAGATTGAGCCAGGCACAGTGGCGCAAGCCTGTAATCCCAGCACTTAGTAGACAGGAGAATCGCGAGTTCAAAGCCAGTCTCAGCAACTGCGAGGCACTAAGCAACTCAGTGAGACCCTGTCTCTACGTAAAACACAAAATAGAGCTGGAGATGTGGCTCAGTGGTTGAGTGCCACTGAGTTCAATCTCCAGTACCAAAAAAAAAAAGAAAAATGAAGATTGGACTGATAATTATTTTTATATTGTGAACTTTTGTTTCATATATAGTGATGTACAATTTAATGTTATCATTTATAACAATGAAGATAATGAATACTTTCTTTCATTAGATGACCGTTGGGGCTGGGTTAGAAGAAAGCTCCATATATTTAATTAGCTCTCTGATAGGATAAGTCTAGACTAGAACACAAATTAAGTCACTTCTGGGCTATTTCTTTGTTTTTAAGTACTAGTAGGCATTTATGAGTGAGAGTCAAACAGGAGAACAGAGCTGAATGGGCACTAGGCCATATCAATGACCATAGCTACTCGAAAAAGATAGAGGGAACGCTCAGAAAGGTTTGTGAAGTGATTAACTCCCAGGTTCTACAATTTCACTAAGGGGCACATTTAGAATTTTTTCAAAGACCTCAGAAGCTTATTATTCTAAGCAATAAGCAGTTTCTGTTAATCTTTCCAACCATTCACTGTCACTTAGCTTATTAAGATATAATTACTTGGTGACTGAAAGATAACAATAAAGAGCAAGATGTCATAGCAGGGAAGCAGATGCTTCTAGCAACTCACTTTTTCTCTCTCTATTGCTATAAGTAAATAGGAATCCCAAATGGCAGAAGTTAAGCCTTTTCACTGAATGGCTCTCTCTCAGGGAGGGAATAGAAGGTAAGGGGGCACTTTCTGACATTTCTGATTGAGGAGCTTGAAAGAGGGGGGTAGTTTAGTTATCCAATGGCAGCTCTGATATTGATTAAAAAAAAAAAAAGTATGCACTTAGGCTTCTTAGGAGAAGCCTGAATGGCATGGGCTAAAATAAAGACATTTTGTTATTTATCACTTAATGACAGCATAAGTACTCCAAAAAAAACTTTAAAAATAATTACGGTTGTGTTTAAAAATTGACACTTCTTGATTGGGGTACAAATCAAATGGATTATTAACTCTATGATTTTTCACAAGCACTACATAGTTTCCATTGAAAATTTCTTTTACATGGAATCTAGGCATTAAGGGGTTAGTAAATTGTTTTTTGTTTATTTAATTGGTTGGGGGTTTTGTTTTGTTTTGCTTTGTTTTGTTTTGTTTTAAATGGAAGGATATGTAGTGTTTGGAGAGAAAATAATGAAAGTTATTTGGCAGAAAAATAATTTGTAGTTAATGGGAACTTGTATGCTAATATATAATTGGTAAGGGAAAATGTAGAACTATATGTACCTCAATGTGTTATTACCTAGTCCCTCCCTTTTTCCTATCCATTGATGTTTAACCAAAATTTCATGTATAGTGGCTATTAAAGTAACATTTTCAAATTATTTTCCAATCATATCTGCATGTCAACAATAACAATTAAAATCTTTTCCAGCTAGGTTTAAAATTAGTAATATGATAAAATAGATAAATCTCTATAGAATTATCTTTTTATCTTTACATTCTAATCTCTCACCTCCATCCCCTTTACCTATTATCCCAAAATAGTCAGCCTAGCTGGAGGGTTAGTTTTATCCCCAATGAACCTGGTCAGCACTATTTAGAAAATCACCTATGATTCCCTAGAGGTGTTCGACATTTAAAGAAAGAGCTAGTGATGTTCTAACTATGAACCCTCTTTCAGACATTCCAAAACGAAGAACATTTTGTATCAATTGGATAGAAATTCATGCCCTAGTCAGAACAAATTCTGAGTGGTATTTTCAACATTTTAAACTCAAGCAAGTCTAAATAGTAAATAAGAACTTTATTATAATTTTCTTTCTTTTATTATGCTCGCCAAACTTTAAGGAATTTAATAGTTTGTGATTAGTGGACCTTGCATTTGAAGGAAGAGCATTTCAACTGCCTTGGGATAATTTTGTACATTTTTCATAGCTAGGAAGGCTTAATGAACAAATTAACAAGATCTGAAAAAGGAAAATAAAAATTATTCTTGATACCCTATACATCATCTTATGTAAATACACGAAAGCTTCACAAACACATAGTATACTATGTGTTTAGAATGCAAGAGCTTGTAGCGATGTTTTGGTTTTGATTCTTTGAACTTGGTTTTTTGTACTTTCAATTTAGGTGTTGAAAATGAATTAAGAATTACTCTTTGGGCCTACCTTAGCATGAATCAGGTACTTAAGAAATAACAAAATTTACCCGGGTATAGCGATACATGCCTGTAATCTCAGCGGCTTGGGAAGCTGAGACAGGAGGATTGCAAGTTCAAGGCCAGTCTTAACAACTTAGTGAGGGCCCAAGCAACTTAAGAAGACCCTGTCTCAAAATAAAAAAAATAAATAAAAAGGGATGAGGATGTGGCTCAGTGTTAGAGTACCTCTGGGTTGTTCAATCCCTATTCACTCCCTCCAAAAAAAGAGAAATAATGTATACAATCTGTAGTATATGGAAGGACCTCATATTATCCATGAGTCCCTTGGCATAGAAGGTAAAGTTTTTGTGTCCTGAGATAATGAAATTTAATTATCAGTAGATATTTATTGGGTGAGAGGACACAATAATGATTTAGAATCACATCACACATAAAGCTATTCCTATATTATCTAATACCTCTCCCCAAAACATATTCCATACCTTAAACCTGCAGGAGGTCTAGTGCAACTTTATATTGTGAGGATTTTTCTGGCTGATACCTGGATCAAATAAATGTAGATTCTAGTATAGGCTGGGAGATCCATTGACCTTTTGACCTCTGCATATCATTTAACATAGTTACTCTTTCACTTTCCCTTTTTTTGTCCTTAAAATGAAGATGCTAATTATCTAACTAGAAAGATTAGAGGGCATAATGAATGAGTAAACGCATAATAAAATTATGAAGTGCTATATAAATGTAAGAAATTACTATGACTGTATTGCTTGAGATTTTGATATTAAAATGTACAGTAAACAGAAAATTGCACAAGACAGGCTGCCATCTAAAGATCAAACAGTAGTGAGCCATTCCAGAAAACACTTTTTTCAATTCCATTCACTCAAATTTTCAAAATCTATCATACCTATGAGCTTTAAACTTTGCTGAATACATTTTAACATTTTTTAAAACTTTTTGAAATAAGCAATAATGTTCTTAGAGCTGTAAAAACATGATGTTCCAACTGCACTTTTTATAAGCTTTGTACCCTTTTCTTGGTTTTATTGCCAAAACAACCCATGGAAACAAAAGATGCAGAGAAGATATGAAAGGAAGTAACGACTGCTGAGCAGTTATCCTGTAGATGAATAATAGACAAGTACATAAACAGATGCAAGCCTAACACGGATGCAAAATGAATGAGAGGAAACAAACAGCAAAAGCAGTTACAAAGTTAGGCATTGGGAGTGGGCATTCATTCATCTATCTCCCTTGGAAAACACTCTGTTGCTGACAAAACAAAATCCTTCTTCACTGTAATAAAATCTTTGCTGTAGATGTCTGTATCTCTTTTTCACAAGTAAAATTAATTTTTTTAAAATTTAAACTTTAAACTTAATTTGGAGACAAAGCATAATAATTTTCTTAGGTTTCATTTCTAGGATATTTCAACAAGCATCTAAAAATTAACTGAACTTTTTAAAACTAATTACCAAAACTAAGTACCAAGTACACACAGATATAATATGTAGTATATCAACTAATACTTTTTTTTTTTCTGGTACCAGGAATTGAACTCAGAGGTACTCGACCACTGAGCCACACCCCCAACCCTATTTTGTGTTTTATTTAGAGACAAGGTCTCACTGAGTTGCTTAGTGCCTCGCCATTGCTGAGGCTGGCTTTGAACTCATGATTCTCCTGTCTCGGCCTCCCAAAGTGCTGGGATTATAGGAGTGCGCCACTGCACTCAGGGGAACTAATACTTTTCAGTAGTACCCAACTGCTGCCTAAATGTATGTTCCTACTAAAACTTACGGGTGTTTATTAACTGAATCCAGTCATTTTATTTTTTTATAAATGTGTATAATTCTGAAAGAATAATAACAGCTATAATTTGCTGAGTACCTACTATGTACACTACATGGATTTCCTCTTTTTCATATCTTATAGGATTTTTGATTAGTATAATTATTCAAAAACTGTTAAACTTATTCCTGAGTTTAGACTATTCCAATTCCATAAGATTTTCAAGCTTAATAACAGAAGATACAGATACTATAACTGAAAATCTTTAGGACAAAGTGCAAAGTTATAATGGAAGAGAATTAAGAAGGGGGAAGTTTCTTTAAATTCCAACATCATGTGATGAATCCAGCTTCATAAAATGCAAGACTGCATCAATATAAAGTTAATGAAGGGCTTCTGGATGTTCCTGTACCCATCTGTGAGTTCCACAAGTGGGAGTATACCATCTCCATATGATGACTATATCTGAACAATTTCTTCTCTAGCTTAAAGATCAATGGGGATGGTACAGATCTTGGGGTACACTGAAACTTTCAGGGGAGTAGAAATGATGCCAAGAATATTTTCACCTTATAGTCTATGCCAGGGAGACCAGGCCAGCAGGACCAACTCATCACCATCTAGACACCCACCATTGTGAATATTGCCTGAGATTTCCTTGCTGGGGTCTCAACTTCAACTCCACCACCCTTCTCCCAACAGAAGACAAAAACTTTAACCCTTTATGCTCTACTATTTTGAGAATGGCAATTTGCAATTATAATTGCTAGGTTTCATTCTTATCAGAAAATATACTCCTAGAAAGGTTTTGTAGTTGAACCGAAAATTAAGCCCTGCGATTCTTGGAAACCACAGAAAAAATGAATCAGTTTTTATTAATTCTTATTTCTGATAAAAGGAATTTTATGAATTTAAGAGAAAGCTTCTTTCACCAATTTATGGGAGATATTTGTCATATGGCTGGCCACATGCATATTGGATACCAATAATTTAATGGATATATTTTAACTGTGTTAATAAAAATTATTTTGTTGGATTTTAGTGATACATATATAGTACTACAAATAACCTTTGATAATTATCATCTCTACTACTGATGACAAGATTTATGATTACTTTTAGTGTTTAAATCAATATTAAATAAGTGATTAACATTTCCTGAGCACTAACAAGATTATCAAGGAATATATATATATGTGAGAAGAAAAAATCCTAAAAAGGTTCTTATTCATATTTTTGTAAAGAGGTAAATTTAATTGATGACAATTTCTATTCTTTATTGTCAAGTTAATTAGACATTTTAATATTGTTCCATACTTCAGGTATTCACATTATAGATTCCTTCATGTAATCTATTTTGTTATAAGGCCTATTTCTAATTCGTAGTCAGAATGCCTTGCATGAATATTATGTGAATTAAAAGCCAAATGGCATTTTTAAATATTATGTTGAATAATTACAAAATATTAGAAATAAAATATATGCAATTTATACTTACTCAAACCCATACTTTCTCACCTTAATGGCTATTTGATGGCTACCCAAATACATCAGGGGATTGAATGTACTACCAAAGAGTAAATGCCTCATTTATTAGCATTTTCACAGCCCACCACTTGGAAAAGGACAATATGTGAACCAGAAGATAGTCAAAAGTAGTGGAAGGAAAGAAAGGGGAAAAAAAGAGGGAGTGGGGAAGGGAAATTATGAACAAACTGAGCATACTATTAATACCTAATTGTGCTTATTTCAATAAAGGATTCAATTTCATTTTATACTAATATAAAAATAATATATGTATATAAATACTTTTATATATATATTTTTAAACAGAGTAAAAAGATATTGTGGATTATTTTTGTAGAAATGTGCTAGGCAAGTATAATGCTGGATTGTGGGATTTTTACCTGTGGCATCAAAAATAAATCTCATTCATGAGAAGGGATTAAATGTGAGCAATCTCAGAAACAGGTTTCTCTCTATTCCAAACTGATTACTAGGATTAGTATGACAGGTTCATTTATTGGCCTACCACTTTGCCAAGATACTAAGGAAATAACAGATAAATATCACATTACTTGACTTAGGAAAATAAAAACAAGAAGTGACCATGAGAAAAATAAAAATAAAAAAAAACAACTTATTTTGAATTCTGAAAATGTCTAGGGAATCTATGTACTTATTTTCATTTTATAGTTTTTTTCATTTTATTTCAAATGTTTGAGATTTTTTTGGTTTACCAGTATAAGGATTAAAGTGACTTACACATGTAGTTGTTGGTTTGAAAGTTTTTTGATAACTATTCCAGGAAGGAGAAATTTGTAATGTATCTTTTTTCCTGGTATATAATTCACAGTTTAGAAAGTGATATTTGCTTAAATTTTTAAGCAATATAAACTGCATTTTATCTTTCAGTGAAGATTTCCCACCATTTCTAAAATCATTTGACTATAATTACAGATAGGACTATGTCATGTCTATCTGTAGTATAAATTGATTTTTCAATTTTTTTCCCATTGAACACACAAAACTGTCCTTTTATCAAAATGTATATTTTTTCCTTTTTTTTTCCTTTGTTCTTCTTGAGTGTCAATATGATAAATTTCATGATTTGGAAGATGTTCATATTAAAAGAGTCTCTGGTTACTCTAACTTTGCTATTGTTTTCTCAGTTTTGAAAGAAACAATAATCATTTTATCCTTCCTGAATTAAGTTGAGCAATCTTTTCATTTTCCTTTGAAAATTATTCTGCCTTCCCTCCTTATTTTGGAAGTGATAATCTGCCTTTTCTCTTACTAATTACTTGTTCTGATGTTTGGTTAAAGTGTAACAATTATAATTAGTTTAGTTAATGATTTTTAATTACAATTGGTACCTTCAAATAATTTGAAAGGTATATCACTTTCAATATACCTGATATACCTGCATGAGAGGTATATCATTCTTTCAATTTTCTTTTAAAATAATAATTAAAATGTATATTTTATTCCAATATTTGACAAAAAATTTAATAAGTGAATTGGTTCATTTTTTATTCATTTCAAATTCTGAACTATTAGTAGCACAAATTGTATGTGTGTATGTGTATGTGCTGTGTGCAGTGTGTGTGTGTCCATGTATGTTTATACACACAGAAGGTAAGCATTCCAGAAATGTGGATTGCTATTTATGCATATGTCTTATGTTGCCACAAAATTTTATAGCATCACATAACAGTCAAATTAACTTTAGGAAGCTCAACATTAATACACTGTATTTTAAGTATGCAAGGATAGATTAATATTTTACAGAAGTTAAAGCAAAATGAAAGAAAATTAGTTGCCATTTTCAAATACCCTGACCTGTTTAGTGGTGTTTTAGCTCACATTTCCTCATTATAGCTTTAGCAAATACCACATACAATCTGCTGCAGTGACTTTTATTTTTAAAATTTTACCTACAAAATTACATAAGCCACTGATTTTCAAAGTAACAATGATCAAATATTGGCTTTTTACTTTACTGATGAACCCTCTGATCAAACTGATATCCACTCTTTTATCCTAAAATAAGGTCCAATTTTCGAAGCCCTTCTCTGTTGTACAGAACGACAGTTTAGTTTCTTAATATCAAATTCTTTCTCCTGTTCCAAGCAAAACAGATGGTTAAGATAATTATAATGGAAATGGCATGCTGAGAAACTGTTGAGAGACCATTCATTCTTTTATTTTTCCTTTTTCCCCTTTCTAAATGCAGTGGATAAGAGTACTGTGGATGAAAGTAGATAAGAGGATGAACAAACCATACCAGTAAAAAAATTAAAAAGTGACTCCTGGGCTTACTATGCAAAGATGACCTGTGGCACACAAATCCAGTCAGTTAATCTCTCTGGTCTGTTTTCTTTTGTGTAAAATCAAGAGCAAGTCCTAGTGGCCCCTCTTTAGTCAGGTAGAAAGAATACCTGGGAAAGGTTTCTGGAATAAAAGGAGAAATCAGCCTAAGAAGAAACAAAAAGGGCTCCTGCAAAATCAAATCCAACTTACTTTTTTGTTGACCAAAAGAATTTTTATGCAAAAAGCATTTCAAATGAGTTTAAAACAGAGAGCAGAAATGAATCTGAAATGCCTACCGTATGCTTTTTCAGCACTTTCTAGCAATTATGACAATTTAGGTGGTTATGTAAATTACACAATTCTTGTAAAATGATATAATTATGAAATGTTGGGGCAGAAACAGAAAAGGATTACATTGCTTTAAAGTGAATACTGCAATGATATAAGATTGGGAATACACCCCCTCTGTCACCTTTTTAAAGTCCCTTGAGATTTTACTGTTGCCAATAGAAAGGCATCAATATAAAATTGTTTTCTGTGCACATAGGTGTTAGTAAAAACCAGATAGGGTGGCAAAATAAAATGAGAATATTTTGAACTGATTTTTTATTATTTGAATTCATATTATTAAATCATGTTTGCAAAAATAATCCATTCACATAAATTAATTTTCAAAAATATTACCTTTATTTTTAGTAAATTATTTGGAATTTGGAGTATTTAAAACACTGGAAAAAAAGTATTTATAACAAATACTTCACTTAACATTGTGTTATCCATGTTTTCAAGAAGGGCAGGAATATTTTATTACTAAGATAGGTTCAAATAGTTTAAGAAACATAAATATCCTCCTACATTTTCAGAATCTCACAAGTACTTTTGGAAAATAATGTTTGTATTTACTTTCAAATCTTTTTTATTTTCTAACTATTTTAGAAAAATAAAGTGATGTTGAATGTCAGAGACCATCAAAAGTGTCCTTACTTTTTCTCCCATGAACAGTTTCATCCTAAAGAGAAAGAAGAACACATAGCCAGAAGTTTGTAGCTCCCACAGGGCTGTTACTCACTGTGAAGATAAAAATGCCTTCTAGGCATTTTAGGGTTCTTACATGCAATCCAAAATAGGATCCTTCACACCCTGAGGTCCAGGATTTGCTCTAGCCAGGGCTTTACTAAGTATAATTGTGATAGAGTGGGGGATGGAGAGGGCTTTATTTCCAGCTTTCTTTCCCTCCCTGGGGTAAAGAGGTGAGGTGGGGAGAGTGGAGAGCTTTCCCAGTACTCTATCTAGTTCCTTTGTTTTGATAGTTGGTTCTCTATGATGCAGAGTTTACCTCTGGGACTACCATTACCCCCTACCCATACACACACAGCTTACTCTTAATATTCTTAGTTGGTGATCATCTTCTTTAGGCAATTTCTTGAGGTGCACAGAATATTCACTTCAACGAATGCAGATGCATTCCTGCTCTACAGACCACCCCAAGGATTCAGTCATAGGATCTCTAAGAGAAGAATTATAGCTGTTTTATGTGGATCTCTGAAGGGAGAGGATTTCCAGCAATCTCACCCTCTCAGACTTGTTGATATCAAAACAAAAGTTCTGGACTCAACTTCAGAGGAAAAACAAAGGGCGTTGGCATGAAATCTTGCTTTACAAAATAGCAAATATGAACATCCTCCCTTGGCTAATGTATAAAGTACAAAGAAAAAGAAAACTTTTACAGTGCTCTTCACTCAAATTTGCTTCAGATAGCCCCACTTGTCATTGGTGACCAGACTAGGGTGGAGAATTGTCTGAAAAATCATTTCCCTGCCGCTTCCTGTCTGTTCCTTTTCTTCTTTCTTTGCCTGCACATAGCTTAAAGCAAGCCTTTTTTATACATAAGCTTGACGTTTTTTGAGGGCTCATCGTGTGTTTCCTTCTCTTTTCTAGCTCTAGCCAAGACACCTAGAGAAATGATTCTTCCTTTTTGCAACCATTAAGGCAAAATAACAAGCATGGATAATAAGCTTGAATTTTCTTTGTATGGCAAAGACAAAATAGTATTTTAAAGACATAATCACATTCTTCCTGTTTCTCTGGATGTGGTCTAGATCATATAATATTTGGAGCTTGGATACTGACATATTGGGGCTTGTGAAGAATTCTTACTAATAGGGTGGAGCCTGGAATTTGTCCTTATAGCAGGCATTCGGGTTATTCTGGGGAAAGGTGCCATTTCAGTGAATACTTTTTTGTCATACAAATACCTGTTCCTTGCTTCAAGTCCAATCAAACACCCAACTAGTAAAATAACCGAACAACTTTCACTAAACATTAACTTTTTAAATCGATAATGCATTTTGGATACTTACAGCAGAATTGTGCTTTTTAAATCATTGGTTCTTTGCCTTCCAAATTAGGAATCTGAATTGGTCTCATCTTAATGCATACCCCATGTTGGGTGTAATAATAAAGATGTAATAATAAAATTTGGGGGAAGCATTTGGTCTAATCTAATGATTCCTTTGTCTTTGTCTCCAGGTTCTAGATCCCTCTATGTGATGGAATGGGATTTTTTTTCCCGAAGCAAATGCATAATCTCACTGCCAATCATTCTGAATTCAAGAAAAAATAAGAAGCCACTTCTGGCTTTCTGATGGGATTAAATTGTCTTTTTTCTCCTCTTGAACTTGCCTTAGACTTCAAGAGGAAGAAATTGTAAATGCCACTTGTTTATAGAGGACTCAGATTCCTGAAAACCAAAGCATTGAAGGGGAAGGGTTGGGTATAAAGTGCACTGGTAGGCGGAAGTCCCTGAGAAGGCCAGACTGATGGATTCTAGGGAAATGAATATCTAATACTGCCTTTAACCTTTTATTTTTTATGTATTTTATATTATTCACAGATTTTTGTTGTTGTTGTTACTAGAGATTGAACCCAGGGGCACTCAACCACTGAGCCACATCCCCAGCCCTTTATATATTTTATTTAGAGACAGGATTTCACTACGTTGCTTAGGGCTTCGCTAAATTGCTGAAGCTGTCTTTGAACTCGCAATTCTCCTGCCTTAGCCTGTGGAGCCACTGGGATTACAGTCATGCACCACTGCACCCGGTCTACTCATGGATCTTGACTGTATAAAATATAGGAGGGGGATTTATGAAGAGACAAAGAATAGAGGAGGAACCCAGCAATTTAGAGAACAATCCTGAGCAAACTGGGGTGGGCCAGCAGAAAAATATATGGATTGTTCAGGATGCAACCGCCCAGATGATTTTGGGGGTATGAAAATGTTCCTAATAATTCTCATAAGGACTAAGAGGAAAATTTAATGAAACATACCAACTTTTCTAAACCCACAGGATAGAGCTTAGGTGGTGTTAAACATTATAAAGAAGACTTAATGACTGATATAATTGAATAATGTTACTGATATACCCCAAACATGATGTGCTCTTTTATTTGTAAATGTCAAAACTGCACATCAACTAGACTTAGTTCTTCCCTTTCTTCTTAAAAAACAGCTAACAGGATCATCTTTAATCAAAATCACATTATAGTGAATCTTAAGGGATAATCAGAAAATAGCACACAGTAATTTAAATAATTATTTTATAGATAGCAGATAATTACCATTTATTCCAAACTGTAAAACTATATATTCATCTACACAAATACATGTATGTAGGTAATCACATGCATATATTATGTACAACGCCACAAACGTATTTTTAAAAATTTACTTAATTTTGTACAAAATATAGGTCAACAAAATACTTAACAAATTTTACTTAATTTTCTGAGATGGCAATTAGCCTCCTGCAGAAGTCCTTTCATGATTTTCTTATAATATCTGTTTTTGAAATGGTAATAAATTATTTTCTATCAAATAGTTTCTTTTATAGAATGCTGTCAAATACTGTAGCCTCTCCTGGAAAGCTTTAAAATGTGTATTTTAACCTTACTTAATCTAATCTGTCAATCAACAATGAACAACAAAGATTTAGACCTTGTCCTTCTGGAGATTTTAGCATAATTATCAATATACAAACAATCATGGTAATTATTGAATAGCTGTGAAAGTATCTCTGTTAGGCTTAGATGTTGCAAACACATATCAGCTCACAGGAAAGGATGCAAGACTTCCGTAAGATGTTTGAGCTTAATAAGAACAATGGGGGTTGGAAGGGGTTCCAGACAGAGATGATAACATATATGGAAATGGCTCTGAATAGAAGAAGATAGTTCTTTATAGGAACTGAAAGAAGAATGTAAACATCAAAGAGTAAAATAGATGACCAAGGATGATCTATTGGTCTCGAAACTTTGTCCTAAAATTTTTGCTAACATTTCGAAATATGAATCTGTAGAACTATAATAAAATATCACAATGTTACCAATGTTGCAGTATTTCTCTGGTCAAATTGGCTTTACACTTGGAACAGTTTAGCTATTGGTCTATCTTATGTTGGTGTCATTAATCTCTGCTCCTTTTTCTTAATTTGTGGAGAATTTCTCAGTTTACAAATTACTGCACATAATATCTCTTCAAATAATGGCATTTCACCATAAAGGTTTTTGAAAAAAAAATGTCAGTTTTTTTTTTTCAGGCAAAACATCCTCTATCCCCATTGTAATGACTATTACCCAAAAAACATACAAAGTGATTAGGCCATCATAAGTAATATTTTGACATTATGGTTTTAGACAAAATGTCTTCATCAATTTATGTGAAGTCATGTTTTCTAACAAGCCATACGGAATAAATTTGAATTGTATGTATTCAAAAGTGTGAGAATGAAGACAAGACATCTTGGACAACGCTGCAGTGTATTGCATATGAAGTCTGTCCTGTTTTGAAGCACTTTGTGTTAAATGTTCGTTTTCCCTTAATAATATTAAGTTCAGTTTTAGTACATGGTAAGTATGAGTCTAAAGGAAGTAAAGACAGTGGAAAATATGGTGCAACAAGAATGAACTTTCCAAAGACCAACTCTTTTTCACACCTCCTTCACCAGTCATCTCTCACTATGAAATAGCTTCATCGTTTGGCAAGGAAAAGAAAATCCCATTGTATTACCCTAATGTTCAAACTACATTTACTTACTTTTGAGTCACCCTTTAGTACATATATTTTTTCTACCATACAAATAATACATTTTTTATATCAGTGAATATTGTTTGGCTAGCTTTGCATGAGACAGAACATCATAATTTATCCTAGTATAATTAATTTAAATTTTTTTTCACAGCTTTTCACTTAGAGATGAGTTTCTCAAGAATAAATTATAGGGCCGGGCGCTGTGGCACACATCTATAATCCCTGCAGCTCAGGAGGTTGAAGCAGGAGGATTGCAAGTTCAAAGACAGCCTCAGCAATTTTAGTGAGGCCCTAAGTAATTCAGTGAGACCCCATCTCTAAGTAAAATACAAAAAAGGGGCTGGAGATGTGCCTCAGAGATTAAGTGTCCCTGGATTCACTCCCTAGTACCAAAAAAAAAAAAAAAAAAAAAAAGACAGTCATTGAAAAAATGATGTCTATTTTTGTAATTATAGAAAAAGCTATATTCTTAAAGATTAACCTCAAGAATAATTTAATTTCCTGTATTCTGATATAAATTTTTTATGAAAACAAGGTAAATGAGATAAATATAACTATTCATATACATATGTGTGTATGCATACATATGTATGCATATACACACCACACACATGCATATATATATATATATATATTACCCATATATGTGGGTAATTTTTCATTATTACCCATATATATATATCCGTATATACATGTATACATATATATATGTATACGTATATATATATGGGTAATAATTAAAAACCTTAAATATAAGATAATGAAGCATGTCTAAAATTGGAAAATAGCTCTAATAAAGAAACAAATCTGCTGATTGTATACATATAAAATAATTAAATTTATTTTGTGTAATATAAAATGTGTTCTGCCATTGTTTGTACAATATACTTTTGCATATATGTATTTTGATTTTTCTCCTTTATAAAATGTAAGGATCAGACTATTTGGTCTGAGTTTTTTACCTTAATTACTATACATGTGTGTATGTATGTGTATATGTGTGTGTGTGTATATTTGTGTGTGTGTGATATTTCAGTACAAACTGTTCACTTTCTTAATGAAGTTTGTATGGTCAAATTTACTCTGAGTAATCTTAAATGCTATTCCTCTTAATTCATTATCATGATTCACAGGAAAATATTTTTAAATGGATGCACTCATGCATATACTTAAAGAGAATGATGCTAAGTAGTTAAAGTTTTAGTCCTTTGTAGTAATGATGCTAAGTAGTTAAAGTTTTAGTCCTTTGTAGTAATGATAGAAGAAATGAGCTTTGAGACAGGCAGGAATAAATTTTAAAAAATTGTTTAGTATGTTTAGACCAATGGCAGGGGTTGAGTGTTTGTTTAACCCTGAAAACTTTATTGTTCATCTTTTCTTGGGGTTTCTCAGATTGTCACCAAGTGCAAAATCATTTGCCAGTTTCACGTTTGCTCACAGCTCCTTGTGCTTGGCAAGCCACTTGGCTCTGTACTTAAGGCTGAGTGGCTACCATCAAGACGCACCGGTACAGTGTGGTACACTGTGTGTTCATGTATGCCCACATTCCACTTGCAGGTTAAGCATGCTCAATTTAGTTTCTTTTCAAATTTTATTCTTGGTTTTACAACAGTGAGATGAACCTTTTGATCATAATGGACAACTTAAGAAAGTGATAGCAATGAGTATATTTTCTGTATTAATTTAAATGTTTTGTAATGGGAAGTGGCCTGGCTGCCAGAGCATACATAGCAAAAACTTGGTCTTTGTCCTTAGTGTTGTCAGCCTCATTATTTACTTTAAAGTGAAGAAATAATAATAATAATAAAAAAAACTGAAGTCATTTCTCGCCTGTAGTCTATAAACCTAATAGACATCAATTGTAAAAATAAAACAAAATTAAATTACAAAGAACCCCATTTGTCCTGCAATTAGTGAGCCACAGAAGTTGATGATTTAATAGGCCTTGTCTGAAAAGACAGAAATTCTCTGTGATTCTGAAATCCTGAGCTTACAGGATAAGGTTAGTTAAACCACTGCGTATAGTAGGTAGTTCAGCAGGGACAATAACTTAGCAAATACTGGCTTAATAGATAGTATTCTTGTCAAATACAACCTAGTAACAACAGCAAAAAATTTGCTATTTTAATTTCATAGCCTCTAGTGACACACGTGGTCATCCAGAATTTTGAAACCACAGATGATCTTACATACAAAAGATGAAAAAGAATAAATAAAACTTTAATAGAATTTCAAAATTTAAGTACCCCTTTTTATTTCCTGCTGGTTTTTGTTTTAAAGAAATGATAAATAAATATTATTATATAGGTGTGTGTGAAATGTATGAACAATTTCATACCTTTGTTCTTTTTTTTAGTATCTGCTTATTTTTCTTTTTCATATGGATCAACATAAAGGAGTAGATGAATAAATAAGATTGCTGCCTTTCTTTCTCCTCAGACTACCTCCTTTTTTCTTTTTCTTCTTTTGTAATTTTGACAAGATAGAACCAAATAAGCCTTATTTGGTTATTCCATATTTGAAACCAAAATATTATTGACTTGTACTTCTGGTGAATTGATCTTAGCAAGTCCTTTTTGGTTAATTCTATTATAGTCTATTCTTTTACTTATATTGGCTAGTTGTGTTTAGCTCATAGATTTCTGTAGAATTTTGCACATTTTGGCTATATTTTGAAACTCGAACATGGACACTGTAATTGTTTGAGGTAAACTTTGGGAAAAGAGAACTATTCAAAGTGTGGATCTAGTTGTTCCTAGTGTGGTGCGCATGTGGATGGAGCAACTGTTACATTCACCAGCCACCCAAAGTAAAATTTTCTAGAAGTTCATCATGGTCCTGAAAGAAGCACAATAACTAGGTCCAGGATAGAGAGGATCAAGAGTCAGAAAATCTGTGGTATGACCCTGGGTTTCTTACCAAATAGCTATGGATTCTTAGAAAAGTTATATGACCTCTCTGGGCATCAACTTTCTTCTTTTTATCTGCTACTAGCTTTAAAAGTTTATTATTCTAAGTAAATGTTTAAAAAAAGAACATTTACTTAAATGAAAATCATTGGCAGAATTCTTTATCTTTAAAAGTAATCACAACTGTGGATTCCAATGCTCTATTATATTTTAATTGATTCATTTCACATATTGTAAGTAATGGAACTGGATATTGATAAAACATTTGCTAATAATTTGGAAAATTTAGCAATATAAATTTAGTGAGCTGTAAGATTTAGCTTAACATATATATGTATCATAATTATAAAATCTTTAACCTATCACTTCCTTTCTAACATCTCAACTTATAATCTTTCTTCAAGGAAAATGATCATGAGGCTAAAATTTAAAAGAGAAGTTACAGAATTCTAATTAAAAGAGATAATTGGTAAATCAATATAAAATTGCTTTAGTTTTATAAAAGAAGCACTAAACAACAATTTCTTTCACTATACCAGTGTGATTTTCATATTTCAAACCCAAATAATGTTCATGACTTGAAAAAGTATTAGAGCTAGGGAAGAGAAAATATCTATTTTGCTTACATATAATCCTCTTAACATGCACATGCCAGATGGTGTTTCATATTGGGTCAGAAATAATGAAGGAATCTGGCTTTAAATCTAAGAATCATAGGAAAATGAATAACTAGGGACTATATATTTATAATAGCATTTTTTCCCTGAAATTCAACTGTTTATAATTTTCTGGTATGCTTCTGTCTATGTCTGTAGATTTATCTTTTTACTTATTTAACTTCTATTATACCATTTTGGGATTCTGAAAGATTATTTATGATCTGATTGAGCAAGGAACTCAGCCCAAGGAACTCAGTGGTCTCACTCTCTACTAAAACTTATAAAAATGTTTTGGTAAAAAGCTGGGTGGGGTGGCGTACACCTGTAATCCCTGCACTTTGGGAGGCTGAGAGGAGAATCGCGAGTTCAAAGCCAGGCTTAGCAACAGCAAAGCACTAAGCAACTCAGTGAGACCCTGTCTCTACATACAACACAAAATAGGGCTGGGGATGTGGCACAGTGGTTGAGTGCCCCTGAGTTCAATCTCCAGTACCAAAAAAAAAAAAATTGGAAAAATGTTAAAGTGTCTGGAAATTTATAGTTTTTAGAGACATCAAAATCTCCAGAAATTGTCTTTAGAATGGCATGTGTGGATAACATAATGCCTAAACACATATTTATTTTCATAGAGGAAAATCGATGAAAACTACTGTGTCCCTTCATCCATAGAGCACTCAGCACCTAAAGTTGGGCATCACTCAGAGAGAAATGTGCTATTGTCTCATCTCAGCTCTGAAGCTATAATTCAGATATTTTTGAAGTGGGATGATTGGGGCTATAAAATAAAGAGTCCCATATCTCTTCCCCCAACCACTGATTTCATTTGCAAGAAAGTGCTGACAAGTTCAAACCTAAGGAAACTATCAAAAACAATGAAGGTTATGGTAAAGAGCAAATTGGAAGATATTGGTAGGTTTGGTGTAAACAGACATTAAACTGAAGCCAGGCGTGGTGGTGCAAGCCTGTAATCCCAGTACTTAAGGAGGCTGCGACAGGAGAATCATGAGTTCAAAGCCAGCCTCAGCAACGGCGAGACGCTAAACAACTCAGTGAGACCCTGTCTCTACATAAAACACAAAAATAGGGCTGGGGATGTGGCTCAGTGGTTCAATCTCCAGTACCAAAAAAAAAAAAAAGGCATTAAACTGTAGGCTGGATACTTTGATGAAGGGAAAGAAATGGCTATAAAGTGGCCTCTTGGGCTCAAAGAAAATTTCAACCACTAACCTCCACTAATCTTGTAAACTATCTCTTCAAATGATCTTTAATGTGCTTGGATCTCTTAATCAAGCAGTTAATGTCCTATGGTATTGTTAAAACAAAAGTACTACAAACTGGCAAGTTGTGAAGCTGGTATAGTCATGGAAAGAGGTAGGCAAAGAGATACCTCTGTCAAATATCTCTGTCAGTGCAGTGTGATCATGGGCATTTCCAAGGCTACATTCCCTGAGAAGCAATGTTGGAGGCTTCACATGACAGTGGGGAAGAGTGATGGTGGTGGAATAGACACTGAGGTAATCCAACAAGTCACTAAACAAATAAATAAGAAAATGGCAATATGTGCTGGGAGATGGGAGAAAGTGTTTACAAAGGCTAAAATATGTTTTCTTTATTTTTCTTTTTTTTGGTACTGGAGATTTTTGGTACTGAGATCGGGGGCACTCAACCACTAAGCCACATCCCCAGCTCTATTTTGTGTTTTATGTAGAGACAGGGTCTCACTGAGTTGCTTAGTACCTTGCTGTTGCTGAGGCTGGCTTTGAACTCAAAATTCTCCTGTCTCAGCCTCCCTAAGTGCTGGGATTACAGGCTTGCACCACTGCGCCTGGCTTAAAATATGTTTTCTATAATGCCATTTCCACTAAAAGAGTATGAGATAGGAAAAGAAATGGGAAATTATAATTCATACATGGAGGATGTGGGAGAAACTGTGTGTGATTACACTTAAATGTTGGATTTAAAATAGCCATCATAAATATGTTCAAAGAAGTAAAGTATATAACAATAACATCAAATAGGGAATATTAGCACAATATCAATGATGAGAAATTATTTTAAAAAGAAACTTTTTTAAATCCAAGGGTTGAAAAAATAGTGATATAAATGAAAACTTTACTAAATTTTAACTGGCAGAAGAAAGAACTATTGATTTCAAAATAGATCAATAAAAATTATGTAATCCAAATAATAAAGAGAAAAAGAAATGAAGAAAAATGTAATTCAAAGAAATATCAGACAAATCAAGAATGCCAACATATGTGTAATGGAATATCAGAAAAAAAAGAGAGAGAAAAAGCAGTAGAAAATGTTAAAAGAAATACTGACTGAACTCCCAACTTTATTGAAAAATATTATACTGCATATCTAGTAACCTCAGAAAGCTCCAAGAAAAATAAATATAGATATCCACAAACATATGCATCATAGTAAAAATGTTGAAAGCCCCAAGGAGGAAAAAATTCTTCAAAGCAAGAAGAGGAAACGTTCTTCATGTAGTACAAGGTTATTACAATAAGATTAACAAATGACTTCTCCTCAAAAACAATGAAGACCAGCAAGCACTGGGATAATACAGTTCAGAGGGAAAAAAAACCCCACAAAACTTAACCAAGAATTCTATACTGAGCAAAAATATCTTTTATAAATGAAAACAAACAAACAAAAAAAACCATGCCAAAATAAACAAAACTTGGTAGAATTTGTTGCTAACAAATATATTTTACATGAAATACTAAAGGAAAATATTCTGCTTGAAGGCAACTGACTCCAGCTAGTAGCTTGAATCTATATTAAGATATGAAGAGCAATGATAAAGATAACTATTTATTTATAGATATGTTAGAAATACAATTTCTTCTCCTTTTCTATCAACCTATTTGAAAAACGTCTGTATTACATATAAATGTCACTGGGTCTATAACATAGAAATGTAATATATTTGGTAATAATAGCACAAAATAGATGAGTGAAAACAAAGAGTATTAGTAAGGAATTATCTCTAGATTGTAACTTGATCCAAAGAGTCAAAATTTCAGAAATAATTAAATAAGGCTAATAGGCAGAAATATAAATGTATACTTGTTTTCTTCTCTCAGCTTCAAAAAGATAGCAATTATGCAATGTAATAGTTATAGAAATATAATATTGTATTTGTAACATTTATAAGTATAATATTAGAAAAATAATATCACAAAAAGGTGGCAAGGAAATAGTTATCTAGGAGTAACATTTTGATTTCTCACTGCAATTATTTTAATATAAAGCTGACGATGATTCTGATAAGAAGTATATGATAAAGTTTCTCAAGAAAATATAGTGAAAAATCATTAAAACAATTACAATTCTGCATTAGAAAATATTCTCTTAGTACAAAAGAAAGCAGTAAAAAGGTACAAAAAATGAGCCATTGTAAACAAAAAGAAGACCTAAATATATCAATAATGGTACTAAATGCGAATAGCTTAAACAATGCAATCAAAGACAGATAATAAGAATGGGGGGAAAGATGAAATTATTTGCTGTCTATAAGAGACACACTTAAAATTAAAAAATAATAATAGATTAAAAGTAAGTGACAGGACAAAAATATATCATTCAAACAACAACCACAAGAAATCTGGGATGGCTATACATATATAATAAATTTTAAAATAAAGAATATTACTATTGATAAAAAGGGACAGTTTTAAACAAAGTATCATTTTGGCATTATAACAATTACAAATATATGTCCTAAAAACAATATAAAAATAAAGCAAAATCTGACATAAATGGAGAATAATTTAGTAGTCTTAGGCAAATACCAAAAATTTGAACACTTATGTTTATAGTGAGATCATTTATAAAAGCTGTTAATCAGTTTTGCTTCATTGTGACAAAATCCCTGAATGAAATCAACTTAGAGGAGAAAATATTTATTTTGGTTCACAGTTTCAGAGATTTCAGTCCTTGTCTTTCAGTTTTCTGTCTTCATTGCATTTATGCCCAAGATGAGGCAAAACATCATGGCAGAGAGCACATGGTAGAGGAAATCTGCTCACTTCATGGGGACCAGGAAACAGAGAACTTGCTTTTATAACAAATTCCCTCCCCCAAATCCCATTAAGCTATTAACTATAATTGATAAATCTTTTGATGAAGTCAGAGCCCTATCCATTCAATCATTTCCCAAAGGCCACATCTCTGAACACTGCTGCATTGGGCACCAAGCTTTTGGGAAGCACACATGAACTTTTGGGGAACATTTCAGATCCAAGTCATAACAATAGACAAAGTTCAAAGCAATGAAACTAAAAATGTTGATCAGTGAATGAGAGGTTAACAAAATATGGTATATTCATACTATGGAGTACCACTCATTCCCAAAAAGAAATGAAGTACTGTTATGGCTTAGTCATGAGGTATTCTTCCAAAAGCTCACGCATGAGATAAGAGAAGAAAGTTTACAGGGTTAACTTGGTGGTAACTGTAGGCAGGCAGGATGTGGCTAGAAGAAGTAGGTCACTGGAGGCATAACTTTGGGGTTTTTATTTTGTCCCTGGTAAGTAGAGCTCTCTTTCTCTGCTTCCTGATTGCTATTTCCTGAACTGCTTTCTTCTCTTCCATTCCCTTCCGCTATAATGTTCCCTGTCACCTGGGGCCCAGAGATAAGGAGTCAGCCATCTTTGGACTGAGACCTCTGAAACCACAAGCACCAAATAAACATAGGTAAAAAATAGATTATTAGTTGCTGAGTAGACAAGGGGACTGAGGGTGGAGGTGGATGAATGGAAAATAAAGAATCAGTACCTAAAGGATATAGCATTTCTTTTTGAAGTGATGAAAATATTCTAAAATTGACTATGATGACTGTTATATACATCTTCAAATATAATAAAAAAGTTTTCATGTCACACTTTAAATGAGTGAATTTCATATGTGAATTATATTACAATGAAGCTATAAAAGAAATCTGTCCCAAGAATGGTGGTTCAGTTTCTTTCTCAAAAGACATAATGTAATATTTTAGTTTAGGTAGTCCATAAATGGACAAAAAATATGATCAGTTTCCTCTTATCTCCCTTTAAACCATCTCTTATTCATCATGGGCCAGAGCCACTTCCAAAACAGATCAGGTCTTCAGTTCCATTAGCATTTGGCCTTTAGTCAATTTACAGTACAAAAAGAACTTTTGTTGGCAGACATCTTAGACCACCAACACATTCACCTATGAGGTTGAGCAAATATCATTGTGGTTTTCACTAGTTTTTTATTAGAATGGTATTTTTATTTAACTGTTGAGTGCTTTTGTAAGATGGTTTTAGTGCTGGGACAAATACAATAATTTCAATCAAGATTTATAACTTTTAAGCTGTGACCTTGTGAATATGATTTCAAGTGCCATGGCTAAGTTAAGCTAATGCTCAAATTTATTATATATTTGAAAAAGATTTCAAATTCCTTTTCCATTTCCTCTGATTAAACCAGTACATTTATTTTTCTGTTATCTATTTGAACATATTAGTATTGGAATATCTCATACTAAAAATGATTTATCCTTTTTCTTAAATTCTAAATGATCTGAACTCTTCAAATACTAGTCTTATGAACAAAAAGCTGTATGGTAGGTAAAATCTGTGTGTTTATATGAATAAATCTACCTTATCAAGTAAAACTTAGTTTATTTTAAAGCCAAGTGAAATCTAATGCTTGCTTATTAATAAGGATACTAACGGTAAACAGATTAAGTGTTCATGTTAGGATAAATAAAATTGGGTTTATTTACAAATGAACTTATTACTACAAAAGTTTGGGCAGAACAATGCGTTCGGATAAAATGGATTTGTCACCACCTACACATCAGTGGACAAAGGGAGGAAAAGGTTAAAAGGAAAGTGAGGAAAGGGTGGAGAGTCAACTGCCTTAAAGGGAGCATAACTTTGTGTCAAAGGCCAGACCACCCATACAGGGAATAAGGGAATAGATAGCTTGAGTTCCATGTGAAATATAATCACACAGGTCTATACTTGGAAGAATGATGTTTTTGTTTGTTTTCCTACTTGCATCTCTCTTGCTTTTAGCTTGTTTTGAAGTCTGTTCTGCTCTTTCCTATTTATGTTCTTGTGTTAGTCAGCTTTTCATTGCTGTGACCAAAATATCTGACTTAGAGGAAGAAAGATTTATTTTGGCTTTTGGTTTCAGAGGATTCAGCTCATGGTCAGCCAGTTCCAAGGCAGGAATATCATGACAGAAATGCATGGCAGAGGAAAGTTTCTGAGATCATGGCAACCAGAAAGCAGAAAGAAAGAGAAAGGGAGAAGGAGAGAGAGAGAAAAAAATGGATGGGGCCAGCCACAAGATATAGTCCCCAAGGCCACACCCCAATAACCTACTTTTCCCATCCACACCTACCTGCCTACAGTTATCACTTAGTAGTCCATTCAAATTATTAGCCCATCAAATGGATTACTCTACTGATGAGGTCACAGCCTTCATGATCCAATCATTTCTTAAAAGCCCTTTCTCTGAACATTGCCACATTGGAAACTATCCTTTGAACACAGGAGCTTTGGGGAAGACATTCCAGATCCAAAAGATAATAGTTCTTAATAGGTCTTTTGGAATTTCTAATATGACTAGTCACCATAGACTTCTATTAAAATCTTTGGTATTTAATCATTTCAGAGGTTGACAACAGTCTGAGAGCATTGAGATAATTTAGAATATTGGAGCAGATTAAGAACCAAGAATATTTGTGATGATTTTTATTCTTTAAGGTTACTGAAAATAAGAAAAGTAAAATCATAGAGATTGGAATACTAGATTCAGAGATTGACATCTAGAAAAAAAATCCATGTGTCAAGATAGCAAAATATATATAAATATTAATTTCAACTAAAGACAGAAAACATGGATAGTTATCACAATTATGAAAATTATTATTGAAACATTATTTATAAATGAAACAATCATTCACTTTAAAAATTTTAGTATTTAAATTTCACTTTAGAGTCCTTTTGCATATCCTTTAGAAATTTAAACTTTTGATCTCTAAGATACCTCAGAGGGTATCTTTCTCTTGTCATTTGATGTGGAACCTGGCCTACAAGAAATAAAGTCACTCTCTCAGTCCATTTAAGTTCTCATTCAATGGGTGAGATGAAAGAATCTAGATTAAAGTTATAGAATTTTTTAAAAAATGTAAAAAGTGAATTTGTGTGATTTTCTTATTAAATATAATACACAAGCACTGACAAATATATAGAAAATAAAAGTTGTAGATTTTTGAAACATTACAAAAATCATTCATAATTCTATCTTCCAAAGAGAACCATTACTAACACATTGGCATCAATCTTTTAAATTATTCTATGAACACACCTCCCCTTCCTCTTTCACATACACATATTCATTGTCAAAGGTGGTAACTTAGTGTTATGTATATTTTCAAAATCACGTTTTTTCATCTATAATTTGAGTTTATAAAACATATTTAAACAAACTTAGTACTCATGACACATAACACACTAATTTGGTCTTGAGAAGTCCAAACAAATTTTGTATATAGTTGAGAGAGAATAGAATGCAACATTTACAATCTCATTAGAGTAATAGGGAAATGCAAATTAAACCAATGAAATACCATTTTATCCTCTTTTATTGGGAATAAAAAAGAAAAATTTTTTACTACCAATCATCGGCCATGTGTGAGGAGTCTGATATTCTGTCATTGTTTTGTGAATGCTAGTGGAAGACACAAAAATTCTGGGTAAGAGGGCAGTACAATGTATAACTCACAGCATTAGCAATAATCAGAATATCAGCATGTTGGCACTGGCCTCCTAGGCCCCGGTGCCCACAGGATGGCACAAATAGAACTAGATAACTTAATCCTGCTTATACAATGGTTCACAGAATAGAAGAACCCCAAGCATGGGAGGAATATCATTTTACTGAAGAGTAAGCATGCCTTCCCTTTACTATGGAAGAAGATATACTATCTTCCAAGGTTATTTGTGCACATCTTGGAAGAGGTAATGCAGCAATTCACAACATTTAAGCTATGGAGCCAACATAGATGCCCTTCAATAGATGAATGCATAAAGAAATTGTGGTATATATACACAATGGAGGATTACTCAGCCGTAAAAAAGAATAACTTTATGACATTTGTCAGTAAATGGATGGATTTAGAAACTATCATGTTGAGTGAAATAGGCCAATTCCCCAAAACCAAAGGTTGAATATTTTCTCAGATATGCAGAAACTAACCCATAATAAGCAGGGGTCAGGGAAGAATAGAAGTTCAATGGATTAGACAAAGGGGAATGAAGGGAAGGGAGGGGGAATAGAAAAAGAAAAGACAGTGGAATGAAACTGACACAACTTTCCTATGGACGGACGTATGTGAATACACTACCATCATGTACATGTACATCATCATGTACATGATGATGAATCTCACCATCATGTACATCCACAAGACTTGTGTCCTAATTAGAATAAGATATATTTATTCCATGCTTGTATAATTATATAAAAATGGATTCTACTGTCATGATAACTAAAAAGAATGAACTTTAAAAAAGAAAAGGTGGTACAAAGGATCAACAATGCCTTTAGCCACACAGAAATGTGATAGATCCTTGGGGAAATTTTTCCCAACACAACTTGGGACTATAATCTGGCACGGTTTTAAATTTATGTTTCTCCGTTTTGAGAAACAATCATATAAGAAGCCATATATGAAGATATTCATTGAAGCATTAAAACAAAAAAAAAGGGAGAAATTCTAATGTTAAATAATGTTAAAAATCCTAACATTAAATTAAGAAAGGTAACCATGTGATACCTATAAGCCTGTATTTGGGGTATTTGGTGCATTAATTAAACATGAGTTATATGTATGTGTATGTGTGTGTGTGTGTGTGACAAAATTAGAGTATGTTATCTTTTTTGATAAAAACATAAGAAATTAACTAATATATCTAAAATTGAACTGGTACATATATGAGTACATTTAAGAATAGGCTAAAGATTTGGCTGGATATACTTCATAATTTGTATTACTTCTGGGGAAAGTAAGATGATCAAGGATTAAGAATAATGATGAAAGGACCCTGTTGCCATTTTTTATAAAGTACATAGTCATGAATGACTTGTTTAATTTTTTAAAGTTATTTGTCAAGGCTTGGAAATTGATAGATTTTGCAAAGGAGAAAGACAGAGGTGTCAAAAATGATTTAAATTATCCAACTTAATAAATTGAGTGCATGGTAGTGAAATCTGATAGGATAAGGAACTCTAGAGAAGGAATAGGTGTCGGTGTGGAACTAGGAATGATAAGTGAACTTCAGAACTACTGGATTTGAAGTATTTATGAGTCATTCTAGTTCAGATATTGAAGAAATATTTTGGTGATAGGGTTTGAAGTTTAGAAATCAGATCTAGTCTAAGGTGGAGATTAAGATGTGCTGGTAAAGTGACGGTAACTGATGCCATGTTAGAGAATGAGAATTTCCAAGGAAAAAATGAAAAGAGGACCCAGGACAACACCCTGCAGAATTTCATTCTTCAGTTGTTAAGGGCCAGGGTTGGGAGGGAGGAGAAGGCAAAAGAGACTAGAAATAAGTGATGAGAAATAAAACAAAAGAAGGTGAATGTCACAAAGTAGAGTCTAAGGAAAGGGACTGAATGAAGCAGGTAACAGTGGCACTTGTCAAATGCTGCAAAAATATCTATTGAAGTCCTTTCATTTTAGCAGCATGAAGGGACATGAAATTAATATGATAAAATTTAATGAAATGTTGGGAGAAGGAGCCAGATTTGAATATTTAAGAAGTGAGTAGGAGGAGAACATAGTAAAGAAATGTGTGATGGTGTTGGATTATGAAAAAGGAAAGAGAAGTGAAAGACATAGTTGTAGAGGGACACAGCATCTATAAAGTTTTCTTTCTTTTCTTTTTTTAGATTTTTTTTAGTTGTAGATGAATGCAATATCTTTATTTTATTTATTTATTTTTATGTGGTGCTGAGGATCGAACCCAGTGATTCATGCCTGTGAGGTGAGCGCTCTACCACTGAGCCACAGCTCCAGCCGCGGTATAAAGGTTTTATTTTAATGAGAGAATCCTAAAACTAAGCAGGTTAAACTTCAGATGGTAAAAATTCAGTGGAGAGAGAGACTACTTGAAAAATCAGGGAAGGGTGGGGATATAAAGCAGGAGGATACAAGCTTGCTTTATACAGACATAGTTGTCAAAAATCTATTATAACAGGAAGGAAGGGGAATGGTGGGTGCTGGTTTGTGTAGGTTTTAAGATTGTAAAATGCTGAAGCAGTGGCCACCTGGTGACTTCAATTTTCTGTGCAGTGGGTGGCATGGTCATCTCTGGAGGGGGAAGGAGATTTGGTGACTTGAGAAGAGAGACATAATCTTTTTGCAGAATGGGTCCTTGCACACGTGAAGCTTTATGTTTGTGGAGACTGGTGGATGGAGCTCCATCATTCTCTTACCCTTCCACACATATTCATTCTGAAAATCAGATGTATGTTGAGACTTTGGATTGAGCCAAGTCACATTAAAGCTCTGTTATGATTTTGGCAACACACTAAAATCCTGATATTTTCCTGGCAATAATATTTAGAAACAGAATTTCAAACTGAATAGCTTAATGTCTCCAGATTATGCGATAGATACGTAACTGAACTGAAAGGACAAAGCAGCTATCATGCTGAGTGCTATCTGCTAATCAGTCTTGTGGAGTTGGCTGGCTGCCCATGGGCCTGAAAAGAACTCCTACTTGTCTTTGTGTTGAGTTAGAGTCAGGCATTTGCCCCCAGTAGCAGAGGCATCGCTTCTACTTGCCTGGCCATAGAACCACCAGATGTATCACATAAATACTCAAATGGATAGTGGTGGACTAGGAACATCAGAGATAATCTGATGCAGGCAGATGCTAGCAGTCAAGATTACTCAAGCTGTATTGAAATTTCCTTTGCACCTGGCACTGGAGGTGTTAGCCATGCCAGTTCAATCCCCCCAACACAGATGTTCTTGTTGTACCACTCTGTATGTATAACATTTAGGTTTCTGCTCAGCTTTGCCATAGTACATATAAATACTGTAATCCAAAGATCACCCATTTATTAGTGCACCTGCATCTTCACTAGATTTCTTTCATCCCTTTTCAATGAATGTTCAATGTTTTTTTTCTTTTAAAAAAAGAGACCCATGGGGTGAGTAACTCTTACAATATGCTAGATAATTTAACAAAATGATAACAATGATAAAAATGACAATAGTAAAAAATCCCCCAAAACAATGTTACTAAAATGTAGAATTAAAATGAACTTTTTTTAAAGCAAAAGGATATTTTATTAACTCCTTTTAAAAGCTTTGTTTCTTATTTGTAAAGAGATAGATTGTATAAACAGATTTTCTTTTCCAAAACTAATCTCTCATTTCTTCAAATGAAAAATTGGTAGAATTTACCTCTGAAGGGACAGGTTTTGCTGAATGTAAACCTCAGAAACCCCCATTTTAAATTAATAGGAGTAGAGCTCTGTGCAGCTGAAGACTGAATATGACCTCCTGAGTATAGGATAAAACACCTTTGGAAGGAGACAAGATCATTACTCCAGAGAAGAGCCTTGTGTAGTTGCTGTCCTACTGAAGTGGGAAAGGGCATCAAAATGTTTTTATCTGATTTTTATAGTTGCAAGCAGTGTCTGTATCTTTCTAAATACCCAATTTTGACATCTTTTTCTCTATGAAAATGAATTTCAATGCTACTTAATTTTGGTTGTGGGGGTGGGACTGCCTTTCATTATTTATTTGAAGCAAATAAATGTTTAAAGAAGAAATTCATTTTAAAAATTAATAAGTGGTGATGGTTTTCTAAGTTTGAACTATTTTTAATCTGTAGTAATAATTACTCAGGTTTACACTCGTATCCTCGCTATATTAGTACTACTTATTTTCCAATTATCATACAGTTATAAATGCATTCTGTTTGAGATATGCAGCCCACAGAGAAAAAGTTAGACACAATTACATCAATATTACTCCATTAATTTAGTGAGGCATTGTGTAGAATATATAGACTATCAAGAAGTCAGATAATTAAGAGATTTAGTGGAAAGAAGAGGAGAATCTAAAAGGAAGAAGCAAAAATGATAAATGGAAAAAAATAAACTAGCCATATCCAGGAAGCTCTGAAAGTCCTTTTGTTTGTTTTTAACAACTCTTGGAGCACTAGAATAAGATAGAACAAACACCAGCAGTGTTTTCAGTGAGTAGTTTTAGAATCAAGCTAGCTGCAGAGTACCTGTATTCCAAAATATAAAAATTAAAGCTAGAATGCAGAAAAAGATGAGGGAACTTATAACTGCTTGCTTCTTCAGATATTTTTAAGTTAATGCAACTATTTTATTTTGAACTTGTATCCAATACAGAAATACAAATGTGGCATATGTATACTCACAGGCATAAAGAAACATCAATCCTTATTAGTAGAAAAATGGGAGAAGATTTAAAACAAGGGGAGAAATGTGGCTGTTTGACAATCCTCTGTGTCCAGTAAAAGGGAAGAGGATCATTTTAAGTAGAACTTGAACTACCATTTATCCTTCTAGCTGCCTTCTTCAAATGTGAAAATGAAATGTGTGTCTTTATCTTAGACTAGTTTTAGTTCTCTTCAAGTTTTAGAGCTCCCAGATACAGACATCAGCAGTTCAGGAATATTGAGTACTAGTCTTCGGTTTCATCCTTGGAATGTTTTTCAATTTCAGCTAAATTATTTTTACTGTTACTGACATAAACAACAACTCTTGGGGACCTATCCTGTGCCAACTGTGGCACTAAGTGTGCTGAATATACTCTCTCAATAGGTATTTTATTTCATTTTATAGGTGCTTTCAAAGATTAATTTTTTCAAGGTCACACAATTAATAACCTAAAGGGCAACAATCTGGACCAGAATATGCATTATAAAACTTGCAGGTTTAATCATATTAAAGTTTTCTAAAAAGATTAGAGTTTACAAGCAAAAATCTATAGGGATATTCAAGAATCACATAAGAAAATGTGTTGATAAGTTATATATAAGCGTTAATGCTAATAATTTAAATGTATTTTAGTTCTATTCGAAGATACAGTATTGGAATTCATTTCTTTCCCCTCTTTTTGTCCCACATTTACACTCTCATCCTCACTGTTTTCATACCATGGTTCTGAAGTACAGTAAAGGCGAGGAAATAAAAAAGAGATTGCCATCTCAGGGTGAAAATCATGGTTTCACTTAGAAAAACGTATCAGTCAGTAAATTTACTTGGAAAGAACAGGATATACTCACTTAAGGAAGAAAAGGAATGTACTTAATATTGCTATGTAAGACGGTAATAGTAGAACATCAGTTACTAGCGAATGTTCAATTGAGGAGAAAGAGATGCGGTACAGAGAACCGAAGTATTAGGGTAAAAAGGTAGAAGGTACCTTCCTCTGCCTCCTTTGTGGTTAGCATGTGGTACATCAGTTTGTCTCCAGAGTCTCTCCAAAGGACAGAGAATGAGGCTTAAGAGCCACACGCCAGAGGCTGCTTACAAAGGGCATCTTCTGACTTTTCCACAGGGAGCCCACTGCCTCTGCTTCTAGGAAAGGGTGCAAGTCCTCAAAGGGAGATGCTGGACAAAGATGGCTATTGCTAGGACCTCTGATGCTTTATTCCTTAGGGAATAAAATGTCCCCATGTCATCCTGGCCAGAAGCATTTCTGCCTCCTTCTTCAAGCCACCATTTTCCAAGCTGGTCCTTCACTGGTGCACCTGACTGACAAAGCCTAGATCAGATGTTGGAAGATTACACTCTAGGGGATCACATACTGATAAATCACACACTGATGGATCACACTAACCCCAAACGAGGCAGAGAAGGTAACTTCTGCCTTTTTACCTTTATATTTATGCTCTGTCTACCATATCTCTTTCTCCTCAATTGAATATTTGCTAGTAACTGATGTTCTGCTACCACTATTTTACATAGCAAGATTTATTTACCTATCATATATACTGTTTGCTTAACTTCTATAAAAAGAGTTGCAGCATTAAATGAATTTTATTTAATGAAATGTTTGCTTGCATCATAGTTTGCTGAACTCCCCCATATATTATTCAATTTAATTTTTGCAATAATCCAGTGAAGCAACTATGATTTATGACATCTCTACTCTATAAATAAAGAAACTGGATCGCAGAGGGGTCATGTGATTTTTCAGCATCAAAAATCTGATTATGGGGGCTGGGGTTGTAGCTCAGTGGCAGAGTACTTGCCTAGCATGTGTGAGGCACTGGGTTCGATCCTCAGCACCACATAAAAATAAACAAACAAAATAAAGGCATGTTGTCCATCTGCAACTACAAAAAAATTTTTTTTTCAAATCTGATTATGTTTCCAACTATATAAAACATTTAACTGGGGTCCAACAGTTCTTCACTTAAGCTGAATTCTCTAACATAGTTTATAAAATCCTGTGTCCATGCACTTGCTTGCATTATTTAGCCTAATATACCTTTTCCTCCTACTCCCTAAAGTTCTGTGCTATAACCATGTTGGAGGGTTCTGAAGTCTTTTTGAGTACTAGGCTATATTTCACCCATTGTGCTTTTGAATGCTGTTCCTCTGCCCACAACCACTATCACCTGCCTGCTCTCTTGAGTGAGTCTCATATTTGTTCAGTCTCATATTTGTACACATGCCTTCCTTGGGAACATCTTCCCTTAAGGTTGGTTAATTTCCTTTCCTACAAATTACCGAGCACCTTGAACTTGGCTCTGTCATATCACCTATTATGATTTTCAATTTATGTATTAATTGATTGTTTGCCTTATGGATTCTACACACCACCTTCTCTATTAGACTAAAATCTCTATGAGGACTCATATCTGTTGTTTCCATTTGTCACAATGCCAACTCTTAAAGAATTAATATCTTATAGTTAGCACACAAATCTTTCTTTTAAATATGTATATTATGAATTATTAACTGGTTCCAGATATAGGAAGGCTCTTTCTCACATTTTGGCCCTGAGACTTTTTGCAGAGTTACAAGGTAAAAGCAGTTGGAAATCTTGGCTCAGAAGATGAAATCACAAATGCTTTTAGAAGCCAGTAGTGAAACACCTTGGCCAGGGCTTTGAGTGAAGTGGAAAGGGCCTACCCAACCTCAAGGGGAGAAGGTTTGTAGGAGGGCAAGTTCACCCAAGGTGGTCAGATCTTCTAATCTTTCAGAGCATCTCAGAATCACATGTTTATGTGGAATCTACTTTTAAAAAAAGTTAACAAATATTAAAATATTCAGAACATAGTATGATATGAGCCAAACAATTCTATAGATCAGATTCTATAGTCTGGTCAACCATTTGTGATTTCTTCCCCTCAGCAGAAATGATATGAAGTATCCCAAGGAAGGAGAAGGTTTAAGGAACAAGATTCTGATGGTCCAGGCTGGAGAGATAATTACTGTGGATGAGTCTGAAAACAGTGTAGAACTTTAGTGATTCCCTGGAAGAGACCTATGGAAGTGGAAAGGAATCCTCACATGGAACAGATGTGAATACACATGTGTGGGAGCAGAACCAGGATGAGTCTCAGGAAGTTTCCTCAGTCCTAATGCTCATGGCATCAGAAGGCAAGCCTATATAACATGAATAACTGTGCCCATGGGATGGACTATGAATGAGAGGCTGTTTTCACATTTTCCTGGATATTACATAATCTATAGAGAAGAAATAGACCTTTAAAATATTTGAGATGGAATTTACTGATAGGATGGAGTAATGAGAACATGGAGACAGAATTGAATTGATTAACAAGAAAGAAATGGTATTCCTTGAACACCTAATGTCGTGAACCTATACACACACATACACAATGAAGGCTTGTTCGAATGCATAAAGTTTTCTCAAGTAAAAATTCATTACCACATATTAAAGCACTGCTAGAAAATAATTATCCAAGATAAAGAATAGAAAATAATTCAATATATTTCCTTTTTCCTTCACATGAGCATGTGTTCCTCTCTTATACCCTTGACCCTGTTTTTAACATCCTTTTTTTCTGTGGAAAATAATTGCTGCCCTATTGTGACAATGTGGGTCTGAGATATTTTTGCAACAGTCTAAATGCTCTCAAAATCCCTTTTAACCAGTTGACTAAGAGCTTGAATCTCTTAGTTCTCATGGGCAAAGAGCCAATGAAGATTTTTATGACACAATTTAAGACATATTAACTTCTCACCGAATCATAAACCCTGTATTTTCTCGGCAGTTTTATGTTCCCTCATTTTAAATGTGTGTGGAGAGGTGGTCTCCTCTAATGGATTAAAGTATAGTTTGTGATTTAATCAAAGATCTCAGGCTAATCATTTTCTTGCTCAGCTTTATCTATATAGACACACATGTGTCTTACAAGATTCAGTTCACCAAGGCTACTTGCAGAACTTTGTAGAAGCCCTGCAATTAATCAGAACAGGTGAAGCTTTGAGTCTTATCAGATTGGACACAGATGCATATGTAAGGATTCCCAGGATCCAAGTTCTCATGTTAAAATTTTATCTATGAAAACAGAGCATGTTGATATTTGTGCATAAAAACAGTGTCCTTGTTTATTTAAAGTATGTGATTTCATATAATACAAATCAATATTTTCACAAATGTTAATTTTGTTGAAAAAATTAAAGTACAACCATATTGAAGTGCAATAGCATTAACTCATTTCTCCCTTGTATTGTATTGGAATTGTTATTTCTAGTCATATATTTTCTCACATAGATGGCATTGGAAAGGGATAGACATCTTGCAATTCACTAGGAAGCAAAGAACAAGGATGACACTTAAGTACCATTTATGAATGTTGTTTGGCAAGAAGCTTCAGAATCTCCAAATATTATAGATTTTCAATCAGCATTGTTTTTCTTTGCCTATACCTGCTGAAGTAGAAGACGACTAGATACCCTTCCAGTGGTCACCAAAATATACTTTATTGAAACAAATGATATTTTATGGAGCATTTGATCAAAATCATCCCATCTAAACTAACCTCTTCAAATTTCCTACAGCCTCCTGATGTGTTCCAAGGCCCCCATGCATATGAGTGTGCTCTGTGTGCTTCATGAAATTTGAGAAGATAAAATTCACTTAGACTACAATGTGAATGGTGCCTCCCAGAGTCAAGTACTACACAACCTGTACCACTACATGCATGCACTGGATTGCAGTTTAACTGACCTCCAGAACCTGAGGCTCTTTATTATAGTTTAACTGTCTAACTATCATTTAAATTCTTTCATGCTAAACATTTTGGTTTATACATATATAATCATCTCTGAATGTATGTGAATCATTTCTGCTTTGGAATTTATTCATTATCAGAATAGAGAAACGTAAGAATGAGGAGAAACTAAGATACACATACTTCTCTAAGTTCTACTGATGGTTTTGTAGTTTATCATTTGCTCTTTGGCCCCATTTATTAATCAAATAATTTGATTAGCTAATCAAATTATTATAAGATAAAATTCCATGATTTGTGTATGTGTGTGTGTCCTTTAGCTTAGTTGTAAAGAAATGTTAGAGGATAGAATGAATAAATGTTGGATTCTTTTTTTTCTCCCAGATACTGTTCTTTTTGATACTGGCCCCAAACAGAGATTATCTGCACATCTGTTGATTTTTTTTTTTTCACGTTGCACACATTTGCACCTTTTTTTCCTAATGTTGACTGAATCGCTTAATTGTAGACAAGCATTCATTTTAATGTAAATCTTACAGTATTACATGAGTGAATGTATGAAAATAGCTTGGAACAGTTTAAATTGGGCAGAATTCTGCTTTGATCGTAATGTGCCGCTTCAGCATTAAAATAAACTTGCAACATATGCTGAAAAACATGTGTAATAAGTAAGGGCCTCTTGCCTGGTGACTTATCTGGAAAAAATAAATCATCATTTAATAGAATTCAAAATTCATAAAACACTTCTAGCAACCAGCAATTTGATGACACGATTAGCATTTTATAACAAGAAATAACTACCTGGCTATGTCCATTATAGAGAATTTAAGTTTTAAAAATGCTGTCAAATTTTAATCATTATTGAAAATATTTGAAAACACAAAACATTAGTAGGCAGTTACTTAACTTTTTATTTTATTATTCATGTCTATTCTAATTTATTTATGCTGTTCAAAAGATATCCAAGAATATGAAAAATTGATTTCAATCTTTAGAGAAGTCAGTAAAAAAAAGTGAAATTATCATTATTTTGGAATCATGATAAGGTTTGAGAAGAATTAACAATGACAAAGGACTTTAATAAAAAGAATAACTATATAACAACAGTTTGTGTGTGTGTGTGTGTGTGTGTGTGTGTGTGTGTGTGTTACCTTTGAAAAGGTAAGATGGTATTAGTTAAGGGCAGATATCTAATAATTTTCCCATCAGTAAATTTGAGATATAGGGAGTAATTGTGAATTGTGATATCATGGGAAGAACCCTACACATTTTCTATAAAACTATAAGCAGATAATTGATCTTATCTTGCATATTCCTCCATCTGAAAAATTGTATCAGTAAGGAATGCTCTTGGTTACAAGTAAAAACAAAAAAGTATCCATCTAATAATGGCTAAAGCATAAAATATAGAAGTACTATGAGCATACATTAAACATGAAAAAATGCAAGAAACTAAACAGAGCCAAATAAATATAAAGAATAATTACTACACAGAAGATAATCCATCAATGTTTACTTTTAATCAAAAGGAATACATTTGCTACTTCAAGACATGTTCTCTGAAATCCTGAGCCATTTTTTCCCCAAATAGCCCTCCCTGTAAACCAAATTTAAAGGTGAATCTATCTTTCTTTTGGAGATACTTATAGTAGGCTGTCAGGAAGGCTTCAAGTGTACTTAATTCAGTGCATTATTACTAATTCAACATATGCTTATTGATTGTCTATTCTGTGCCAGGTTGTGCATTTGGGGATCTAAAAACAAAGCAAGTCCAAAGCAACACAGTATATGATTCTCATGCTTAAAGATTTTAAGTTAATTTGGAAATAATGTTTATATCCACAGGTATATGTTCTCCAAGCAGTCCTCTCTATTGAGAGTTTTGTGCAAACATCTCCATAGAGGCTGTGACATAGCACATTAAGCTACAGTTACTCTGCTGTTGACTTCCCCACTTGCTTTTCTTCCAGCTATCCAGATCTTTGCTGGTGGCTTCACCACCAGTTTGTCTCTCAAGCCTCAACCCAAGCACCCTTATGCCACCTACCTGTCCATGGTGCTATCAGTTCTGTTCCCTCAACAACCTTCAATTTCTGCAATGGGCACAGCCTTACTTTAACTCTTCATCATCTCTCACTGAAATCATTTCAGTGCTTCTTCAATCACCCTGCTTTTTACTCCATTTCCTTACAATCTGTCTGCAGATTTCCCCCAAATAGGGATCTTGATATCATAATCCCTAAAGTGATGGTATTGGAAGGTGGAGCCTTTCAGAGGTGATTTGATCATGAGCTTAGCTCCATGATAAATGGGATTAGGGACCTTATAAAAGGACCCCAGAGAGCTCCCTTGCCTATTCTTCCATATGAGTTTATAGTGGAAAGACAGCTGTCAAGGAAGTAGTCATTCTCCAGATACTAATGGCACTTTGATGTTGGACTGTGAAGCCTCCAGAACTTTGGCAGATAAATTTCTGTTATTGATAAGCACCCAGCTTATTATTTTTGTCATAGTGAAACAGCCAGTTACCTTGAGTCCTGCTTCTCTGAATGCTGAAGTGTAACTCCAGAGAGGTACTCCGAGGAAAGCAAAGAGTGGAAAATGAAGCTTTATTTAAAGTAATACATATGGAAAAAGAAGAATAGCCATGCTTTTGGTGACGTTCACCTCCCCCAAAAATGTCTTTTTGATGCTAATCCAGGGAAGAAGGAGTGCATCACCATATCGAAATGGTAAATTGATTATCCCATTGAATTAATAAACAAGCCCCAAATTCCTGAGTGCCTAGAGAGAACCGGCCCATTCTTCACTAGACCACCTGCCAAAATAGCCTATAAAAACCCAGTCCCTTTCTTTGTTCCTGGGCTCACTTTCTACCAGGAAACTGGGTTCCATCACCACATCACCTTGTCCCCGCACCCCCTGTTCCTGTGTGAAGCTCCGTTCTTGAATAAAGTGCCAAAATGACTTGTGAAGTTTGCTGTCCCAGTCTTTCTTTGCTAACATAAAGGATAGAAGAACAGACTTCCCTTGGAGGAAGGAGGGGACCCAAAAGGTGGAATCTGTGGGATGAGGAAGTCCTATCCCTTTTATATAACTAAGGTCTTTGTCCTTTTACATTCCTTTTCTCTATCTTGTTAATTTCCCTCAACCAGTACCTGAGATTGGAAGATGCTGGTGGGAAGGCAAAAGGTGGTGAACAGGTGGGTGAGAGATAGGGAGGGATAATCAGGCAGGAAGGAGCCTCAGGGCGGATTAGCAGTTTCCTGTCTGCTCAGGGGTTGCTTCATTAACAATTCTTTAGGAAGGTCAATAACTGCTGAGCTTTTGGGGACATTAACATTTTATCTTTCACTATGGAATCTTCCAACCTTTTGGACCTAGACTGAGTTGTTTCCCTCAATTCTGCCCAATTTTATCTGTCTACTCTGACTGTCTATTTTTAATTTTGGTTTTAATAGCAGGCTGAATGAACTAAGATACCATCTTCTACAACTCCCTAAATTTTCTTTGTCAAATACAAGCTAACCACTTCTCTATTTGGCTTAGAAATATTAACTGCACCTCAGCAAACCACAGGGAAGGGCCAAGCTACCAGGCAAGAGTCTAAATTCTTTCATTGTTTAACACCCACAGCCCTATTGTTTCTCTGAACTCCTTCCATCCCAATTCTCCCTACCACCAACCACCATTTAAAGAGCTAAGCATCCCCCATTTTTGGCAAAACATTAATATTTTTTACAAGTTCTCTTGAGGACACTCTTTTTCACATCCACTTCAGTCACCTTCCAGACTACCTGACATGGATGGCTCTATTGCTCCTCTACTTATGCTCAGTGTAACTTCATTGGATGAAATAAATGGGTAAATGTAAAATATGTCTATATATTATGTACAATTGTTAGGCAGTATACATATTACTACAAAATAAATATGAAGATAAAATTTAGCCCATAAAAACAAAAATTCTTGACAAGATTCCCCAGCAAGAAGGAACAAAAAGAGGTAACTGAAAATTCAGAATAGCTGTACAAAAATGGGGACACTACCACGTGGGTAGTGTGGAGGAAAAATGAGAGCTGGTCTAAAATATTCATATTAATTATGCTCAACAATGTGGAACTGTAATAGAGACCACTAGGCAAGAAATAAATAAAGACCAAAGGAAAAAGTAATGTGTGTTATTTTCTAACTGCTACATCTTGCATGCTAGGAGTCATACATATGAAATTTCAATTCTCTGATTGCTGCCTCATTGTGTAAGTTGTACACCAAATAGATCATAAACCTTTATAACCTTTAGAAGAAGGCAGATGACCAGATGACATGAGGAAATATTAAACTGAGCCTGAAAAGGCTAACATCATTTAAATAGAAAAAGAAGGAAAGCTTTCTATATGATTGGACAGTGGTAATTGGGCCTCCCTGGAGAAGAGAAAACAGTATTTTAGACAAGGTCTTAGACTTCATACAAAGAAGTATTGAAAATAAAGTTATGATTATGTATTGTTGGATGTCAAAGATACAAAGTGGATACATTTAAGTGGAAAATTCATGACAAGGTTCAGAAATGGCTGAACCAAGCACTCAATTCTTTTTTTTTTCTTTTGTAATTTCCAAGATTGTAATAAGCATGTGATAAATAGCAAATACCTTGTTTTGTAAGATTGCTATTCAGAGTGCTAAGAAACAATATGCTTTGTCGTTGCTAGTACTTTTATTTCAGAAGTCATAAAGCAATAACATAGGGAAGTCATTGTATTTAATCATCTATTAAATAGCTTTATTGACAATGGGATGCCACCAGTTCTGTTATAGTGCATCTTTGTTCTACTTCCTAACTGACTCCACTGAATGTTTTTATTCTACCATGCCTTTTACCTAGAACATCTAGGTATCATCCCCTTGTCCCCATTCTTGTTGCAATTAGAGCAGTCTGGGTCTTATTTTTCCTCCAGGTTCATAGTCTGCTCAATCCTGTCCCAGGCCTACTGGTTAATCTGTTACCCTTTGACTTCGTGGAGGGAATGCTTATATTCTGACCCTCTCATGAGATGAACTACATTTCACATTTATCTAACTCAAACAATTTCTTAGATCATATATTTGTATTTCATTTTCTTTTGTTCTATTCAATCTATATTCCCCCACTTCAATATTTGTAGTCACATCTTCATCTGAGTCACTTCACTTTCATTGGAGATAAATTAGTTTACCTTCAATGTTGTTCAAACTACTTTCATGGAGATATTGGTCCATCAAAAGTACAACATTCAGAGAACTCCTAATTTCATCACTTATCCATAAAGTATATTTAGTCTGGGGGATAAAAAAAAGAGAATAAGTAAGAAAATCATACTGTGGGGTTGACTGAAACAAAACATTTAATCACAAAGTAAAGTCAGTACCATTCCTTTTTTAGAGGATAGCAGTGTATCTTGGTCCCAGAAATACTAAATCACTTGCCTGAGGTTACCTTGTAGCTAAAGCAAAATTTAGCACTAAAAATCTAGAACTGCTGATACATTTCAGTGTAGTACCTTCCATCTACACCTGCTTGCCGTACAGCATAACTGCACCAAATGCTAATTATTTAACAGGAGCTCATTATTGGCCATGACCTTCCATTTCCCCATCCTGCCTCATGACTTTCTAGACTTACACATCCAGCAAGCAAGTCAACGTCTGGTATAGTTGAGGCCTCAGGAACCCTGTTACATTGTAATAGCTAGGATTCACTCAGATTGACCAGTGTTGCTGATTGCAAAATACTTTTATATCTCTCCTACTTCAGTACCAGCTAGGTTGCCATTCACATTGGACCAGGATGTTAATAATGATTTTTTTAACCAGTTTGTCAGCTGGGAAAAGATCAGACAAGATCTTGTTCCTTATAAAAAAAATCAAGGTTCCCATTGTGCATGCAAGTATCTTCTGAATCTGTTTGTTTTACCTTTTGTTTGGGGATTAGAGTACTGATATAAATCTGATACTCTGACTACTGCTATTGCTATGAGAAATAAAGTCTCTAGTCTCTAACCCAAGAGGCTCATACCCACTGTCAGCCTCCACCAAACTGCAGCAGGTTAGCATGTTAGCTGTCAACTCTCAGATGCTTCACACCTTGAGATTGGTGTACACTTTTCTAATTAAAGCTCTCTTCTCCCTAGGTTCTCCTTGGACTTCACCTTCTAATTCTTTCTTACTACTCTCATTCCCTGAATTTAAAAATTCCTTCTTTTTATTGATAAGCAAAACAGAATAAATTCTTTTTACTTGCAGATCAGATTAACACTCCTGTATGATTCTGTTTAGTCCCAAATGCTAGTTTAAATCCTTTGTTGGGTAAAAAAAGAAAGAACTGAGAAAATATGGAAGCTGTGAAACTCAGGGAACAATTCAATTCTTTGACCCAATCTCTGTATACTTTGAGCCCAAAGGGATGAATCAATCTGTCCAAAAGGAGTCCCTAGGCTCATTTACGAGAGGAGATGGGCAGACTGGTATACATCAGTTAGGTGGCTTATGTAAAAGAGAAGTTATGACTCATTTGTAGCATTTTTCAGTTACCTACCTTTCCACTGGATGGGTGCCTATGAGCTTGTCCAACAGAGACCAGTAATAGATATACTTTGAAATGTGTATGTCAGCCATACAATCGCTGTTGGAGAAACAGACCATTCTAACAGTTATTTTTCCAATGAAGTTGATACTCATTCCACATTTTTATCTAACAGAAGAAAATAATAATAGGAAGGGTCTGCACAGGAGCTTGAAACTAGCCAGTAAAAGTGGAGATCCGTCCAAACACATTAAAATTCTATTTTCCTTTACAAGTGTTTGCTGCAGATGACCCCCACTGATCTTAAATATATTTCTGTATCTGTAACTGAATAGAGGTTTTCCGTACAGCATGTTCTAATGGCACTCTGGCCTTTAGCCAACAAGGCACTGAATAAGGCTATTTTTAAAAATACAGAAACTGGGAACAGCTGCAGCAATCAAATTTGATAAAAACAGAGAGGAACTTTGCTTTTTTTTCCTTTTTTTTTTAACGGTTTGTCCAAGTTTAGTCTTCTTTCATAGAACTGCTTTTGTTCTGTTGTATGAAGGGCTACAAGACCAATACAGTGAAGCCCTTTTAAACAAATAACTTTTAAAAGAATATGGCTAAATAGAATAAATTTTTTGTACGAAGGCTATCAGTGCAATAGTATTTTAAACTATTAAAAAAGGATATATCTCTTGTAAGATGAAGTATAAGAAGAATGAGATACATTGGCAAAGGCTGTAATAAAAAAGGGGGGGGTTTGAGTTTCTCCCATCCCCCAAAGCAGCTCCTTGAAAGGGAAGATAAAGTCTTTAGTTTCTAGGTACTGGAAGTCTGAAAGTTTGCATTTGAACTTCTCTTCAACACTTCTCCAGTGTTGCTAGGGGTAAAGGTACTTTTAATGTCCCAGTTTTACTTTTCACATTACTATTAGTCATGAATGTTGCTGTATTTTCTAAAAGCTGGATTAATATCAGTGTAGTTCTTTTGCAAAGATAAAATGACATGCTTTGTAAAATGTAAAGGAAAACTTTCTCACAGAGACTTCTTGTACTTATCTGAATCTTTCAACATGTCCATATACAAAAGCTTATTCTTTATTTTTTTTAAAAACTTGAGCTCTTTGGGAACTCAGTACATGATTAATAAGTGTCACGAGGTGACTGGATACTGAATATCTCCTATAGAGCAGTACATTGCAAGTTTTCTCTTCTAAGTGATTTCATGTGTGGAATGGATTTCTCTGCTCACTTTGTAATTGACATGACAAAGGATATTATATTTCTTATAAGTATTTACAAATGGAATCAATGGTAAAATCCCATTCAAATAAAACTACTTATGTCAACATTAATTCAGTTTAATAATCCAGAACAATGGTATAATTATTCTTCTGCAAGCATAAGGTTTTGAAATGAAATTGCTTTATTGCACAATAATGAGTTAAAAGGAGAATATATACAAAATAGAAGTTTCAGGTGTATACTAAACTGTACTAACTTGTTAGCAGGCAGCTTATTAGATAGGATGGTCCATCTGTCCACAATCTGTTATAAACTTTCAAATAAATGGAAAAACAAATTTAACTATGTCTTCCTGACTGGAATAATTCTTTCCTATAGGCACCAATGAGTCAAGAACTGCTCATCTTTAAATGGTGAGGCCACAATGATGATATGCAATGGGATTGGCACTTAGGACAATGACAGGTCCTGTCTCAGTACATGGGTGAAAGGTCTGTCCTGCATTAACAGCAAAGCTCCCTAAGTACACATATTGTTCAAAGTAGAAATGACCACATTCCTATTGTGCAGAGCCTTGAACTCAGCAGGTTTTCAAGGGTTCCCTGGCAAGACACCAGACTTCAGGATATAATCCTATATTTTCTCCGCAACAAAGAGTTCCAAAGGAGCGTTGCTGGAATTTAATTTCATTTAGTCATGTAGCCTTTTCTCTGAAGACAAACTGCCAGGAGAATGAGATTTACTTCTGACCAGCAATGTTTTTATGCACAATAACCCCAAATATAATAGAGTCTTTCAATCTCTTGCTAGGAGTGTAATATTTATATGTAACCAGGATAGATTGAATACCAAAACAGCTCAGTTATACAGGAAATGTTTAGTGTAAATCACTATTCCCTATCATTATATTTTGCCCTTATTTTAATTTTTAACATTAAATTTATATGTGAGTTCAAAAGTACCATGTTTTTAAAATTCCATTTTTATCATATTTCATTGAAACTAAAACAACTGAACAGTAGAAATATTAAATTCTATATCTCAAGAAAATGAGTGTTTCCATAGTGCTTCTGGAAAATGAATGGAAAGGCTATATAATCATATGTAAAATAACAAGGACACTGCCTCCTGAGAAATTAGATTTTAATTTGGAGCTTTTTTTTTTTTTATTTGCTGAAACTGTTTGGCTCTTAGGAGAATAAGGGTTGATGATCTCCCTGACGACTTCACCCCCCTCACTGGCTCAGCCCTTCCAGATGCCCTTCCAGAAGCTATTCAGCATTCGCTGACATCAGCCTTCATTCACGAGAGCACTTGCTTTGTTCAGTGATGGCACTAATAGGAGGAGACACGTGAAGTAGCTTGGTTTATAGAAGAGGGCAGAGGAGGCACGGTGCTGTGAAAACATTCCCACACACACTAGCGGCTCATTCACACAGAAAACAAGTGAGAGCCTTCAGTCCCTCCACAAAGCCCAGCAGGAACAAACTGACTCAGAACCCAGGAGCAACACATTCAGCGCTTGCTTGTGCCCATAGACTCTCTGCATACCTTTCCTGAGAATGCACACTGTGGATCGCAGCAATGCATTAACCTCTATGGGTCTTGTGAAAGAAATGCTTATGATTCCTTGGGTTGTGTGTCCCGTGGTGAAGATCACTTTTCAAGTACAGTGTAACAAAGTGATCTGCAGGCCCTGAACTGCTCTGGTCACAATAGGGAGGTTGTTGACAATATGCCTTACTGTGATTTCTGGTCTTTACTTCCTTTTTTGGATCCATTTAGGGAAGATCAGAATTTTAGAATGAAAACACATTAAGTTATAGTCAGCTCTGGCTGGTTGTTTTCAAAAAAACCAGATGGCTTTTAAAAGAGATGATCAAATCCATTCTTTACATACATACATATATATATATGTATGTATGTATACACACACACACACACACGCACACCCCCAAACACATTAACCCTTCATTTTTCAGATTTCAAAAGAAAATGGATATTTCATGCTGCCAGATTTTTCCAATAACTCCAGTTAATCCATTTATAATCCAGCCTCTATAATCTTTTTAGTTTTTACATTTTAACCATTTCGGATAGAAATCTTTCCAAAAAGTGATTTGCATTTCTTAGTCTTCTTATAGAGATTCATCAGAGATAATTCCCATGTCACCTGGAGCAATCATTATAAATTGTTTTGTAGTGTGTCTTAATTTGGTGATGACATTTAAACAGTTTAGTGGTAGGATTACTAGCAGCACCATTTTAAGGTTTTATATATATATATATATATATATATATATATATATATATATATATATATATACACACATACACACACACATATATTCTTTTGTAGTGTTTTTTTTCCCCTCTTCCATCACTTATAACATTTAACAGGTTAGTTCTTACTGTTATCAGTATGTACAATCTCATAGAATTTTCAACCTAGCATAACTAGTTGAAACACCAGATTTTCTATTACATGTGAAGATTTGAATGAGCAGCACCATCAATAAACAAGTTTACTCGTCAATCAAATGAGGAGAATAATACCAGGATTATTGGGAGGAACTGGAAAAATACATGTAAAGCTCTGAGAAGAAAGTCTGTTAATAGAAAGCATGAGATGTATACATCAATCCTTCCCATTTCCTCTCTCTTTTCATAATAGATCTACAATTTTATAATACATTCCTTATTGTTGAAAAACCCACTTTATATTTATATACATAAATTCTTGCTAAAACTATCTCCACTCACTACCTTTTTCATTTGCATGTTTTAATTTATGGAGATAGGGAAGACAGTTGTTTGTGCTTATGAGAAGTACATCTAAATTAAGAATCAAGGGGCAATGGATGAACATGTTGAAGCAGAATCCTTGAAATCTGCACTTTAGTGCATGGATTTCACATATATATGTTGGTTTTTTAAAAGTTTATTCTGAGAAACCGCATGTCCTTAGGTTCTATACACATGGGGCAGGGGTTATTGGTTACTTTGGATTCTCAGACATGTTTCCAATCATTGCTAGATAAATAAAACATCACTGGACAGGCATACAATTTACATAACTTCAGAACGTACAACCCCAGATCAAGTCTGGTCTTACCATGACCAGATGAGGATTTAATAAGTGGTGTTATAATGAACAAGTTGTGGTTATTATAGTATCACTGCTGAGTCAGTGAGCATGCCTCCAGGTGGTCTCCCACAGTAGGGCAGCACAGTGCTGGACACCATGTGTCATGCCCATGCAGTGTGTACCAGGCAGGGGTTCACTTCCTTGCTCCACCTCCCTTCCTCTCCATCAAAACACACTATATTCTATGAAATGCTACAACCCACGTTCAGTCTGTGTTTGCAATGTATCCTCTTCTGTTCAATCACATATGGCAGCCTGAAACAATTACATAATGAGACATACTATCAGGGCATAACTGTCAAAACGAAGAGACTAAGCAATGAATAAATATTACCCACTTATTAGCTATGCAGCTCTTGTGTTCTTCTAATCTATCTGTGCCCTGGATTTTAGATTTTATATTCATATCCCTGATTTTCTATGCAGTAAAATAATACAGTATTAACAATATTCAAGAACAGATCTGCAAAGGCAGAGGCAAATTCTACTCTAAAGTAGGGTTTCTTTCCATTTTGGTGCTATAGTCCTCTTTGTCATTCCATTGAAATCTATTGATTTTTCTCAAACTAATATTTTAAAATTCAAAAAATAAAATATATAGGCTTAAGATGGAGTCAATTTTATTGAAATAATACTAAAATTTTGATTTAGTAATATATGTGCTTCCTTATTAGCAAATTAATTTTAAAAATCTAGCAGAGGGGTTGGGATTGTGGCTCAGCGGTAGAGCGCTTACCTCGCATGCGTGAGGCCCTGGGTTCGATCCTCAGCACCACATGCAAAGCAATAAAATGGGGACATTGTGTTCATCTACAACTAAAAAATATTTAAAAAAATAAAAAAATAAAAAAATAAAAATCTAGCAGAGAACAAGGGATTATTAAAATTTCAAAATAAATATGTATAACATTTTGAAACACTGTACAAATATTTTTAACTTATATAAAACAAAATATATTATTATTTTCTAGAGACTATTGAAGATATTTAGGGATTGTGGATGACTAAAATATATTACTGTATTTTTAAAAAATAAGTTATAATAGTTATAATGTGATATGGAAATGCCCATGATAACTACCTGTGGCAACCATAGATATTGCTAATACAACTATGTTTTCCTGTTTAAATTTATACTTGAAAGAACTTTTAGTTTCAGGGTACTGATAATAGAGTTGTATTTTCCCCATTCAGATTTACAGAACTTGTATTAAGAATCTTGCTCTAATATGACCCAATTTTGATGACTTAATTACGTTTTTCCCTCTGAAGCATCTCCTAAGACTTTAATCTTTAAACCTTAAAGTACCTAATGTGAAAGATTCTCTTGCCACCATTACTCTCATGGAGATATTTGAAAAGACATTAAGTCAAAAGCCTAGTATTTTCCTCTTCAAAAATATACTTCATAATATTCAGTTGAATAAAAGGAAGATCTTCCTCAGGACACACACACATACACACACACCTATATCAGGGTGTGAGAATGTCTCAATGCTTGCAGATAACTGTGGAAGGCAGAGCTAACTCTGACCTGTATCTCCAAATTTGGCTGCAAGTTTTGCCTTCCTATCTGTGACTCCACTTTTTTCCCACACACTCAAAAAACTCAACAAAAATGCAATGGCTGAACATAAAGTTGAATTGGTTCCTTTCAAAATAAATTTACTTAGAAACTTTGCTGTTTCATGATAAATAACAAATGTATTGTGGCAAACCTCAAGTCCACAAGTGTCGTGGAGACATCATGGCTGAGAACAGCTGCTCTATTAGTGGATACACACACTGTGGAATCAGTGCCCCGACATTATGCCGTTCAGGCCATTGCAATGCCATTTAACATTTACTGAAGCAGAGCTAAAGTGCAATTCTCAGTGATCTGAAAGAGTTCATGTTTCTCTTAAGCAGAGGCTGGCAAATATTTTATCTTAAGGGCCAGATAGTGAAGATTTTAGATTTTGTGGGCCATATGGTTGCTGTCACAACTACTCTACTCTGCCATTACAGTACTAGGGCAGAGACAGACCAAATGAGTGAGTGTGACTATGTACAATAAAAACTAATTAATGGACAATGAAATTTGAATTCCACATAGCTTTCATATGTTTCAGTATATTATTCTTTTATATTGTTTTTTTTTACTTTAAAAAATATAAACAAAAGTCATTCTTAATCATAAGCCATACAAAAATTGACAGTGAAGTGGATTTGGTCCATGGACTATAGTTTGCTACTCCTCTTCTTAAATGTGAAATCAATAACCAGGTAGCAAATCAATTAAGTAGGTTAATGTGATTGATTAAGCCATCACAGGGAGAGTTGAACTTAAATTTTAGCTAGGATGTGAGGTGAAGAAGTACTTGATATTCAGAGCATACCACATATAGAAACAGAACTCAAAAATATATGGATAGAAACTGTCCCAAATCAATCAAGACTCTGATCTGAAAGATTACACATCAGGGCATCAACGTATATACCGAGAAAATTGCATTGCATCAAATAATGCCCATGCATTATGAGAGCAGATTTGCATGTCACAAACTTCTTTTGTTTTTGTCCCCTCCACCACAATAACACTCTGTACTTTACACCAGTGTTTGTAAACATTCCATTATTCCCATAGTTTATTGTGTTAGCAAGAACATAATCATTTGAAAGCCTAGGTGTTGGAAACTTACGAGAAACAGCTTCTTCAGTGATTATTAATACTAGAATTGATTTTCAGGGTATTTTTGCAGAAAGAAAAACAAAGACAAATTAAAAGAAAGAAAAAATAGAAGGAGGGTGGTAGACAGCAGCAATATGGTATGGGTGTAGACAAATCTCTGTGATTCATGGAAAAGTTAGGGCTCACAGATTAATTCTGTTGCGAGAAAGTGTTTCGCTTCTTCTAGAATAGTTCCCCATCAACCAGCCTCAGATCATTACAAAAATTATGATGGAATTTCAACTTTTTAGGAATTAGGCAGTAAAACACCTATAATACCAAGTGTGAACTCCAGTCCTGTGACCGTGCTGCTGGTGGTTTTTGTTTTATAAATATCACTAGGCACACATCTGGAGCTTTATTGCTTGCCACAGTGCTGTTTTCTGGTTGACAGATATCTAAGAAATGCGTATATTAACACCCAGGCTATAGAGCCAAGCACATTTTAGTGCCGGCTACAGCTGAAAGAATATGTTTCTATTCCTTGTCCATCTGTTCTTGGCAACATAAATTTAAACTAGAAACAGAATAAGCTTCATGAGAAATAAGTCTCAATAGGGGTTAGAGCAGCGAGGTGGAAGCTCTGAGCTCCGACTTGGTAACATTTGATTTCATAGCTTAAAGGTTGTTTTTCCATGGAGCAATCTCATGCTGCAGCTAGAATTTATAATTTTTTAAATAATACTTTTTAATAATTTACATTAAAAAAATATGATGGTTTGGTCACACATTCTGTTATACGTGAAAATTGTAAACTTTTCAGTGATCATGGGTCTCAGGAACTTTGAGGTTTCAAAGCATTCTTTGCTGCAGTTGAACTATACTGAAAATGAATCATTAGCATCCCTAAACTCAGGCTAGAAGTTAGGTTCATTAGTGAGGAGAGAGGGCTTTATATACAACATGGTTCCATAGAAAACAACCTTCTTGTTTTTTGAGGAGTCTTACTTGGCCATGGCCAGCTAGCACATGTTTATTTGTTATCATCATTATGCCTTCCCACTATATGCTAACACCTCCAGATTTTTTTTTTTTTGGCTACTAAAACAATATGAAATTATTTATTTTCATTTAAAAGCACATTAGGAGTACATGGGAATGTTATAATGAAAAGGGACCAGGAATGATTACCTATACTCCTGCTTCTAAATCCAGGGTCTCAACACTCAGGTCAATACCTGAGCCCATGGGCTCTTGGGGCAGTATCTCTGGGGTTCTACTGATGTGAGTTCAGCCTCTGCTTCCGAATGACTGCAGATCTTTGGGTTGGAAAGGGACCTTGAAGCTCATTCAGTCCAGCCTCCTTGCTCAGTAAGAAACATTTCTATAGTTTTTAAAGTATCTGCTTTTCATAGGACTGATTTATCAAAGACTAGCCCAGTATTTATGCTTCAAAGTGTCTGGTTTCAAAATTTGGCTGTAGCACTTCTTCAGCATGCAAATATAAAAAGTTACCTTCTCTAATTCTCAGATTTTCTTTGTATAAATGGGGATAATTGTATTTTTCTTAAATTGGTTCTGAGGGGAAGTCAATGAGATTAATAGAACATGATTAGTTCCAGTGATAAAAATAGCTATTTGATAAACCTAACAAGTGGTACTTATTACTATTACCCCCTTTAATGTTTTCTCATAATAATAATAATAATAATAAATAATTGCATTGTGCTAATTTTCTAATCTGTTCCTAAATATTATTTTGGTAGGATATATATTCCTTAAGAAAACATTTTCAAAATCTACCATTCTTTCTTGAACTTCTACTCAAAATTACTTATGACTATGGACAAGTCACTTAATGACTTGGGGATTTAGTCTCCTAGTCTATAAAATAAGAAGATTCAACTCCATGATCTCTAAGGTCTCTCATTTGAGTAATTTAACAAAATCATGTTTGACAGTGTATCCTCATACTTTATTTATAGTGATGAGATGTGTAGTTGCTGCCAAATGTCTGATGTGGGATGTATAAATGTTCCATATATACATGTGGAATAACATTAAGTTTGTTGATGTTAAAAACTACTGGTATGTTTTTTGGCATTATTTGGCTCAGAATTTGTTCTTCCCACTTGTTTTAGAATAAGCTGACAGCAAATCGTTTTCCATAGAACCTCTAAGGTTTAGTAAAACTGAGAGTTAGAGAAGTAGGCCATCTTTTCTTTCTGTTTTTAAGACAGAGGATCTTTCTTTGTGAAGTGTCTTTCATTATTTCCATCATATCCAATATCATCAAATTTTGGACATATGCACTGTAACTTAAAGGCATCTGTTTTCTTTCAGATCTGAGTGACCAGCTGCTGGAGGTGGTTGGCTTGGAAGGAGCCATGGAGATGGGGCAAATATACACGGGACTGAAAAGTGCTGGCCGCCGGCTGGCTCAGTGCTCTTCTGTGGTCATCAGGTAGTTCTTTTCTGTAATTGACAGAGGGGTTTGACATGACCTCACCAAAACTAATCAAAAGCACACAAGACTAGTAGTGACATTTGTCTTATTTTTGTTTCTAATGAGCAATGGTTAATACTTACATATTTCAAAATGATGGAAATGGCAGATTTTTACATAGTATCTGCAAGCTATTACTTATCAGGTCCTTTGAAATCTGATTCTCCCTTGTTGACTACCATGGAAATGGTGATGCATTCCTTCTAACAGGCACATTTAATCTCCCCTATGCTCTATGCTAATTCACACTCAGTGGACTGAGGCACCAAAGTATTTACCAGGCAAATTTATCCAAAGTGAAAAAAAGGCTATTGATCTACTATGAACTTAAATTCTTTCATGGCCTAAGTGCAATGCTGTTTCTGTGAAATTAAATAATAATAAGTTATTGTATGGTAAAACAAAATGTGAATTTAATTTGAAAATTTCCAAGGAATTTTTCCCAATATTTCACTGGTAGATGAACAAAAAAAGTCTATTTTGATAAGAAATCAGTCCCTTGGATGTAGGAATTCTGACTGTGTCCTTAAATATAAACCCTGGCATTTTCTTTTGGCATTCACAATTTTTGTTTTTATCACCACATTTACCAAGAAGCTCTTAATATTCTTGTGACCAAGGTGCCTTTCAGAGTATTCATTAATAGTGAAAAAATATCTCCCTTTCAGAAGAGATAACTTTAGAGCTGCACTTTACCTACCACATTTGCCTTCCCTGGTCTCATCATATCCTATATAGATTCTTCTACATGATATATTTCAGTGTTATACTTACAGGGACATATTTTTCCCTAGGACTAGCAAATCTTTGCCAATGCAGATTGATGGGGAACCATGGATGCAGACACCATGCACAGTGAGTACAGAGTAGCTGAAATGCCCTGTCAGTTTCATTTTTATGAAAATGAAAATAATAACCAAACAATCACAGAATCTAATCTTTTGTCTTGCCTCCTTTGGGACCTATAATCAAATAATTCCCCTCTTATTTATGTATCAAAGCCATTGCATTCAAGTTTAGGCATTATATGCCCTTGACAAATTTCAGTTTTTGAATGTATGTGCTAACCTAAGCATAACTTTAAATACCATGGATCAATTATAAACTCTGGAACTAAGCAAGATATAAAGTTTCCCTTAAACTTTCTTGTGTTTGTTTCAGAACACATTATGAGAAAATTATTTATGGGAACTTCAGACATAAGTCTCTCAGACTTTATTACTCATCTGTTATTTTGTCTTCATTTAGGGACTTGTGGGCTTGCTTTTCTATAGAAAAAAAATAATAATCCCCTATTTTCTACCACAGTTGTTGACTCCATAATGTGACATCATTTTTTTATTTGTTCTAATTAGTTACATATGACAATAGAACACATTCTGACACATCATACATAAATAGAGTATTTATTGGTTGTACATGATGCAGAATTATGGCGGTTGTATAATCATATATGCACATAAGATAATAATGTCTGATTCATTCTACTATCATTCCTACTGCATATGCCCTCCCCTCCCTTCACTCCTCTCTGTCTAATCCAAAGTACCTCTATTCTTCCCTAACCCTTCCCTCCTTATTGTGAATTAGCATCTGCATATCAGAGAAAACATTTGGCCTTGGTTCTTTGGGATTGGCTTATAGTCTCCATTTTCATTCATTTACTGGCAAAAGCCATAATTTCATTCTTCTTTAAGGCTGAATAATATTCCATTGTGTATATATACCACAATTTCTTTACCCATTCATCTGTTGAAGGGCATCTAGGTTGGTTCCATAGTTTAGCTATTGTGAATTGAGCTGCTATAAACATTGATGTGGCTCTGTCACTGTAGTATGCTGATTTTAAGTCCTTTTGGTATAAACTAAGGAGTGGGAAAACTAAGTCAAATTGTGGTTTCTTTTCAAGTTTTCTGAGGAATCTCCATACTGCTTTCCAGAGTGGTTGCACCAATTTTCACTCCCAATAGCAATGTATGATGTACCTTTGTCCCCACATCCTCGCCAACATTTATTGTTGCTTGCTTGTATTCTTTTTTTTTTTTTTTAATTGGTACTGGGGATTGCACTCAGGGTCGCTTAAAAACTAAACTACATCCCCACCCCTTTTTTGTATTTTATTTAAAGAGAGGTCTCACTGAGTTGCTTGGGGCCTCATTAAATTGTTGAGGCTGGCTTTGAATGATTTTCCTCCTGCCTCAGCTTCCCAAGCTGCTGGGATTACAGGTATGCGCCACCACACCAGGCCTGTTTGTGTTCTTGATAATTGCCATTCTGACTGGAGTGAAATGGAATCTTAGTATAGTTTTTGTTTGCATTTCTCTAATTGCTAGAGATGTTAAACATTTTTTCATATATTTGTTGATTGATTATATTTCTTCTGCAAAGTGTCTGTTCAGTTCCTTAGTCCATTTATTGATTGGGTTATTTGGGTTTTTTTGGTGTTAAGTTTTTTGAGTTCTTTATATTGTGATATCATTTTCTTCAGACATTTTGATTCTCCCCCAATTTTTATTTTCCTTTATATGGTGAATATTTTGCCATGTTTCAAAAGCATGCTAAGCTCTTGGCATTGGAGATAGAAACATGGAAAGGATCAACAATATAATTATTTTCAAAAACTTATATTCTGATAATAGGTGACTAAATAAATAATAAATACATATAAAGTAAATATAAGTTTACATTATAAGAGTTAGAACAAAAATAAGGTGAAATGGTGGTGAGGAACTAGATGGAGTATGGGTATCCTACTTTAGCTAAGTGACTCTGGGAGATCCTTGGAAGGAAACAGTAAGTAAGCTTCTAGAGATAGGGGAGAGTTTTAAGAGGAAATGTTAGAAATGGTGGACAGCAGGCAGATCATGTGCAAAACATGATAGTAAAGAATTAGAATTTTATTCTAAATGCTATTGGAAGCTATTAAATGCTTTAAGTATCATCTGATTTACATTTTTAAAAGCTCACATTGACTGCTATGTGGAGAATGGATTATACTGAGGAGCAGCTAAGAGACAGGTTTATCCCTGTTGTCTGGGTGCTGGCAGGGAAGAAAAAGGGGAAACTGAAGTTTGCCAAGGGGATATAATTTGACCTACATTCTGGAGTTTAGAACAGGAAGAATTTACTAATGAGTTCTTTTGAGGTAGGGGATGATAGATGAGCAATGCTTAGTTGAAGGTAACTCTGACCCAAGAATGACAATGCCATTTACTTAGTAGTTAAAGATTGGGAATGAAACTGGTTAAGAAATAACTATAGGGCCTTCATCTTGTACTAACTTGGTGTTAAGTGCTTATGTTGAATGAATTTATTTTCACATGAACTTTAAATAAACATCTGAATTATCAGATGGAAAAGTGAGGCTTTGGGATTTTAAATAACTTATTGTAGCAAATATGAAACTCAAATCCAAAATTCTTTGTTGGAAGCTCAGTCTCTAAACTTCTAGTTTAAATAATGTAAACTACTGATTCCAAACAGCACACACTAGCATATAAGAGGGAATTTTTAATTTTATCCCTTTAATGTTTAACTCTGAAGGTATTGGCTCAAACTTTATGTATAATACATTAACATAACTTCTTGTTTGTTTCTTGTTCTGTTTCATTATCTCTGTAACATTAATATAAAATAAGCTTGTTTAAAAATCTTCTAGATTAGCTATTACCTATGCTTTCTGCTACTGTTTATTTTTGTTCCAAATAGCCTTTTTAAAAATTCCTTTTCCTCTACTTACCAGAATGCCTACATTTATACCTTGTCTATTTCTTTTTAGGCTCTCTGAATGACACTTCTGAATTCAAATTTATATTCACATAGATTTTAAGGGTGTGGAAGTGGTGGTAATGACGGTGGTGATGTTGGTAATGCTGGTGGTGGTGGTGGTGGCAGTGAGAGTTTTACTGGTAAAGACATTGTGGAGATATTTATGATAGTGGTGAGAGAGGAATAGTGGTTATGATGGTTATGATGGAAATAGTGGTCAAACTCCTGATGATGGTGGTGATGGTAGTTGCAGTGATGATGGTGATGGTGATTGTAATGCTGAATGGCAGTGGTCATGGTGACAGCAGTGTCCTTGTCTTTAATAAAAGGCCATTATTCATTAGCCAAGGTCACAAGAAAATAAGTTTTTAAAAAAGAAAAGACAATGAAACTAAATAACTTCTATGAATATTCATTAAATTCTTTTAGACTCTTCTGGAGAGTAGAGTCCTTATAGTGTTCTGAGTAAAGAAGCTGTAATGGCAATGATAAAAATTCATGTTTATTAAGTTCTTATTGTGTGTACATATTGAGGCACTTAATCTGTGTTGACATATTTAATTCTCCCCAAAAATTCTATGTTTAGCCTCATTTTATGAATGAAGCAACTGAGGTAGACAAAGACTAAACAGATGCCTAATTCTGCACGGCTCCTAAGTGGCAGTATAGAAACTGAAATTCAGGTGGTCTGGCTCCAGAGTCTTAATTTTTCATCACTGTTCTCACCCTGGGAAGAGCCCAGTGCACCCGGGAGAACCACCTCCAGAATGTGACCATTCACAAATCACTTATTGCCTTTCTCCAGCTTTAAAGAAACTGTGTCTATTGAAATTTAAATAGTGCTTTAGAATAATTGTAGCTTATCCTATGCAAGCACTTTTGACAATATTTTTAAGTTTGATTTCAGTTAGTAACAGGATATTCATTTCACTTCTTAATTATCATGCTCTACAATTGTTAAGTTAGTAATAATGTGTATATAATTTACATTTAATTTTCTCTTCTTGTAAATTCACTTACTCATGTAGAACAGGTACTGCAGCCTACATTGGGCCAAGAACTGTACTAGACTATGGCTCATGATTGTTGTTTCACATTCTGGCTTACTCTACTTTTCCTAGAACCACATGGAGTTCTGAACTTTAAATTTTATTTTTACTGAAGAGAATATTTAATATCCATAGCATTGGTATTATTTAACTAGAAAATGTTGTATTTTCTTCAATCAATAACACAAGGTTTTTCTTACAGAACATAAGAATTGGTAGAATGTTAAAATTCCTTGCTGAATTTAAATACCCATAAGCTGATATTCAATGTATGAAGAGTTTCTCTAGATATAATTTTAGAAGAAAGCAGTTCTGTTTTTCTTTAAGTGGAATATATAAAGTAGAAGGAGAAGTGATAAATATGTCTTGATTCAAAATCCATAAATATTTTTTTAAAATCAGGATAACACAGGTTCTTGAGATGGTTAGTGGTGGTGCATAACAATGTGAATGTATTTAATGCTAATGAACTTAAAAAGGTAAGTTAAAATGGTAATTTTCATATTATATATATATATAAGTTACCATAATAAAAAGTGATTAAAAAATCAATGTAATATTTATTTATAAACTTTACCAATTGTGACTTCAAAATAGGAAAAAAAGCAAAGACCAAAATGTTTAAAATTAGCCTTGGAAATATATATTTTTAAATTGTCTTTGTGACCTTCTAAATTCTCTCACTGAAAAGCAATCTGCAGAAGTTTGTTAAATATCCCCATATTTATAGTATTGTAATAATTACCAAGTTAACAAAGAACATATTTTAGCCATATAACTATTTGGTCATGCAAATAATCATATTTAAGTTAAGGGGATATTAATTCTAGAAGAATGTGTATTGAATGGTTCTAGAAGAGCCTGTCTTCAGGCTGGACTCCAGAATGAAACTACTTCTACCTTCTTCCTCCTCTGATCCTTTCTTTTGAACAGAGAACATATTGACTCTGTTGTCCTTATGGTCCTAAAACAGGAAGAAGGGCAGCTGGGGTGGGAGATGGAAAGAGTCACATGATAGGACAGGGAGAACAAAGACTAGGTCAAGTTTTATTTGGTATCTGTACACACAACACCCATTTATCTCCAACTTTTACAATTGATGGGTGCCCAGTAAGTTAAGTTAGAAGTGATTGTACATAGCATCAGAAACTTCAAATTCAGTATAACCAAGTGGATTGTTCATCTCCCTCTTCTTCCTGTTCCCCAAATACTGACCTCCCCTCACATCCCAGATCTGCTGCTTTTCTCCATGTTATTTTGAGTTAGTGGAACCATTATACACCCAATATTTCCTTAGCTAGAAATCTGAGTCATACTATGCTTATTTATATACTCCCAAATTCAATTAACATGCCCCCTTAATAGAATCTTTTCTTCCAATCCTACTACCACTGTAATTGACTTGGCTCATTACGTTTCTCTCATTCCTGGCAAACATTACATTAATATTCCCCCACCTCCATGTTTGTTCTATTTTAAAAGATCCTTCACATTTCCATTAGAATGACCACTATAAAATACTAGTTTCACCATGATACTTTCTATTTAAAATTCTTTAATTACTTTATATCTGATAAAATATAATTTGAGACAGATTTCCTGTTTTGTCAACTTCATCTTTTCTTTCATTTTTACTTTTTCAGGTACTTACCCATTGTTCAAACAAATTTTTCCTCTTATTTAGATGAGTGGCATAAACTGATTCTTTGAAACTCATTCTGTGCTTCCCTTCCTCCACAAAGCCTGCTCTGAGCATTGCCCCCCTACTCCTGCACCCATTCTGACACTAACTTACCTGCAAGCTCAGCCTCTGCACTCAGTAGCTCTATCAAATACTTGTGCATTATGTTGAAATCATGTTTTTCTGCTTTACTGATATTACAAGCCCTGATTTTGGCCATCTTAATATAGGCAGGGTTTAGCACTGTGCCTCAAATAGGATTTGATTGCCAATCCCAAGTGCATTTTGAATTTGTGAATTTCTTAAACACTTTATGAGGTAGTATCACATTTTAAAAAATGCTTTCTACTAAATCTTTTTTTTCACTGAACATAATGTAGTTTGGCTAGCAATTCATTCACATATTTTTCATATATAAATATATGTAAGAGTTATTTTGAGTTATCTTTATTCATTATATTCTCAAAGCAAAGATTTGAATGTATCAGAGAAGATATACTTTCCCACCTCCCAAAGATTTAATCCTTCTGTTTCCTGGTATGGCACAACTAAACTTCCTTGGGATACTTCCTTTTGCTTATCAATTGTGTATTTGTGTTAGCTTTTCTTCACTGTGACAATCACCTGAGAAAAACTACTTAAAAGGTGGAAAGATTTATTTGGACTCAGTTTTAGAGGTCTCAGTGCATGGCTGGTTGGCTTCATTGCTTTGGGTCTGAGGGGCAGCAGACCATCAAAGTGAAAAAGTGTGGCAGAGGAAAGCTGTTCCATTCTTGGTAACTTGGGAGCAGACAGACAGGAAGGGACTGTGGACAAGATAAACTCTTCTAGAGCATGCCCCACCGCCCCCCGTCACCCACTTCCTCCAATTAGGTCTCACATCCTAAGGTTTCTACTGCCTCAGAATAATGCCGTCAAATCATGACTTCTATTCCAATCACCTCCCAGAAGCCCCATCTCTAAATATTGAGCACTGAGGACTAAGCCTTCAATAGATGAGCCTCTGGGGGACGGTCCTTATCCAAACAATAACAGTATTTATTGTACAGATTATTTGACATATAATAGACCTGTATTAGTTATTATCTGTTACACTTTTATGAAATGTAATACCAATGAGGCTTTAAGGCAAGATCACTTTGGTGCATTGTCTATGAATAAGGTAGAGAGAATTCCTGAAACTTTCTCACACATCTTAGAGAATGAGAAGGAAGTTATGCATGGATCATAAGCTAAATGGTGAAACAACATTTCACACAGGTGAAATATGAAGACTCATCAAAGTGACAGCTGCAGTCACGGTAACCTTTGGAAAGCATTTATGTGTGTATGTCTCTCTTTGCCTTTCTAGGTACCTTTCCTAGTATAAACCCTGCTCACCCAATCTCAGCTTTCAATGTGTAAATACTTCCAAGGTGCCACATAGCCCTGACCTAGTGCTTAGCTGCTCCCTGCTGAGTCTTGCTGTCTAAAGTATCTGATCCTTGTTATTCCTGAGGCTTTCTGCTGCTCTGATCTCACCGTGTACACTGTTCAATGAAACACGATTTTCTGATTGGAATGCCAGTTCCCTCCACTGACAGTAGCACCCCCTTGACTTGGACACTTGGGCCTTGCTTGCACACTTTTCTAGAAAGATAGGATCTTTCTGCCTTACTCAGCTACTACAGATATCTGGAATATATCTTCATTTGGCTCAAATTCCAGCACGACTTTAAAAAGCACTGTGAAGAGGAACAGTGGAAGCCTAATAAATCTCTTGTTTGTGTTTAATTATTAAAAATAATCATAATTGAAAGATGTTATTTAATCTTTACTCACTTGCTAGATACCATTAATCTCAGGCCATTAATATTGATAATGAAAATTTTTAAAAAACTGGAAGCCAGAGAAGTCAAGTAACTTACCCAAGGTCACACAGCAAGAGTAAGCAGGCTATTGGGCACTACTGCCTCCTCCTAATTATGATACTTGCTGCCTCATTCAGTACTTCTTCTGAGCCTTAATGTATCTCAAATATTAGTAAGCGACTAAAACACCATTATTTATAAAAGAATTCAATCTTTATTAGGTTATTTACATTCTTTATCTTTATTAGGTTTTGCTTCTCAGTGTAGCACAGCCATCCCTCACATTGCTGCCAGAATGACTACTGAACACCACAGCTGTGATACCTTGCTCCCCTTGATCCAAGTCCAGTACCCCCTCATTTCTCATAGCATACAATTCAGAATCCTTGTCATGGCCTTATATTGTACTTCCATGGCACCAGCCTGCCATGATGCATAGGGACCACTTCCAGAAGATTCTTATACTGTTAGGGATAGAGATTCCTCAGTTTTTGTCTTCCCCAAAGAAGACTTAAAATCAAGATGCATAGCTGGGTGCGGTGGCGCAGGCCTGTAATCCTAGCACTTAGGGAGGCTGAAAAAGGAGAATTGCAAGTTCAAAGCCAGCCTCAGCAACGGTGACGAGCTAAGCAACTCAGTGAGACCCTGTCTCTACACAAAACACAAAATAGGGCTGGGGATGTGGCTCAGTGATCAAGTGACCCTGAGTTCAATCTCCGGTACAAAAAAAGAAGAAAAAAAAAGCATCAAGATACACAGAGAGCAGACAAGAGTAAGTAAGTATGCTGCTTTATTTAACAAAACCAACATACACCTCAGAGAGCATGGAGCTAGCCATCCCAAGAGAAGGGAGTGCCCTCACGCCATGAGAAGGGGGTGGTCTTCTGCACTGTGGGATTTTAAGGTCCTGCTTCCGCACGAATTATTCATTTTGGGTGGGATGATTACACCAACCTGTGCCAATTTCACTGTGTCAGAACTTTCCCTATCATTAACTAAATGAAATGATGGTGGGGTGGTGAGTGGGGAGAGGTGTCACTGAGGACTATGGGACTGCTGACAAACCACAACACAAACAAGAGGATAATGATCCCAAGGTCATCTACGACCAGCAGTCTGCTCATGCTCTAGTCCCTTGGATGATTATCATATCCTTTCTCCAGATCGACAGGGAGATGTTGGAGATGTAGCAGCCAGTTGGGTGCCACCCAGGTATGGAACCTGAATTTTCTTTCCACACCTCTTTTACTTAGGTCTCTCTAGCTACCTGCTCTAACAATACCACTTCCTTCTGTATTGTGGTTTATAAATAGATTCATTCTCTGGCCTCCAGACAAGCTTCAGGAAACCTGTACCTTCTTCCAGTGGTTCTCTGAAACCCATGGTTTGCATTTTTTCATCTAATTTTGCCAATGGTTTATTATATTTATATACTTAATTTTTCCCTTTTACTCAGATTGCCTGAACTAATTATTCCCTTCTATTAGGATATATGTATTTTTAAAGTTACTTCAAAATCTTTCTGGATGATGATGGGATTATAAATACTACATACCGAAATTTAAAAAAAAAAAAAAAAAAAAAGCTCTTCTTCAATGCCAAGCTTAAAAGCACTTTCCTCCTGAAGTCTCTTTAACTCCCCATCTGTCTGAAATACTTGCCTGATCCTTTGTACTCCTGGAACTCTGCTGATATCTTCATGGCGTCCTAACCCACAAGCTTGTCTCTCTGCTAGTGTGTGTGCATCCTGTTCTTCTGACTTAATTGTAAGCATTTTAAGATTCCTCTTTAATTCCCCTTTACACCTTGCATAGTATCTTTTACATAATAGGATTTCCAATACATCTACAGTCATTTGAATCATTGCTTGCAGTATGTATTATGTCAGTTTTCTCAGGTTGCTTTTAAACTTTTTAATTTGTCTTTAGTTTTCAGCAGTTTGATTTTGATGAGTCTGGGCATGGATTTCTTTGAGCTTATCCTAGTTGAGTTTCACTGAGTTTTATGTATCTGTGGATTTATGTTTTGCCAAATCAGGAAGTTTTCAGCCATTATTTCTTCAAATATTGATTTCTACACAACATTCTCTTCTTCTAAAACTCTGATGGCATGTACATGTTACACACTTTATTGTCTCAGATCTCTGAGCCTGTTCGTTTTTGTTTTTTTTCTTTCTTCTAGTTCTTTCTATTATTTAGATAGGATAATAAACATTTACTTCAATCAAGTTCATTGCTGTTTTCCTCTCTTATCTCCATTTTATTCTTGAAACTTAGAATTTAGTTTTTGTTTTGATAAGTATATTTTTCAGTTGTAAACTGAATTTTCAGTTGTAAAATTTTCCAATGATTCCTTTTTTGATATCTTCTATTTCTCATCTACCACTTTCTGTCTTTACTCTCAAAGTGTCCCCCATTACTTCTTGGAGCATGATTATAATAGCTGCTAACTCCTTGTTTGTTAATCCCAACAATTATATTATCTCAAGGGTTGTGTCACTGGCTATCTTACCCCATGTGCATTATTGAGATTTTCTTGGTTCTTTTTATGTTGAGAAATTATGAGTTATATGTTGAACATCTTAAATACCATGTTTTGAGACCCCGGCTGTTGTTTAACTCCCATGAGGAACATTGCTTTGCTGTTGTCATTGTTGTTATACGAGGAGGTGCCTTACCAGGTCAGATTCAGGTCATAAATGCTAATTCATCTTCTGTGAGTTGTGGTCCTGATAGCAGTTCAGTTTTCAAAGTATTTGTAATATTGTTCAGATTCATATTGCATGTCAAAGATCTATAGGTCTGTCTGGACTCCCAATGATAGCCTACACTCTAATTCACTTCTAAGTCATTAATATTCTGGTTTAGGTCAGATCCAGGCCTAGTCAAGTAAAGGGAAAACTCAGGGAATCCTACACAACTTGATGGGATATCTTGCTTGAGGCCCCTCCTTACATAATCTTGTTGATGTTTTTCACTCTGCAGGCTCTCATATTGCTCCTCTAGCAAGAATCCAAGGTTTTAGTTTCTCTGCTCTGCCATGTATTTCCTGAAATAGCATCTTCCTCCAGGATGCTCTGGCAAAGGAATACAGGGAGAAAGAAAGCAACAGGAATCTCCTTCATGCTTTTGGGCCCATAATTCCTCTATTGAGTTAAAATCTGTCCTGCACTAAATGTTAGGCACCTGCCGCTACTATGTAATTACCTGTGGATCTGGGTTGGTAGAGATTGGGGTTGGGGTGGTGTACAACAATTTTTCCCCCACTCACTTTTGTCTGAAGGACTTTACTCTCCTCCTTAAACCAGAAAGATAGGATTTTCCTTGGAACTTTCTTTGTATACCTGGTATACAGTGCCAGTATAAATAAAGAAGCTGCCTTTAAGTCCAAGCCAGGAGTTACAAGAAAGGAGAAACAATAGCAGGAAACTCATCACTAATTCTATAGCATTTCATGTTCTGAATTTCTTCCCTAATCTGCCTGTTATCATTTATTTTTTGTCATCTTCAGGTAGAGGCTTAGTGTAGGATGCTTAGGGTTTGTAGCTATATCCTGTGGAAGCAACAGAGTGGAGTGTGCTTACTCCCTCTTGGCTAGACCTGGAATCATCCTCTGTCTACTTAGGATGTTATTGCTTATGGCTGTTCTTAGATGAGACTGAATTCTCTCCAGGAGTCAGTATTTTATCAGCCTATCACCCATGCATATCTATCCACTGTCGATTTCACAATTTATTTTCCATTTCTATATCACTTACAAAAATACTAAATATATCTAATAAAGCCATTAAAGTTTGAATCCTAAAGTCATACCCATTTTAAGAAAACTTCTTTAATTTTTTCTACTCCTACATCCTACGTTCAGCCAATTTGAGATAGCCTCTGCCTCATTATTTGAGAGAAAATAATATGCCCCCCAAAACCACAGCTCTTCTACTTACCTATAAAGATAAGAATAAGATTTTAGATATTTATCTACATCAGGAATGATGTATATGAACACATGGGGTTTTTGTTTTCTATTACTTTGTAGGCAGAGGCTTTTTTTTTTCTTGGTACCGAGGATTGAACTCAGAGGTACTCAACCACTGAGCCACCTCCCCAGCCCTATTTTGTGTTTAATGTAGAGACAGGGTCTCACTGAGTTGCTTAGTGCCTCTGTGTTGCTGAGGCTGGCTTTGAACTCGTGATTCTCCTGTCTCAGCCTCCCAAAGTGCCAGGATTACAGTGCTGGGATTACAGGATTACGCCACCACACTCAGTTTGTAGGCAGAGACATTTTAAGACTGTTAGAAGTTATCTGTTATATGGGAGACTTCTAGGCCTGGAGGCGAGGCTAGGTGATCCAAGGTCAAGAAGCAAAGAGTTCTGTGACTGGGACTTTCTAACCTGTTTTTCTACTCCTAAACCTGTCATCAGTTCATTAAGCCTGTTTGCTTAAGAATAAAAAGTTCAGAAGAGGAAATGCCAAGTTTCTGAAGCTTCCTCAAATACACAGTGATGAAAAGGGGAACATCTAGTTGTAAAGCAGGCAGCCAGTCCAGTGAGACTCCTTTCCACGTGGACTTTCTCTGGTGGTTCTGTCCCCAGCAAGACTCACACAGGCCATTTACATTTGAAAAGCAAAAATAAGCCATTTTAAGAGGATACTGCTTTAATGACCCTTTCAAAGGTCCGAAGTTGAACATCATGAAAATCCTTTCTATTTTGTATTACTATTTAGATGAGCATTTCACCTAATATCATATTAGAAAATACAATGATATCCATTAATTCTCCTCATAGTTTATGTGCTTATACCTCTCTTTTGATTATTAGTTTAATAATAAGTTTTCTGAATGTCTTAAGGTAGAACTATATTTCCTGACAAGAAGCTGGTAAAGCCTAAAATTAAACAGTACACAGGGGAAGACATATGAGAAAATGGAGCAATTTTGAGAAGTAGGCAAATAGCTGGAATTTGCCTTTTTTTTTTTACAGTAGGTGGATCTCCTTACGCTTAATACCTGAGCTAACTAACCACAGACCGAAGACTAAAAACAAACTAGAGGTTCTAGTCTTACTACTCTCTTATTACAGAAGTTTTATTAAAACTTCTGTTTTTCAGCTTTTTATTTAAGACCTATTCTAGGTTTCACTATTTTAAAAGTTATTTTGAGCAAGCTGGCATCTGCAAGTGAAATAGTCAACTTTTCTTGCACTTTAGCAGAAATTAAATGCAGTCAGAAGTTAAAAATATTTTTTCACTCCTTGAAAGCAATATTTCATTCGATTCCTGTAAGGAGGGAGGGGAAGAAACTACTTAGGAAGATTACTATGTTAAGAAAGTGTGTCACAATGGGTAGAAAGTAGAAATGAGGGCCAGAGTCCAAGGTTAGGTCTTTTGTTATATCAGTGACTCCTGGATTTCAGAGAATTACTTAATCTTCTTGAAACTGTTTCATTATTCCTAAAACCAGTTACTACAAATCACAAAGAAATATTTAAGTGTTGTTGAAAATTGTTATATATCACATTTAGCAACACAAAGAAAGCATTGATTTTAGGATGTATATTTAATAATTCATCAAGATTTTCTTCATTTTTATAATTTAGACAAACTTCTCTATGGTCCTGAATTATGCAGCAGGGAAATAAGAGTCAAATCCATGTTATTTTATGTTGGAACAAAATTTGGCATTTTAAGTTTGGCTAAAATCTTTAAATTTTGTGAAAATAAAGTAATGACTTGTGGTTCTCATATTATCATTTACAGATAAACTCATTTTTGAAAAAGATAGCATTTGACTGTAATATATAACATCCTTTGCAATCATCTAAAGAGTAAATTATGTTAAAATTTATTCAGAATAGAATAATACTATGAAAGTTATCTGCAAATTTACCTAACCTGAATCTCCCAAGACCCTTGCATTAAATTGATTAAATACTATTAAATAATGTTTAATGCACCAGGTTGATTTTCTAGTAATCAGTCTTGTTTTGAAAATTTGATAAAAATATTATTTTCTCATTAAAGTTAGACAGCTATTGTAACTTAACACTTGCTGACTTGGTAGACACACTTTTTAAAGAATCTTAAGGGCTCTAATGACTTACTTTCAAAGGAGAAAAAAATTCAACAAGGGAATGTGCTGTATTTTCAGTCATGAAAGAAAAATAGTAACCCATAAATTATCAGGAGGAAAATACTTAACAGGTAGGTGCAGATAATGAATATTTTGGTGTGCCTAGAAATTGCATTTGTCTACTATTTAAATACTGAATAATTAGAAAGTTTGAAGAAGGAAATACTATAGTTTGTTATTTAATGAGCCTACATCCTGGTATTTTGAGGACTAGAAAATTAAATTATAGTCTTCTGCCATCTTAAAACATTTGAACAAGCAGACTGCTGTTCGAGTGGCACACTATGTTTTAAGGTGTGAGTGGTACTAATACCCTAAAAGCAGTTAAAAAGAATAGATTAAAAGCACCCTTTTACCTAAATCTTAATTGGTAAATGCTTTTGCATAAATTTACATTTCTAAATCTTAATTTTTTTCCCAAAGACTGACATGTTATTGTTTAGTTGGGCATTATTTTGTGTGTTCCCCTGTTTCTTTATGCATTAATTAGTTTTGTTTACCTGTGCATAATTTTTCTTAATTTTACAACAGTTGTTGTTTTTGTAATTGACAATGCAATTTACTGCATGTGTGCTTTCTGGCCCCCAAACAAGAATGTTAAGGTGTAAAGCACCAATCTCTTCATTTCAGGTTGTTAAAAAAAAAAAAGGATTGGATGAAACTAATTTTCAATTAATTTGCAGTGGTTACAGGGGAACAAAACAATTGCACCTACTAATTAAAATTTAAAATATTCCAAAGTGTCATCTTTAGGTGTCTCTGGAATATATAATTTCCATTTTGGTTCATAGTTGGATCTGTAGCACATGTGAGCTTGACAGCTCTATTAAATTAAAGGCTCAGTAATACCTATTAGTACAAAACATGAAAAAAAAATACCATTAATCATTTATTTTAATTTTGCAGCTCTGTCATTTTCTCAGTATGTTTTAAAATTATGATGACACCATAATGTGCACAAATCGACCTGGATGAAGGGGAAACGGATCCACTACTTAGGGAAGTTACTGAAGTACATTATTAGAGCTTAATTAATGCCAAACTGATTAAATTTGATTGCATTTTGCACAAAAATATTTTAAAGATTTTTTTTCTTCCTACATTATATTTTAAAATCTATTCCAAATGTTATGTTTATAATTGGGCTTAACATTTTATAGTTCTTTAATACATTTTATTTAAACATTATAAATAAGCATAAATTGGTCTACTGTTCTTTATTTTGAAATAATCATTGGTTTCAATTTTGAGAAATTGATTTCATTTTGGTTAAAAGATAATAGTCCCTCATTTTTATAGTCTCCAACAGGAACTCCAAGCCAGTTGAACACAATATGCAAAAATTAAAGGAGACATGCTAAATCTGCAATAACTTTTGCATTCATATTTATATGAACAAAGACTGTAAATGGGATGAAATTGTATGCACCTAATGGATTTTTAAGTTTTCAAAAGGACCAGTATTCACATCTAGTTCAAACTTGAGTATCTTCCTCTAAAATGGGTACAGTTAGAAGTAATGTCCTTGTTGGTGGAAATTGTCAACTAATTCACAGTTTTGATTTCTTTCAGCAGTTAGAAATCTGTCTTCTGGTGGTTACAGACAGTAGAATCACCAGACCTGAGCTTGAATTTTCTCTCACATTTGCCTTCTGATCTCATTTTATCTAGTTCTTCATTCTCTTTGATTTTTTTCTATATTAAAATTAGGAAATAAGGCTAACGACATATTCTAAGCTTTTTATTAAAAGGCAACAGTTTGTATTGTTAAAATTTAAAGAGTGAGCCTTGTTATCCATTAATAAAAACTGGTCCAGTGTTTTATAAAGGTTCCTACCCATTTCAAATAAAAATATGAACTTAAAACCCCTCTAAGAAAATAAACTGAAAAGAATTTAATAATTTATTGTTTTTATTTCTTTGAATATCTAGAATGTTTCATTTGAGGATACTTAAGAAATTCAAAGAATTTTAACATTTTCCATTGTGTCATCATGATAATTCTGTGGGATGAACACTATAGATATTATTCAACAAGATGTTCAAACTAATAAGTGAAAATTAATAAAAGAAGGCAGCTATTTTACCCAAGCCATATCAAGAATATTGATGAGTCATTTAAGAAATGCTTATTGACAAAGTATATATTAATAATGTCACTAATGTCTTATCAACATGATATGTTGACATAAGTGCTGACATTTTGTCCTAGAGTGTTACGATGGAAAGAGAACAAAACAAAAACAAAAACAAAAACAAAATGTAATTCACAAAGTCAGTGCAGATATATGTTACCCAAATATTCTCACAAATATAATATTTTAATAATGATATAAGGTCTATGAAGGAAAAGTTCTGTGAACTGTGATACTGTGGTCTGATGGTACAATAAGGAAGTGACAGAGAAGGATTTGATCTGGTCAAAAGAGATCCAGAAGGCTTTAAAAAATTTCACAATGGACCTGAGAAAGAAAAATGAGGAAGAAATGATGAAGCCCAAAGAGAGGGAAGAGTGTCCTATGGAGAGAAAACTGCAGTGTGGGAAGGAGCCTGATGTGACAAAGATCTGAAAGAGAAAACGATAGATATGGGACAGAAACGATGTGGGGCCAAGCAGGAAATTGTGTAAGAATCAGAGCAGTAGGACCTTGAAACCCAAAGGAGGAACTTTTAGCCTTAGTTTTAGAGTCTCATAGAACTAAAGAAAAGTTTAATCAGTAGAGTATTGTGAGCTTATTTGCATGGTTAAAAGACCATTCTGTGTGGGGAATGGATTAAAAGGATAGTCAATGATCAGTTAGAGGACTTCTATAACTGGACTTTAAAGAGTGAGAATAAGGGATATCAAGAGATATCCAAAATATTTGAGGGATAAAATCAATTGAATTTGATAACAGATTGGTTATGGGAGATAAGAAAAAGGCGGTATCAAGAATAAACCTGATGGGGGCTGGGGTTGTGGCTCAGCGGTTGAGCGCTTGCCTCGCATGCGTGGGGCACTGGGTTCGATCCTCAGCACCACATAAAATAAATAAAGATATTGTGTTCATCTATGACTAAACAAAATATTTAAAAAAAAAAAAAAAAAGAATAAACCTGGTTTCTGAATCATTTTGAGCAACTGAAGAGTGGTAGAAAAATTCTCTGAAATAGAATCAATAAAACAATCAGGTAGTTTTCTCTATCTACTTTAGTATTAGTTCAACTGAATTATACTCCCTAATCATTGTCCTGATTGAAGGAAAAAGAAAGTCTGACATTGAAGGAAACATTGAAAGGAAAAGAAAGTCTTTAGATCAGTGCTATGATGTTCCAAATAGAAAAAGATATGGCTGAATCTAAGAACTGGACTTCTGATGGCGAGTAAATGCCCCACACTTTTTTTATCCTAATCTTTCCTTTGAGTACAATTGGAAACTACCATGAGATAGGAATGTGCTGCCAGGTATTTCACAGAGAAAGAATGTAGCCATAACATGCAATTTCCCAGTGCTACCAAGACATTTTAAAAGTTTTGTTATCTCAGATAGAAGATGGCTTAGCAAAATGTGGTTTTCACTTCACTATACATAATTACACTAAAATAACATTTATAAAATATATACATGACAAACATCATTGGGTGCTTGCAGTGGTAGGTGCAAAATAGGTGCTACTGTTACACTTCTTTAACAAATAGAGACTGAGGCTCAAAAATATGATATTCAAGAACTTATAGCTGGCTATTGGCCAAGATAGGAATCAAACCCTTATGTCATACCCCAAGTCCATATCCTTAAGCCCTATGCTAGTTGAGAAAGACTACATAGCAAATTTTATATGAAACATTCATTAAGAAAAATAATACGTTAGGTTGTGAATATACTTTGGTTATAATCAGGAAGGGGAATTTTTTTATACTCCCCCCTCCCCCGAGATGTTGTCTTTTGTTCTGCTATTGTTTTTTGTTTTTTTTTTTTTTTTGATGTGACCATATATTTGAAGATGCCTCATGAAAAGATGAACAGAAAAACAGGGTTAAAGTTTGGGGTATAATTTCTACATAGAGACACTGGAATAATAAAAATGGTTTCAAATGTCTTTGACCTTCACTGCCAACCAAATTAGAGCCATAAAAATATTTTGGAATGGAAAATAAAATTTATATCTTAGAAGATATTTCAGATCTAGTTATGACTGTTTTTCCTGCAATGTGATCAAATAGCCCATTACTTTCAGGAAAAAGGTTCTTCTTTTCCATACATATTTAAAATGCTTGTGCATTTCATCAGCAAAGTAACCTCTCAACCTCATTTTTTTTAGTGACTGTTTTAAATCTTCACAAAGATTTCTCTGAATTTGATGTTATCAAAGACTTTAACATTAAACTTGGAAATTACTATCATTCCAGAAAATAATGGGTGGAATCACAAAGAAGCTGGGAAGGGATTTTAGAAAATTATGATTCATTGCTTTTCTTTTTTGGCAGTTATGGACTTGAGAAATTCAGCATGCACTTTATCCTCGCTGTCATATGGCTCAGCTACATGTTTGAATTCAAAATAGTTTCCATTATTGAAAGGATACAATCTGAAGTAGTTTTTAATGTTCTAGATAATTGCTAAATTAAGTCTGCCCATAGATATTCAATGGAATTTATTTTCTGAAAACCCCATTTATTTTTAAGGTAAATCCAGTGTTGATGAACTCTTAAAGAGATGAAGCAGGAAAAAAAATTTTGGCTAGGTTCAGAGAGAATATATCCATTTTAATTTATTGATTTGTTTATTTGTTTATTGGTACTAAAGAATGAATCCAGGGGTGCTCTACCACTGAGCTATATCCCAAATTCTTTTAATTTTTAAACTTTGAGACAGGGTCTTGCTAAATTGCTGAGGCTGGCCTGTAACTTGTGATCCCTCTAACTTAGCCTCCCAAGTCCCTGGGATTACAGGCATACAGCACCACGCCCATCTCCCGTTTTATTTTAACTGTAAAGTGCTACCCATTGGGGTACTTTCAAAGAATCACATGTTATTAAGCTCACCCGAATGCACAAAAATGAGACTCAATTAAAGATTTTGTGCACTTAAGCTAATTTGATCAGTTGGTATAGTGCTGAAATCAAAGACAGTTAGTATATATTCCAATTAAGATTTTTAACAAAATAGATTCCAAATGGTGGCACTCAGTAGAGCAAAGACATACCATAAAAAATTATTTTCACTTTTACCCATCTTTTAGCTATTAGCCCATGATTATAAATTAAAATTTGTTTCTTTCACTTTATGTTTTATAATTCTAGGTTTACTTTTTAGTATTTGACTTAATTACTTCAAGTATTAGCACGTTATGACCTTATGGGTCAAAAATGACCAGCTTTGGGCTGGGGTTGTGGCTCAGTGGTAAAGCACTTGTCTTACACATGTGAGGCACTGGGTTTGATCCTCAGCACCACATAAAAATAATAATAATAAATAAAATAAAGGCATTATGTTCATCTGCAATTAAAATTTTTTTTTTAAAAAATGACCAGTTTCCTATTTTTGTACAGCTAAATAGTTAAGACCTACTTTCTCCTCAATTAGATGCAAGGTCTCTGGTCTAATTCCTAGGTCTTTGATCCACTTTGAGTTGAGTTTTGTGCATGGTGAGAGTTAGGGGTTTAGTTTCATTTTACTGCATATGGATTTCCAGTTTTCCCAGCACCATTTGTGAAAAGGCTATCTTTTCTCCAATGTATGTTTTTGGCACCTTTGTCTAGTATGAGATAGTTGTATTTCTGTGCATTACTCTCTGTGTCTTCTATTCTGTACCATTGGTCTACATGTCTATATTGGTGCCAATACCATGCCGTTTTTGTTACTATTGCTTTGTAGTAAGGTTTAAGGTCTGGTATTCTGATGCCTCCTGCTTCACTCTTCTTGCTCAGGATAGCCTTGGCTATTCTCCGTCTCTTATTTTTCAAAATGAATTTCATGATTGTCTTTTCTATTTCTATAAGAAAGGACTTTGGGATTTTAATTGGGATTGCATTGAATCTGTATAGTGCTTTGGGTAGTATGGCCATTTTAATAATATTGATTCTGCCTATCAATAATAATATTGATTCTGCATGGGAGGTCTTTTCATCTTCTAAAATGTTCTTCAATTTCTTTCTTTAGTGTCTTGTAATTTTCATTGTAGAGGTCTTTCACCTCTCTTGTTAGATTGATTCCCAAGTATTTTATTTTTTTGGAGGCTATTGTGAATGGAGTAGTTTTCCTAATTTCTCTTTCAGAGGACTCATTGCTGATGTATAGAAATGCATTTGGTTTATGGATATTGATTTTATATCCTGCAACTTTGCTGAATTCATTTATCAGTTTTAGAAGTTTTCTGGTGGAATTTTTTGGATTCTCTAAGTATAGAATCATGTCGTTTGCAAGTAATGATGGTTTGAGTTCTTCTTTTCCTATTCATATCCCTTTAATTTCCTTCTTCTGTTTGATTGCTCTGGCTAGAGTTTCAAGGACTATATTGAATAAGAGTGGTGAGAGAGGGCATCCCTGTCTTGTTTCAGTTTTTAGAGGGAATGCTTCCAATTTACCTAGGAATTAGACCAGAGACCCTGCATCTAATTGAGGAGAAAATAGGCCCAAATCTTCATCATGTTGGATTAGGCCCCAAATTCCTTAACAAGACTCCTATAGCACAAGAAATAAAAGCAAGAATCAATAAATGGGATGGACTTAAACTAAAAAGCTTCTTCTCTGCAAAAGAAACTATCAATGAGGTGAACAGAGAGCCAACATTCTGGGAGCAAATTTTTGCCACACATACATCAGGTAGAGCACTGATCTCCAGGATATATAAAGAACTCAAAAAACTTAACACAAAAAAACAAACAATCCAATCAATAAATGGGCTAAGGAGCTGAATAGAAACCTCTCAGAAGAAGATATACAATCAATAAACAAATATATGAAGAAATGTTCAACGTCCCTAGCCATTAGAGAAATGCAAATCAAAACTACTCTCAGATTTCATCTCACCCCAGTCAGAATGGCAGCTATCCAAAATACCAGCAACAATAAGTGCTGGCGAGGATGTGGTGAAAAAGGTACACTCAAACATTGCTGGTGGGACTGCAAACTGGTGCAACCAATCTGGAAAGCAGTATGAATATTTCTTAAAAAACTTGGAATGGAACCACCATTTGATCCAGCTATCCCACTCCTCAGCCTATACCCTAAAGACTTAAAAACAGCACACTACAGTAAAGCTGCCACTTTAATGTTTATAGCAGCACAATTCACAATTGCAAAACTGTGGAAGCAACCCAGATGCCCTTCAATAGATGAATGGATAAAGAAACTGTGGTACATATACACAATGGAATATTATTCAGCAATAAAGGAGAATAAAATTATGGCATTTGCAGGCAAATGGATGGAATTGGAGAACATTATGCTAAGTAAAGTAAGCCAATCCTGAAAAACCAAATGCAGAATGTTCTCTCTGATTAGTGGAGGCTGATACATAAGGGTGGTAGGAATGGGGAACATAGGAGAAATGGAGGAACTCTGGATGGGGGAGGAGGAAGGTGGGGGAGGGAAAGGGGAATGGGTGTAGTAAAGATGATTGAATGAGATGGTCATCACTACCTTAGGTGCATGTATGAAGACACAAATGGTGTGACTCTATCTGGTTTGCAACCAGAGAAATAGAAAAATTGAGCCCTATATATGTACTATGTCTTGAAATTAATTTAAGTAAATTAATCAAAAAGAAAAAGAAAATGAAAAAAATAGTTAAGAATGGTTTTTACATCTGTAAATGGTTGAAAAAATCAAAATAGTAATATTTTATAATGAGAAAGTTATATGAAATTTAATGTTAATTTCCTAAACTAAATTTTATTGGAACATGGCCACAGTCATTTATTTACATATAGTTTACAACTGCCAGTGGTCTACAGTGGCAGTGTTGAGTTGTCCAGGTAAAGACCACATAGCCTACAGTATAAAATACATATATTTTAGCCCTTTACAGAAAATATTTGCCAAGCTCAGAATTACATGGATATCTACCTAAATATCCTACATATATAGCTCTAAAAAATAATTATTTCTCTGTTTAGAATTAGGTAAACATTTTAATAGCTTTTGTCGCTTACATGCAGACCATTGTGAATAATGTCAGCATGCATGCTATTATGGCTTGGATCTGCAATGTCCCCTCCAATCCAAAAGCTCATGTGTTTAAAGCATTGCCCCCCAGTACAGCAAGATTCTGAGGTGCAGCTTTTAGGTAGCAACTGGATCATTCGGGCTCTGAACTCATCAGGGCATTAATCTATCAAATGAATTGATACCTGAATGTAATATTGGAAAGTGGGAACTAATTGGAGGAAGTAGTTCACTGGGGGCATGCCCTGGAAGGTTTTTCTTTTCCTTGAATTCCCCTTTCTCTGCTTCTTGGCTGCCATGGATTGAGTAGCATTCCTTTCCCACACCCTTCTGCCATGAGGTTCTTCCTCATCCAGGGCCTAGAGGAATGGAGCTGGTCAACTGCACACTACATTCTCACAAACAATAAGACAAAATACGCCTTTCCTCCTCTCGGTTGTTTCCGTCATGTATTTTGGTCACAGTGACACAAAACTAACTTATACACATGCCTATTACTAGATTAATGCAATGCAAAGGTTTCACTCTACTTAATAGAAGAGAAATCAGCCACACTGAAGATAAACTGGGGATGTTTACATGGTGGCGTTTTCTTGTCGTTTTTCTCTTGTTCTTTGCACTCATATTCTTCATAAGATATCATTCTCTTCCTTCTTCCTCAAGTTTCCGTATTCTCCAGTAACAGTCTAACATCTGCTATTTATATTTGCTATAACATTCTTCAGTAATCTAAGCGAATGGTGTTACTATATGTGCAGCAGAACCAAATCTGTCTCAAGACCTATTCCCCATTCTAAACACCAGACCCACATTTTTAAAAGACCTTGAACCTCTCCTTTAGTATGTCACATTCAACTCTGACTTAACTTTCTGGTTCTCACCCCTGCCAAAAATGCTTCTTTTTCTATAAATAGCATCACTTCACAAGGGACAACTAATACCCAAAGCATAGAAATCATATTAGAAACTTTTCTTTTTCAAATACACCACATATCCAATCCTCTGCTTCATCCTAGAGATCATGCCTCCTGCATACCTCTTAGATATACTGCCTAGTACATTCTCTTTGGTACTGCCATAACTAAAGTTCTTGCACTTTTTTCCTGGATTTCTACATTAACCATCCACTTCCTCTTCCGGCCTCTGGTCTGGCAACCAATCCTTAATTTATAGTGGTATTACTGAAATTCATTTAATTACATCACTGTCCTACCATGATCCTAATGGTCATGTGTGTGTGCGTGCTCACACTCCCCCCTTGTATACTGAGAGGATCTGTGTATCACAACACATATATATTGTACTATTACATATTTGTTATTGTCACTAGACTATAAAAAAAAAAGGCTATTTAACTTGGAATCTCCTCAGCACTAAATGAAAATAAGCTGGTACCTAGGAGATTAAGAATAAAGATAACAAATAATTTAAAATATTTGTTTTGTTACTATTAACTCTCAGTCATATTTTGGGCTGCTGGTCTCTTTCTATCAACAGTGACTTATTGACCTTGCCTCTTAGGAAGAAAAGGAAAATGACAAATGGATCTGGGCTTCCCAAATTTAAACATGCATATAAATGACTTGGGATTCTTTTTACAAAGCAGAATCGGATTCAGAAGTTATGGGGAGTCTGCATTTCTAGGAATGATATCAGTGCCTTGTCTTTGGACTACATTTGAAGAACTAAGAACACTGGGATACGATAGGATCACTGGATAGGGACTTTTTAAAAATGTATTTAATATTTATACCAAGATAACACTTGAAAAACTAGGATTTAGACTTGTCCTATCAATAATACTGTGTCACAGGTCTACCCCTCGGATACAACCGTTCTGATTCTATAACTATCTCTTCTAAAAGTTTATTCCATATATGTAAGTAATTTTCTCTGTTAATTTTGTGTTAGTTTTAGGTACACTGTGTTTCATTCATTTTGTGGAAGGATAATTTTTAACACTCTAACATTACTCTAATTCTACTAGTAATTAACATTTAATTAGTGCTTTTTATGTGCCAAGTAACACTCTAAGCATTTTGTATACATTGATTCAGTTGGTCTTCACAAGAAACCCATGAGACACTATATTAAAATCTTTACAGTATCAATGAGAGAAATAAATAACAGCAATTTCCCTAAAGTCCCCAGATAGCAAACAATGGATGTAAAGCTCAGCCCATAATAAAAGCCAAATAAATGTTTTATTCCTACTATTATTCTTTTTAACAATTTTAATTGATAAATAATAATTGCATATATTTGTGCATAGTTTTTAATGTTACTATCATAAGGTAAAGCTAGCATACTATGCAACCTTAACAATGTAACAGAAACAAACAAACAAAAAAACAATGCTTGTAATCTTTGATCTGGTTATTGGTTTCTAAGTTAAATCCTTGTTTATAAAACTAAAACCAAAATCAAATTTTTTTATCTTTATATTTTTAGATATGGACAAAATTAATTTGAAATAGAAAGACAGAAATAGAAAAATTATGAGCAGCAGAAATGTCTTTCTTCTGCTGCTGTTGCTTTCAAAATAGTAGATGATCCAGAGACATGTAGACTTTTAATAGGAGGAACTTTCCATTAATGACAACATTTACCTTGCAATTAAAGGCAATGTTCTATCTTGTTGAAGTCATTCCAGCTTTCTCTAATGGGTTCACTTTTGCTTCTGCCCAAATATAGAAAGATATGTAATTTTCTAATGAGAGGACGTATACAGACACATTATAGATATTTTGTGAATGCTAGTTTCCTCCACGTTACCTCCCTTCACCAAGAGGGAAATAACCAATTGTTTTCATTTCTATAAACAGATAAAAATGATACAATGAATTCTTTACAGAAATAAAATTAGACATTAAAAAGAGTTTTGTACTTTGACCATAGGAGAAGTTAAACAAAGAAGAAATCAGGTTATGGATAATTGTAGAATAGGACTGGCTGTTAGGCTCTTTCAAAACTGAAAACTAGAAGTGCACATCAGTAACAGTCACATTCTGTCAAGAGATTTGAATAAGATACTCTGTTATTTTCAAAAGAAGGATATTCAATATAAAGATATTCATGATCCAACAAAATTCAAATACCTAAAAAAAATCACAGAAACAAAAAAACATCTCATAGGCAATAGTTTGTGAGGCTATACTCTGTCATAAATTGACGCGTATTTTATATGTGACTATAAAAATAAATTTCTTTCAAAGGCTTAATAACAATTGGGTAAAAATTATCTCATCTTCTGAGATGTCCTTATACTATACCTCTTAAAGGATTTAGTCCAGCAATTGTGAATCAGAAATACATCTTCTAGTTTTACCTGCTGTTTCATTTGACTTTAAGGTTATCATGTAAGTAATATGCAAAACTACTTCCTCAGGTACTCATTTAAAAATAACATTTTTTATGTGTAAAGTGACTCATTTTCATTTCCAGCACTAAAAATACAGTGCCTTTGCTTAGCCTCTTATTTCAGTGTGAATAATAGTATTAAATGTGCTTCATCAAGTTCTCTGTCCTACTAGACTGTAATTTCTTGGGAGCAAAGATGGCGTATTGTCTATTTATTCTAAGTTTCTGGTACAATCTCTGAAGAATAATAGAGGCTGAATAAGTTTTATAAAATTAATAAATGATGATTGATACTCTATTCGATCTTGTCTAATACTAGAATTCAGAGGAGTTTAAAAATCAATGGCTTAATATTCAGTGTAATCTAAAACTAAATTATTAGAAGAAAAATCTGGTAGAGACCATTTTAAATCTACAAAGGTGCATTTTTGGCATCTTAACTGTGTGGCTATCATTTGCCCACTTCTTAGGATAACAAAATATAATAAAGTCAGATATCCAGAGATCTGGGGCCAGCTTAGCCTAGTGACCTTTTACAAGTGCAATTTATTTTTACAGTGAAAAGAAGAACACTGAATCGTTCTAGTATAACCTGATTCCAACAGACTTAAATAAAGTTGTTCATTCTTTCAAGGTTTCTCACCTAATTCTGTCTTTCGAGGCTGTGAAGTAAATTTCCATTTGCCAAAAGCCTAGTACTGATTTTAATGATTCTGTCCATGTGACAAACTTTTTTCTTTTTGTTTCATTGCTATTAATGAATGACAAGTGAAAGATATTCATTTTAACTTGAAAATGTCAGGTATGCACTTTAAGAGATATATTTTTTGCAGGTTTTAATGAGGTGGTGTTTCTTTTTGAAAGAAATACTCATCTCTGATAGGGATGCTGTGCAGGTGACAACTGATATTTAATAAGCGATGGTTCTTGTATTAGTCGCAGTACGCTAAAGAAAATGTCTCAGATTGCTTTTGAAAAACTCTTAGCGTCACTAGCCCAAAGGCAAGATGTGACCTTTTTATTACATAATGAGAATCATTTATTATCTTACAATGTATCTTAAAGTCACAGACAAAATGCCACTTTGATAATTGCTTTCAATTAGCTTTGAGCATAGCATATATTCATAAAATGTCTTCTCTAATTTAGAGTTGAATTAGAGAAAATTGCAGACATAATCTACTTTAAGGTTGTCTCATTTAAGGTGATTCGTAGTTTTATATTAAAGAAATCAAAATGAGTAGCTTTAGAACAGTCTCTCCAAGTGTTTTAAGCAGGCTTTTCAATATTTGATTCTATTCTATTACCAATTAATTAACAAATTAGAAATCTAGTTCATCATTTCTGACCTTTTATGCATGTTACTTTTGACTTTCATTCTTAATGATTGTTTTGGAATTAAACCTTGCAGTTCATGTTGAAAGAAAGAAACAATCTGATTAACAAGATAAATAAGGCTCCCGGACTAAGCACATCTTAATTGTGGGGCCATCGCTGGGACTCTGGATACAGTAATGGTGCATATTTTCCTGCTTTCAATAAATAATACATAACTAATGGTCAAGAAATCATACTCTAAATAAAGAGTTTGGGAGTTTTACAGTACTACAAGTTTGGTTAGAGATAACATAATAATTAAATGTGACTTCAGATTAGTTTTATTTTTTGTTAGTATATTTAGCATTGTAATATTATTTAAATACATATCCTTGTGTCCTTTAAAAGTATGTTAAAAATTTTTAAAAAACCATAAAAGGATGTTTTACCCTTGTGGTGTTTCAGTAACTCCTGAGATATTATTAACCTTAGCGGAGATTCTCAGAAATTGGTATTGTATTTGGAGATTACTCTTTCTCTCTCTCTCTCTTTTTCCTAGATAAAAATCACACACAAGAACCAAGCCCCAATGCTGATGGGCCCTCCTCCAAAAACCGGGTTATTCTGCTCCCTCGTCAAAAGAACAAGAAACCGAAGCAAGGAATAATCCTCTATCGTTTTGTTCTTAGAAATTTAATTAGCATAATTGGGCCATGGAACATTTATGCTGGAAATCTTTAAACCATTTCAAGTCTCCTGTTCATGCAAAATCATGGAATTGGTTTAACAGATTGTGTTTCTGAGCTAATGTAAAATTCAGCTATTAGAAAATTTATTGTCTCAGTTTCTATAGGCACCTTTGCATGAAGAAAGCAGAAGTTTACATGAAGTGGTCCTGCATATTTTTGTTGCATGCATTCCCATACAGTTTTATGTCTCTCACCCGCATCTTACTCAATTTCCATTTATTAATCTGTGAGAAAAACCTGTGAAACGTGAAAAGGAAATACCATGGGAAACACAAGTCCCAGTGTGATTCCAATTATTAATAAGCATTAATCAGTAATGCTACAAAGGTCATAATCGCAGATTGCTATACTTTTCTCTTTTAGAATCAGTGTATCAATAATCTTTGACCAATGATTAAGGAGACACTTTAACTCAAAGGATTTATTAAATAGTTGCCTATGATAACTTCCTATATCTAAATAGTTTTTTTCCAACATATTAACCCTTCTGAATGAAAATTTAAATATCAGGTGTAAGGTTTTCTTGTGCTAAAAGATAGAAAATGGTTTTTATTTTGTTTAGTTTGGTTTTTAATTCCAAAAAATGAATGAAAATATGTTACTTGGCAGTGAAGTGTGGTAATATGGCAAGCTTTATTCCTTTGTGCATGAGAATCTAGAAGAAAATTTATAATCACACCAGAAACAAAATAGATGTTTTAAACTATGTGCCTAATTAATGTGTTTCCCAAAGTTTCAGAAAAATAAGCTTCAGAGAAATGGGTTAATGCATAATTAATGAAGCATTGTGGAACAAATTTATGGTTCTTATGATTAATTTTTGACAGGTAAAATCCTGGAAGAGAGTGAGTTACCCATTTATTATGATCAAAATTCTCACCTTTCATAGACAATAGGTCATACAGCACAAAGCTCAATAGCCAATTTCTTGGTTATTTTTTCCTTTATAAATATAGATGTCTTTAATTTTTAATGGATCAGTTAAGTGCACTTGAAGAAAGTAAATGATTGTATCAGTTCCCTTCTAGTATAAACTGGTACCTGCAATAATATTGAGCTCACTGAAGCAAATCATGCATGCAGTTAGCCCCCTCCCACTCACATACTCCAGTCCCATCTCTGTGACATTTCAAATATTTATTTGGAAATATGAAATGGCCTAGATCACTATTTAAGGTGTTCATGGTATGGTGAGTTCTTTGATTATTTAAAGAAATCATGGAATTACTACTTTTCTTAGTGTTTCTTTAAGCCTGTGGTATAAAATGAAATGTTTCTGAGCAGTCTTGGTATTGTTATTTCGTATTGACTTGCATCTCATCATTGCATGTTTTATGTTTTCAAACATGCCATAAGGAAAACAAGTGCTTGAAATGCATGATTTATTAGTTTTTCTCTCCACTCTGCATTAAAGTGCCAATGATTTATCAGTTCTATTTTTCTATTGATTCATTCATCTTGGAATAACAAATACCATTTAGTGATTCTGTTGAACATAATCCTGTGCATGGATTTATGGATTTCAAGTGAAATTGCTATAATTTTAGTTCTTTGGTTTGAAAACTCAACTGAATGCTGTTACACTAAATAGCTACTCTCAAGCAATGTGCTATAATGGAAGATTATGTATAAAGCATATTCTTTTAATGTTTCAGGAACATTGGATGGTAAATATCAATCAACAATAAGTTTAATTGCTTTAAAAATAAAAGCTTTTGAATAAAATTAAAACATAATTTAGCATTCCCAGGAAAATTATGATTACAATTGCAAATTTAGTATAGCAATCACTTACTGTAGTATAATAATAATAATAAAAGTTATTTGACAGAACAGTAATCTAGACCAAAAGAAATCTCAAAACAGTAACAAATGCATTACTGACATAATGTTACATAACACACACGTTGATTTTGTGTATCTATTGTTACAGGTAGTAAATATTTTTACATGAATTGACAAAATTTTCTACAATGGGCAGGCAGTTTCTGTGTCAAAAACATATTTGAAGCCACAAATTATTTTATGTTCGGTACAACATACAATTATTTCTTGGCTACCTTTTAGAGTAGTGTATAGTTTGAAGGCAGCAACAGTTTGTGAATCCCTCTGAACAATCTGTGCACTGCAAAGCTGTTAGAGAGACAGTGAGATGAGGCAAATTAAACAACCTGCCTACACGATTTCAATAGTGGAAAGAATGAGATGCAGCTTTGCTTCGGTGTAGCTACATAACTACAATTAGTGCTAATAGTAGTTACTCATGAGTTCAGACAATTGGATTCATTGGTACCATTAAGAAATGTTCAAATATGAATCCAATTTGACTTTTCCCAATTCATTTTCAAAAGAAACTGATGTTCTTGCCCTTCAAGTATGCTACTCCTGGGGTTTGGAAAATAGTTTTAAAAAATCTACTTTGATGGTTTTGAAATCAGAGAAGATATTCTTTCCTTTAGATGACAGTTTCATGTGAAGAATATATATTTTAAGTAAAAATCTAAATGGAAAGTTCTATGCCATATTAAAATACTGAATAATGAATGCTAGCTTTACAAAATGGAAACTTTTCTTCAGTGTGTGTGGGTGAGCATTTGAGTTGTGAGTCAACCTCTTTTAGTACAGTAGACATAATGATTCACAGTGTTAAGTGAATAAAACTCTTAAGTGAAAATTAACACTGGACCCATGTATGGGGACCAGAGGAAAAGTGGGAAAAAAGATATGCACACTGCTAAACACTGCCATACTTAGTATTGAATAGTAAGTACTAAATGCTAAATTGGTAAATGGGGAGATTCCAGAATAAACCAAGATAGCCACACTTTTAAGAAATAGGAATGGAGATTTCTACATAACACCAGAAAACTTAAAGGTTATAAATGTGTTTTCCCACTTTCATGTGCATTTAATATGAAAAGTGCCCATCAAGGTTTTTGTAGCAGAAGGAGATACCTTATAGAAACTGAAAAAGAAATAACATTGTAAAGAAGTTTTTATTTAAATAGATCATGTGATCATAGCCAAAAAAGAAAGAAAGAAAAAAAAAAACAAAATCAGAAAGAAAACCGTAGGCTTAGACATTTAATGTAGATAGCCTATACAGGCAGAAATGTAAATCCAGTGAGGAACAATGAATCACGTACATGTTTCCACATTATGTTCTGTTTTCCTTTTCCAAGGGGATGGAGAGCAATTACAATTTTCAGGGAAGAATCTATTTTGAAACTCAGACTGTATGTTTCTTGAGTGGGACAAGACTTTTAGAAGTTTTCATTCTTTTTTGTGCTAGTGTTAGTTTGTCTTATATTGGTTATAAAAAGGAAAACGGACATTTCACGGCACATGTAACACCAAAAATTATTAAATGCATTCTTTATATTTTACATTAAAAGATCAAACCCTTGTAACACACATTGAGGCTGCAAAATTTAAGAAAATAAATTAATGAAAATCTGCAAAAGAGCTTTCATTTTGTGAAAGACAGAAATCACCACTTAAAACTTCCAATTAAATTGCATTGTATTTAAATAAAGTTTGAATAAACTCACATTTGAAAGTTTCTATACATTCTTATTGTGTTTAAAATATAGGATTCACTTAATTACAGTATCTTAATTATTTTCTCAGAAAGTGTTATATAAGATCCTGCTTTTTGAAATAAAAGTGTTAACCACTCACTTAAGTGTCATTCCTTACTGACATTTGGGCCAAATATTCTCTGTAAACGAGCGATTCCGGCAGTTCAGTAGTCAATCTACTCCTGTGAATATCTACTGGGAGTGCTGGAACAGCCACCCTGTCTTTCCTGAGGAAGAAAGGAGGCTGTGTATTTTGGGATTGAATTCTGTGTCTTTAAGAACCAAGCCATTCAACTTTGCAGTCCTTTGTGCCCTGAGTTGCTGCTGTGAACATTATTATGGCAATTTCATCGATCGCAGAAAAGCTAGCAAGCAGGATGATGGAATTATATGGCCTTGAGTTGAATTTTCGGGATAAAACTGATTTCTAATTTTATTCTGTGTAACAGACTTAAACACATATCTCTTGGGCATTGACTAAGTAAAATATAGTTTGCAAAGGATCTAAAGCAATTAAAAATTAAAAGGACATGATCTCTTTTCGAAGCGTCTATACATCTGTTGGACGAGTTAAGTATATTAAAGACTGGATTATGTGATTAAATCAGTAAGCAAAACGTGGTACACGTTCAATGGGGAAAATGATGATTTGGTAAAGCAATTCAAAAAGACATCTAAAGAAAAAGGGACCTGCAAATGCTTTCTTGAAAATCTAGAACTTTACATGAGGAAAGTAGAATTAAGGAAATTCAGAATAAGAGAACATGAGTGAAAGCATGGGTCACAGAAACCAGCCCTACATATGCTGCTGCCTCGTTTCATAAAAATGCTGAGAAAATTATGAATGGAGCATTAGGACAGTGCTTCCACTTAAAGACATTAGGAAGAGAAAGGGCAAAAGAAGGGAGAGAGGAGAAGAGGCAGGAAGCAAGTAAACGAGGAATAGAAGAAGAAAGAACAAAGCCAAATCCTCAAATTAGGGCAAGTCCAAAGACTTGCGGTAAGATGATAGTTTTCAAATATACATAATTTTATAAACTCTCTGAAGCTTATGAAAGCTAAAGTGATAGACAATACAGATTGTAAAATATGTTGATGCTAAGTGTATAAAAATTAAGAAATAAGAATATATGTAAATGACACAAACTAAACACTCGTAACAGAAGTCTTTCTAATTACTAAAAACGAGTGGCAGAGTTACTAAAAAGCCCAAACGGCTCTCTTTTACTCCATTTTTCTTTGCAAACCCTCATTATCTAAAATCAGTTGGTTTTAGGGGAAATTTTTTGATTCAAATCATATTTGTAATGATTATAATTCTTATATGATTAGGGACTTTACTAATGTCTGTCAATTCCTAAAAGCTCCACATCAAAGGCACTGTTAGGGCCATTCCTTTCTCTCCCATCCAGCCATAGGACTAACGAGACGTCTCCTTCCTGCAGTACCACCCACCCAGGCCCATCAAGCTCTGGAAAAAACCATCAGGAGCAGAGCAGGTGTCTATGGCCCATTATACCTCCACAGCTCTCACATACTCTTACTATGCCCCTTGCCCCTGCTGGGACACCAGCAGAAGAGGCAGAAGACCTCACTTGCCAGCCAGCACAACCCCAGAACTGCCATCTCAGAAAACTATGGTGAAAATTGCAGATTCCATGCACTGTATGGACTTCGGACTGTGAGAAAGCAGAGGAGAGGCTAAAACAGTGGTTGTGGGTATGTGGGGCTAATGGGAGGCCATTGTGGCGTAAGTGAACACAAGCCAATGAGTCCTAGAAAGGAGGCTGCAGGGGATAGAGGAGGCAAGGGGAGCAGTATAGAATTCGGGGTTGCTCCTTCTGTGAATCCTACATTGCATTGTCTCTCTGAACTACCCCTCCATTTAGGTGGATGAAAACCCACCAGAAACTCATAGGTATAAACGATTTTAATTTTGTCAATAAAAGTAGAGGCTCTGTTCCAGTCATGATTGCATATATAAATGAACTCATTTAAATTCTACCATCCCCATTTCACACATTAGAAAATGGAGGAAGAGAGATGTTGTTTAAAACTTCTGTCACAGAATTAGGAATGAAGTTCTGGGATGTTACAGCCACTGGTCTTCTCATAGTCACCATGCTATACTGACTCTCCTAGCCGGCAGGATTGGGTTCAATCTAGTTAAATAAAATATGATAATGAAATATATTCATGATTTAACTTATAATAGAAAAAATGTTAAATAGAAATCTCATCTCATAGCATGAGAAAAAACATAATTAACCAAGACCATGAGCATTAACCAAGACCATGAGCAATACCCTTGATGGTATCGTTGAAACTTCAAGTTACCTAACGAGTGTAAATTAAGTAGGGAGGCTGTTGGAAGAGTTTGGTGGTGTCCCTTATGTCAAATATAGATCAGAGACAAGTGATGTTTATCAACAACCATAGCAAGTGAAAAATCACACCAGTCACCACCAAAACTCAACAGGGAATTTGAAAATCATTAGGCTAATTTAATCAATTACTAGTACTAAAATGTGTGTGACTTGAGGAACAAATAGATAGATAGGCAGGTAGATAGATAATTTCCCTGGAGAATTAAAGGGAATTCTAAAACCCATCTGATCTATTGATTTATTTATATTTTATATATATTGAATATTTTGAATTTTAACCCTGGGTTAAAATTGGCTTCTCTTTCTCCACTTATCAGTTAAACAATGTTCCTGACATCATGCCTTCTCCAACTCCCTTTTCTTATTCTTTTTATTCAATTCCTTACATTTACTGGATAAATATTACCATAACCACAGTTTTACCTACATGCCTAGAATTATCAAATCTACATCTCTGGTTCAACCTATATTTTTACTCCCTATTCCTACATCTTTATTTGAATGTACCACAGGTATATTAAGCTAAAAATTCCCACAGTAGAACTACAACTACTAGCATCAACCTATTCTACTTCCTGTATGTATGACTTTCTTAGAGGTGAATTTCACTGGTGTACATTTAGTGACCCAAGTCAGAATCTTAGGAAAACCATAAACCCATCCTTCTAGATTGCCATGCCTATCAGTCCCATCCAGTCTATCACTTTAATATTTTTCAAGAACATTCTCTCCTTACCAACCCCTTGTCTTTTTTCAGATCCTCATTATTTTCCACTACTCATTATATGAGTGCCCCTCAAGGTAGGATAAGGAATAATGTGCCAGAGGTAAGGGGGAGTATCTTCTTGGATTTAAATTTACCTAAGATTTGGGGAAAATTTAATTTTTGTCTAAGATTTGGAAAAAAGTAAATTTCATGAAAAACCTAACACAAAAATCCATATCTGTGTTCCAGATAGGCAAAGAACATAGAAGAAATTAAAATAAAACTCACTCACTTAGTTAGGCGATTAAAACCTTGGAATGGGCTTTGGGAAAAACATTGACCCACACTCTAATCTTTACCAGCATCCTAGATCTTATTTTTAAACAGCAGACCAGGGTCCAGCTGTCCACATGCATCTCTCCTTGAAGGTTCCACAGGTGTCACAGGTTCAACGTGCCGGCAACTTGACTCATACACATCTCTCATAGCTACTGTTCACTTGTCCAAATTTGCTTTTCCACTTAATGAGAACATGACCTTCTCTTTCATACCTAGTCACCAGATCTTTCTTTCCCTCCCTCCCTCCTTCCCTCCCTCTCTCTCCCTCCCTCCCTCTCTCTCTCTCTCTCTTTCTTTCTTTCTTTCTCTTTCTTTTGTACTAGGGATTGAACTCAGGGGTACTTGACCACTGAGCCACATTCCCAGCATCATTTTGTGTTTTATGTACAGACAGGGTCTCACCGAGTTACTTAGTGCCTTGCCTTTGCTGAGGCTGGCCTTGAACTCGTGATTCTCCAGTTTCAGCCTCCCAAAGTGCTGGGATTACAGGCGTGCGCCACATCAGGTCTTTTCTATTCCACTTATTCGACACTTTTCTATTCTACTTATTTATCTTCTACTTCTCCCCCATCACTATTGTCTATTTTTTATTCCTTATATTTTATTTGAATTTTTAAAATAACTACTGACTAATGTACTTGCTTTCAGGAATCTTTCAATTGATCTTGCCACATGATACCCGAAATTTTTCTAAAAAAAGTTTATTATTCCATTTATCTATTAAAAGCCCTTACTAGCTTTTTATTCTACTTCAAAATCTAAATTATTAGCCCAGTAACCAGGCTCTTAATGGTATTTAAGGCCCTTAAATATATTTAATTGTACAATTTGATCTCCTGATACTCTACCATAACATTCTAAAACAAATAATGCTGCCCATTTTCTAGTGGAAAATGTAATTAATAGTAGGTCTAATTTAAAAAAAATCATAGCATTAAACAAACAAAAAATAGTCTATTTCTTAATCAAGTCATATTCTCTCCTGAATTAGATGATCCCATGCTGTCAAATTGAGCCTATACCCTCTGAGGTAACTATAGAAATGGAGAAGGGTATGAATAAACACCAGTCTCTCCAGAACTGAACTGTATGGGAATGTGGAATGTGTGTCAAAAAAAAAAAAATATATATATATATAAAGTGTTGGTGAATATGACATTCTAACCATCATAATATCCTTACTATGCTTTCATTTGTGAAAAGACAATGCTCCCTTTTCAATCAATTTACCCTATATTTAACCATATAAACAGATGTAATTAGAGATTAAATATCTTGGAAATAAAATATGATTGAGAGAGGAAAGAAAATAAATTATTTTAAGTCATGATATTATATGATTAGTAACACATCTTTTGATCTTTTTACAAATGTGGTTAGAAAGCAAAAAAGCACCAGGCAAAAATTGGAAGGAATAGGATAGCACTAAATCAAATTCGCAATTTGACTTCTGAAGAGTTACTTCAGAACAATAATGTTCAGTTTCTTCATTTATAAATTGGAAAAACTAAAACTTTTCTCTACTTTCTATTAGAACTAATATGTACATGCTAAATGCTTATAACAATATCTGCTATACAGCAGGTGCTCAAAAATGGACGTATTATTCACAGTACTCCAACAATTGCTGTTGCTATCATTATTATCATGTAGTACAATAGGGCAAATAACATCCTGCCCTTTATACAATAAGTGAGGACTCTATTTCCAGAAGTCTGCACCAACTTCTCATATATTGTATGACAAATCATTTCATGGCAAAGTTCCAATTGCAGAGTTAAAATTTTGAAACAGAAAAAAATGCATGTCTCAAACTCTTCTATGGCTTCATTATACTACCTGAAGTTACTTAGAATTTGTGCATATTCTACATTGTCAACTAACTTCCATTCCAGCCTAAATGTTTTAGGTAGAGAAAACTGTACATTCTGATACTTAAAACATGACCTTCCAGAAAAAATTTTCCATGGGCTTTTTGTTGTTAAACTGTTGGAAGTTCTGACACTGAAACTGCAGCTATTGGAACCACTGTGCTGCCATCATAAAGAAATTTAGGAACCCAAATTTACACTGCTATTACTCAACAGATGCTACTAGGAGCCCACATTCTCTACTTTTTGTATGCTCTTTCTCCAGTGAAAGCCATAAACCAGGTGGAGGGGTTGGGTAGAGTCTAATGCCTTCTTTTGTGTTTAAGAGGCTTGTGAATGATACTTGTTAGTGAGGAAGACAGATGACAAAGTTATCTAAGAATTGTAGTTTTTGAGCTTTCAGCCTGAGGGTACAAAACAAGTGTGGAGTGCTAATCAAAAGATAATCTACAGAATTCCTACTATATATTCTCGGGGCATGATATATCTCAATTTCATGGCAGCTATCACTGCTGCAAACTTGAATATTTGTGTATTTTTTTAATTAATATCTTTCTCAAAGGAATATAATATTTATTAATATAGTGGAAATTGTTTCATTTTATTTGACAACATGAAACTTGGCTTATAATGGATAGGCAACAAACATTGAATAAGTAGATGAATAATGATATGATTGATGATATCACAGTTATTTGACAAAAATAATTACTAATATACCATTAATATATTCTGAAAAATGACTATCTGTTAAAGAAAGTAAATTTTTGATTTTTTATATAAATGTCAGTAGCTTGGAAGTTCTTATATGATAATATGTTTTTATACTCCTGAATTAGAGTAATCTAATTTGTGTGAGTGAGGAAAGAGCAAGAATAATAGGAATACACATCAACAGTATCTCATCAACACATGACTGAGTCAAGTTAGGTGTGTAGCAGTGAAGAATGAATTTAACCATCACATCAGCGGAAGAAGGTGTTGGATTTGGATAATAGCTAACCTAGAAGACTCTTCCAGCACAATTCAGAGCTCAGCTCTCTAGGAATTCCCAAAACTTGGCCTTCATATTCTTTTACCCTTTTCTATCCTCGCAATCTTAGGAAATGCAAGGATTTTAATATCTATTTTTAGTAGAGAATTTATTAATGCATTCAAAGCTTGTGTCTAATCATTAAACAAATTGTGACTTACATTGGAAATGGTAAAAAAAATGGATAAGACAGGAGTTTATAGTACTCAGCATTATATAAAGAGCTGCAGATGGGCTAAATAATATTTTCAAAATATTTATGCTTATTTGTAACTTTTTCTGTGCTCTCTAGTAACCACATGCTGTGAGCTCTATTTGTATATCCTTGAAGAATTAGTTGGGTTTTGGCTTGTAATATTTTAAATTACCTTAACATATGCAGTTCTAAATATCTGGCATTTCTTTTAAAGTTGTTATATCATAGATATGGGTTGTTTTCCTGTTCTCAATATGTGTATTTTACCTTTTAGAGACTTTTTTAGAGAAAGACAAGGTTTTGTTTAAATGCTCATTTATTCACACACATATACATGCCACCTCACACACTAATTGGCAAAGTAAATTTAATTGAAGAATGGAAAAGACTGGTCATATATGACCTATATTAATTTTAAGGCAAAACAATTTACATTAATGGTAAAAATTTTAAAGTATTATTTAAAAATGCTCATTTGGCTGTTACTTTATGTCTCTTTTGTCTCATAAATAAGAAAACAAATAGGCAAAAATAGTGCTTCATGCAGTTGTTCATGTAATCAAAAATTCAGTGGTAACTCTTTGGTAAATATGTTTTGTAGTTTAATAAATGCATAAATGAAGTTTTCTAAATCATTTACTGATTTCAAATAACTTTTATTTACTGTCAAACAAATAAAACACCCAAACAACTTGAGTTAATATTTCAGAACAATAAACTTTGTAAATTCAAGAATAAACTCTTAGCTTTTTTGATCTTATGTTAGAGTTTAGTTATCCTCCTAATAAATGTCCCTAAACTAGAAACTACTGTTAACCTAAGAGCAGAGAAAATAGACATTTGAAGGTTGGAAACAATGGTATCAAATCAGTACTCTATTATAGACCTCAATCTTCCACTGATATTTTAAATTATTAATTTCAAATTGACAAATAATTATATATACTTGAGATGCAATATGTTGTTATGATACATATATACATTGTGTACTGATTAAATAAGACTAACTAGTATATTCATCACCTCATATACTTAACATTTCTATGTGGTAAAAACATTTAAAATTTAGTCTTTTAGCAATTCTGAAATATTGAAATTTTGAAATATATTTCTACTAATTATACTCACCATGCTATATTATAGATCAGTAGAACTTTTGATACTGTGTACCTTTGGATTAACATCTCCACTGGTTTCTAGTTATACTATATTTTGAAAAGCATGATAGCATCTAATTTTTTGAGTATTATTAAGTTACTGGAAATTTCAATTTTATTTCAGAGCTAATCTGAAATTTCACTTTTTCAAATTGAAAAAAATTTGCTTTAGATATATTATCTCATTTTAACTTTTAAATTACTTATTCTTTTTCTAGGTCATGGTGACAGGTATTTTAAATAGCTGAGTACTATTGTCACTGTATGGTATCTTTAGCTAAACAAAGTTATTTATTCCCACTATATTTTAAATTTTTGTCACAACTCTAATTTGTACATTTTAGAATCAGAAAATATTCAGACCTGGGAAAAGCCTTCATTAATTTTTTTTTTTTTTTTTAGTTATAGCCAAATAAACTTTAGGTCTTTGGTCACTTTCCTACAGTTAACTAATAGTAAATCTAAGAATAGAACTTCTCCATACTCCAGAACTAACTCTAGAAATAGATGCAATGGGCAGAAAAAAAAAACACACAAAACTTTGAGACTTTTAAAACAAAATAATCATAGTAAAATCTTAATTATTAAAAAAGTATATGTATGGTAGAGTAATTATTTCCAAAATATTTAGTTTTAGAGACTAGTTTGATTAATGTTAGAGGCAATTTACATAATTATGTTTTAGATTATTTATTTTATATGTTTTTAGTTGTCAATGAACCTTTATTTTACTTGTTTATATGTGGTACTGAGAATCAAACCCAGTGTCTTGCATGTGCTAGGCAAGCGCTCTACCACTGAGCTACAACTCCAGCCCCATAATTATGTTTTATTAGAAAGCTAACTCAAGAGTGGGGTTGACAGTAGCTGGAAATTTTTTTCAGAATTTTAGTTTATGTCTTGGATAAGATGCAAACCCCAAAGCATTGTAGATACATAATTAAAAATTATAACTGAAATAAACATAAAATGGCAACAATGCCAGAAGAAAATATAATCATGCCCTTACTTACCTGAATTATAGAGATATTTTTGGTAATTTTATAAAGTATAGGCTCTTAGATCCCTTCAAGCTTTTTTGGTTTTGAAAACATGGTTTAGAAGCACTAAGTGACAGACAGTAACATTATCTGGCCATAATGGTGTGCAAGACAACACCTAATACTGTAATTCATTTGAGTTTTAGAAAAAAACATACTTTTCTTCCTTTGAATAAAACATATATTAAAAGCTGTTTTGAAGCAATTTTTACCAATAAAATGTGTTCCTTTATTAAACACTTAATAGAATAAATATTTTGATGACTATTTTGTAACATACTCACTTTTTGCTTTTCTTTACTGAGTTAGTATGAAGCCATGCATCCCCAAGGCCAGTCCTCAACCTTTGGTTTTCATGGAAGGATGGGGAAGCGTCCTTTTCTCTAGCATCATTGCCTAGTACGGGGTCTCTCCCCAACCTCCTCTCCTGCTGATCGTGTCTGTACCAGTTGCTAAGGAGCAGGGTCCAGCAAGTTGTTTGTGGTGATGCTTGCTCACGCCCAGGTGGATGCTGGACATTCACCAGTGCTACAGGAGTTATGAAAACCCATGCTTAGGTTGCGAAGTAATATTGCTTCCTTCCCTCTCAAAACTTGGCCATTTTTCCTCATGATATAACACCATGCAGTGTTTATGCCATTAAGTTGGGCTTTCTTCTTCAGGTAAACACTGTGCTCACACCAGCTCTCCTCCATTACTACTTAGACCTCTGTAATAAGCTGAAACACCAGCTTAGACTTTTCCTTTCCTCAAAGACATTTTATTTTAAGGGTCTGGTTTTCTTCTCCCTGAGAGGAAGCTTTTCTGAAAACATCCTATTCAACTCTCACACAAGAAGGAAATAATATAAATCTCAGGGAGGAAGGGTCGAGATTCTTGCCCAGCTCTCACAATCATGCAAAATATTTCCCTTTTACTTGCCGTGGTCAGGGAGAAAGTGCAAGAACCCCAGGAAATCACTGTTAGAGGGAGTCACAAGAAGTTCTCACATCCTTTTATATGTTTCCCTCTGTCCTCAGCTGCTCCCCTTCACATTCCATAATTCAGCCTCTCCTGGGGAAAATAAATAAATAAATAAATAAATAAATAAATAAATAAATAAATACCGCTAGCTCTAGCACCCCTTTAATTCTGGTATGCCTGATTTGTTCTTGGCCAAAATTGTAAATTGAGCAAATCTTTCCTTCCTTCAGCATTTTATATCTTTCTTTAGAATCCCCTGGACAAAGCGAAGTAGATTATTGCATTTTACCAAAAATGATTAGAGTTTCCCACTGTAATGATTACTATTTTCAGTAACTGAAATTAAATGATTCCTGAAATGATTACTGTTTCAGTAGTGATCGACTGATAATGTTAGCCATGTTAGTGGCTAATATTTACAACCAGATCTTTTCTATTTAGAGGTTAGGTTTTACAAAATGCTACCTTAAAGAAACAACTTAGGGTAGCTCACTGGGTTGCATCCACTGGACTGAATTCCAAAATCCTGAGAAAATGAAAATAAGGGAGATGCAAAAAATGGAAATAATAAGTGTACAATGATGAATGAGAGAAGTAGAAGCTGCTCTTGTGCTCACAGTGATTTTATTGTATTTGGACAGTACCACCTGGAAATTGAAATGAATGATGCAGTGTTTATATTTGAGAGAGTTTGACATGAACTTGAGCAGCATAAATAATGAATAGCGAATTTTTTAAAATGTATGTGTAGTGGAAATTTAAAGAAAATTCCAGGAAAAAATATTCTGACTTAAGCCTTTTCAAAAAGTAAATCTATTACATAACAAATAAACCAAATGTCATGAGAAACAGACATCAATGAAAGATTCTGCTACTGAGTTCAATGGAAGGAAGCTTCATTTATGACCATTTCCTTCCACAAATGAGGAGGCCAGCCAGATCTTTGGGATCCAAGCCCATGATATCAGCTAGAAAGCAATTTAAATTAAGAATAAAAATACTCTTAAAAGTGCAGGGTAATTATTTGTGTATCACAGAGAAGAATGACATGCATTAAGTGAAAGAGAGACTTCAAGCATTCTTTTTAACTCTAATTTAGTTTGGAAGAAGTAGATACTAACTCATGGTAGAGTGCACACACACTGCTTTTTTGTGTTTGTCTTTTTAAGTTAGTAGCTTTTTGCAATATAAAAAATACATTAAAATATACATATTTATTTATTTACATACATGTCACATTTTATGCACACAACTAGCTTTCCAACTTTCCTATATTTATTTACTGGCCTGGTGGTAAAATTTTGCATTTCAGAGGTAGATGTCATCATTAATTTATAATGAAATAAAACTAGTTATTTATCAAGCATTCATTCATCCTAAGAAAAAAAATATTTTTAGATTCTTGGTGGTTTTATACATTTACTTTAGACATCAAATCAGCATGATTTTTTAAAATTTTTTTCTTATGACATTTTATAGTTATTTTCTCATAGTCTAATATGTTCTATCATCCATAAAAATAATAATTATTTGGAAATTAATTCAGAATAAATAAATTATCAGCAGTCTTGGATTTTGGTGACTCAGGTGTTAAAGTTACAAAATACCACAATCTGCATTTGATGTCTGTGCTTTTCCTGTTATTTACCAAGTGTCTCCTTCTGTCATAAATAAATTTAGAGTTCAAAGTAAACCATGCCTCTAAGTGCTAAAAGGACCCTAATCACGTTTATTTCATGTGTTAATATTTTCCTCATATAATCAGAACCTGAAACTACCTAGTTGGGCTCTAATTTTAAGTAAAAGTCTTCTTGTAATGCTAACTTTAAGCATTCTCCTGGAAAGCAGTAACAAAATAAATTATACATACAATATGAATTGATGATAGAACACTTTGTGACACTATAATTGTACATACAATTTGTATTGGAAAATCTACATTTAACAGGATGAATACAAATCAGAACATGAAAGCAACCAATATGGATTAATTTAGAAAGGATTTTAAAAATACCTGTTTTTCAGGGATGGCATCTAAAATATAAGAGAATTTTAATTTATATGTAATTTGAGTCATCACATACATAATCAACTTGCAACTTGAAATAATAAAATTAAAAATTTAACTGAATAATAATAATGTTTTGTGAATAATTTTAAATATACACTTCAACACATTGTAAAAGTTGCATAGTGGATTCTTCATGGTAGTGGGAAATATTTTACTAATTTACCATCATATTATCCGTACACCAAAAGCAGCCATTTCATGTTTTGTTGTTGTTGTTAGCTTTATCTATGTGACTTTGAAACAGTTTTTAGAATGAGATCTAACCCATACTCATTTTCATGATTGAGAGAAGGGGTTCAAAAGATTTCACCTGACCAAAATTATAAAGTTAAGATTGCAGTTGGTGAAATTAACATCCCAGGATTCTAGTGGACAGCTCTAGTCTCTCTACTTCCTCTCATGAGAGAAAATGTGTGAAATTCCAAGACTCTTTCAAAATATATACCAGAGCAGTGTGAGGTATCATTATAAATGTGTCATTATTAAAAACAAACTACTTCCAAAGAGTAACTTCCTGTCAGTAATTTCAATGTCTTACTTGAAACCAAAACATGATAAATTCTTACATTTCTCTTGTAACTTAATTTAGTAGAAAATAATCAAAACTTTTAAGGAAATTAGTTAGAATTTGTCTGTACGTATGCCTATTCATGTCCATGAAGTGTGTTTGCTTTTCTTTATGTTCTATCACAGTCCTAAATTTCTACACTTGTGCTTATTGATAAAATGTGGGTTATTAGTAATGTTACAAGACTTCTGTGAGGACTGGTTATGATATATAAAGAACTTAAAACAGTGCCTAGTACATAATAAGAGTTCAGTAAACTGGTTTCTCATTACTCTTATTAAGTGATTGGCTTTACTGAATCATTGTGCCCTCCTAAAGGCATCTGATTCAGTTGCTCAAACTTATATGAAACATCTTTGCTTATCCATTTTCATAAATTTTTAGCTGCCATATCCCCCATTGTTTAACAATGGTAACTCTGTTATTACTAATGAAATATCTCCCAAGTACTACAATAAGCCAAATGCTGCCATTGGTGTTTTATGTAGTATCACTTTGGTTTTCATAGTCATCCTACAAGGTAAGTACTAAAACTCCCCATTATCTAAACATGGACACTCAGTTCAAAGAGACTGACTTGACTAGAATTCTATACCAATCCTGTCATTTGCAACAATAAGGATGCAACTGGAGGTTGTTGCGTTAAGTGAAATAAGGCAGGCACAGAAATGCAAGTACCACACGTTCTCAATCATACGCAGAATCTAAGAGTTGGTCTCAGAGAAGTTAAGAGTGGAATGACAATTACCAGAGGCTGGATAGAGTAGGGTGAAGGAGAAATGGAGAAAGGTTGGTTATCAGGTACTAAGTTAAAGTTAGATGGGAAAAGAAGTTGTGATGTTCTATTGCACAATGGGGTGGCTATAGACAATGATAATGTACTCTGTTTTGTAAAAGAAGAAAAGTATCTTAGAAGAAGGGATTTTGAAGTTTTCACCATACAGAAGTGTTCATTGAGGAGACAGCTAAGTTTACCCTGATTTGGGGCATTATGGAATTTATGTATCAAAACCTAACATGATACTCCATTAAAAAGCACAGTTTTATGTATCAGTTCAAAATTAGAAAACAAAATACATTTTAAAAAATTTCATAGTACGAAGACAGATGTTGATATGTTGTGAGGGTGTCTCCAGACCCTTGGCGTAGGAGTGAGGAAATTAAGGGGTGAGACCCTCTCAGAATGTGGGTAGCCCTGTTCAATAGGCTGGGGCCAGCTGGAAGAAGACAGAAAAGGGAAGCTTGCATACACCCACTCACACTCGCGCCCTGCTCTTCTTGACTGGATGCAATATTTTGCGGTTGCCATTACCTATGGACATCAGACTCCAGCTTCTTCAGCCTTTGAATGTGGACTCTCACACAGTGCTCCAGGAAGTATCCAGGTCTTCAGCCTCAGACTGGAGCTGCATCAATGGTCCCTTTTGTTCTGAGGCTTTCAGCTTCTGAGACTGAGCAGCTAATGTTTTCCCTGGTTCTCCAGCCCACAGAAGGTCTGTGTAGGATGATCCAGATTCTGATCCTATAAGACAAGCTAATAAATTCTCTTTTGTAATTGTACATACAATCTATAGGTTCTGTCCCTCTGGAGAACCCTGACAAATGCACACAGGAGCCATGTGCATCATTCCTCTTTTGAAAGGCTAGAGCTTTCTTCTCATGGTAATTATCAAGCCTATGCAACATGGTCTTATCACCTTTCAAGCCCTTTTTAGGGATGGCTGCAGAATACACTACTATCTTCAGGATGGTTTCTGAGTCTTTTCATAAGTCCTGTTAAACAAGCCTTTATTTCCAAATGTTGAAAATCAATGCATAGTAAGTTCTTTCAGCTTTCATATGAATGAGTTTATTGTTGCCTTCCTTTAGCAACATGTGCCAGATAATATACTAAATACCTAGCACACATTATGTTATATAACAGTTCCAATAAGTCTATACAATCGATGCTATTCCTTATCTCTATTTATCAAATGTGCAAAACTAGAAGTAAATTACCAAAAGCAATGAAGTAGAGGAACCAGGACTACAAACCCAAAACCAGTAGAGATACTTCCAAAGTCTACCTTAAACTGTTCATCTTAGATAAAAAAAACTTCTAAGCTGGTCAGACTTGAGCCTAGGAGCATCAACATCATAGGAGAATTGTCATCCGAAACAAAAGGAATATTTTCTTCCATCTCTGTTCCCCAGAATTTCCAAGTAAGAAAATAGGAAATGGGGTACTCAAATCTGCGTGTACTGAAAATAAGAACCTGTGATATGATACAATCATTTTTTAACATGATTAGGTTAAGACAATCTTACTAGCCAATACCTCTAAATAATAACAGATTTTTGTTTCATGGGAGAAACTCTGTTACCTTTTCATTCTCATTTATTAAACTGTGCTATCTTTGGAAAATGTAAAACAAAAGAAATAAAAATCTCTACAAACGTTGCACTCTAAAATTTACTATGCTTACTGTCAGAAACTTGATGATATAAAAACCTTTTTAAAGTTTAGTTATGATGCAAGTTGTTTGGAAAATTTTGGACCTGTTCTATTAGTGCTCAGATGACTGTAATGAAGACAGCTGCCGGGGAGACTTGGCAGGTGTACAAATGAAGTTAGAAATGTACATGTTTATCACCTAGAAGCTGCATACACCTACTGTTCTTCTTCGCCAAAAGATAACAATTCCACATTTTATAGGCAATTGTCTTTCCTTTTTTGTCCCAGAAGCTCACCAAAATTCAATAAGTTTATTTTAGTGAAAACCACCTTGCTGTACTCAGCATCTTGCCTAAGCAAAATTCCTTAAAATAAAATGAGCAGGAGCCATTACTGCAGAGTGAACAAAGCCAAAATGGTCACGAGCCCATTTCTTTCCAAATGAGCTCATTACTATTAATTTCTCCTGTCCTTAGAGAATATTTGAAAAAGCAAGTTCATCAGGAGGGTAAAATAAATGTGAACAAAGTTGGTAAAAATATTTCTCCCCTACAAAGTTGCATCCAAAGTAAGGCAATCCCACAGGACACAAATTCTCAATGGCATAGACTCCAAATAGATATTTTAGATAATTAGCTATGCATGATTCTGGAAGCACACATGGATGTTTCAACATTGGCATTAAAAAGAAGTTAAATGTTTGTAGGATCACCCCAGTAAATACACATAATTCTGTAGATTTTATTTATGGGAAACCTATGGTTTTCCCTCCTTGGAAATCTAGAGAAATTATGTAGTTGAAAAGTTTATGATAACAAAAAATAATAAATAAAAATTATAAATAAATAATGTCATTTGCCCTCTATGGGTCAAATTTTTCATTTGTCCCCACAATACCTTGTATTCAAGGACCTTAGTATGCAAGATGGAAATATGTAGCTAGAAGGCAAAGCTTTAGGTGAGAAGAATAAGGTTGATACAGCATCTTAATTCTTTGGTACCTTCTCAAACATTCCTTCTGAACACCAGCTCTCTCATTTATTAGCTGTTTGAACTTGATCTTCCACTAACTCTTAGTACTTTGAGATTTTTAGCTACAAAGTAAGGCTAGTCCTAGTTCTTACATTACAAGAAATAAAATAAGACATTATATATATACACACACACACATATATATTTTAAATGGATAGATAGATAGATAGATAGATAGATAGATAAAGCATAGGGCAGTGCCTGGCATAGAGTAAGCATCAGAAATTTTGATATTATGTTACTTTTATAAATTTGGAGAGCATTTCCTCTTTTCCCTTCTCTCTGCACAGTTCTTCCACTCTGCCTTTGAAGATCTGAGCAGGTCCAGGTAGGGCTTGAACCACAGAGGGGGCAAAACTTTTTAAAGGAGATAATTGTTATTTTTCTATAAGTGAAAATTTCCATGCTTCTTCAACAGCAAAGTAGAACAGTAGATTTTCAGGTCTAAAATTGGGGGAAAGAAAGCAAGGTAGACTGTTTGGCTTGATTCAGTGAGCCTTATGGTAGAGAAGTAAAAGGAATCTTCTTGGCTCATACAAGGTCCAACTTAGTTCAGTAAGATGATGAAAGAGCAAGTAGGACTTGGAGGTTGCTTACATCAGTCTCTGTGGCTCAGGTTAGTGGTACTAACCTGAGTCCTGTCTCAGGTAGTAGTCCCGTCTCAGTAATGCTGGCTATTATTTCGTTTAAGAACAGAAACAAACCTTTCTAAGAAGTGGCCAATTCTCTTTATTAACATTGGAACTGTTAAAAGTAAAAGAAAATACAAAGTGAGAAAGTATCATTTCATTGAAAAGCTAGGGATGTTCAAGTATTAAGAAAATTTAAATTGAACAACAAATGAATTTCCAAATCCAAAGCAGAAAAATTAACTGAATTCTGACTTCCAATGCCCACAACTACAGTTAAAATTCTTATAGATTTATGGATCATTAATATAAGGTTTTTAAAGCAAAGAAAATGCATTCGACCAAACAAAAGATGAGTTTACTCTCAGGATTTTTATTTCCTAAGAATATATTTTTAAATTGTAAAGAATCTTTAGTGCATCGGACAGTGGTTTGGTTTCATTATCAAATAATATCAATTATGTTCAGCCTGAAATAAAGATTTCTATGCTACACCACACACCTCCCTAATTGCTACAGCATTTTCTAGAGAAAGCTATGAAAAACACCTTGCAGAAAAGGTTTTGCTCCTGATCAACCAAAATATATAGAGGACTTTGAATAATTTATCTAAAGCTGTCAATTCACATGCCCTAATGTACTCCTTCAACACAAATGCCACCTGAGGTGAAAGATCCAACTCACTGTTTTTCCTTTAGGTTCAGACATTTTACCATTGCTTGAAAAATATCCCCATAGTAGCAAGAAACCCTTCCATGAAGGAGAAAATGTTCTAATAATACAAAGTCTGACGTTTTTTAAAAAAGAAGTTTATACTTATTTGTAGACCTCTAAATATGATTTTATTTTCTCTTTAGACATTAAGCAAGTGCATAAAATAAAATTTGTGTTACAATAATGGAATTCAGACTCCTGAAGCTTAATTATTTTTTAATACAAGGTGTTGCCCACATTTTACTTGTTTGATTTTATCAAAAGTATATTCTATGATACAGTCATTATTTCTCACTATCAACAAAGAACAACATATAGTATATTTTTTTCCTAACTACCTAGTAAACCATACTCCAGTCCAAATGCTATTTGTACCTAATTCAAGATATCCACACTGCAAACATTCAGCTATAAATGGTAGAAGAAAGAAAAACAATGTTGAGGAACTACTCCATGTGATTCTATTTATTGGAGATATAAAATTATCAAAGAGAAAATAAGAAGAGTTTGGTTTACAGAGTCAAAAGTCAAAGTATAGGCAATATGTGTAAGAGTAGAAGATCATGGTTCAAGTGACTTTCACAATTTTTTATTTTTATTTATTTTGTGTGTGTGTGTGGTGTTGGGGATTGAACCCAGGGCCTTGTGCATGCAAAGTGAGCACTCTACCAATTGAGCTATATCCCTAGCCCAACTTTCACACTTTTTAACACAGACAAGAGCAACAAACACATCTAATTTTATTATCCACTATAACACACACAGTCACATACACACAAATGCAAACACAAAAGAAAAAGAACCACAATACAATGTCATGAAATAGCATTGACCATTATTACACAGCACATACTGTGCTATTTTCTAATTTATTCTCCCCTGTATTATTTCATCTTATCCTGAGGTTTAGCATAGGCTTTCCTGTGCATCCAGATGCTAGGATTTGCTTCAGTTGCATCTAGTATTTCTTGCTTCTCTGAAACTTCTAAACCAAATCTGCTTGGGACTAACTAGATAAGAATGCTATTAACCATCCAGACAGATGTGTAACATTAAAAGTGCAAAATGCATAACATATTTTTGTGGTTCTCGTTGACTAGTAGGGGACTGAAACCAATGGAAAACTTCTCTCTGAGAAGTTTTCTTCTTCTTCTGAGCTACATACATCCGATTTTGAAGAGTGACAGCAGTGGGATCAGTCTCTGATGCCAACAATAATGACCAGATTAACACACCTGTGGATTTTTAAAACTCCTTCTCTATTGCACTGTTCTGGGGATCAAATCCCCAATAAATGGCTTGCATATACTGTAGTCTAATGTCGACTTTGAGGAGAATTCCAAGATAATTTAGCATTTGAGCTTTTAAAAATGCTGATTGTACATTGATTTCATGATACAGGCTCAACTTTAATTTACAACTGTGATCTAAGCTTTGGAAAGGAGAGCCCCAGTAAAAAGAAAGTCTTCTAAGTGAGGGTAGAGGTAAAGGATTCTCACAAGAGGACAAGCTTGTGAACTACCCACAGATGAAGGCTACTCAACAGGCTGAGTGGAACAAGACTAGTAGCACAGTGTTCTTTAAACACCACTCACACTGCCTGCTTTTGTGATTTCATAAAAAGATGAGATATTAAGTCTTTCATTTGAAGTAAATTTAATAAATATTTATTGTGTTTCAGAATAGTAAATTTGAAATGTTTCAGAAAGAAATCTGAAACATACCTTACATCTTCCTATGATAGGAAATTCACGTGGGTTAGAGGTTTGGAAGGAAAATAAAGAAATCAGAAGTCACAGTATATACATAGGATTAAATAAGAAATTAAATAAAATTTGATGGCTATAGCCAAAAATCACCAAAAAAAGCGTGCAGGGAAAGTTAGAGTAACCAACAAATGAGCAACTGAAGAGAGTGTCAGGAACACAATTTGTAAAATTGACATAGTAGTTGCAAAATTTAGCAGGGCATGATGGCATATATCTGTAGTCCCAGCAACTCAGGAGCCTGAGGCAGGAGAATTGCAATTTCAAAGCCAGCCTCAGCAATTTCACAAAGCTCTAAGCAACTCAGTGAGACTGTGTCTCAAAAAATTTTAAAAAAGGGCTGGGAGTGTTGCTTAGTAGTTAAGCCCCCGGATTTCAGTCCACAGAACCAAATAATAATAACTATACAATTTAATGGGGTACAGTGTGGTGTTTCAGTACCTTCATATATGGAGAAACACAATTTGGGCATTGGATCCTTAGACACAAATACCTAGGCAATGATAAATAAGATACACCTGAAATCTTGTCTTAAGAAAATACGTATGTCCACATAGGTATACAAGGCTTTTCTGATCACTGATGAGGTTTATCAGCCTTGTTGAATTCCTGTTTCCTCATTTTATAGTGTTACCTTTGCCCATCAATCTACTGGTGAATTCTTTCTTGTGAATCTCTAGAAATTTTCTTTACATAAGCTTAATAGTCATCTTCTGTCAGTTATATGTGTTACAGATAAAGGAGTCTTACTTCATTAGTATTCCAAAGGAGTCCCAGTAGCATCTGACAAACTGCGCTTGCCAGGCTGAATTTAAGTCAAAAATAGATGAGGAACCTGAAAAGGGGCACTGACTGTTTTAAGAAGTTTTATCTGTGGTCCAGAAACATAATATCTCAGGAATCTAAAGAGTCCTTGCATTGTATTTGAAGGTACTGTTGAAAATCAATAGAGGCCAAGAAATGAGAATTGTACTAAAATAATTCTATCAGACCAATGGTGTTAACACCTGTCTCTACCTAAATTTCAGAATACTTAAAATAAGTCTTCAACACTTACAAAAGAAAAGAAGAAGAAATAAGAACCCCCACATTTTCCTCTCCCGGGTTAAGCCTGGAGATTACCAGAGTCTGTCCCAGTTCAGTGATGTGTAGTCAGCACTAAATAATGATTTGCTAAACAATACTGTTGTACTGTGGGCATTCATCCTAAGAGGAATGCCAACAACTGGGAACACATCCAGTGATGAATGATGACGATCAGGAGGAATCGGAAGACCATGTCTTATATGAATCATTTAAAAGAACTGAATTTATTAAGCCTGACAGAACAGATGAGGTGGGTGGCATGATACCTTTCTTTAGAACTCCATGTGACTTTGACAAGGAAGTGATATTGGAATCAGTCTCCTGATGGCCCAAGGAAAGAAGTTAGAAGGGGAGGATAGGACCTTTCTGCATTAAGGTATCAATGACAAGAGCAAAGATATTTCTTCAGCATATATTCTATGCTGCACAGTGTGCTAAATGGTGAGATGCAAAAATACATGAGACATAATATCAGTTCTAAAAGTGTTTTAATTAAAGTAGAAGACACCAACAGCTACAATATTAAAATTAATAATATTTGATAGAGCAATGTAGTATGCTGAGATGTGCTGGTTTATTCATTAAATATATTGTCAGTAAACAGGTTACCTTGAGAGGTACTGAGACACCACACAGGGTGGTCATTGAAACCAAGTCTGAATTGGACTCAAGTACACTTGTAAGTGTACGATGAACACAATTTTGTAATAGCTGATTGAGTTTGAAACAACAGAATCTAAGATGACTATTTCTAAGAAGGCTTTTGCTCAGTGTGTTACTTTCTAAAACAACATGGATTCCAAAATGTTCAAGCCAAACTCATACCTCATTCATGTATTAAGTCTGGGTTCTCAACATGTGATCCATAACCTAGATCAGGAGTTGGTAAACTATGGCCATGGTCAAATCCAGCTCACTTCCTGCATTTATAATTAAAGTTATAATGAAGCACAGCTACACTCATTAATTTATGTATCATCTATGGCAGCTTTCACACTATATGGCAGATTTGTGTAGCTATGGAAAGCTTATGGTCTAAAAACACAAAATATTTATTATCTTTCTCTTCATAGAAAAATTTTACTAACCACTGATCAAGAATGGCCAACTGTAGTTTATGTTGAAGGAAGAAGTATTGGGTTAAATGTTGGACTAGATTATTTTAAACTTTCAGGCTACTCAAAATTATGATCATTATGTATTTTTATAGTTTTATATTGAGCAAATTGTTTTCTTACTGTTGATTATTACATTTTTATCTATTAACTAAAATAATACTAACTCTAAAAGTGATGAAATCCCATTTAATAGGATCAGGTTGTTTTTACCTGTAACCTAAAAATTACATTGAAAATCTACAGATTACATGGGCTTCATCACTATTTCTGCTCAAAAATACATTTTAATTGATTAGAAAATAGTGGAACTGGTAGTGCTATAACAACAGGACCTATATGATGAGGTAATGTTTGCTGGATATTTAATGTTAAATTAATGAGGATTATGCAACCATTATTACTGTGGGAGTGTCAGTAAAGATATTTTATTATTATGTGAGTTGAGAGACTCTGTCTTTGCTTGTATACTGATTGATCTGGCCAAGCTTCCTGAAGAATTGAATGCTGGAGTGTATTGAATGCAGACAGGGAAATATGAATTAGAAACTATTTTTTGAACATAAGCAATTGAGTTAAAGTACCTATTTTTATACCATTAAAAAAGTCCATTTATCCAGTCCTCAGCATCTATGCCCATTTTTTCAAAAATATAATGCTGTTGGTAGAAATGTAGGAATTGGTTCATTTGTGGGAAGCTGTGTTAGTCTTCAGAAAGGCCCCTAATGATCCTCCTCTCTTTTTATCCACATCCTTGTCTTGTGCTTTTCTATGTGGAACAGGGCTGGCTCATGTAATCAGAGGATATTAACAGAAATGAGGAAATGTGTTGTTTAAAGTTAAGTCATGAAAGACATTGAGATTTCTACCTTGTTCCCTGGATCACTCACTCTGGGAGAAGCTAGTTATTATTACATAAGGATACTCAAGAAGACACACAGAGAAGTTATGTGGCAGAGAAATAAGACCTCTTTCCAAGAACTAACAACTTGGCAGCTGCATAAGACAGCAACCTTAGAAGTTGATCCTCCAACCTCCATCAAGCCTTCAGATGATGGCAGATAACCTAAATTATACTCAATAAAATATATAGATAGTCCTATTAATAAAAACAAAAAGAAGGGTTATAGGAGTACATGGTAGGTACAATTTTTTTAAGATCCTAAAAAGTCTTCATGGAGAAGGTGACATTTGAGCAAAAATGTAGTGGAGGTAAAAAGTGCCACTTGGGTCTCCAAAAGGAAGACCCAAGATTCTCTCCAGAGGAAAGAGCCAACACAAACGCCCTCATGTGGGAGCATGTTTAATTTGTTTGAGGAAGAGTAAGGAGGTCAATGTGGCTAAAACAACGTGAATAAAGGTAGATCTGCACAGTAGATGAGGTCAGAGGTTTCACCAGTAGTCCTGATCATTTCCAATAACTTCGCTTATACGTGAAGTGAGATGGGAAATTTGAAAAATCAAGAGCAGAGGGTTGCTCTGATCAGATTACAGGAAGTAATCTGACAGTTGTAATGAAAACAGACTGAAGGGGCTCATGGCAGATGCTGTTGACTATAAGGAGAGTTGAGTATGAATTCCAGTGAATGATGATAGTTGCTTGGATCAGGATGCAAAAGAAGGGGTGGTAAGAAATGGTTAGGTTCTAGATGTATTTTGAAGGTACAGCCAAAATGATTTATTGACAGATTGAATTAGGGTGTTAGAGAAAGAGGGTGATTCAAAGATTTTGGCATGAGAAACTGGAAGAACGCAATTGTCTTTAAGTGATGAAAAAGACTGAAAGGAACTCAACTTTTGAAATGAAGAACACAAGAAATTTATTAACTTTGAGATATACCATAGATGTTTAAACATCTGGCAGAAAATGCCAAGTTAAAGTGTGTGCTGGAGCTGGAATATTAGACCAAGTGAACTAGAAAGATAGAAAGTGGTTGTTGGAAAATAGAATGCTTATGAAGAAAACTTGGGGAAACTTCAGGTATTGGTAATGGCAAGTTCTGGAGCATGGCCTCTGATCGAGTAGCTTAGGGACATGGGCTTTAAAGAATAAGACAAAGATATGGAGAAGCTTATCTATGTGGATAATAAGATTCTCAAAAAATTGCTGCTAGAGTTGTGATGGAGTGACTGTGAAATGGGAGGTAAACTTTTCAAGGAATGAAAAAATGTGACAAGAGAGTCAGATATCAGCTACAGCAAGGAGGAATACTGGATAGGATATGACAGTCTTTAACTCTTAAAAAATGGATAGCAAAAATAAACTTAACTTTAATGTCTCAAAAAAGCAATATACATTTTTTTTTTTGGTACTGGAGATTGAACTCAGGGGCACTTGACCACTGAGCCACCTCCCCAGCCCTATTTTGTGTTTTATGTAGAGACAGGGTCTCACTGAGTTGCTTAGTGCCTGGCCGTTGCTGAGGCTGGCTTTGAACTCGCGATTCTCCTGTTTCAGCCTCCCTAAGTGCTGGGATTACAGGCTTGTGCCACCATGCCCGGCAGCAATATACATTTTTTTATCCCATAGTTTCTATGGGTCATGAATTCAAGAGCAGTTTAGAGTGGGTACTTCCAACTTAGAGTTTCTCATGATCATGTAATCAAATATTGGTCAAACTTGCAGTCATCTAAATCCTTGCCTGGGACAGAACTTCCCAAGTGGTTCATTATATGACTGGCAAGTTGATGCTTGTTGTTGAGAGGCCTCAGTTCTTCTCTACAGAAACCTTTCTTAGGGTAGTTGAGCATCCTCACAATGTGGCAGCTAGCTTCCCCCAAATGTGATACAAAAGACCTTGAATCAAGAAAGCTAGACTTTTTATGACATAGTCATACAACAAGATTTTTACCACATTCTAGTTATTAAAAGTGATCACAAGTCCAGCCTACATTCATTGAGAAATTAGTCTCCTTCTTTTAAAAGAAGGAATAATATTGGATATACAGAAATATTTTCAAATAGCCAAAGGCTGCATGAAAAACTAGGCTCTTTTTTATTTTAAATTCAAAAGACTGGCTGCATTAGTTCAATATCTAGTAAAATCACTTAAACATATTTTTTAGTCAGATGATGATTCTTTTTTTTTCCTCTTTCTCCTCCATTTCCATTACCTAAGATCTACTATTTTAGTCAATAAACTACCTCAGTTGTCTGATTTGGAACCTAGTAGATACAGCCTAATTGTTTCTTTCAAGGTCAACAACAAAATGTGGAAGTCAGTCTAAGTTTTCTGAGTGACAGATTTGCTCATCTTATTTTTAGTTATTTTGAAATAACCCATAAATGACAGCAGCTTGGCTTTTATTCCTAAGCTTTGTGATTGTGACTATAAAATTCAGAAAAGTGAGTTTTTAGTGAATATGAGACAGATAGTAGAGTGGGGGGAATTTATGAAAATTTAAAGTGACAAGGTCATAGAGAGAATTTTGTCACCCACATAGTATAAATTTGGTGCATGATGTGGTAAAAGAAATTGAATTGATGACTAGATAATGCACTATAGACCTTTCAAATAGCAGGAGCAAAAGTCATTTTTTCTTTTATTTCTTATTTATTTTAATTAATAATGTATGATGGTGATCTCAGCAGTTTAGCACAGCAAGTTCCAATTCTCTCATTTTCTATCTGCAGTATAGAGATGTGACTCTGCTGTCAATACAGGTTGTGGCATTTGTTATATAATAAAAACCCAAACCATATTTAGTGTGGCTAACTTTTTTCTTCTCTCCACAACAAAAGGATATATTTATATTGTTGTCTATGCTGAGAGATGACATGACATCATCTCTCAGCTTTAGACAACAATATAAATATATCCTTTTGAGATATATTTGAGATAAGAGGGTAAAGTTATATAGTGGGCAGAGGCAGGGCCTGAGAATCATTGTATAGAATAAAATAGAAAGGGAAAAAATATCACTTAGATGTTTATAGGATATATTATTTATGTAAAATAATCTATTAAAGATGTTTAAAATATTGTGGTATGAAACTACTATATGTTCTATTAATCTATTTAATACTTAATTTCAAGTAAATTAGTTTTTGAAAATTAAATTGTTTAGACCTAGGCCAGAGGACTTTTCAGATATGTAAGTATCTTTGCTTTTCTTGAGGTAGATTTCTGCTACACTTTCCAACTGAATTACAGTGCACAGGGATCAAAGTCATCAGGAGAACTTTCACTGACACTGAAGGTCAGAAACTTCAAAAATAGTGGCAAAAGAATAAAGAAGTAAGGGAAAGTGAAACCCAAGAATTCCTGTGTTTAGTTTACCCCAGAGAGTTTGGTAATTTTCTCATATTTTAATTATGAAGTAAGCATTTTCATTGTAACTAACATTTGAAAAAATTTCAAGTAGTTTCTTATTAAAAATAAATTCAGTTGCTAAAAAATAAAATGATTCTCAATGTTTATTCTTCACACTTTATAGAAATAGGAATCACCTGTGTGCATGAAAGCAGTGTCAACATTATAATGTAGATCTGTACATCTTAATGTTAGATAATTTAATAGACAGTTTGTGACTTGTGAAAAAAATTACCAACTGATAACTAATTTCTAGATTTCTTCAGAGAACTGTGGAGAAGCTGAAAAGATTCACTTAACTATTTCTAAAGAACAAATGGGTTTTGTGATAAATGCCTAAAGCAGACAATTGATAGCAGCGTACCGCTGAGTTCAACCCTAAGCATCCAGAAGATGATGGTTCTGGGTAATGTGACATTTCATGGAAGAAGGCAATGCCTGAATTAAATGATAATTCCATCACCCAGAAAATTGTTCAAGCACAAAAATGAAGATTTCCAAGTTTTCCTAAAGCCCCAGGAGGTAAATCTCATTGCATTTTCCTCCTCAGTCTTTTTCTTATATGAAAGAATGAAAGATCTAAGATGATACAAGGAAGAGAATAAAAGTCATAAAAGTCCTATCTGAGTTTTGTCAGACTAAGTAAGAGCTGAGTCAGGTGCTAGGAGGAAACTCCTGTCGTTTTTTTTTTTTTTACAAATGGAACAGAGCCAACAGGCTGGGAATGTGGTTCTGTGGTAGAGAGCTTGCCTAGCATGCTCAGGCCGTGGGTTCTAACCCAGCACCATCACAACCACTCCCAAAAAAGCCAGCCAGTGAAAAGGAGACTTTCTTATGAGCATCAATTTCTAATTAAAATCTTCTCATGATTTGTCTGAATATAGAAGCATGCTAGAATCTATCAAAGCAGTCCACAGAGAAGTGGTCAGGAAAGAGTTACCTTATAATATTTTGTGCCATTTCAGATGGATTGGAGAATCTAGGTGCTGTTTGATATTGCAATTCAAGAAGTATCAAAGAAGGGTTAGGGTCAAAGTCAACCTAAAAGCTTCTTTCTTTTATCTAAAATACAGGTCTTACTATACTCTTCCTCTCATTTTTTTTTTCCCAGAGGAGGGCAAGAGCATAAAAAGGGAGCAAAGAATATATTAGTGAAGGTACATGCAGGCAGAGGGAGAGGACCTTACACTTCCAAGGGTGAGAGATTTTGAGAGGGATGCCTGAAAAGGAGCAATGATGTCACCAATTCCAGTAGTGTCCAGAGCAGCTAGAGCCATAGAGATAAACAAACAAGTGGCCAAGTTTGAGCAGTTGCAGAAATAAACTGTCATGAAACACTGGCCACAGTAGTACTGAAAAATTAAGAGACAAAATATGAGCAAGGATTCAGAAAGGCTGTAATGTTTATGGGGGAACTTCCTTAAGATCTTGATTCCATACCAGTAAGAAGAGCTTGAAAGAACAAAATGTGTTTTGTGTGTGAGAGTTTTTGTTGTTGTTGTTTGTTAGTTTATTGCTTTGTTTATTTTTATTCTTTTTCCTTGGACAGTCAATAGTTTTGGTTTCCACAGACCCAGAGATCTTTTGTCTCTGAGATATCAAGTCTTCATTATTTAGGTAAAAAATCACTTTTTCATTTTTGGAGAAAGTGAATAGAAGTATGAGGATGCTGTTAGGTTTGCACAGGTGATTGACTTGAAAGATAACACTTTTGATCTTCCCTGAGACTAGACAAGGAAGAGTTTGGGGGAGATCATTGTAATTTCTTGGGTAATGATATATACATATACATCCCACTGTTTGCTCTTAATAGGACAGAGGCGAAGAGGGGGCAGGTGCCTGTGAAATCTGAACAGGGCCCTGGAGAGCATCAGCATCAGCTCTGAGTAAGATCCACCCCTGAGCCTCCAAGAGGGGGCATTAACAGAGACAGGAAAAAGGTTTCACTGGTCCCGTGTTGAAGGGCAAAAACACAATGATATCATTTAAGAACAGCTGAGGATCAAACCTTCCTGTATTCCAACCACCTGTTGAGATTCAGTGTGAATCTCAAAGGTTCTGCTTATTGTGAATCCTAGTCAAACTTGATTTGCTTTTAAGTAATAATATGGTACTTATTGCTCCTGGATGTTGGGGAGTAAATACTTGCTTGTTAAATGCATACATTCTGTTTAGGGCACTGTGTGTATATGGCGTGGGTTTTATTTGTATGTGAAAACAATCTTACAACTGTGGAGATTTAAAATAGAAATCTAACAAGTTTCTTCTTGTAATCAAAAAAAAGCAAGAGAAAAATGTCAATATAAAAGGAGAGTATATCAGGAATAAATAAGATTTCTGTGAACTATAGGAAATAAAACGAAATAAAATAGAAATGCCAAGCAATGATCCTCTGTCCCTCTGAGAACACGAAGACAATGAAGTACATAGCAGAAGCTCAGGCACCCAAGGAGGCAGAAGAGACTCGACAATCTTTCTGTGTTATGCACTCCTTGTTGCATTCTAATGCTTTTTGCTCACTCTTTTTCTTGAACTCTTAACTCCACTTCCTTAAATAGCAAACCTTTTATCTTTAGTATCTAATTTAGATAAATTAGATTTATCTTAATTTCACCACTTTTTTCTATCTCCCTAATCTTTTTTTCTTATGTTGAGTATCGCTCTGTTCCAACATAATAAATTCTTAACCTTACAGTTTCCAAAACTTACCTTCTGGTTTTAATTTTTATTTTTCTGTCTCAACCAATTCTGTTTGGTAATAATTTTTCTTGCATTCTGATTTTTAGATTTCCCTCCTTTTAATAACCATGTTTTCTTCTTCTCAAAATTTTCTGGTTTTTTCCTCTATTTTCATGACATATTGATGGTGACTGAATAGTAGAGTGGTCACCATGTGTGAAAAGATAGCATCTTTCTTTGTTATTCCTGTTCTGATATCTGTCACCTCTTTTTCTGTTATTTTTTCTTAAGTGTGTTTTTGTATAAGTGGTGTGATGTGGGAATACAATTTAGTTTTGTTCCATTCATATAATTAATATTCCCATTGTCATTTATGATGATGCCATAATGATCCCCAACACCACCTGTTATTTATTACATTTTTTCTATGGTTGTCAGTCAATTTCATTACTCATTAATGTTTTTTGTTTCTCAGTTTTTCTAAAATTATAAATATATAATTATGTACAGAGAGAGAGTTATATATAGTTATATTCAGGTGTATACACAGCTATACGAATACCTATATATGTATGGAACAACTAACTATATAGAAATCCAAGAAAAGTCAGAATTGTGATTACATCATCGAGTTAGAAAGGTGACATATCTGAGAGGACCACAAAGAATGTTTCAGAACTATTCATCTTGAGCTATTTCTTAAGCTCGGTAGCATACACACACTGTGTTTATTGCACAAATAACTATTAAAGTAGAAATGGATTATGCTTATATACCTTTCATACATGTGCTTTATTTTTCAACAGTAAATACATGAGCAAAATAATTCATACTTCATAATTTCATATTTGTTAAAATGTAGAATTCATATGGAATGCAAATTAGAGGTTTTAAAAGGATAAAGTAAAAAAATTCTATTTTGTTCAGATGAGTTTCAGATGGCTGTGAAACATCCATGTGCTGATAGATATTCATTTCTGGAGCTCAAAGGAGGAGTCTGCTGTAGACATAAGTGTAAGAATCTTTAGAATGCAATTGATATTAAGCCAGTGAATGAGTGTGGAGAAAAGAAGATGGCTCAATATTGAACTCTGAATACAACTTTTCTTCAGAAGTAAGAAAGAAAAATCCAACGAAGAGACAGCAAAAATTATTGCCAAAAGAAATAGGAGAAGGCTGTCTCAGGGAAAACCAAAGGAGATCATCTTTCAATAAACGCCAATGGACAATCATAGTAAATTCTGTTGAGAGATCTAGGAAGACAAGTTCAAAGACAGAGTTCACTGTGCCCTTGATAGGAGCAGAGACATGATGAGAGCAGTTTCAAAGGACTGAGGAACAACTGCATTATTCTACCCTGAAAAAATTCCCCACAAATCTTCTTTCTCCTTGAATACAATAAAAACACAATAAATTTATAAAAATAGCCACGCAAGCAATAATAACCACCTAAATCAATAAATGTAGAACAGGAAATGTATAAAATGTTACACCAGAGTAAGATCAGAAAGCACAGCTGCGACCTGCCCCTCTCAGTGTCTCAAAACCATGCTGGTATTTGTGCAAAAATCATTCCAAAGCAACATCTCAGAATCTTGAATGAGACAACCAAAGGTTGCACACTCTCTTTTTATTCTTCTGACCACAGGGCAGAGGAAACAATATCTGGAAAGAAGGCAGTCAAATGTGGAAAGAAAAGAAAGACGGGAGCTCATTTTCAGAGAAAAGACGACTCCAGAACTACACTTCCCAGAAGAAAACTAAAGTCCATATGGGTTCAAAATGCACCAAGGAAAGTCAGATTTACTAAAAGGCAATGAAGCTTATGTTTCAGGCTTCCCTCACATGAGTCCCTTCTAAGACCCTGAACCTACTTTTGTATTCATAATTTTGCATTGCTTTCCAAATGAGGGATATTCATTTAATTAATTACATTTGTAAATTCATCAAACTTCAATTCACAGTTGTCTAACTAGGAAGAGTAAACTGATATAGTACATACAAAATTCAGAATGAGAAGAGTGAAGATTCTACTGCAAATGATACCACCACTACCTTCCACTCTCATTGCTGTCCCCTTGCCCACAAAAACTAGAGACAATTTATCCAGACCTCATGAACCTTATCTCATGGAGGAAACAAAGCTGACCTCCATACTGGTTATTCTCTGGCCCCATAATTGTGTTACTCTCACAATTATTCGAATAAATGGAGTATCTAGGCAGAGAAGAACAGGTGTAGGTAAGACAAAGAAACTGGCTAGAACTCAGAACTATGGCTACATCTAACTTCAAAGGACTTTGGGGAAATATAGTCAATTTGAGAGTCCAGGAGAAAGAGGAAATGGTCAGGGGTGAAGCTTTTGCCTGGGATGAACAGTTGAAGTTTGAATGATGGTGACTATGGTATAAAGTAATTTCAGGTTGAAGAGAAATCAGTCTATTTGTCATATATGATTGTTGAACCATGTAGAGTGCAAATCAAAAATGTTTTAAGTTAACAATGTTGAACATACAATCAAAATGTATGTGTGGGAGGGTCAGCTTAAGTGATGTCAATAGTTGTATGGAATATGTCTGTAATCCCAGCTACTCAAGAGCCTGAGGCTGTGGCTGGAGGATCATTAGACTGAACCCAGAAGCCTGGGCAACATAGCAGCAAGCCCCCTATCTCCAAAAAAAAGAGTAGTAAGGAGATGAGACAAGAATGTCAATATAAACGTCAATATATAAGCTCCAAAGCTACTACATCTGTGGTAAACAAGGAAGCTGCTCTGAGCATAAAGGAAGAACACGCAAAAATAAAGATAATAGAACAAATACACATGTAAGAATATTGGTGATTGATTATAAAAGATAAGTGAGGAGGAAAAGAAAAAGATGACTTTCTTGTTTCTGGTTTAAGCAAAGAAATGGCTAAAGATGTCACCATCAAATGTAAGGAACACTGAGAGAGGAACATAGATATGGTGGCCTGGATTTTAACACATTTTTTTTTAAAGGAGGGAAAACATAAAGTAATTATTCAAATAGATATGTTAAATTAAATATCTTCAGGACAAAAACAAAGTTGAATAGAGATGTCTGGGCTATAGATATTGAGGAGCATCAATATTTATGGCTTGGGTAAAGGTTTAAGAACTGGAAAAATAACCTGGGGTGGAAAAACAGCCAGTTGGTGAAAGAAAAACCACCAGGAGCCTGTATTACAAGAGCCATATGACAAGAGGGAGAGATAAGTTAATTGCAGGGAAAGATGCCAACAGGTAAGAAAGATTCAGAAGCATCAGTTGATTTTTATGACAAGGGGCACACAGAGTTGCTGCTTCTTTAGTTATCCAGAATGTTCTGGAATGAGATCTTACTAGGTTTTCAGATGTTCTGGAATATTTGAAAATCATTCTATTATATTCAAGCTTATCTTAATATGACTGTACTCATAACCTATCATTTAAAATTTTTATGTTAGATGCAGTAACTTAAATAACAAATTATTGGATAATACATTTAAGCATATTTAAAACTAAAAAATGCAGAGACCATCTTCAGTACTGGTACTAGTTTATATTTTTAAAATATATTCTAAATACTAGAGTGGTGAAATAATCACTAAAATGAGATAACCCATCACAGATAATTACTGTGAAGCACATCTTCCATGAAATAGAGTATCTATGAAAATGTACTGAACAACTTTCTGGATTAGTAATAGAAACTTCAATTTCCACATAAAAATTTAAAATATGTATAGTAAGTGCACCTTATGTGACTATATTCTTTTCAAAAGCTAAAATAAAAACTACTACCTAATTTACTAAAAGAAATTTAACTTAAGGCTACTATTGATCATGTCAGGTCCTTGAAGAAATAAGGTGTCCTTTGATGATTTAGAATATGCTTCTCTCAAGTCTGACTGCTTTACAATTTTTTAGAAAAAAAAATAGTACATGCTATTAATCAAAAATAAGTTAAATATTTTAAAAATACATACTTATGTGCTTAGTGCTGTAATGATTTCTGGACTCAGAATATTCAAAATTAGTTTGATAATAAAAGACATTATGCTAAGTATTTGTTTACTTTTATCTTTTTTCCTCTTTTCTTCCCTTTCTTGAGGCAGCCTTAGATTAATAATATACCCACCCCTATTGTAATGCAATAGAGCAATCTACATGCGTGGGTCACAGAGTGTCCTGGAAACAAGTTCTTCAAGGTTGTCCAGATTATTTTCAATTCCTGGATCACAGGGATCATTTGGCAATCAGTACAGTAATGAGAGATCAATGAGGCAATGTGGAGGCTAACCAGAGAATTTTCAAAGCTTCCTTGAATTGCTCATTGGTTCAGCAGTCTTACCTACAGTAGACATGTAGGAGAACTCAGTAGTACACTTTCTCAGGTGTACAAACCAGAGTCAATGACAGATTTTTATGAAACTAGCTCTTTTTTGAAATGGGGCTGTTATTCACATTTATCTTATAGAAATAAATAAAACAACCCTGAATGGAGTATTTTTAGCCATTATACCTGACTATGGATTCCTCAGAATGATGTATTCCAATCCTAATTAATTAAGTCATCTCTATTAATTCTAAAAATATGGTTCCACCTGACTGACAACAGCCTAGTTACAAGTAAACAGAGAAAAGAGGTTAAGAGCATTCAAATTGGAAAAAGACTGCACAGCTTTGAATCCTGGCTCTACAATATCTGTAAGACTATGATGAAGTTACTGAGATGTTTTGTGCTTTGGTTTCCTCATCTGCTCATCTGTAAAATGGGAATTATGATGGTATCTTTCACATATAATTGAGTCAGGTCTGATTAATTAGCATATGTAAATTAGAAATTAAGATAGAGCCTGTCATGAAATAAGCTTTATCTAATATTAGCTTACATAAACGTTAGCTAGAATAATTTTTTCCTCTCATTTTCAAAAACTCAATTCCTCTTAAATTTTAGTAATTTTTTGGTCAAAACTCAACCACTATCTCTTGCTGATCTTCTAGGAAAAAAAGAAAGAAAGAAAAATAAAGGAAAAATTCCAGAGGGTATGGCCAGAATCAGAGAAACATGACTCATTCATTTATTCAATATGCCTTTTTAAGTGCTTACTATGTGCCAGGTGTCTATAGTTTTTTGATTAGAAAATACGAGCAAATCTGTACTAAGAGCTGCTCCTTCATATATGAAAATATGCAAGTGCCTAAGCTAAAACTGATGGATGCTAAAACGTATGCATGAAGACTGAAGTCGTGTAGTAGTCAGCTCTCCACTGCTGTGACAAAATACCTGAAAAACGAACTCAAGGAACAAAAGAGTGATTTCGGCTCACAGTTTCAGAGGTTCTAGTCCTTGGTGCTTGATTCATTGCTTTTGGGCTTGGTGGCAAAGCACTACATTATGATGGACACCTGTGACAGAGAAAGCTACTTACCTCATAATGGCCAAGAAGCAAAGAAAGGTAGGAGAGGACCAGAATCCCAGTATCCCCTTCAAGGGCATACTCCTGATGACTTAGCTTCCTTCCACCATGTCCCATCTCCAAAGTGTTCCATCATCTCCCAGTGCAGTATGAGCTGGGGACCAAGCCTTAACATATGAGCCAATGGGGGACATTTAAGACCAAATCATAACAAGTAGAGAATGGAGGCAGGGACAGGGGTGGGGGAAAACAGTCAGCTCAGAGGGAGCAGGTTTCACAGAGGTGATCAGATCCAAATGGACTCCTGAAATCTGGCTGAAAATTCCAGCCTATTTCAGGGGTTAAGCATATTAGCTATCAAGAAACATTATAAAAATTTCTACCATTTGAATTTTGATTCATAATGAAACTTTATCTTGTTGTCTTTCTCAAGACTTTAGGTGGCAGCATGAAGTTAGATGTCTCTCTCTCCCTCAATTCTAAGGTAGAACATCAGTGATTACATTAAGTAACTTGTTATTTTCTCTCATTTTACATTTCTTTAAAGAAAAGAGAAAATGCCATAAACATTACTCGGAAAGATAAAAAGTTGGGAGGCAGGAGCTACAGAAATATTTGAATACCAGAATGTATTTAAATGACAGAATCCCATCAATGAATACTTAGCTGAAGGGTAAATGGAACTGTAGGCAGTAGTAATAGCATTTAACTTTTTCTGTAGTTTAGGCTACTGTTCAAATCCACAGTTCCTTCAAATTTGGCTTGGCAGTTGCATCCCACTCATTCTGAGGGCGTATGGCAGAGAGAAGAGAAGCCAGTCTGCTCAGAGTAGATGGATCTCAATCTCTTACTCATCTCATGGCAGAAAAGCTTTCTTTAATTGTAGTGCTGCCAACATGTAAAATGAGGAGCAGCTGAAGTGGCTTTTACTCATCTGCAGATTCTTTGGGACATTGATAACTTCTCTTGTGTACAAAGAACATCACAGTAAGCACAGCAATTTAGAATTAGGAAAGATAGAGCCGGATTTACTATTTCATTTCTGCAATTAAAAGAATAGGGGCCCAAACCCTAGGAAGAGCAAATGGGCTGAACAAAATCATATAGCTAGCAGCAACATCAAATGAAAATCCAGATTTCCTAAATTCTAATCATGTTTTACCTGCACTACATCATGAATTCTTTGTGATGATTGTAAGTGAAATACTGTACACATTCAAACTCTGGTAAGTGATCTTGAGACCTTCTTAAATATAAGAACCGTTAAATTCTTTCCTTTAGATTCAACAGAGCCTAACTGAAAAATGTCAATGATACCTTCAGACTTTCAATGTATCTATAATATCAGACCAATGTTTATTTATACAGCTATTAAAATACATTTTTCCAAAAGCATATTTTCTTCTAAAGTTACATGTTTCACATTACAAGTTAATTGCTTTTTCAGATTTTACCAAAGTTTTATCTTTCACAATAAGAGCAAATTTCGGACTATTTAGAACATTTGCTGAATCAGCCTCACAAATCACTTTTTCTTGTTTCCACATAAAGCTTATGGTGGGCTTGACAACTTTGAATTTCCAAGCTGCCATATAATTTGACAATCCATTTTTAATTTATTGAAAATGTTACTTTATAGATGAAAGCATTAATAAGTTGAATGTATCCCCACCACTAGCACCTGGGTTTCTTTCTAGAGTAATTTCCATAGAGAAACAGTTTTGTAGCAGCACTCTGCTTGAAATTTTACTGCAAATATGAGATGAGAACGCAAAGCCACAATGAAATAAATGTAAGTGCTCAGTGGTCACCTCACTTGCCAACCAAAGCTCATTTCTACTGTCTAATCTTTTTTTTTTTTTTTTTTTTT
>CM053407.1:65532114-65552045 GCA_028644305.1 Xerus rutilus | reverse complement strand
ACTGTCTAATCTTATGCTGTGTATCGCTCAAGATAATCATGTGCAAAATTACACACTGCTATAAAATATAGACCTGTCAACTCTCAAAATACTCTAAAGCAGTGTGTTACATCTATTTTGTCATAGTGTCCTCTATCCTATTAAATTCATCTCCTAGCATACACCTCAGATTGCAGTGCTTTCCTTGTTTAAATTAGCATAAAGTATGGTTACATAGGATGTGTCCTTCTGCTTCTTTTCCCTATATATGTACACAATCGACATTTTAAAAACTGCAGCTATCCAAAGCAAGCATAGCACATTACATAACAAAACTCTTTCTTCTCCTTTTTCAACAAGAGAACTTTCAGTTGTTAGATTGAGTCTCCTCTGAAGAAACCCTTCAGTGATGTATTTAAACCATTTTTGAATGGTCCTCAATATTTCAGTAAGTTCATTCCAAGAGGAGAGAGCATATTTCTGTGATCTCCTCCAGCAATTTGCTCTTTGCAGTTTTTCTCTCTGTTTTCATGGCTTTGATCCTGTTCTGAAAAAGACTTTTTGTCTCCAGGTCAGAACTCTTCTCTTCAGTTCTTATGCAATCGCCCCAGGTTCACGCTGATCTTCATCATTCTTTCTTCTACTTCTCACTGGTTGGTAGTGATCTCTTTGTACTGAAAATGGTACTTTTCCAATAGGCTATTCCTCTTCTCCTGTATCAATACAATTTAATCTATAACTCTACTAGGAGTTTATGAAATTGGGATAATTTGTGGATTTGGTAATATATGAGTTAGATCATTCAGGATAGTTTTTCTTTGAAGTTATAAGTTATATACAATCATTTTTAGTTTATATATGTCAAACTACAGCCTATAATAAAATAAGAGTTTATATGCCAGTCATAAATACAAAGTAATTTTTCATGGTTTGTAGTCTATATTTTGCTCCAATATTCCATACAAGTTCAGGAATGAATTCCCAAGTATAGAAGATGTAAACAAGAAGTAATATTATATATTTTCAGCATCACTCTTTCATTTTTATTAAAAAAAACTGCCTAACTCTTGGCATTTATTCTAATACTATAAAAAGTTTTTAACGACATCATAATAAATCAAAAGGCAAAATTTTAAATTCTTTAGATACATGGAAAAGAATGACAACAATTTGAAAAACAATCATTTACCTTTAAAATATGATTGGGAAAAATTATTAACTTCATATAGTCCTTGACTTTGAAAAAAGCCTATAGTATATTTTGAAATAAGACTGAGAGGACTGTCTTTTAAAAGAATGGTATGTTTGATTTAAGATTAAAATGTGTTATGATTAACATGTATTTCCTTGATAGGTCTTTTAAAAGGGTTATGCAGTGTAAATCTGCTTCATCAGATTATTTTTTGCAACTTTTGCTGAAGTTTTCAAAAGCAAAGCTAGTGTTTGAAGGTTGGTAGCTGGAATTTTGTTAGCCTGGAATTGTCAGAGACAATCTCTTCTACTAGGAGATTGCTGTCTGAAAACAAAGGGAATCAAAAAGAAAACAGAGATTAGAAATGGAAGCAAGAGATCTTGTTTCAGCATGCCTGATCACTCTTAGGCATTCCATTTATAAAAGTCAAGAGATTCTATTTATTGCTCAAGAAGAAATAAGCAAATGATTAAGGGTTACTTGTCATTATGAAAAATCAACAGCAAGAAAGAGTAGACCAAGAAAAATAAACAGAATAATTTAACTCATAGAAAAGGATACAATATAACCAATAAAAGAGAATTTAAAAGTTATGATTTTTTAAGATTTAAGAAATCACTATAGTCATAAAAAAAGAGATAATGGGATTATGGAAGAACAACAATAAGAAAACATTTAAAATACTGTTATCACCAAGAAAATTTACTGACAATAATAATAGAATAAATAAAGAACAAAATCTGTTCTATGGAAAGCAAAATCAAAGAATCTTCTAGAACATAAAGCAAAACATGAAAAATTAAAATTATAAATGTCAAGTTGAAAGTCATAAAGTTTTTATTCAGAAACTCCAACATCTAATCCAGAGAGGACTGGAAGGAAATAATAAAAAGGAGGAAATTAATATGAAGAAGAAAAGAAAGAAAAACTAAAGAACAACATTTTCCCAAGCTGAACAAAGAATTTTGACATAAGATGGAAATGAAATATCAAAAATATACTTAGAATCAAGTAAAAAGACTTGTATGTAGATACCAAGCCTTAAAGTTCAATGTATAAAGGATAAAGGCAATACGATAAGAAACATATAAAATATTCTAATAAAAATAAAATATTCTTCTCTTCATCTGTTTCTAGAGATCTTAGCTAATGTAATAAGGTAATAAAAGGAAATAAGTGGTGTCTTAGAGTAAATTCCATAAGAAGCAGACCTTGAAACAGGTTCTTAAGGTAAATATCAGGGAGAGGAAAGAAACCATTCTGAAATATTCTCCCAAGCATTGCATTCTTCATATCAAAGCCTACCCTCAAAGCAACCCATGTTACTAGAGCTTTATCTGACCTAGAAGAAGGGCAATTAGACAACTATAAGTCATTCTAATCTTCCTGTCTCCCATAAGAGGAAAAAAATAAGAAACTTTCATAAAAGTTAAATTCCAAGAGTCAAACCCACTATGGAAAACAAACAACAACAAAGATTCAAACAAAACACACATTATAGAATAAAATGCCTCACTTCCCAATGCCTATCACCACATCAACAGAGCCCAGTAATAAGAGTAGAATATAATTGAGATGAAATATACAGGCTCTTTTTAAGGAGTTTTTATGGAAAGTCAAATAGAACAATGGAGACAAAAATAAAAAAAAAAAAAACTAAAAGAAACTCCTGACTCCTATGACAAACATTAAACATGGCATAACATCCTAGCTAGATCAACATGAAACTTCACACTAAGTTCATACTATTTATCTCAGTTCTCATTACCCGATACATTGTCTGGCTTTCAAAGAAGCACTTGCAAAATACTAAAAAGCTAGAAAGTACATTGTCTGGACAGGCAAAGTAAGGCAAAGTAAACTTCCAAACCAGATACAAAATGGATATCAGAGATTATTCAGTTATCAACTCAGAATTTAAAGACACTATTATTAACATTCTTAAAGATCTGATGGAAAAATTGGACAACAGTCAATAACAAACTGGTAATGTAAGCAGAGAGAAACACTAAGTAAAATTAAAATGAAATGTTAAAAATCAAAAACACTTAACAAATATGAAGAATGCCTTTGATGCCCTGATCACTAGGCTGAACACAGCTAAGCCAAGAGAAAAACAATAACAATTAAAATGGAATAGAAGACACAATACCTTTATTGTGGGACAATTACAAATGATGAAATATATATATAATAGGAATAATAGAAGGAGAAGAAATAAAGAAGTTGAAGACATATTGAAAGTAATAATGGCTCAGAGTTTTTTCAGCCTTAATTACACAAACAACCACAGATTTATGAAGATGAGAGAACATAAAACAAAACAAACACCAAAATATCTACATCTGAGCATATTATAGTCAAACTACAGAAAACCAAACAAAAACATAAATTATTGAAAGAATACAGAGGGGAAATGCTTATCCACACTGATAGAGGATAAAAATAACACAAGATTTCTCTTCAGAAATCATGTTAACAATAATGAGCTATTTAAAAATATTGAATGAAAAAGAAAACGTAGGTCTGGGTGACTCAGGGTTTCAGTAAGACATTCATCTTAGTTTGGTTTGTCTGGCTCTAAACATTGTAGGGTACTTTGTCCACCATTTTCAGGTTTTAAGTTTAGCTTTTTAAAGGTCCATTCCATAAAGATTATATCATGAGGTAGAGATGAACATGAGTTTAAAGCAGCTTCTCTAGGAGGACTTTGTTTCTCAAGTACCACAAAACTATAGAATATTTTCCTCTGCCTTTATTAAGAAGTTTCTAACTGCATCTACAAAGTACCCTTGTGTTCAAAATTATGGCTTTATTAAAATTATTTGTTTGTATTTTCAGTACCTTTTCCTGGTCACAATGTATTATATCCTACCCAAAAACCATCTTTTCCATTTTAAATAGTACTTACAATGTTTAAATGCTAGAATAGAATTACATTTTTACTCTTTTTACCCAAATTAATATACATGCACTGAAGGTTAATGCTTTTTAAATGTTTTAGAGATGTTGTTATATAATCCACAGTGCTTGTATATCGCAACTCATCAAACTGTCCTCATCAACTTCCCTTAAAACTACCTGTTTTGCTTCTTATCAGACTTACAAATCTCCAAATAAAATCTACCTTTCTATTGTCCTGGAAGAGAAATGTTTATACATATGTTGATTCTGATTTTTATAAGATTATATATCTATAGACTTTTGCAGCTGTCCTTTAATAAAGATTAGCAATATTCTGGTGGAATTTTTTTGAAATAATGATGAATTATAAGAGTACTTAAAAGATAAGACCATGGGCCTTTTGCAGTTAATCATATTACTTATTTTAAAAAGTACTAATAAATTAATTTGCTCATCTTGAATTTGTGATGTTCACAAAAAAGGCCTAGTAACAGAGGGATATTGTGTGTATTACTAGCCAAGTTAAATAAATAATCATGAGTTTTATGGTCTACAAATTGAACCTAAAGTGTTTGTTCTATTTGCTAGTACATCTTCTGCATATCTCCCAGATGTTTCTATATTCAGATTTTTTGAATACCATTCCTTTATGATAACTTCATATTTCTCAAACTTCAGTACTTTTCAATTTCTTGTCTTATTTTATTTTCTTGAATCTATTCTGCCAGCTTTTTGTGCTGTCTGAAAAGCACTCAGCTATCTGAACATCTGGGAATAAAACCTTGCAATTACCAGTCACATTTTCATCACTGGAAGTTGGTTAGTTTGTGAACATCTTGCTGTTGCCTTTCTACTAGGTATGTTGAGAAGCTGCACCATCTGGGTCTAATGAAACAGAAATGAAAACCGAGCATCAGAATACTCATAGGAAGGTTGCCCAAAGCATCTCTGTACGCTATTTCTTCTAGGCACTTGTTTTATATTTTGGGGGGCTGAGTGTGTTTTTTTTTACTCCACATTGCTAAATGGCCATTAACACAAAATAAGTAACAATGTCCTTGAATAAGGATTTAAAATATAAATGCTTTGATGGAGCTACAGTTCCTAAAGTGAGTTCTGAATTTTAATAAAACAACACATATCTTTTATGTATCTAGTCTCATTAGGACTTGAATTATATCAAATGATTTAGGAATCTAATACTTTGTTTTAACTGTCACACAGAGAAGCATCTAATTTATGAGGCTCTAGACTACTGTATCTCAAATTCTGGCTCCCTTAGTACAGAAATATATAGCCATTCAGGGACAAAATATAGGTAGCATTTCATTTAATTCCTGTAAGTGGCTAATTAAAAATTGTCTTAGCTATTGAACTGTTTTTAATATGATTCATTAAATGTAAACTAAATTTTGTACTAAGAATTTTAGGTCAGTAAATAAAAATGGAAATAGTGAAATCCACAGGTTTTTGAATTGAATTACATGAATTCCACATAATTTGAAGAGCCCCTTTGGGTACAGATTTGACAGGGAAAAAGGTGTGGGGGATGTAGATACTAGAAGTAGTAGAGCTCCAATAAGCTTAGCACTCTCATTAGAAAAGCTTGACTTTCATCTATTTTTCATATTAAGCTTCTTTGTAAGACTTGATTTGTTTTTTTAAGCAATTTTTTAACTGTAGATGGACACAATATCATTATTCTATTTATTTATTTGTATGTGGTGCAGAGGATCAAAACCAGTGCCTCATATGTGCTAGGCAAGCACTCTATAACTGAGTAACAACACCAGCCTGCAAGACTTGATTTAAATGAACTTTTCCAAGACTTAAAAAATTAATTAAAAGTCATTGATACTGTCAATGCTTAACTCTAGAAATGAAAAGAGAAAAAAGTTGCCTAGATATGATGAATTTTTCCCAGAGGCTATTTCATAGTTAATTTATCAGAGTATTAGGATAGTTTCTCGTTACTTTAATTTTCATGTTCTATTAAAATGGACCAAGTAAAGAATTAAAGAGAATATACCAAAGAGAAAAAAAGAAAATCTAAAAAATACAAGAAAGCACTAAATTTATAATATCATTTAAATTAATCAAGAATTTGCAGAGCTGTTTAAAAAATGTATTATTTTTAAAGAAAAGATTGGTTAATCACTATAGATAGTTACATGTATTAGTGTGTGGCTGTTAGCTTTTTGTGACTGTAACCAATATACAGTAGCAATTAGAGTAGCAAATATTTAATTTGACTTACAGTTTCAGAGGATTCAGACCATGCTTGGCTGACTATATGACAGAAACATCATAGTGGAAAGTCTTTCACGCACAGCAGCCAGGAAGCAGAGAAATGGGGCAAAAGACCTGAAGGACAATAAACCCTTTCAGTCATCTACCTCCTCCAAGTAGGTCCCACCTCCTCCAAGTAGGTCCTACCTCCTAATTGTCCATTTGGCCATCAGTGGATGAATTCACTGATGAGATCAGCACCTCATGATCCAAACAGTTCCCCAGAGCCCCACCTCTGATCCTTGTTTCATCAGGGACCATGCTTTCAACACATGAAAACATGTCTCCCTTTGAGGGGACATGCCAGATTCAAACTGTATACATATGCTACAGTGCGAACTGCGTCCTCAGAGTGATGCAGTATATTGGGAAGTGGTAGAACTTTTAAAAAGTGGAGCTTAGGGAGAGGTCCTTGGATCATCATGGCTGTGTCCTTAAAAGGGATTGTGGGTCCACAGTCTCTCTCGCTCTGCTTTGTTGTTTAAAATATGGCCATTTGCTCCTACATGCATTCCCACCATGATGTGTCTGCAACCGCCATGCTTGCCAGAGCCAGAACTAACAGATGTGCCCAATTCTAAACTTTGAACCTTCAAAACTGAGACCTAAATAAACTTCTTTTCTTCATAAGTAGTTTGCCTCTGTGTTTGAATATAGTAAGGAAACGTGCACACTCACACATACCCACACACTTTTTAGAACTGTGTAGATAATCAGATAAGCATTAGGACAGAGTATTAGTCCAATTTTCACAACTGTGACCAAAATATCTAGCAAGAATTAATTAGAGGAGAAAAAGTGTATTTTGGGTTTCTGGTTTCAGAGGTTTCAGTCCAGCAATTCCATTGCTACCGGACCAGGTGAAGTAGAATAGCACGGCGGAAGGGTGTGGTGGAGGAAAGCTGTTCAGCTCAGGGCAACTGAGAAGTAGAAAGAGAAAGCCAGACAAAATATAATTCCCATGAGCATTTTCCCAGTGATCAACTTTCATTAGCCACCTCCTATCTGTCTATAGTTATCACGCAGAACAGTAGATCTTTCAAATTATTAATATATCAAATGGACTAATCCACTGGTAAGGGTATAGGTCTCATACTGTTCACCTCTGAACATTCCTACATTAAAACATGATCGTTTATGGAGATGCTTCATGTCCAAACCATAACACATAGCTAGTAGAAATCATTTTTTAAAATATTTTTTAAGTTGTAGATGGACACAATATCTTTATTTTATTTATTTATTTTTATGTGGTGCTGGGGATCAAACCCAGTGCCTCACACATTCGAGGTAAGCGCTCTGCCACTGAGCTACAATCCCAACCCCTAGTAGAATCTTTACAGTACTTCTTTTCTTTTTTCCTTTCCAATATTTATGTTTTTATTTCTTTTATCTTTTTTCTTATTGCAATGGCTAGGACTTCTAGTACAACAGTTGAAGAGAACAGGTAGCAGTGGGTATCCTTTCTTATTCTCATCATAGAAAGAAAACATTTGGCCTTTCACTATTAAATCAGTTATAGTGCTCTATAGGTGCCTTTTCTTAGATTGAAGAAGTTCCTTTCTATTTCCAGTTTGTGGAGATTTTATCACTACTGGGTACTAAAATTGGTCAGATGTATTGAGATGATTATATAGTTTTTATCTTTAATCTATTAATATGATGATTTATATCAACCAATATTCAAAATGTGAAAGCAACTACGCATTTCAGCAATAATATCACTTAGTCATGGTATGATGTCTCATCTATATATTACTGGTTTTGAATTAATAATATTTTGATAGGGATATTTTCATCTACTTTATTAATGCTATTATGGCAGGTTAGGGGTTTTTTTTTGTTTTAGAGTGTATTTACATTTAGATTATGTTTCTTTTCTCACTTTTTTATTATTATAACATTATAGTTATATATAATGGTTGAGTTCATTTTGACAAAATTGTAAATGCAAGGAAATTGATTCAACCTCCATTCACCCTTTTCTTCTCTTCCTTCCTCCTCCTATTCTCTTTACTCTTTTCTTTCAGTCCTTTATTTATCTATTTTTGATTGCTACTTTCTACATATACATAAAGGTGAAATTCCCAGTAGTGCATTCATATGTGCATATAACTTGATTTTGTTAAATTCATTCCATATTTCCTCCCTATGCCATCCTTCTCCTTCCTTCTCGTTTTCCACCTTCTACTCCACAGATCTTTTCTATATATTTATAACTGATCCCCTCCCCCCGCTGCCTGCTTTCCCTTATTTTGTTCTAGCTTCCATACATGAGAGAAAACATTCAACCCTTGATTTTCTGAGTCTGGCTTATTTCACATAGCATGATGTTATACATTTCCATTCATTTACTACTAATGCCATTATTTCATTCCTCTTCGTGGATAAATAAAACTCCATTCTGTATATATACTACAGATCTATTTGACAGACATCTGGGCTGATTTCATAATTTGGCTATTGTAATTTGTGCTGCTATAAACATTGAGGTGAATATATCATTATAGTATGTTGACTTTGTTCTTTTGGATAAACACCATGGAGTAGGATAGCTGCATTATATGGTGGTTCTATTCCTAGTTTTTTGAGGAATTCCATACTGCTTTCCAGAGTGGTTATACTAATTTGCAATCCCACTAACAATGTATCGGTGTACTTTTGTCCCCACATCCTTGCCAGCATTTACTCTTATTTATGTTCTTGATAATTGCCATTCTGACTGGTGTGAGATGAAACCTTAGAGAAGTTTTGATTTGTATTTCCCTGATTGCTAGACATGTTGAATATTTTTTCTTGGCTATTTGTATTTTTTTCCTTTGAGACCTAGAATATGATCTATTTTGGAAAAAGTTCAATAAGCTGCTGAGAATGTAGTAAATTCAGTTACTTTTGAGTGAGATATTCTGTAAATGTCTATTAAGTCCATTTGATTTATAGTATTATTTAGATTGAAAATATCTTGGGCTGGGGTTATGGCACAGTGGTAGCGTGCTCACCTAGCACACATAAGGCACTGGGTTCGATCCTCAGCACCACATAAAAATAAAATAAAGATATTCTGTCCACCTACAACTAAAAAAATAAATATTTTTTTAAAAAAAGAAAATATCTTCATTGATTTTATGTTTTGATGGCCTATTAGTGATAAGGGCAAGTTGAAATCATCCAGTATTATTGTTTGAAGTTTATTGAGATCTAATATCAAGGAATATTTTTTATTTATGTTATTTGGTGTGCTAACATTGGGGCACATATATTTGCCATCATTCTAGCTTCTTGTTAGATTGTTCTCTTTATGAGGAGGTAGTGGCCTTCTTTGTCTTTTTTGATGAATTTTTGCTTGAAATCTGCTTTGGCAGATATGAGAATAGCTACTCCTGCTTGTCCTGGACTTCCTTTGCATGGACTTGACCATCCTTTCAACTTGAGCCTATGAGTGTCTTTGCCTATGAGATGAATCTCTTGAAAACAATTTATAGTTGGATCCTGTTTCTTGATCCATTCTGCTAATCTATGTCCTTTAATTGGGGAGTTTATATTCAGTATTATTACAGATATATGTTTGCCATTTCCTGCCATTTTGAGTTTTTGTCATATTTAATTGTCTTGGTTCTCATTTATATTATTGTTCTTCTATTGATCTTCATAGAGTTGGAAGCTTTGGGATTTGTTTTTGGTTCCTCTGTGTGGGGTTTACCTTTGAGTATTCTTTGTACTGCTGGCTTGATGGTTATGAATTCTTATAGTTTATCCTTGTCATATAAAATTTTTATTTCCGCATTGAATTTGAAAGAGCTTTGCTGGGTATAGCAATCTTGACTGGAAATTGTTTTCTTTTAAGAAAACAATTCTAGGCCCTTCTTGATTATAGGGTCTAAGTTGAGAAATCAGAAGTGAGCTTTATTGGTTTACCTCTAAATGTGACCTTATGTTTCCCTCTCACAGCTTTTAATATTCTTTGCTTATTTTCTATGTTAGGTATTTTGATTATGTGTCTTGGAAAACTTTTTTTTCATGAATAGGCTATTTGGGGTCCTGTGTGCCTCCTGTATGTAGATGTCTAGCTCTTTACTGATATGGGAGAAAATTTTCTGTTATTGTCTCATTGAAATGTTCTTAAAGCCTTTAGCTTGTATTGCCATGTTCCCTTCTATCCCAGAGACTCTCAGGTTTGGTCTCTCGATATGTCTCAGAGTTTTTGTATATTCTGATCATGTTCTATCATTTTTGGGAACCCCAAAGGAATTGTGGCGCTTGTCTGAGCCATCTTTAAGCGGAGGTATGCCCCTTGGAGAATCTTTGGTGTTAGATCACTGATCTGAGACCGCTCTGTTGCCTTGGCAACGTTCTGCTCAAAAAGAATTTATTGGTTTAGACAGCTCTAAGTTCAAATGCAACTCCTCTGAGGAGATGGAAAGAGACACCAGTGCACCCAACTCACCTTGAGGTGCCAGCTGCCTGGAGGAGAAAGAATTACTGCGCAAGTGATAAGTCTCCAATCAGGCCAATTTCCCCACATCCTCTCACTTCTTGTTTATCTTAAAATTTTTTTTTCTCACAATTAATCCCTTTGATGTTCTTCCCTATAAATAAATCATGCAGAGCCTCACTCTTTGTTAGGGAATAGACCCAGAGCCTCTTCTACATGTTAGGCCTCAGCTGTGAAACTATTTTTCTGTGTCTTTTGCCTTTTATTTCTTATTATTTCAGATTTTTAATTTCTCAGCCAATTCACACCTCCATTCTGTTTATAATTCCTCCTTGTGAAGGACGCAGCGACATATCATGTTTTCCCTTTATTATATACTGTGTACTCAAGTTCATGTACCCTGTCTTCAAGGTCTGAAGTTCTGTCTTCAAGGGCTAAAGTTCTACCTTCTATTCAATCTAATCTGTTGATGATGCTATCAAGTGAATTTTTAATTTGACTGATTGTGTCTTTCATTTCTAGGAGTTCTGGTTGGTTTCTTTTCAATATTTTTTTTATTGAAATGGTCTTTCATTTCCTGTATTTGCTCTCTTAATTTATTCCTCAGACCATGTTTTAATTCATTGAACATTTTAATAATTGTTTTTTCTTTTTTAAATAATCTTTCTCTGGTACTTTATCCATATCCATATCTGTGGAATATTTTGTTGGGGGATTGGGAATCCCAGGGGAAAGATTTATTTGCCTTTTTCCTTATGTTTTTGGGTTTTGGACTTGTACATCAACTGAGATGAATTATCCTTCCTCTTTTATACATGTGTCCTTTCATGTGTTACCATTTTTGTTCTGGAATTTCTCTCTGGTTTTGATATATGCATAGATGTCAAGGGGTGGGACCTAATGGTTCCCTCTGATTATTTCTCCTTGGGAATTGGTTATTGGCTTGGGATTTTTATCTCCTCAATTCATGAGTTGAAGTAATTTTAAGGCTTAAGTGGGGATAGATCATGTATGGGGTGAGATTCATTGTTGCTTGGCTGAGTTGTGAGTATTTCTCAGCAGTAGGATTTCTACTCTGTGATCTTGAAATGTCCTAATCACTTTCTAGTACCTTTTAGAGGGAAGGGGAAACATGGAATAGCACTAATGTCAGCAATAGATAAACACCTTAACATAAATGTCCAGGGTCTACTTTGACATCTGTAATAATAATTGCCACCTATATAGGAATGGTGATGTCAGCTTTTAACATTAATAATAAAAAAAACTGAACTGGAACAGGCATTTGACAGCAGGTATATACTATGTTATGTGTTACATTAATAATCACAGCAACATGAATGGGTAGGAATTAAATAAACTATATCATTCTATTATTTAATGGGATTTTCTTAAGTAAAGAGAAAACAGGGTTGGAAGGAGAGAGAAAGTATGAAATATTTTTAAAAGCTGTCAGAGGTAATGCAGGAGGTAGCTAGCAGATGTTAAGTTTAAAGAAGAAGGAATAAAAAACTAGAGGTAATTAAAGTAGAAAGAGGGGAAAAAGGAACAGAAAAACTTGGCTGTTGATGGGGGAAGAGAGTAAAGAAGGGGAGATAAGAGGAGAAAGAACTGAGGTATGAACAAACCAGCCCATGTAAGATCAAAACAACTGGAACTCTCAGAGTTATACCCACCAAAGCAAATCAAGTCTAAATAATACATAATGCAAAAGAAAGCAATTAATGTGAAAAATAAAATTATGTGAATATACATGTATTTTTCAAACCTATTCACAGAGTCCATATACACATGTCCATATATACACACAAAATCATATACAATGGAAAAAAGTCAAAACAGATACAATACAATAAAATAAGGTTTGAGAAATTTTCTTAAGTTAAAATTATAAAAAGAAATACACAGAATGGATTTAAAATGGAAATATGAAGGAAAAAATAAATGAAGAAAAGGTAAAATTAGAAAAAAAAAGAGAAAAATGTTATTGAGAAATAAAAGCTTTTTTTTTCCATTGAGATGGTCAAAACTGTTGTCAGGGTGTGGATTTCATTCTTTGTATTTATTTTTGACTTTGTAACCCTTGGGTCGCGGACCGGGGGTAGTTGAGTCTAACAACTTGTGTTCCTCAGTAGCAGCTGTTGCGGCTAGGGGTCAAAGCTGGTTGTAGTAAATCTCAGCTTCCATTCTCCCAGTAAAGGATGAGAGAGCAAATTTGGGTGCTGTTAAACTGTATATTTCTGTAGCAAGGATGGTGCAGAGTTCTAAATTGGAAGTTCCAGTAGTTGAAGTGTAGTTTTGACCAAGCTATGCTATTCTGTGAGTGGAAGTTTGAGATTTGATCCACTCTCCCTATTGCTGGGGAGATGCCGGTCTCTGCAGGATGTCTGGATCTCTAGGGCTTCCAATAAAATCCTTCTTTAGGGTGTAGAGACTAAGTCTTCAGAAGCTTCACCACCACCACTGTGAATATGGAATACTGGGCATCTGCCGTGGAGAGCAGATAGATATTTCTGTGTGACGCTAAAGGCATCTTCCCAATAGCACTTACATGGCACCAGCGACAAAGGGAGCTTTTTGCTGTTTTTTGAGAGTCTATATGTTCCAGGTATAATTTTATGTATGCCTATTTCAGTCTCTCTGGTTCAGGCACCCTCTGGGAAATTTTTTATTTGGCTACTTGTAACTTCCTATATGAGTTTCCAATCTCTACTCGCAGCTGCAAGAGTGCTTATAGATATTTCCTGCACTCTGTGCCATGTGCCAGATGCTTCCTGTACCCAGGAGCATTTTCTGCACCCACAGAATGCTTCCTGACCCTAGGGCGAGCAATTTTGGGATTTGCCCCTACAGACTCTGTGACCATTAAAAGCAGTGTTCCTCTCTAATCCACAAGTCTCCCCTAGTCAATTTTTCTTTATTCCCTTGTTGTTGTTGTTATTGTTAATATATATTTCTTTTTCTGCTGTCCACACTGTGTCCTTTGTCTGCTTGTACTTCCCCTTCCCCTACTGCTGCTGCTGGCAGCCAAGCTGGTATGTCTCTGATGTATTATTTCTTATACTATGTTCAAGTTTCTGAGTTTCTATAACTCTGTGGTTTCTCCTACAGTCAGTATTAAGTTTCACTGAGTTCCCTTAGTTACCACCTCTCTGAGAAACAGTGTTTCCATTTGTAATTCTGGTGCAGAGGAACTGCTGGGAAGGGCATCCTTCCTCAAATCCACCATCTTCTCTCCCTCTTTACAGTACTTCTTATTTTACACCTCCTTTTTCCAAACTATTCTGAAAATTCCATCTTCAGTGTGCTCAGTAAAAATTTCACCAAAAAATATCTTAAATTGTTACAGTCAATATTCATTATCTAACATTGCATTAGCTATTCTAACTTGGGAAAAAAGGTCTCTAAACCATGAATAAGGACTTGAATAAACAAGTTCTTATTGAAACTAGAAAAGGCAATAATTGATTACTGCAATTCCACCTTTGATGTTATAAATTTTGCTTAAGTGGAAATAAGTCTCAGATTTCTTTGTGATTTTCACATAAGTTTTAATCATAGAGTAAAAATTAAGGAAAAGAACTTGCACCAATATTCCTTAAAATCTGACCAATTTTTAGCAAATTTATCACCATTCACTGTTTTTTAAAAGAAGGATAAAATCCTAAAGTAGAAATCTGGTATAGGAAGATGAGCTGGCAAATGACAGGTTTTCCTCTGTATTTGTCATTTAAAAAAAAATCTTACTAGTTTCAATAGACTAGATGTTTGCCTCCCTCCCCAAAATTCATATGCTGAATCCCTAATACCAATGTGAAAATATTTGGAGGTGGAGGCTTTGGGAAGTGATTAGTATATGAAAGTAGAGTCTTCATGAGCGGGATTCATGCCCTAACAGGAAGAGACCAGAGAGAGCTAGCTTACTCTTTTTCTATTGCTTGAGTACAGTCAGCATTTACAGTCCAGAAGAGGGCTCTCACCAAAACCCAAACTGATCTCAGACTTCCAGCCTCCAGATTGTGAGAAATAAGGTTGCTATTTTTCAAACTACCCAGTCTATGATGATTTGTTACTACAGCCCAAAGTGATTAAGGGCCTAGCCTAAGGAAACAATGTGCACAATTTGGACTGAAATGTACATTTATTGTGGATAAATTGAAGCTTCAGGAATTATAATGATTGTGTTCGTCATTAACTATCCACTTGTCCTACAATAATGCATAAACAAATTGATAATCAAAATGCACATAGAGATCACATTTAGTACCTTTGCAATGTTTTGTTAGGGGTTGATATGGATTTCAACAGATAGCTAGACCTTCCAACAATATTAACAAAACTTTCTTGTGTTTCTGTATTAACTTTACAAGTCTATTGCTTCTCTGGTCTTTCACTACCTTTACTTTATGGTAATACACCTTCTGAGAATTGAAAACTATAAACAATCTATTACTAATTAAGTCTTAATATTCTTTTGGCCAGTTCTTTTCCATAGGCATAATGCTATTGGAGGTTTTAATTTCATCTCTCAACTCATTTGACATCATATCAGTATCAAAGTTTTTCAAAATGTTTAGCATAAAATAAAATTAACTCTTACATATTCTTGTTTTTTAAACTTTTTTTTAGTTGTAGATGAACACAATACCTTTATTTTATTTTATTTTATTTTATTTTATTTTATTTTATTTTATTTTATTTTATTTTATGTGGTGCTGAGGATCAAACCCAGAGCCTCACACATGTGAGGCAAGCGCTCAACCGCTGAGCCACAAACCCAGCCCCTTACATATTCTTTAGTGTATAATTTGGTAATGTTAGCATTGTTGTATTACAACATTGTAGTGCTACAGATCTCCAGAACTTTTTAATCTTGCAAAGTTGAAACTCCATAGCTATTGAACAACCTTCCATTTCTCACTTCCCCTAGCCCTGACAACCAGAATTTTACTTTCTATTCATTATTTGCTTTAAATATTGCGTGTAAGTAGAGGTACACAATGTTTGTTCTTTGTAATGGGCTTATTTCCCCTAAGTATAATGTCCTCAAGATTCATCTCCATAGGAGCAGGTGGCAAGATTTCCTTTATTCTAGACTGAATGATTTTCATCTGTAGATATATATGACGTTTGCTTATCCATTTATCTGTTGATGACTATTTAGGCTGCTTCTGTCTCTAGGCTATCATGAATAATGCTGCAATGGATATGGATGTGCAAATATTTCTTCAATATCCTGATTTCAATTATTTTGGATATATGCCCAGAAGTAGGACTCCTGGATCATATGATAACTTTATTTTTAGATTTTTAAAAAATAACCTCTAACTCTTTCTCACAGTGATTTCACCATTTTCCATCCTCACTAGCAATGCACAAGGATCCCAGATTTCTGAATCCTTGCCAATTCTTGTAATTTTTGTGGTAATAGCACAAAACAAAATATTTGTTATTTTTAGTAGTGGTTATGTGACCACCATAAAGTATGTGAAATGATATCTCATGATTTTAATTTGAATTCCTCTACTTATTAACGAGTTGAGTTTTTCCCATGTGATTGTTGGTTTTTAGTATATCTTCTTTGGAGAAGTGTCTATTCAGGTTCCTGGTCCATTTTCTAAAAAGGTTACTTGGTTTTTATTGTTGTTGAGTTGGATCAATATCAATATTGTCATGTTTTATTAGCTTTTGCAATATTAATCTTCTGTCCACAAAAACATGGTAAACAACCATGTTTTTATATAATATTATGACAGATGGGACATGTAGCATATAGTCTCCTATAATCATATCCTAGCATTTTTTCTTTACTTTTATCACAATCAATGGCCATTCATATTCATTCAGATTATGAATCTGTGTTCTCCAGATTTTATTCAGCAAATATTATCTCTCTGTTACTTCCTTTCATGGATCCTTGCCAATATACACATCCTGATAAATACGAAGCAAAACACAGAGTCATATTCATAGTTTTATATAGTCATTGTCAGAGCTCCTATTTGTTCATCCATTTTGAAAACATGACCCACTCCAGAATGTGTGTTAGTTAATGCTAAGCTTCCTCTAGTTCTTTGGAAGTGGAGGAGGTTTTTAGCACATTGTTTCACCCAAAAGTATCTAAGTCAAAACTAAAACTATTTCAAGCCTCTCTCAAGGAGAGAGAAAATTATCTTAGCATTTTCCCATTTGTATCACCCCTTAAGTGATTCCCTTACAAGAAGCTCACCTTTCTTCCATTTATTATTAATTTTTGTCTAAAGCTTTCCCACTGAGATAGGTCTCTCTGGTTAAGTCACTATTCTAGTCCATACTTACCGTAGCAAGATCACACAGACTAGGGCTTCTTCTCTCATTTTTCCCAGTAACAATGCATTGGACTGATTCAGCATAGGAAAATGGGGCCATCATATAGTAGGCAGCAACATATGTGGCAACATCAGGTCCAACTTGGCAAGGTCTAGAGAAGAAAAATCCTATCCCATCAATCTCTTTGTAATTTTCTCAGTAAGGTTCTGATTAAGAGACATAATTGCTTATTTTGGAATCTTATCAATCTTTGGGAATAGCTTTAATCAAGAAACTCTAAGTCTTACATTTAAAAAATATATATTTACATATGTGAAGATTTTCATATAAATGCCTGTATCATCCTCCCTCTACTATTTCCTTATTATACTATAAGTGCATAATAATTTATCCAATGGAGATTGCTTGTTAGTCCTCCTGATATTAAACTGCAAAATATGAGGTGGGAAATTTATACAACTCAAATTATTTGTCACCTGCATCTTTTTAAACAGATGTTTTCATTTCTCATGTCAGTTTTTTATTAACCCATCACATTTTAGGGTGAAAAGGAATGGGAGAAGTCCATTAATAGTGATGTTTCTGTTTGTTTATTCATCATTGCACTACAAGTGAATGCCCTCATCTGAAGAAACATAACTAGGAGGACGAAATTGATGTACATTAATTTCTTGTCCCAGTCCTGTGAAAGCATGAGTAGTATTGGCTTCAGTCAGTGAGTATGAGAATCTAAACACAGAATATGTATCAAGTCCTGTCGATATCCATTTAAGTATCTTTCTCCCAACAGGAGGTAAAAAGCCAATGTAATCTACTTGCCAACCACATGCTGGCAAGGTGAGCTTCAGACTTTGCCTTTTCTTCTGGCAAACAGGGAAATTTTTCTTGACAGTTTGGGCTTTTATAGTGGTCATCAGGATGTTGTTATCCAGCACATTGTTACATGATTTAAATTCCCCTGTGTCCACTCATGTCACAGACCTAGATCACCTCTTGAAGAAAGCCACCCAGGGTATCGCCTGGTTAGTTCCAATCATAGTAGGTACTAGTACAGGTTGGCTTTAGTGGGCATCAGCATGCCTTGGGTTCTCTCTCAGAATCTCCATAGTGGTTTGCAAAGAGCAGCACCTCTTTTGGGAGTCTGTTTATGGATCATTTGTTTCATTTTTCAAAATAAATCAACTGCTCAAGAGTCAATACAAACTCAAATAGGAATATATTCCTTAAAAGGAATATAACCTGCAATTAATATCTTCCATGAATATTTTACTATTTGCTAAATACAGGGTAGCTGATTTTCATACAAAGTCTTATCTCCTGCCTCAGGAACCAGGCCAATTACATGTCATTGTTGGGTAATTGCTCAAAAGAGATAATCATTTATCAAAAGCAGCAAGCAAAACCTTAGGCCACTCTATAACAGGCCATAGGAGGAAAGAGGATACTTGCTCATTAATACAATCAGTTTTTTCTTTAAATCCTCTGGTACAATGCTCTTTTTTTTTGGTACTGGGGATTGAACCCAGGGGTACTCGACCACTGAGCCACATCCCCAGCTCTCTTTTGTGTTTTATGTAGAGACAGGGTCTCACTGAGTTGCTTAGCGCCTCGCCATTGCTGAGGCTGGCTTTGAACTTGCGATTCTCCTGTCTCAGCCTCCCAAAGTGCAGGGATTACAGGCGTGCACCACCACACTCGGCTGGTACAATGCTCTTATATTTGCCCTTTTTATTTCATCTTTTGAGGAAATTTATTTGGGTATTTTCCTATTTGAATGTTTTTCTAAAACCACACATGGTGATGAATATTTCAGGTCTTAACATAGACTTAAGCAATTTATTTATTTGGGCATCTGAGGAAGTGCCCAGTGATAAGCCAGTAACTACCTATCAAAAGGGATATACAAGAAAGCAACATCAGCCAATTTTATATACTAAAAGTACAGGGTACTTTGTGAAAAGCATGACTGGCCAGTACTTTCAATACCATTTCAACATTAGGACCAGGTAGTCCAAATAGAATAGCTTGGATTACAATCTTCAGCGAAAATCTTGGAAATTAGGACTGAACAACGGCCAATAGAAGAGCAAAACTATGAGTACATAAAATAGACTCTTCTTTCCTCATGAATTTTATGATTTATATTTGCTATTTGAAATAAAAATTACAATACTATCTGTTTTACTCAGTCCCTGCTGGTACTGCAGAATATCTTTCACTGGGTAACTTAAAGAGAAATTCATTTTTCACAGTTGTGAAGGCTGAAAATTCCTAAATCAAAGGGCCCACAGATTCTATGACTGGTGGGAGCTTGCTCTCTATTACATACAGTGTTTTGATGCCACCTTCTCACATTGACAGAAGTGGCACATCCTCACATAGTGAAAGGGCCAGGAAGCTCTTCAACCTCTTTTATCAGAATACTAATCTCATTCATGACAGCTTGACTTTCATGATTTAATCACCTCCTGAAGAGCCCACTTACCTCTTAATGTTGTCACATTGGTGATTAAGTTTCAACATATGAATGTGAGGGGACACAATCAGACCATACCATCTGATACTCTAGGCGTTGATATCTAAAAGTAAAGAAATTAAAGAGAACTTAAGGGGGGGTGGTTCCAAGATGGCGACCTAGACAGACGCTGCGGTCAGTCTCTCCAGAACCCGAGATTTAAGTGTGGAAATTCTATCCCTCAGCCAGCTTCTGGACATCATCCTACAGCTACCCCCGCAGGAATTTCACTTGTGCGGGTACGCAGGGCCACCAGGCAACAGTGATTGCCACAAGCAGCGTGACTTCAGCAGCAAATGGTGGGGGAGCTC
>CM053407.1:65314849-65531614 GCA_028644305.1 Xerus rutilus | reverse complement strand
TACACAATGGAATATTATTCAGCAATAAAGGAGAATAAAATTATGGCATTTGCAGGCAAATGGATGGAATTGGAGAACATTATGCTAAGTGAAGTAAGCCAATCCTGAAAAACCAAATGCCGAATGTTCTCTCTGATTAGTGGAGGCTGATACATAAGGGTGGTGGGAATGGGGAACATAGGAGAAATGGAGCTAGTCTGGATGCGGCAGGGGGGAGGTAGGGGGAGAAAAAGGGGAATGAGTATAGTAAATATGGTTGATTGAGATGGTCATCACTACCCTTGGTGCATGTATGAAGACACAAATGGTGTGACTCTATCTGGTTTGCAACCAGAGAAATGGAAAATTGAGCTCTACATATGTAGTATGACTTGAAATGCATTTAAATAAATTATCTTTTTTTAAAAATAAATAAATAAATAAATAAAAATAAGTAAAACAAAACAAAAAAAAAAGAATCTCCATACCCATTAGTGGTCATTCACAATTTACCCCTTTCTTTCTGTCACTAAACCACCATCTTTCTCCATAGGCTTCCCTATTGTGAATACTTTACATAAATTAAATCACACACATACACACACAAAGAGGCCTTAAATTAAGTAAGGATTTTGCATTTTACTTTACTTTGTAAAATATTGATATCTGTGATAAGTAGAATGTGTATGACCATCTACTATAGCCACTATGGATGTCAGAAAAGATAACATTTCAAAAATCTTTAAGTATATGAAAATGAAATTCTATAAAAAGTTTAGTGAGCTATAGGAAGGGATGAAACAGGAAAGAGAATTATAACAAATATCCACATAATAAAATAACAGATGAATAATTACCATAAATGTGAATAATCACCTTAAATGTCAATCAAAAGGCAGACATTTTCAGAAAGAATAAAAAATAACTCAATTATATGTTATTCATGAGGAACTTACTTCAAATGCAATGACATAGGTAGGTTGAACCTGAAAGGATGTAAAAGGTTATACCATACAAACACTGTTTAAAAGGCATAAATATCTGTAAATATCCAGTAATATAGAAGTCAGAGAAAAGAAAAACACTAAAGATAAGATGGGAAAGATAAAGATTTTTTAAAATGCATTTACCAAGAAGTCATATGGTCCTAAAACAGAGCCATTCAAAAAAACAAGACTTGAAATATGTAAAAAAACAGACAGGAGTTGAAAGTGAAACCAACCAATCCATAGGCATAAATGAAAAATTTAACTCTACTCTTTTAGCAACTAACAATAATTTTAGATAGAAAGTCAACAAGGAAAGAGCTAAATTGAACAACAAAGTCAACCAGAAGGACCAAACTTAAATATATTTAATACTCTACCTAACAACAGATAATATACATTTTATGTTTTCTCAAATAACTATAGACAATTTACCAGGATAAGCCATACCCTGGGCCAGAAGAAAAAGCTTAAGGAATTTAAAATAATTGGAATCATGACTTGTGTTCTCTACATATAACTCTAGCTAGAAATCAATAAAAGATAACAAGAAAATTTCCAAACACATGTAAATTAAACAGTGATGTTAATTTTTAAATGTTTAGTATAATTCTCCAGTGAAACTACCTGGAAATACCCTTATTGTGTGTATTTAAAAACAAAACAAACAAACAAACAAACAAAAACAAAAACCTATGGATGAAAAGAAGACTAAAGGACATTTTTTAAAAATACAGGTAACCGAATAAAAATTAAATGCAACATAACAACGTAGGTAGGATGTAGTCACTAATATGATGAGGGGAAAAAAAAGAACATACCACTAAGTAAAAGAGCAAAATAAACTCAAGAGTAGAAGGAAGAAAATAATAAAGAACAGAAATCAATGAAATTTAAGAGTAGAACAATAGAGAAAATCAATAAAACAAAAGCTGTTTCTTTTAAAAAATCCATAAAATTGACAAACCTTTACAAAATTGGCAACAATAAAACAAAAAGATAAATATCACCAAAATGAGCAATAAATTAGGGGAGATCATCACAGATGAATTCAAAGAAATTGAATTCAGCCAGGTGCTGTGGCACACACCCATCATCCCAGCTACCTGGGAGACGAAGGCAGAAGGATTACAAATTTAAAGCCATCCTGGACATCTTAGAAAGACCCTGTCACAAAATAAAAATTTTTAAAAGGGGACTGTAATGCAGTTCAGTGGTAGTGCCCTGGGTTCAATCCTCAGTACTAAAAGATAAGAAAGCAGAAAGAAAGAAATTGCATTTGTATCTTAAAAACACACAATAAAGGTATCTCTAGCTCCAGATAGTTTCACTGGAGAACTATATCAAATATTTAAAAATGAACATCACTTTTGAAAATGTTAGGTTATTTCTCAAATAGACAAGGACAGGACACTTCTTAATTTTTTGTGGTATTACAATTACCCTGATTTGAAAGCCAAAGACAGTAAACGCCTCCCCCGCCCCCCAACATAAAAAATACCAATATCACCTAGGAATTCACACTCAAAATCTTCAAAAAAATATTGGTAAACACAGTATTCCACAAAATACATAAAAAGAAGCATTCACCATAACCAAATGGCACTTATTCCAAGTATACATATTGGACTAATTATTTAGACCTCGGTATAATACACCATATCAACAGCCTAAAAAAAAAAAAAGCCAAATAATCATATCAATTGTCCCACAAAAATGATTTAAGAAAATCCAATTCAGGATAGAAAAAACACTTTCAGCAATTCAGGAATAGAGAGAATTACCTCAATTTGGAAAGAGAATCCATAAAAATACCTACAGGTAAGGGCTGATGTAGCTCAGTAGTACACTGCTTGCCTAGCATGCTGAAGACTCTGGATTAGATCCCCAGCACCCAAAATCAATAAAAACCCTACGATCAACATTATACTCGATGGTTAAATTTAATACATTATACATGTATTGACTTGAAAGTCTCAAAGTAAGAAAGGTGCCAACTGTCTTCTAATTTGTCTATAAAGTTAATGCAATGCCACAGCTTTAACAATTTTGATAGAGAAAGAAAAATTAAAAAAAAAACAACAGAAAACACATACGCACACATATAAAGGCACATCACTGTTGTCATTGGCTTTTGGAAAAGGACAACACAACTTCCTTTTCACAAGCAAATTCATCTATGGGAAACATACTTTCCCAGAATAGTAAAGACTACAAAGAATATTCAATGGGCAATGTAAGATATTGACTGAAGGTGGGCATGTGTGCTTTTTGATGGATAGTCAAAAATGCATCTACAGAAGGTGACCTTGGAGATGAAACTTGAAAGACTGAGGAGGAGCCAGAATTGTGAAGGGCCTGGAAAAGCACAGTCTAGGCAGATGAACTTGTGATCTGATTGCTATTTCATTGCTCTTCTTTTATACCTGTCTGTAAAGTCAACAAGGTCAGGGACCATGCCCACTGACTCTCTGCTGGATTTAGCCAGGCCTTGCAAAGATTAGACACTGAGTAAAGATTTCTGATTAAAGAATGAAAAGGAAGAGACTCCCAGCACAAAGGTGCCTTCATGAAATGTTTTGGAACTGGCTCAGAAATACTGGAAAAGAGAAAAAGCTGTTTTAGGCCAGTTGGATCAAAGAACAAAGGCAAGACCCATGGAAGAAAGATGGGCAGTCTCAAACAGATGCAATATAACCTTGGGTTATACAGCTCAAAAAAGTAAGAGGACTTCGTTTCAGTTTAGAGGTAAGATAGAACTTATCTCTGATGGCTAAGCCATCAGAGAACCATTGTAAATTTATAAACAATAAATAGAATAGCAAAAAAGAATTTAAATGAGACTGTTCCAGAAGATGTGAATAGACTGATAAATAAAAGTTATAATTATGATCTTCAATTGTTACTGTCATGAGTATATAAATATATAAGCTATTGAAATGGTATAAAATAAACCAGATTGCATCCTAATATTTTCAAGCATTGTTCTCAACATTCCATGTGTATTTATTTATTCCTCATATACTCCTATGAGGTAGGTGTTATTTTCTACTTTTACAGATGGTAACTAAAGCAAAGACAGCTAAGAAAATTGCCCAAATCACCCTAGGTATTACAATGTGGAACTGAAAACTGTATTCTCAATACTCTGTGCTACCCTTCAATAATGGCCTTATGGAAATAATGGGATTTTAGAGTGTTTTAGAAATGGAGCAGGAATGGATATTTGTATTCTTATATACAAATTTCAAATTTTGGCCTAATATTTGTAAGGAATAATTTGAGCTTTTTTTACCAAATATGATCTATTAGTTATTGAATTCTACCACTAAGAATTTGATTATTAAAATAAGCTAGACATAAGAACTTTACTTTTCTGTATATGTTTTCATGGTGTTCTTTCCACAAGTTCCCTTTTAACTAGGACCCAAGTTAGATGTTAAATATTTTCCCTGCATTTTTGTTTTACCTTAAACTATTACTCACTAACAATCTGTAATGCTTACTCTTTGGGAAGTTTTCTTTCAATCTTTTATTTCGATTTTGTTGAAAACTCAAAATTTCTGAACCCCTTTGATTTATACTTTAAGTATATAATTCTACTTAAAAATAATGTGTTTAAATTAAAGAAAATGCCCATGAAATACTGTTTAAAAGCATGCTCTTTAGAATTAGGATACTTGCTTTAGAAAATCATCACTCCAATAAGTATATAGTTAAATACCATCTATTGACTTAATTCAAGAGAAAAAAAAATTCTGTGGTAATCCAATACCATTCTTCACTTCTCTCTGCAAAAAACACTCATGCCTTTATTCTTCTTACTTTCAGATATTGTAAGTATAGATTTCATTTGAATAATATGTCAAGAATATATTTTAAAGCATTTTAAAACTTTTTCCTCATATTGGACTTGTTATTCATGATCTAATCTTATAATTTTCAACTATTCTGAAAAAGTAAATTATTCATAGAAGTCTTTTGTGTGTCTCCTTTCAATGTCTCTCTTTAATGTGGTGTGATCTAGTCATAATTTTCTCTGAGTAGTTTAATATTTAGGTACTGATTTTTGATGTTCTGCAAATACTATATTGATTGCATACTATAATGTTTAATCAGCTTTTCTAAGCAGAGATGCTCTTCATCTTTCATATTCTATAAGATGTTTATCTCTAAAGAGTCAGCTATACTGAAAATCATTGTACTTTGCTTTTTCCAGTATTATTGCATAATTATTGATTGTCAAATTACTTTGAACTTCCTTTTGTTAATATATGCTACATAATTTTAAAGTATTCATTGTAAAAAGTCCCTAAAAGTTTAATATTGAATATCCATTCAATCCTTTTCCCTAATTCTTCTATTTCATGTTTTCATATGAATGTTTACCTAAAAACAAATTGTACAACAAATTTTCGATCTGTTAGTGATGTAATCACTAAGCACATTCAAATGTAGACTAGGTGAGAAGTTCTAAGATCTCCAGTCCGACTCTCTATGTTTTGAAGTTTTTCATGCCAAAGTAAACTAATATCTATGACTCTAATTCTGTAGAAATTTGCTAGGCACACACTGTAATGAAATCAATCACTGCATGAACACTCATGTTATTTTGTGACTTTTTTTCTTAAATGAAAGAAATCGACTTACAGCCCCAGATGACATGCTATGTATCAAGAAGATTACACAGTTTCTAAATGGGTAAATTAACTTTCATGGCTAGCAATCCAATAGGGAAGACTCAAGCAAAATCTATTTGGAAAGTTACTCGTTTTACATATCTTTGCCCTCACTCATTGATTCATGAACTTGAACAAAGTTAAAATAGAAATAAGGACACATTAAGCTTCTCTGAGTCAGTTATTCCACATACCTTTAACCTTAATTATATTGGTTTGCCCTTCTCCTGTGGCTGTTAAATATTATAGTATGCAAAACTATTCCTGGGACTATTGACAAATATGTCAAACCTTATGTTCATCAAAACTGATCTAAGTGTTCTGCATCTTGGAATGTGCAGTCATCTCTAGGCCTTGAGGTCAGTTTCATGGAATTATGTGAAGTCAAAGGACAAGGACAGAAGCCCATGAATCTCAAACATAGAAAATTAGTTGATGTATTTTACCTCTTTGAAGTTATCTCTTGTGATCACAAGAAACTGAAATGGACTTTATTATAAAGAGGTGTATTTGTCTGAAACCACCAGGAGAAAGAAAATAGTCATTTGAACAGGAAAACTATAATAGGAAAAATTACTACACTATAATAGGATGTAAGGAGAACTCTGTAGGTTAACATAGGACTGAGAAAAAGTGTGCAGTAAAAGGCACACTTCTGGAAGGAAGATTCCAAGGGGGTGGGAAGTTACAGTTTATTGGAGAAGGTGTAATTGCAACACCTTGGAGTTTGCTGGGTTGCTCTGGTCAGAGCTGGTTCACTATGTGTGAAAACAGGATATAAGTTGGTAGGAAGCCAAAGTTCACAATCAGATGGATATAGAGTCAGTGGGAGAACATGTGGGTTACAAGTATAGCTGGTTGTGAGAAACAGTCCTCCAGTTGCGCAGATAAAGTTAAGACTCTGGCAGGTACACAGAATCGGAAAAATCTTTCACCTTCTCTCAGTGTCTATCCTGTACCCACTAATGATAAAATTTACTGTGTGATTATGATAATTGAAAAATGCTCGGAGTTTATTATTCTACTGAAGCTATCAAAGAGTGGATCTGGAGCTAAGAGTCAATAAAGTGACAGCTGTTACAGGTGAGAATGGATTGAAATGGCAGTATAAATTATACAGAATCAAGTCACACTTAAGGATCAGTTCCTCTTTTTCTAATTCTGTGTCCTGACAGAGTTTTTGACAATGTTTCTCTCAGTTATTTTATTATTTTGTCCTCATTCTTGGGTTTCTTCTTTATAATTTTAACTTGTAAATCACCTTCATGGTCTCTTTAACTTCTGTCTGTATGAGATATTTCAGCTTCAACTTCCATGTCTAACAGGTGCATTCCACAGTTTTTAATTTCTCAAAGTCTTGAAAGAGAAAACCTGTAAAACAAAGTTCATTGTTTTGCAGCAGACTTCATCAGGCATGTAGAGTACCTGTCCCGAAGCCTACTCTTAGTCTAATTGTTTTTTGCAAGTGGGGGTGGATTATGTGGTGGGAAACAGCTCTGCTGTAGTCATCTTTTTTGCTGCTGTGACTAAAAGATCTAATGAGAACAATTATAGAGGAGGAAAAGTTTGAGGGCTCATGTTTTTAGAAGTTTCAGTCCATAGAGAGCAGGCTCCATTCCTCAGGGGCCAAGGGGAGGTAGAACATCGTGGTGGTGGAGTGTGAAGCAAAGAAGTATATCACATAATAATCAGAAAGCAGACAGAGAGATTCCACTCATCAGATACAAAATTTATACCCCAAAGACATGTCCCCAATGCCCACTTCCTCCAACCACACTCTACCTACCTTCAATTACAACTCAGTTAATCCCATCTCAGGATTAATTTGCTGATTGGATTAAGGCTCTCATAGCTGAATCATTTATCCTCTAAACCTTGCTGCATTTATCACACATGAATTTTGGGGGGATACCTCATATCTAAACCATAAGAAGCTCTCAGGAAAATGTGTTCAGAAAGAGCCTTGAATAGATAACTACACATTGTGAATTATTGTGGGCTGAAAAACAAAATGATTGATGATGTCTCTATTAGGTTTGGGAGGAGTAGTGTGTGTGTGTGTGTGTGTGTGTGTACAAGGTATGACTTGAATATGTATGTCCCCCCGTTTATATTCTGAAATCCTAAATCCCAAGATAAAGGAATTAAAAATTGGAGCTTTGGGGAGATGATAAGATCACTGGACAGAACACTCATGAATGGGATTGGTGCCCTTATTAAAGAGACCCAAGGGAGCTGTTTGCCATTTCCACCATGAGAGAGAGAGAAGGTGCCATTTATAAAAAGAGCGAGGCTTCACAAAACATCTGCAGCATCTTGATCTTGAACTTTCCAGCATCCAGAACTGTGAGAAATTAATTTATTTTGTTCTGTAAATTACCTGGTTTATAATATTGTATTATCGTAGCCCAAATGGACTAAGACAAGGTATCTACATCTTTATGTAACTGGTAGAATTTTTCATAGAAAAAAATGTCAAGTGTATATAAGCATATCTAAAATCATCAAGTGTATCTAAAAATGTCAAGTGTATATTTTATCCCTTCTAGATGTGTTATAAACTTCATTCAAAAGATGAAATAATTTCATAAAACATTTTTTTTGTCTTCACTGGATTGCCTTCAGGTTTTTTCATAATTTCTCTTTTTGGTACATCAACATCAAAATGGATCTAATGTGAGCCAGAATAAATATTTTCTTTTATAAAAGAAATGAATCTAATAGAATTTATGATGGAAGGATTATATCCTGATTCTTTTTTGTCACAATTTTCTGCATTACTGAATATCATTACAGCTGTGGATGAAGGAAACACAATGTAAATCTGTTTAAATAAGAAAAGGAAATGTGTCAATTCATGGACTTAAAAATAATGACTTTAGTTACTGCTGGATTTCCAGACTCAATATCATTCATCCTCAGCTCAGTGTTGTTCTGCAATGGACTTGTTCTCTGTGGTTCTTCTCTACAGACTAGTCCTTGCTACTCCAGATGTATTGTATTTAAGGATGTCATAGCATTTGCAAACAATGGTTGCTGTCCATAGTAATGGCAGTCAGTAATGGGAGCTTAGGGCCACAAATGTCAAGCTTCCTATATAAAAGCAACAAGTTTTTAAAAAGTTGTTTGTGCTCACTTTCTTTTCCATGCTTTATTTGTTATGTAGATATGTGACCACCATCTTTTTAACTGAAAAAGCAGCTAATTTGCAAACAAATAAGTGCTCATTATGTATAACCTTTTAATAATTTGGATGTACACTTTGGGGTTGAAAAACATCTTGTTTTCTCTTTGCCTCTTTACTATCTCTTGCAAATATCTCTATACAAGTGGCTTTCAATCAAAGATGATTTGGGCCCAAAAGGAGCATTTGGCAATATCTGGAGTCATTTTTAGTTATCACAACTGGATTGGAAGATGCTCCTAGCATCTAGAAGCATCTAGCACCAAAGTATCTACTGAACATCCTTCAACACACAGAATAGACCCACAATAAATAATTTCTGGTTCAAAATTGTTCTGAAGCTGAGAAGTCCTGTTCTACATGACCATGCGTTCTTCTCTCCACCCCACCCCCATCCCACATATATTCCCATATATTCACTCTCAACACAACAATCTCAGGCACCCAGTACCAGTATTAGTAGGGATTGTAGCTGTTGTACAATATGAAGCTTAGTTTCTCTCTATAATCCATTGGGAAAATAATAATTATATTAGGCTGAATTATTTTGATTACAAATGACATAGATCCAATTTTTATCTTTTATAACCATAAGGATTGTTAATAATAAGAATGTGCCTCTATGAGAAGGACCATTGGGTATGGAGATGCAAGTGCCCATAGGCATCCTCTGCCTTTCTCCACTTTGCTCTTCTCTCTATGCCAGCTTTGTTCTTCACCTTCACTTTAGGTCAGTCAAAAACAGTTCACACTTTATATCTTATAGTGACCAGTAGAAAGAGATAAAATTCAGTATTCTAAATGGTAATTCCAAGCATCCTGACACAGGATTTTGAACACCCTCATCTAAATTGAATGGTCACTTTTGGATTGCTAAACTGTAAGAGAGCAGAGAGATGTTTTCCAAAATTTCTCTCTCCCTCCCCCAACAACCATATGTACGAGGGAAATCTTTAGAAGGAGCTATTGATTATCATACATGACCATTATAATTGTGTGGCAGGATAGAAAATATCTGAAAAAATTATACAAATTTCTGGATAATTTCCTCATTCTCATATGCAATAACTTGACTTAAGAAATAGGTGATTGTCTTGGGTAAAAAATACTTCTCTCAAAGCTCTAGTAATTATTCTTCTCAGTATATCACTTCTTTTCTACCACATCCTCCCACCCAAGAAAGAATTAAGCCATGTAAAAAATTTCATGAATTCAAATTGAAGAAAACTTGTCAAAACTACTATAAAACCCTGAATACTTGCATGTTTTTGAGAAATTTAATCATTTTTAACACTCAACAAGCCTAATAACTTTGATATTTTAGCTGGTAGGTAGAAAATAACTGAAATGAGCATGACAAAAATACCAAACTGACAGTACCTGTCTAATACTGAAATTATACAGTTTATAATGAATATACAATTCAGATTACTGGAAATCTATCATGAGATGAAAGCGTTTGTTTCTCTTAAGAGAATATTTTTCTCTGTAACTTAGTGTATCATGTTCACTTGTTTAGCAAGTATTTTTTGTGTCTTTCAGGGATTAAAAGTAAAGTTCTATGCAACCATGATTGTCCAACATATTACAAATTCTGAAATAAAACTTAGCAACTATTGAAAAACCTTTACCATTACTTTTTACTATAGACTGCAAGATGATCTAAGCTTGGCTGCTCCATGAAAAGAACAAACAAAAAATGATATGGCAAAATCTCCCTTGGCTATATCAATTTCATGTATAAAGAAGAAAAAAACATTCCAGACAAATATTGTGTTCCATATACGTTGACACAGGCATCTAGTAAGCAAATCAGCATTCATGGCTCAATGAAATGACTGAAGGTGAAATATTTCAAGACCAATCAACATCTGGATGATAACTATCTTAAGGATAATTGTCATTAATCATATAATTTCATTAAAAAGCAAAATGCCTCTAACCACCAATCTAAATCTTAGGACTGTTTAATATAATGATGAAGTAAGAAATCAATTCAGTAGTGGGCACATGGCATGAGGAAGACTGGGTGAACCATTTAGCTGTGAGGCAAGAATAGGCCATCATCTATTAGAGCTATTGAAAATTTGTTCAAATTGACATAAAAACCAGAAATAGGTTACATATTACCTATTAGTCTAGAGACTCAGATTCTTCCAAATGCTAAAACTTTGCCCATCTGGGTTTCCTAATATGACAGTGTTTCCTGGAGGACCCCATTTATATTTAAAGAAATGTTATTACACTTGTTCTTCATTATGCTCAAATACATAAATACTTAGCAATCATAGTTTCAAGTAATAAATCAATTAATTTGATGTAATCAATTTGTATGTAATTAATTAACATTTTTGGAGAAGTTTTGAATTATGAGCTTAGCTTGGAATAGGTATAATAATAATACATTATTTTGAAAAGTATAACAATTTTAAAATGCCACATGAGCATAGTAATTACATAGTAATTCTTTTTTCAAGAAAGAATTCTTTACTATGCAAAATTGACTTTTTTTAACTGACTAGAAAGAGTAACATAAATATTTATGTATGTCTTCATTCTATCACATTAAGGAACCACCCTCTCTTGTAAGAATCCTGCCCTGTCCACTTGGTTAGAGTGAGGTAAACACAGTATTTAGTTCATACGGTTGGGGAGTGGGGCACCACTCTGTTTAGCCCTGAAGTGGAAACAGTGACATTTGGTCTGTTCAGTCGCAGTGAGGTGGATACCTGTTCTCTGGGCTCCATGGGGATATACATGAGTCAGGCTAGTTATCAAAGTGTTCTGTTCACCCAGCTACCATGAAATATCAAAAGTTGTGTCTGTGATGCAAGCAAAGTCACCTGAAGTCTTACTTAGACCTTCTTTAAGGGTCTTAGAGGTAAGTACAATTTTTATGCAGTTGCCATAATAGCAAGATCTGAATCAGAGCTTCTAATGGCCACATTTTGTTTTGTTTTCTGATGTAGGGAAACTATGAAAACAATGCTAATACAAAGATATAACAGATGTTAAAGTAGGTTAAATTACTAGGTTAAAGTAGGGGTGTCCTCAGTTGAGTCCTTAGAACCAACCATACCTGAAATGTCCACTGAACTTTTACATTATTGTAAATGGAAAACAAATCCCTTCTGTTTAAGCTAGTTCAATTTGAACTTCTATAACATGCAGCCTGAGTCCTGCTGAGTACAATTACCAATTAAGATGATCAAAACATAGATTTCTACATTCTATTCAATGTGATGTATTGAATTATTTAATAAATGGCTTAAAGCAATTTAGAAGGAATGGAAATATTTTCCCATTGTGTCTACTTCATGTTAAACTCATTCTCTCAACAACTACTTATTGGATGCCTACTATGTTTCTGACACTGTGTTGTTAATGGAAATACAGCAATGAATATAACTTTTTAAACTTTGTAAACTCATTATAGTAGACCTGCATACTGTTCAAATCTCCCTTCAGGGCAATCATTTCCTAACTGCTAAGAACTTTAACCACCAAAGGTCTAGACCTCAGTCCCTCCTCAGGAATTGACTTTGGTCTAAGGAGTCTTCCTGTTTGAAGTTATAGCCCCTAAATCATCCTATATCAGTGATTGGTTGGTGGAGGGCAGCAAAGGCTTTGTAATTGCCTCAATTGGTACTACATAGTAGTCCTCATGACCCATGGTGAGTATATTTCAAGATCTACCTCCTGTATAGATGACTCAACTTTTCAATATTACCAAGTCCTATATATATATGGAACTATGTTTTTGCTATGTGTCTGGCAGTATTGCCACATGGTTCCAAAGTTAATCTGTCCTTCTATGCTTAATGTCCTCCTTTACATCACTATTCTTGCACACTGGAGCCATCATTAATTAAATTTAGGGTTATTTGAACACAAGCACTCTGATACTGCGACAGTCGATCCAATTATCCAGACGGCTATAATGTGATGACTAATGGGCAGGTAGTATTTACAGGGCTGGTAGGCTGGACAAAGGGATGACTCACATCCCAGGTGGGAGGGGGCAGGATGGCATGAGAGTTCATCACACTACTCATAATGCATTCCATTTAGAACTATGAATTGTTTATTTCTGGAATTTGTTATTTGGTATTTTCTGACTACATTGACCATAGGTAACTAAAACTACAAAAAGGAAAGCAAAACCATGAGGTGAGCAAGACTTCTGTACTTCAAATGGCATTCTAGCTTCCAAACCCCTTTCCTGGAATAGATGTGCATTCTGTTATTTCATCACAGGTTAACCTCCTCTGGCCAATCCAGCTACCCTTATCCTTCCCCCTAAAAACTTCTTATCAAAAAATATCTGTTTACCAGCCGGACGTGGTGGCGCAAGCTGGTACTCCCAGCACTTAGGGAGGCTGAGACAGGAGAATCGTGAGTTCAAAGCCAGGCTCAGCAATGGCAAGGTGCTAAGCAACTCAGTGAGACCCTGTCTCTACATAAAACACAAAATAGGGCTGGGGATGTGGCTCAGTGGTCGAGTGCCCCTGAATTCAATTCCCAGTACCAAAAAAAAAAAATCTGTTTGTAAAGATCACACAACCAGGAGAAGATGAATTAAGCTACTTGGCAAGGCTTTATTGGAGTGCGCCCCCTCGGACCAAATCCTCAGTCCATCAGAGCGTGTTGGGAGAAAATGGCGTCGGAGACTCCGTGCATAGAGAATTTCAAGATTACCCGGTCAGAAAGGGGAGGGCTTAGGAACAGGAATAGAAGGCCAGAGTCCTTCCTGATGGGTCAGGAAAACTCACTGATTGACAGGAGGCGTGTCCACTAGTGACGTCACATCTGGCTTGCAGCTCCGCTGACCAGTTTAATTGGGCATCTTAGACCCTGACCAGACCTGACATCCTGGCCTTTTTGGTAATATAGGACAGCAGATTCTGTCTGGCTGCTTCCAGCGGGATTAGGGGCATTGAGAGATGGGGGTACAGCTGGGGCATTGGTCAGGCAGGGAGGCAGGGAACATCTGGTTGTCAGTCATGTTGCTTGAATGTAGAAACATCATGTGTGGGTAGGAACAGAAGCTTGGGAGAGATTACTGATTAGCAGAAAAAGAAGGGGGGCTGCCGAGAAATTTTGAGTTTGGTGGGAGTCCAGCGTGATGGGAGTTTAAGGTTGGTCTATTCTGTAATGAAATTTGTTTAAGTTTTTAAGTAGTGGTTACTACATAATCAAGTCCTCTTGCTTTAGCCCAGAGGCAGTGAATGGGGGCCAAGAAGAGCCCAACTGTTACCAATAGAAATATGGCCCTTTTTTGTCCTAGAAAGGGAGGTGGTAACAAGTCATGGTAATTCAGCCTCATTGTACAGTTAAGTAACAAGGCTGGAGAGGACAAGGCATGTAAACATAGTACTTAGTTTTTAATGTCATAGATGTCTATCTTTAAATTATTTTAAATGCCCAGGAACAGCTATGTTCTTGGTTTTGCTAGGTGTTTAAGATGAAGCAAGTCAAATTGACTTCTGTTCTTACCTATTGTAAAGAGTCACCTTTTTTTCCTGGGAGGCATCCTTGAGGAACTTGAAGGCAGCACATTAGCTGCTAGTGCCACCTGCTAGTGCCATCTGAGTTAGGACAGGTGGAGGTCTGATGCTGATGCTGCTGATGTGGCTTCCCTGGGAAGCCTGAGGGACAGTTTCCCTTCTTCCGCGACCTTCCTGTTCATTGTATGGCATTTGATTGGCTCTTCAATTCTCTAATGGTCTCAGTAATCTCCCTGATCGGGAGGTTCTGCGGCCCAGAGATGTAGAGCGCTTCAGAGAAGTTTCCTCACTCCTTGGATTCAGGTTGACTCAAAGGGCAAATATTGGGGTTTTTTGGCCCTTTAATTTAATTTTAGTTTTAAGTCTTGATCTTAAACACTCAGCAAGGCAATCTCAGCAGTTACAAAGTAAGGGTACTGGGCTTTATCTTTAAGGTCTAGACTATAGGTGGTGGCTTATTTATTTAAAAATAATCTGGGTTCGTTGTTCTCGAATTAGTACCTCTGTAAAATGTTAACAGACAATAGCCATAGGTTTAAGGAAAATATAAAATAAGATTAATAAGTTTAGTTTGTGTAATAGCTATCTTAAAATTTGGGTGATTTATATATTATATTTTCTGGTTGAAATACTAGTAATCTTTACAATACAATCCTTTGAACATAACTTTAAATGAACTAGAGTGTGGCCCACTTTGAAGCCATTGTAATAGGCTGGGAGACAGAACTTTATTTTTGGTAAGGTAGGGCTCCTTGCAAAATCTTAAAGTATCTTAGTTCTGAAGTTGATCTTTGTTTTATAAATATCATTTTATAGAGTTTAGATACATTGTTTTTTTGACTTCATATGAATGTTAGTTAATATGATATTACACTTAAAACATGAATTAAGAAAGGCTGAGAGGGCTTTGACATTTTTTGGTGCAGAAAAGTAGTAAAGATTATGTCTTACAATATTAGACTTTAAATAGATTAGGCTCTCATTTACTTAAGGAAACATTTAAATTCTACCCCAGTGTAAAAGGTAACAAAAACTATCTTATGGATAAGAGGTTTAGTTATAGAAATAAACCCTCGATAAAATGTCTTATCCTTATGAGTTTAAAATTACCATACAACTTTAGTTTGGAGAACATCAGTTTGATTTAATATTCTTTAAACCTTCTACTTTAAGTACTTGCATGCCTGGAAGATATGAACATATTTAATATAAAAATAGGACTAATAGAACCATAATTGTATCAATGTAGTTATAGTAATCAACTTTAGGTCTCAAAGAAAAATTTAGTCTTTAACATAGTTATTTAAGCATAGTTGTAATTTAAAATCTGATAAATGTAAGAAAGGTATCTTATTAAGAGCAGAACAATGTTTTAGATTTTTATATCAGTACATTGAAGTTTAAATTGAATAAGCTTATATTAATTATAGTTAAATTAGTCATAAACATAAACCTTAGAAATTTACCCTCCATTTAGATCCACATCCCAAAATAATCCTTGTAAACTTTGAATTTAAGCAACACTAGAAACCTTTAAAACTTATAGGAATTTATAAACCTTTGTGCTGAAAGAAAGGACAATTGACTTTAACTTTTAAATTAAATTAAGTAAGCTTATATCTTAGGAATTTCCAGCATGAGGGTACTGTTTAGATTTTAGGAAAAGCAATTACTTAATCAAAGCCAAACAGTCCAAGTAAATAAAACAAAAAAACCTTTATGACCTCTTGTTGAGTTGGCTTTCAATTTAAGTATATAGAATTATACCTGTTGGGCTTTAAATTAAGTAATTCTATTTTTAATGATGACAAAGCAATTTTATATCCCCTTGATAAAATTTACCATTTATGAAAATGTTGTCCTATGGAATTTAAAGGAATTAAAAGTATTTGGTATTGGATTTAACAGTTAATATTTTATCTAATAAACACATTTGAGTACTCAATATCAGATATGATTTGTTTATTTTCATTAAAAAACCAAGACATTAGACAAGCATATTTAACAGTAACATTTTTCCCTTGAAGAAATTTTTGACAATGAGATATATATTAGACTTTTTTTTTTTAATTTTAACATGTGATTAGTCCTTTGACCACGTGGAAAGACTTGTGAGTTGAGTAATTCTAAAGACGTCTTTATTTTTGTTTACCCAATTCAAATTGAACCTTTTAAATCATGTGAATTAAAGGTATTTGGATCCATTTTTTAATTTTAGTTTATGAGCACTCCATATATTAGATTTGATATATAAACACATGTAAACAATACACAAGACAAAAACACATATAGACATCACATGAAAAATAGAGGCCTCTTGAATTAGAGTGTAAAAAAACTTTTATAGTTGGATAAAATGTATCTCATCAGAAATCTTAATTTCAGCGTGCAGAGTCAAAATCAGGAACTTAAAAAAAAATATATATATATATATATAGAATTTAAAATCCTAGAATCCTGGAAAAAATGATAGTTAATTATTTTAATAAAGCAACAGGAGAAAAAAGGAGAGGGAGAGAAGAGGGAAGGAGGAAGAGAAACGTCAAGTTAATTTGAACATAAGTCCCTATTGTTTTTTGCATTAACAATACCTATCTGGCAAGTCGCAATAGCAAGCATTGCCAAAAATAAATTAACAGAATTAAGAAACTGACCCATTTTTTGCAGTGTGTTTTCTGCTTTTTGAGTCAATTCTCAATTGTCCCCAAGTTGGGGGAGCAGACAAAGGCAAATTAGCAGTTGGAGCTTCGGCTGGTAGTGCAGCGAGAGCAGCCGCGCCAGGTCATGGGAGGGGCACGCGCAGACATAGCAAGAGACACAGAGACGCAGGGCAGGCGGAGGGCCCCGCCCAATGCTGTCTCTGCTCTGGGACAGCGCTGGGACGGAGGCCAGAACCACCTCCCGGGAAGGCAGCGTTGCAGCTGGGGGAGCCAAGTGACGGGAGGCGGGGCAGGCGGGCTCGGGTGAATGCCTCCTTCCTGCCTTCCGGCAGTGGGACTGAGGGCGGCTTTGTTTTCTCTGGCGAGAAACTGCTGGGACATTGCTTTGGCTTTGGAGAGGGGAGAGGGGAGACCGCAGCAAGAAGTTGAAAAAACAGAACAGAGGGGAAAGAAGGGAGGGGCAAAAGCACGCTTCCAACAAAGCCTTGATGAAAGTAATTTCTGTCTGTTTCCCCATCCGGTGACAAAAATTAGCCAAATCAGTGAGGATTTAAAAATCAAAAGTTCCTTGTGATTTCTCAGTGGCCCCAGGAGGAGTGGATGGGAACATAAATTGGCGTCCCAAAGAATGCTCGCGCCCACAGGAGAACGGGGCCAGGTGGAAAATTGAAGCGTACTCCGAAATTTTACGGGACCCGGATGGCAGTGGCGATTGGCTAACAAGGGAGACTGGGAACATCTTCCCAATCTTCACGGCCTCGAGCGGACACAGTGCCCACCGGACAGAGGACCCATGCGCACGTGCGACTTACAGGATGGGCCTCTGGAGTGAACGGTGGGGAAGGGGCAAGCCGAGAAGCCAGAGGAAGCGGGGACCTACCTCACTCTTGTCGGTCCAGGTGGAGAAGAGAGGGAGTGGCTCAGGAATTCTCCCAGTTCTCCCGGTTCCATTGGGAGGGCCTGCCTCAACCCTGGTGCAGAAGAGGTTCAAAACCCTCCTGGGTTTCCGGCACCATTAAGTAAAGATCACACCACCAGGATAAGATGAATTAAGCCGCTCGGCAAGGCTTTATTGGAGTGCGCGCCCTCGGACCAAATCCTCCGTCCATCAGAGCGTGTTGGGAGAAAATGGCTTCGGAGATTCCGTGCATAGAGAATTTCAAGATTACCCGGTCAGGAAGGGGAGGGCTTGGGTACAGGAAGAGAAGGCCAGAGTCCTTCCTGATGGGTCAGGAAAACTCACTGATTGACAGGAGGCGTGTCCACTAGTGACGTCACATCTGGCTTGCAGCTCCACTGACCAGTTTCCTTAATTGAGCATCTTAGACCCTGACCAGACCTGACACTGTTTACCAAGGAATAAGACTTATATCACACATTTAATCATTATCAGATGTTTTACAGAATCTGTATAGCATTAAGTTTTACTTATTCCAGAATTATCCAATGAAATGTGAGTGAAATAAAAACATAAATGGGAAAGGTCAAACTATACTATTTTATGAGGAAACAAAAGATAATTTTTATGAGCTTGATGCAAAAAGGTTTTCTTAACAAGACCTTAAAATCACTAACACTAAGATGATTTATTTTGTTGTTGTTGTTGTTTCAGTGCTAGAGTTTGAACCCAGGGCCTCATGCATGCTAGGCAAGTGGTGCCCTACCACTGAGCTATACACCTAGACCTAGAATTTATTTTTTGATTATATTAAAATTAAGAATTTATGTTCATCAAGAATATCCAAAAAGTGGGTAAAAATAAAAACTACAAGCTGGAAGAAAATATTTTGAATCATGTAAATAATAAAGGATTACTTGCTAGAATGTTCACATATCCACCTTAATAATTTTTAAAAGTCAAATAACCCATAAAAAAGATCAAAAAGGGATCAGTCACTTAATGTCAGAGGAAGAGTTTAATGTTAAACATTCATATGAAAAAGTCTTTAACCTCTTAGTGCTCAGGAAAATGCATATTAAAATCAAAATTTGATAATGTTTTACTAACTTCATGGACAATATTTACTATTTCTAAAAATTTTTAATACTGTAAGGACATGCTGCATTGTGAATTCTAATAAATTGGGAATATTAATTGACATAATCACTTTGGAAAATAATTTGGCATTATTTTGCAAATTTGAACATAACAGTGAACTATGTTCTAGCAGTTCCATTCTTTTTATTAATTTGTTCTTATTAGTAATAAATGATAGTAGAATGTATTTTGACATATTATAAATAAATGGAGTGTAAGTTCTCGTTCTTCTGGCTGTGCAATATGTAGAATTACATTGGTCATGTAATCGTATATGCACATAGGGTAGTAATGTCTGAGTCATTCTATGATCTTTCCTATTCCTATCCCCCTTCCCTTCCCTTCATTCCCTGTTGTCTAATCCAAAGTATTTCTATTCTTCCTTATGCCCCACCCCATTGTGAGTTAGCATCTGCATATCAGAGAGAATATTTAGCCTTTGGTTTTTGGGGATTGGTTTATTTCACTTAGCACTATATTCTCCAGTTTTACCCATTTACTGTCAAATGCCGTAATTTCATTCTTACAATTCTGTTTTTTAACTCACACTATAGAGACTTTTATATATGTTATAGGAGATTTATTCTTCATAAGAATTTTTCATGGCAGAAAAGGCTAGAAATAAATAAAACGTCCATGAAGAGAACAGGTAAAGAGTGATTGCCAGTTTATGAAAGATCATGCAACAATAAAACTGAATTAATTTCATCTATACAAAGCAATATAGATGAACTTTAGAACATTGTGTTGAGTGAGAAAAAGAAAAATTGCATTATATATTTTTTTAATTTTAAGTAAAAAGATAAGCAACATATAGTTTAAGAACATGTGTATATTTAGTAAAACTAGATTTTTTTTAAAAAAGGAAAGAAAGCAAAGGAATAATAAATATAAAAGCCAGGATGGTGCTAACTTCAAATACAATAACACAAGGTTTGCATTGTGGAGGGGAAGGCAGATCTTTGGTATTGTTGCAAGGGGGTATGAGAAACAAAGAACCTACCATATTACCCTTTCTACTTTGGTATATGTTTTAAGTGTCCTTAATAACAAGAAAGCAAGAAAGAAAGTTAATTTCTTTCCTAAGAAAATTTCTCTTAAATGGCTCTTGTGATACCATTGAGTGACCATTATTCTATGTTTAAAAATGCCACCTTTACAGAAGGACAGTATCGGTTACCTCTCCTGACTTTCCTTTTTGTCAATAATTTATCCTACTCCTCATTGGTTCAACTGAAAACTGCTAAAAATGATGTACTTTATATTAATATTTAATAAGTTATCCAGGCCTACTACATGTCTTCCAACAAAATGCTTTCTGTTTATCTCACCTTATTTTTTGAATAATTTGCCCCACTTAGAATCTTCATCAGTTCAGAAACTGCAAGTGGCTCTCATTACTTACAGAAATCAGTCCAAACTTCTTTGATTAGTTTTCAAGCCATCCTCAATCGTTTATTTTTACCTTTCTAAATGTTCATTTTACACCGTCTTTTATAAACTCCTTCATCCACAGACCCCCACATGAGGGGTTCCCATATTTAAACACAGCTAGTTAAACTGTTGTTCCTTTCTAACCCAAAATATATTCGCTTTCAAAATAACTTTTCTTCAACTAGATTCCTCTAACCTTCCCACTTACCAACAACCTCCTTTCTTGCTGAAGCACATTCTTAACTTGGCATTTATAATGCCATACTCACCTGGATTTCCTTCTAATTCACTGATGTATCCTTCTTCTTGGTATTCTTCTGACTCGTTTTTTATTTGACTTCAGAAGATTTGAAACCCAGGATCCTTTCATACCTCATTTCTCTTACCTGCAAAGAAAACTCATCAGATTCCATGTTTATTGTTTATCAATTGGTGATTTCTAAATCTGTATCTCTATCTTTGGTTTTTCTTTTGAAATTCAAAAGGCAGAACAAATGATTAATATGCCTATATTTGTCAAACTTTGTTTAGGAAAATATTAACCAACTCCTGGAAGCAACTTAATTAGGGAACTAAAGAATGATACTACCATTGGCAAAGCTGAGGAAGCCACAACTAGGGCCAAATCAGAATTTGCAGAGAACACAGTAACCACTGGTAGAAGTTTCAGCTACTTGCAGCACTCAAGTTTGTGACTCTCAGCTGGACATCTAGAACCTATTGGGGAAAAAACAGTTCCATACCTTCTATCTTTAATGTCTGCATAGTGGCCTGCAGCTCCCATTAAAAAATAATGGCTTCTCCTTTTTGTTCTCTTTGCAAATCTCACCCGAGTGTTCTTCATTGGCAAAACCTAAACCAATAACTGCATGAGTCTGAGAAAGATATCCATGTTTTCTACCACTGCCATATAGAAGACAATTTAAAAGGGTGGAGAAGGCTCTTTACTTTCTCCTAGTACTGATGATAGAATTCAAGGGTATGCCGCCACTGAGCTACATCCCAAAAACGTTTCATTTCATTTTATTTTTGTATCTTGAGACAGTTTTTAAGTCAGTGAGGCTGACCTCAAACTTCTGATCCTCCTGCCTTGGTCTCCTCAGTTGCTGGGATTACAGGCGTCTACCACCAAGCTATACTGACGAAGGTTCTGAGAATCAATATACAATTTAGGCACAACCAAACTTTTCACTCCCCAGCCTTCCTTACTTGGTAAATAATAATTCTTTCATATATAATTCATACCCAATCCAGCAAGTTTAATCAACTCAATCTCTAAAGCTATCCTAAGTCTCTCACATTTTGCCATTCCTTGTCTAAGCCTCCATCATTTCTCACCTGGATGCAACAGCCCACTAATTAGTGATCCATTTCCCAATCTTGCCTAACCACAACAAATGCAACCAAAGTGATATTTTGAAATGTAAATGAGATCAAGCTATTTCCTTTTATAAAAACTTCCTGTGATAGCAAGTTCTACCTATAATATTATCCAAAATTCTCATCTTAGCATTTCTCGTATAGCATGCTGCTCTACACCTCAACCCAAACTATAGCTATATTACCATTAATTTTCATCAAAGTTACCAAACTTATTAGACTTTATCTAATAAGTATAATGTATGCTGCTCTAACCTGTACTGCCATTCCCCCAGTACTGGTGCCATTAGTTATGCACATCTTACCTTAACATCCATTTCAGAGGATGTTATGGTTTAGATGTGTTATTCCCCAAAATCTCAGATTTAAGACAATGCAAGGTTTGGAGGAGTAATGATTGGGTCATAGTCTTAACTCAGTCAGTGGATTAGTCCTTGATAGGATTGACTGAGTGGTAAATGAAGACAGGTAGAGTGTGGCTGGAAGAAGTGATTCATTAGGGGCATAGCTATGAGGGGTATATTTGTATCTGTCAAGTGGAGTCTCCCTCTGTTTTCTGATCTCCATGACATGAGCTGCTTCCCTCTGCCACACTGTCCTGCCGTGAAGTTCAGCCTCCCCTCAAGCTCTGAGGAATGGAACTGGCCTTCTATGGACTAAGACCTGTGAAACCATAATCTCTTAAACTTTTCCTCCTCTACAATCGTTCTGGTGGGGTTCACTAGTCACAGCAGCAAAAAAAGCTGACTAAAACACAGGGACTGTTTCTACCAATATAAAATAGCACCTACCACCTAAAACTCTCTGCATAACATTTATTGCCATCAGAATATATTTTGTATTTGTTTATTGTTTGTCTTATACTCCAGCATTAAGTGTTACACAAGGTATGATCTTGCTTATTTTGTTCTCTACCATGGAATATTTCCTGGAATAAGATAAAATTGCTCAATAACTACGTATTGAAAGACTGGTCATCCTAGCATGCTTGTAATAACTGTAATGCTTTTAAAATAATTGTGGTATTTCTTATGTCACTGTGCTTTACTGAATCCATGAATTTTGATTCTGTAATTTTTTTTTATAATTAGTTATGCCTTGTTCATAGCCTCTACTAAACAAGGGTCTTTGAGAAACATTATACAATGCATATAACACTACCACCTCTGCAACAGATGGCGCGATGGAGGTATGTCTCAAGACAGCCAACTCCTATACTTGCCAATGATATAAACTGTAAAGAAGATTCTCTTATAATATCCATATAAAAGAAAACAGTATAGAGAACTGAAGCAAAAAGTTTGTGATACATAGTGTTAGGAGTGTGGGGGTGTGGGCTGGAAGGAGAACCAAAGCAGGAGGGAATAGAAACTAGCAATCCAGAAAAAATATATTTTATAGATTGTAAATATAGATGAGAGAAAGAGGAGTCAGGCCTGCCCAGAGCTGCCAATTTAACAATTCATTGTTAGAGTAAAGATCTACAAACTCTTACTTCCTTGAGTTGACTTGGAATTATCACAAATTAAGCCTCAAAATTCCTGTCTCCCTGGATCCAGATCCCACATTCACTCCCTCATAACTTGGAGAAGCTTGGTGAGTTTTCTTTTTACACCAAATATACTTAACTAGGTAGTTGGTTACTCTAACATCATATTTGTCATTTCATCTTTTGTTCAACAAATATTTATTTTACAACTGCTACACATTTCACACTGTTCTGGGTTTTAGGTTATATGGTATTAAAAAAAATGATGAAAACAAATCCCTTTTCTGAAAATTATATAACAGAAAAGGAGATAAAACGTGAAGAAGATAAATAAATTAAATGTAGTTTAAGATAGTGATGATGAAAGAATAAAAAGAAAATAAGACAAAGAAAGGGGTTGTGGAATCCTGAAAGAGAGAAGAGGGATGATTTTAGATGAAGTGCCCAGAGAAGGCCTCAGTGAGAAGGCTGAATGTCAGTAAAGCCTTAAGGAGGACTACAACGAATGTATTGGAAAATTCTAGGCAAGGAGAAAAAAATCACAGAGGCCCTGTGCTGGAAAGTGCTAGGTATGTCCAAAGGAGAGCAGAATAAGTAAGTAGAAAAATATCAGGGAATGAGGTCACAGAGGCATTGTGGGAGGTGGACGACAGGGAGATGAGGACTATGATGAGAAGATGCATATCCTGACAAGCCTTGGCAGTAAGAGCACAGGTTTGGGCTTTTCCTGTGTGAGGTGGGTTTCCACAAGATCATGAGCAGAAAAATGCCATAGTCTTGCTTAAGTTTTGACAGGATTATTCTGATTTGTAGGTTGGTACCAAACTGCACGGAGCTCAGGAAAAAGAAGAAAGATGAATTAAGAGACTGCTGCAATAATTGAGGTAGTAGCTGAATGGTCATTTGGATCAGGGTAGTGATCTTGGGGATGTTGAGAAGTAATACAATTATGTAGATATTTTGAAAAGTGTACTAAAAGGGTTTGCTTTGGGGTGAGTGAATGAAAGGACTCAACATTTGTCTCTTAAAATGAGAAAATTGTAGGAGGAGCTGTTGTAGGGTTGGGTAGAAAGCAGGTATATCATAGCTCAGATTTAAGCTTATGACACATGAAATTTGAAGTGCTTACTTGGTTAATAAGCAGAAACGTCTAATAGGCCAGGGAGATAAAGAGATTTGGATTTGTGAGGAATTTTTGGAATGGAGATAGATAAATTTACTATCAGCTTGTGGTTCGTATGCTGTTTATCAAAGTGGAGGAATAAATATAAATTAGATGGTTAAATATGTGGCTTTAGTTTCAGAATTTCTCAATGTATTTGCTCTATTTCTTTTTAAAAAGCATATTTATTTTTAGTTTAACTTCTCATAAAATACACCTTTTAGAAATCCCTCTGGGCAGTTTAAAGGGCATGTTAATATCTATTTTAGTCTACAGACTGTGGTTGGAGAGAAATGGTATCTACTGTACCATAAATTTTTCAGGCAAGATTAAAGTGAACTTTTAAAATATCTCATCATCATCTCTTCTCTCCTTCCTCATGCCTTCACCCCTTTCAAAAAGTTCAAGTAAGGCAAATAGTGAGAAAAAGAAGTCAGAAGACCTTGGGTCATATTCATGTACAAATCATAACCAACATATAATGGACAAATGAAATGATATGATTCTTCCAAAATAAATAATATAAACTTAGCTTATTTTTAAATCCACTATTTTTTAGAATTTGGTTAATAATTCCCTGATCCATTGATTTCTTTTGTTATTGGTGTCAGGACTTATTTTTCTTTGTCAACATGCTTTCCTTTCATCTTTAGAACCATGTGGTAATTTCTCAATGTTCCATAAAACTTTTTTAAATGCAGTGGTTAACATACAAACTGTTTTGCTTTGACCTAAAAAAAATTCAAAGAAAGAAACAATACCCCAATAATTACTTAGAAATTAAAAAATAAAATGATTTTTTTTCTAGAAGTAGATTGATGCTCTCAAAAATAGATTGATAGATAGCATTTTTTCAGTGCCACAAACCCAATGTTCCATTCAAATATTTTTCTTTTTTAGATTTTTAAAAGAAACTGGTTATTTTTATATTTGTTTTACAAGAACAATATTGTTTAGGAAATTTATTAACAAAAATATGCAAATAATATAGGCTTTAACATTAAAACTACCATGAAATCTCATCATCCTTAAGAGTCTTTAACATATGCAACTTCAAAGGCAGTCTGAAGCTAAGGAAAGGTCTTGCTAACTTCCCTCTGGCAGGCACACCTTTATCCACACCACAGACACTGTGTCCTGAGAGGTCATAAAGCTTTCCTTTTTGGTATAGAATCAGTGTTCAAGATTATATTGGTATACCTTCTTGGAAGATGGTCACCTTCCCACTCATTTTATACCATAAACTTATAAATTTAATCTATATGCTTTTTAATAATGCTTTTCTTTTTTATCTCACTTGCAGTATCAGTATAATGATTTTTAAGAAATATTTTCCAATTCTTATTTTTACTTTGAGCTTAAAAATGATTTTGTAGACCGGGCATGGTGGTGCATGCCTATAATCCCAGCAGCTTGGGAGGCTGAGACCAGGAAGATTGCGAATTCAAAGCCAGCCTCAGCAATTTAGTGAGACCTAAGCAACTCAGTGAGGCACTGTCTCTAAATAAAAAAATAAAAAGGGCTGGGTATGTGGCTCAGTGGTTGAGTACCCTAGTACCCCCCAAAAAAATTGTAAAAAAAAAAAACTTAGCTAAATAAAATAACTTCCATTTTATTTATTTGTTTGTTTGTTTTCATTTTTATTTTTTGGTACCAGGGATTGAACTGAGGGGCCCTTAACCACTGAGCCACATCCCCAGCCCTATTCTGTGTTTTATATAGAGATAGAGTCTCACCGAATTGCTTAGCACCCTGCCATTGCTGAGGCTGGCTTTGAACTTGCGATTCTCCTGTCTTAACCTCCCAAAGTGCTGGGATTACAGGCGTGCACCACTGAGACCAGCTAATAACTTCCATTTTATATAATATTATATTTTGTATAATGTTATTATAATATATTACTATATATTATATAATAAGTTCTTAAATATTATATATAATATGTTATAATATATAATTACAATATATAATATAGTAACAAATAGCCATTAAATATATAAAAAAAGTTTAACATCTATTGCAATTGGGGAAATGAAAATCAAAATTATACTAAGATTTCAGTCAGGCACAGTGCGCAAGCCTGTAATCCCAGCACTTAGGGAGGCTGAGACAGGAGAATCGCGAGTTCAAAGCCAGCCTCAGCAACAGCGAGGTGCTAAGCAACTCAGTGAGACCCTGTCTCTACATAAAACACAGAATAGGGCTGGGGATGTTGCTAAGTGGTCAAGTGCCCCTGGGTTCAATCTCCAGTATCAAAAAAAAAAAAATATATATATATATATACACACACACACACACACACACACACACACACACACATATATATATAATATATATACACACACATACATACACACACATTGGAGTTCTATTCAGCCATAAAAAAGAATGAAATTATGGCAATATCAGTAAATGGATAGAAATGGAGAATATGATGCAAAGTGAAATAAACTAAACTCAGAAACTGAAAGAACAAATGTTTTCTCACATATTAGGAAGCTAGAGTAAAATAAAGGAAGGGAGAAGATAAGGATAACATAAAGATAAAGAGAAGGTTAGTAATGTAGAAAAAGGAGATCAAGAGATAGGGTGAAGGGATGGGTAAGGGGAGGCAATGTAGAATGAATTCTTTAAAAAAATCATGTTATCTACATATACAAATATGACAGGGAACTTCTCCTGTATGCATAGGTAGAAAGAACCAATCAAATATAAATTAATAGATGAGCACAAGGAAGTCTAGTAAAGTTAAGGAATCAGAATGGGGGGGATGGGAGGGAAAAGGGGAGGTTTAGGGAGAGGTATCATAAACTGAAATAAAATTCCATGCATGTATGAGTTTGTGGGGATCTGCCCAACTACTATGTATAACTATAAAGGTTTAATTTTTAAAAATGTTAAAAAATCTTAACACAATATAATAACAATACAAAACTATGGAGATTTTTTTTAAACCCTTTTCATGCCATCAACCTATTTGGTAGTTCTTTAAAATTAAGTTTTCAGAAAAAATGTTTTGAAATTCATGAAACAAAATATATTACGTGGAATTACTGAGAATCAAATCTTTTTGAATTGTGTGACTCATAAACACATTAAATAACAAGACCTAGCATTATGTATAATAACCACTGAAGCAGTGAGAAGCATAGCATGTTGTAATACCACCAAGAACCCTAATGTGATTTTAAAATATCTTCAAATTCTATTGGTGATGAAATTGTAGGTAATGCTTCTACTGTTGTTATAGGACATAATTAAAAGAAATTCTAAATTTCTGTTGGGGATTAATGAGAATAAAAGTTGAATTTTTCCCCATCCAAATTCACAAAATCCTTGAAATTGACTTATGGACATTGGGTAATATATATGTTTTTAAAAAGTGCCTAATTAAAAGTGCCTAATTAATTAGGGATTAATTGAATGGTAACTGAAAGAAATAGGTCATTGGGGGTGTTCCTTTGGGTTTATATTTTGTCCTGGTGAAAACAGCACTTGTTTCCTCTCTCTCTGTGTCTGTCTGTCTCTCTCTCTGTCTTTCCCTGTGATGTCCTGAGCCACTTTTCTCCACCCTGCTCTTCTGCCATGATGTTCCGCCTCACCTCCAGCACATAGGAATGGAGGTAGGTGTCTATGGACTGAGACCTCAGAAACCATGAGCCCTCAAATAAACTTTTCTTGCTTAAAAATTGTTTTTGTCAGGTCTTTTGGTCATAGCAACAAAAAAGCTGACTAAGACACTATGGCATATAGTTTTTAAGATTCTTTTTATAGTAGACACAGCTTTGATTCCTTCCTTTTCTTTCTTCCTATTCCTTTAACTCAAAAGAAAAATTTTATGAATCCTAGTTGCTTGGCCAATTGGGAAGCAAGCAAAATGTCTCATTTTTTTCAATTTACGTGACATGACCAGAACATAAAGTTCAAGTTAGAAAACCATAGCTTAGATTCCCTACTTGTGCAAGTTTATCTACTTAATTTAAATTTTAGGTTGGTTTCTGAGAACTCACATTCTAGTAGCAGAGCTAAACAATAAATGTGCAATAAATAAAATATTAGATGTTAATGAGTGCTATGAAGAACAATATGAGTAAAACAGGAAAAGGGATAAGATGTAAAGTGTGGTGCTATTTTAGATAATATTGTTGGTATGGAGAGATGCATTAAATCTCCCCATGGGTAGTCTAAAGGCTAAAGGAGCCACATGTCAAAAATGCTGAACCAAGAATGTGCTTAGTCTATCAAGAAACAGCATGATGATCATTTTTGCTTGAGCTGAGTGAAAGAGCAGATAACGGGGGAAATGAGGTCAGGATTTGAGGCCTATATTAAGGATGTTAGGTTTTATTCTGAGTCTGACAAACATATTTGGAGGTTTTCAAGCAAGAAATTGATTCACTCATTCTTTTATACATACACATGTGTATTACTTTTCTAATACTATAACAAAGTATCTGAGATAATTGGCCTATAAAAGAAAAGGTCTAGTTTGTCTCATGGTATCAGAGGTTTCAGTCCATTTTAGATTGGTCCTGTTGCATATTTGCCTATGGTGAAGCAGCCTATCCTGGTGGAAATGTGGTAAAGTGGTTCATCTCATGTCTGGAAGTGAAACAAAGGAAGAGGAAAGGACTGGAGTGCAGCTATCCCCTTCAAGGGCATGCTTTAAATGACCTGAAAACACCCCCTAATAATCTCCATCTCTGGAGATTCTGAAAGGTTCCACTATCTCCCAATAATGTCATGAGCTAGGGACTGAATCTTTAACCAATGAGCATTTGGAGAATATGTACCTGAACCATACAATGTTTAAACCAGCATCCTACATAAAGCTAAATCCTTCACATCACTTAGGGTAGCATGAGAGGGTAGACAATCACACTAAGCAAGGGATTGCTATATGAAAACAAATACTTTGAAATTATGATAGACATATGAAGCAGTTCCAAATAAGGTCACGTCCTAATGTACTGGGCCTTAAGACTTATCTTTTGGTGGGGGAGAGGTCAGATGTAGTGGTGAATGGGAGCCAAAATTCAACCCATAACATATCAACTCTTTAAGTAAGGATTCTTTTTCTCATGTAGTTCTATGTTCACTTTTATAACAAAAAATAAAAAGAATAATCAGGATTTTATTAGCTAAAAGTGACAGCAATTCAACTTCAAATGAAAACTTTGGGGCAAGAAGTCCATAAATTTAAGGTTTCAGAAATTAAGGCATCTTCAAGATGCTTATTTTACTTCCTCTCACTTTTGCTTCTTTCTGGAAACCTTCCATGTTCCCCCAGGCCAGTCATTGCATTGATTCTGTGCTCTAGGACAACAATCTTAAGTAAAGAATTAGAACCATTTCAAATTCCTCTAAAAAAAATAGCCCATGGAAGGACTCTGACTAACTCTGTTTGGGGCCTGAGTACATGACTCTGGATGTTGTAGGTATGATGATCATAGCCTAGTATAGTCATAAGCCCAACTCTTGTTTCATGTAGTAAGCTTTTTTTCCAAAGGAGAGGAGAAAATTGACTTTGATAGATGCATTAGTTTTCCAGGGCTACCATAACAAAATGCCAGCTTAAACGATAGCAATGCGTTTTTCTCACAGTTTGACAGTCCAGAGATTCAAAATCAAGATATTGGTGGGTTTGATTTCTTCCAAGACCTCTCTCCTTGGCTTGAAGGTGGCTGTCTTCTTGATGCATCCTTACATGATCTTTCCTTCATAGGTGCACATGTCCGTGTCCTAATACTATCTTCTTATATGGACACAAATCATATTGGATTAGTATTCAATTTTTGGGGCACATTTTACCTTAATTTCTTCTTCAAAGGCCCTATCGCCAGGGCTGGGGCTGTAGCTCAGTGGTGGAGTGCTTGCCTAGCATGCGTGAGGCACTGGGTTCGATCCTCAGCACCACATATAAATAATAAATGAATAAGATAAAGATCCATCAACAACTAAAAAAAAATTTTTTTAAAAAAGGCCCTATCTCCAAAAACAGCTACATTCTGAGGTTCTGAGGAGTATTGGTTCAACACACAACTCTTACAGCACCCAATCAGTCCATAACAGTAGATAAAGGTAGGAGCCACAAGCATTTGCCTGATAATCATCATCTCTGTTGCCAGGTGCTCTGCTCAGACAACTGCATCACAGAATCTTTACAAGAACTCTGCAAGGTTGGCATAATCATTGCCTGGAATTTTACATCTGAAGATGAAGCCTAGCAAAGCTAATATTTTGTCCAACATAATATAAAGGAGCTAAAATTCAAACCCAAGTATATCTGGTTACATATTCTAAATTCTCAACCCACTACGTTGTAATTAAAGAGTATTTTTATATGTAATTTTGGGAGTGGCACAGAGGTTAATTTTGGGTATGTGTATATACATACATATATATGTATGTATGTATGTATGTATATATTATATATCTCTTTTAAAAAATGTTTTAGAGGATTCTAAAACAAAGAAAAAATTTAAATTCAATAGTCTTTTACATTATAGACTCAGAGGGCCTTAGAGAAACTATTAAAGATTTCCCAAATGCCTAATAGTCTTGGTTCGTAGGTACAAAGGAAACATTTGAAGAGGAAATTGATGAAATTTTTTCTTAAGAAAATGTAAAGTTTTAAAGGACATATTTATCACACACTTTGAAGAAAATTTATTTTAAATGGAAGCTCACTTTAACCTATATAATTTTATTTGGGAATCTGCATTAGTAGCTGGACATGGTGACACAAACTGGTAATTGCAGCTACTCGGGAGGATGAGGCAGGATCACAACTTCAAGGTCAGCCTGGGCAACAGTGAGACCCTGTCTCAACATAAAATTTAAGAAAGACTGGGATTGTAGCACTGTGTTGGGGCATGTGTGTAGCATTTGTGAGGCCCTGGGATCCATTTCCCATACCATTTTAAAGAGAAATAATGCCTGCATAAACTAGAAAAATGTAAGTTTTGTCTTACCTTTGGTCACTAAAAAGTTGAAGTCCAATTCAGGTCAATGGCATCTATAAAATTGTCTCAGATTTAAAAACCCAGAAATTCAGTACACTGTATTTCACTTGAAATATCTCTTAATGTTAATACTTACATTTTCCAAACATAGAACTAGAAATACCTTTTTAAAAAGTAATTTTATAATCTCATCACAAAAATAAACTACACATTAATAATATACAATAATAAAAATATATCAATTGTTGCTTTTGCAGTATACCTATACTAATCTTTTGGGGATCAGAGTAAAGTTCGTGGTTGGCTGTAACATCAGGCTAATTCTTTATAGAAAATGAAGTGGAGAAAGAGGGCCACATTCACTTATTTGCTTGTTGATGATGTATGCTCCAGATCAATAACTGAAACCTCACATAACGCAAGAATGCTAAGCAATTTTATTTCATAATAGGTTGTGGAAAGTGACCACATTTCGCATTTCCTGACTTTGTGGTAGTTCAGGGCTTTCAGTGGCTCCATCAACATAAAGAAAATGAGTCTAGTGATCTTCATTTTCATAGTACTGCAAAAATACATGGAAAAACTAACAATCAGGAGGAAGCAGACAGATCTATAGGACAGTTCAAGTTTCAATCCAAACTCCACCTCCACATATACTTTCACATTATTTTGAAGGGTTTAAAACTTCTAAGTGCTATATAGACCAACTATTAGCACTTGGGCCCTATTAAGTCTCTAAAAATAATAACAATGTATTATCTTTGAACAGATGTAATGTTCTTTTGAATTCACTTTGTTAAACTAGCTTCTATAAAGCTCATCATTTAATTGATGATCATTTAGTATTATTAAATTAGCTTTTCTTATTGAAAACCAAAGTTAAGAATTAAGAAACATTACAATCTCAGTTCTACCTTTTGAAAGAATGAAATTGATATAGTCTGACTACATCTGATCATTTTTAATATCTTAATGATAGAAAATTCTGATTAAACCAAAAGAGCTGCCAGGATGACATGATAGATTACATATTCTTTAATTGGAATTTGATGTTGGAAAATCAATAAAATATTAGTAAAATAATAAGACACATGATGTTTGATATTAAAATAAGAATGTTAATCTGTCAAATTTTATTCCAAACCAATAAATGATAACTAGTATTTCTGGTTTACTGATGTAATGCTAAGATAGCTGAAGAAATTCTGAAATATTGCCTGCAGTAAAGAAATAGAAGTGAATGAAAGGCCAGAACATTGTGCAGAAATGCACAAAATGTAACCATTTCAGGATATTTGGAATGATTATATTGGGTAATCCTTATGTCTGAGAGTTTACTAGAGACATAGCCCTGTAGACATAAAAGAACGGGGAAAGACAGGGAGGGAGAGAGGGAGAATGAAAGAGAGAAAGGGAGAGAAGGAGGGAAAAGAAAGCAAGATCCAAACTTCCCTCTTGGGACTCTTTTTAGTCCCTGACTAATCCAGGGAGTTTCTAGCTCTAGCTGGCAAGAACTAGATACATTGTAACCCTGATTTAAGAGCAGTAGATTCACCTGCAACTAATGAAAAAAAATGGAAGGGTTTTGGTCACTGTTAATCAAACTTGACCAGAGCAAAAACTTCAAAGCCTCCATAACCTAGATGTTACATAGTTTTTTCATTTTCTGGTGTTACATATCATTGTAGTGATACAAACATTTAAATATGTATTACTCCAAGTAAGCTTTAGAACTACTGAAGTTTAATATGACCCTTGCTGAACTTTACATATGACCTCTGGTCTACATAAAACACGAGCAATAAAAGACACTTTTTCCATCTGTTTCAATTTTATTTCATGATTTTATCCCAGAAGGGTTTGAAGCATAAATGTCCAATGTACAAAACACTACATTATTTTGATTAATATGTTGGCAGTTGTACAAAATGTTTGTTTTTAATTACCAAAAGGAACCAATCCATATTAAAAATTAAATGGTTGCATTTTTTAAAAAACTCTGGCTGCTTATTAAGCTAGAGTTAGCCATAAAAACATTTTTGGCTCCTCTACAACAACAACAAAAAAAGATTTATCTAAGCTACACTATTAAAAAATCCATTTAGGCTGTCAACAAGTATGTCAAATATCAACTCAATATGATTTAAAGATTCAAAACCATAAAAGAAAAATATTCTTTGGACTCGTAGAATCTGCATGGTTTCAAAGAATCAGGAGAGAGTGACAGACTGGCACAAGCACAAGGGGAAGATCGACGGCTGCCTATGGTGGCTGAGTTGAGGGCTTATCAAGTCCCCCGCCTGTAGCTGGTTCTCAATCCAGCCTGGCATGACCTCTGCTTCCCCACTTCTGCTTCCTCTGGATACACATTCCTGTTCGGTGACTATGCCAGTTAACCTTTACAATTATGGGTATTTCTAGTCTCTTTCAGGTATATTTTATATTGTAATTCCACTTCCCTTTCCCCCCAGGGCCACTTTTCTTCCATCAAATACACAGGCATTGATCATTTGCTACAATTTTTAGGGATAACAAAATGACAAGAATTTGTTGTCATTAGGGAGCTCACAATCAAGCTATCATCCAGTAAAACTATTCAGGAAAAGCTAGACTCTAACTAACCTTTACTATATTATGTTTCTCAACTTTTATTTTATTCCTAACTCCCTCTAAATACATTACTTAATCTTCACAGTCCTCTTTTCATAGATCTTCTCTCATAGAGAAGCAAAGTAGCATGCCTTGCTTTTCAATCTACTATTATATCCACTAAGTAAATGACCTGTAAGAACAATCATGAATAAATTATTTTAGAAATTCTGTTCTTTGACTTCCTTGTAAAATTAATACTGCAAATATTTGCAAACCATACATCTGATAAAGTTTCAATATCCAAAATATATCAGAAACTCAACTCAATAGGAAGAAAACAGAAAAGCCAAATAAAAACGAGAAAAGGGCCTGTCTAGTTGTGTATCAAAAGGAGACATACAAATGGTCAACAGGTATATGAAAAATGTTTAACATCACTAATCATCAGGGAAACATAAATTAAAACCCCACACCTGTTACAATAGTTTTTATGAAAATGAACAAAGATAACAAATGTGGGTAAGGATATGCAGAAAAGGAAATCCTTGTGCACTGTTGCTGAGAAGATAAGGTGCAGCCATTATGGAAAACAGTAAAATAAAATCGAACCTTAAAAATAGAACAATCACATGATCTAGTAATCCCACTACTGGGTATATACCCAAAGGAAACAAAATCAGTATATTGAAAAGACATCTCTACTCCCATATTCCTTGGAGCCCAATTCACACTAGACAAAATATGACATCAACCTGTATCCACCACAGATGAGTAAAATAAAGGTGGTATGTATATACAATGGAATACTACTAGGCCTTAAAAAAGAAAGAGCTGTTATCATTTACTATAGTCTGAATAAAACTGGAGGACATAGGTTAACTGAAATAAGCCATGCTTGGGAAGACAAATGCCATATGATCTTACTTACATGTGAAATCTAAATAAACTGAATATATAAAAGCAAAGTGTAGAACAGTGGTTACCAGGAGCTGGAGTTGAAATGGAAGGGATTAGGGAGATATTGGTCAATAGGCACCAAGTTTCAGTTAGACACAAGGATAAGTATTTGAATTCTATGGCACAGTACAGTGACTATAGTTAATAATGTAATATTTTTCAAAATTGCTAAGAGATAAAATTTTAAAGTTTTTCACTACAAAGGTGATATCTGTTAATAAGTTTGATATAATGATACTATAATATATAAATACATTAGAACATTACAATATGTACAATTAATATGATTAATGTGTATGATTATTATTTGTCAATTAAAAGTACAATAAAAATTTTTAAGAAGATTTTGGAAACAATCTGACACCATAATAAGAAGATGGTAAACTCACAAGAAAGACCAAGAATTTTATGTACATAGGAATAAAGCACTATAAGTTTAGTTTTTATAATTGAATTACCTTTATGAAATTGAAATATTTACTTAAGTATGGTGTTCAGCACTTTCTCCCTAATGTTAAAAAGAAAAACAGGAAAACCTAGAAAGCCTAGTATATTTTTCAATGGGAGGGCACTGATGTGTCAACACACCATTGAATATAGGACCAACTTGGAGTAATTAGATCTGAGAAATATATTGACTGCAGGTATAGCTCAACAGTAGAGCACATGCTTAGCACTCTAGATTAAATCTCTAGCACCAAAATAAATAAATAATGTCAAGTTACATAAAATATAAGGTTCAAAAATAATAAAAATTCAGCATTATATTACCTAGGAATACATACGTACATAGTAAAACCATATAAAATAAGGAATAAGAGAATAAGTAAATTTCCAAACAATGACTACCTCTATGGAGTAAAGCAGGTAAGGAAGGTGATTGGGCAGTAGCCTGTACATCTCTTCCTAAGTGGGGGAAAAAGTGGAAAAACTAAACTAACCTGTAGGTAGAAAATATTCACAAAAAATACTAAAGACTTATTATTAAACTATAAAGATTAATATGTTGTAAGATCTGCTTGCCAACTGACAAAAATGACAAACCAGACCAGGCCTGGTGGAGCATTTCTGTAATCTCAGTGGCTTGGTAGCCTGAGGCAGGAGGATCACCAGTTCAAAGCCAGCCTCAGCAACTCAGCAAGACCCTGTCTCTAACTAAAATATAGAAAGGGCTGAGGATGTGGCTCAGTGATTAAGTGCCCCTGGGTTCAATCCCCCATACCAGGGGGCAGACACAAACCAAATACATAACCAGGCAAAGGATATGATCAATCAAGTAACAAAATTAACAAATGATGAATGTGTAACAATGGTTACTCCCACTAAAAATCAAATAAATACCAGTAAATATTACTTTTTGCCCATTGGAGCTATAAAATTTAGCAATGTTTTAGAGAAAAGATATTCTCAAGGACTATTAATTGAAAGTATAAACTGTTATAGTTTTTTTGGCACATAGCTTTTCTTTTCTTGCTCAACAATTCTACTAGCAGAATTATGTTCTGTAGCAAGAATAAATCTGCCTCTGTGTGTGTATGCTGGAATTTTCACTGAATTATAGCTTATAACAGAAGAAAAACAGGAAAGTACCCTACGTGTCTAGCAATAAAGAACTTATTAAATAAAATACAGAAACATATATGTTGATCTGGAACAGTATCAATGATATAAAGTTATGAAAATCAAATTATTTGTCCTGATGCTAGTTAATGGGGAGAACAAAAGAACAGGATGAAAGGAATTTAAAATCCTTATCTTTGTTAGAGTTAACCAATGATTTCTTTAAGGTTTGGGGCTAGTGTAAGTCTAGAGTTTACTTGCTCTATATCCCCAAAATTTGTTGCAAATATGGATCATTGTTCATTAGTAATGATACATAATAACATGGGCCAACACAAATAGTATCTAATCAAATCTCAAGAAACTTAAGGCCTTCCTTAATGATTCTTAAGAATGTGCAAAAAGGCCAGGTGCAGTGGTACATGCCTATAATCCTAGTGGCTCAGGAGGCTGAGGCAGGAGAATTGCAAATTTAAAGCCAGCAACTCAGTGAGGCCCTAAGCAACTCAGTGAAACTCTGTCTCTAAGTAAAATACAAAAAAGAGATGAGCATGTGGCTTAGTGGTTAAGTGTCCCTGGGTTCAAGCCCTAGTACAAAAAAAAAAGGATGTGCAAAAAGTATTTGAAGCATGGATTGCTTATTAAGTATTAGAAAAAGACAGATAAGTATCTAAAAATAGAAAAATTAGGAGTTGTTGATATGAGATCATCTTATCTAAACTTGAACATTTATTTTTATTTTCTGAGTGTAAATATAATGCTGGGCATTTTCTGATTGTTGTGAACTAAGAATAAATAACAAAGCTCACAGCACTCAGAAAGGAAACAATAAAGACCTGTGGTGATTTTTTAAAAATTCATAATATGTAAGAAAAGAAAATATAATACACACATATTTCCATCACAAGCTTATCATCAGAAAACAAAAACAAAAATTTGGAAAAAGGAATATGAATTCTTTAGATAGTCTCATTTACAAAAATGGAGAAATATTAATAATGGATATATTAGGACAGATGCCTCCATTAATAGAAATTCCTCGAGGAAATAAGGGCCAATTCTTCCAGCCAAGGAATTTCCAGGTAGAAAAACAGGCAGCAGGCATCCATGCACATTGTTGGGTAACAGCTGAGCAAAGCCAGAGGAATACATGAGACCAGGAGGACCCATCTTCCCAAGCACTAGCAATTCTCCCCTTTCCTCGCTTAACCTGCCTTAATGAAATAATCACCCATATTCAAACTACATCCAGTGCTACATCTTATCGTGAAGAAACCCCACTGAGGGCTTATATTCTCACAATTTCTCCTACCGGTACTAAGTTTTTCTCTTTTAGATTGACCGGACTACCTGAGGACTGCATGATTCCATTTGAAAATGCTTTCTATAATTAATTTTTCATTGACAATTTTGTTTGTATTCTTTTTTGTCGTGTTCCATCTACTAAATTTACAATACAAAGGTCTTGTTGCTCTATCAGTAGGCAAGGATTTATAAAAAATGTGAATGTCTCTTTATATCAAGAACTTTTGACCTTTATAGACTGGATTAGGTCCCAGGTAAAAGCTTCTCTAAGTAGGAGACAACAAAAGTCTCCAGGAAATTGTCTACTTTGCTTATTGGGCCTAGAGTTCATCTTTATCCTGCCACTAATGTACAATTGGATTAGGTAATGCAACATTCTCCTGGTTGTTTAGTCATATTTCTCTCTGAAGAGCCTGAATATAAACTCAGTTAAAAATGCAGGAGGTTGGAAGGTAACGGTAGATTTTAAACCCACAGCTGTAGTAATTTATCCTCCCAGGAAAGATATACTAGTTAGGATGCTATTATAAATGGAAAACTCTGAGGGGAGGGAGCCATTTGAGTCAGAATAACTCTGGAACCAAGTAATAACTTCACAAATAGGAATTTCAGATGAAAAAGATTTATGTGTCAGAGAGAAATAAGGTGAAATAGCTATTCTGAATGCAGTACAAAGTTTTACATGCTGAGATAAATGCTGAGATGACATACTATGTTAAATCAGTGATTCTGAAATTTTCCCTTCCTCTACGTACTCCTTTGTAAGGCACAGCTTCTTCTTCCTTCCCTGGAGTCTCCAAATCACCCAAGGTTCCTCCTCTCTTTTCTCTTTATAAACTCAGTACTGAGGCAGGTCATTTACTCACAGGCCATTCCCAAATATAATATTTAGTCCTGGCCACTGATATATAGTGCCTATAGATTGTAGATTCATGGGATACAGAATCAGAAGAGCTATTAAAAGTCATGTAGCCTAGTGTCTTTCTATACTCAAATCTTTTCTGACACATCCTAAAACAAGCAATTCTCCAGTAGACACCTAAAGTCTTCTGGTGCAGAACATTTCACAATTTTTAAAGAGTTCTTTTTGTATTTGGCAGAAGATGTCTCTCAATTTTTATCTGCACATTTTATTTGACTTGTAGGGTCCATAAAAAACAAGTGTAATATTCATTCCACATTACATCACTTCAAATATTCAAATTAGTTGCCATAGCCTCCTGTACTATACCATAGGCTAATCAAGCATGATTTTTTCCAACTATTCTTCATGTAGTATGGTTTGGGGTAAATATAGTAGATTGCTATATAATAGTCACAACTGCATCTCATCTGCGTATGTGCATGCCTTTGCAATCTATCCTAAGAAAAGGGAACTGTGGTTTCTAGTTGCACTAGAGCTGTGAGTCTGGATTAGTTTTGTGGCTTGCTTTGACCTATAAAACACAGCAGAAGTGATGTTATGAGTAGTACTTCAAGAAAACACCTCAGTAGACCTTATTATCTCCATTCTCACTTTCTTGGAACCTGAGACATCCACGTGAAGAAACCTGGGTAAGCCTCCTTGTAGGGAGAATAGCTCAACTGTCAATTGTCACCAATCTTCAGACACTTAAAGGACTTAAAGGAGTCATCCAGTCCCAGAATAATTTCCTGACTTCAGTTGCTTGAATAATCCCAGAACTGGCAGAACTGTTCAGCTGAGCTCAGTTCAAATTGCTGACCATGAACAAATGAAATGATTATTGTTCAAAGCCACAAAGTTTTGATATATATTATTATCTAGCAATGACTAACTGATACAGAAAATTGCCCACTACTTTTATACCTTAGAGTGTCTATCCTTTTGAAAGTATAGTACCCAACCAGAGTAAAGTATTTCCATTTACAATATGACTAAAGTAGAATATAGCAAAAAGCCTCTCTTGCATTATTCATAATTAATTTCCATAGTCTAACTTTTAAACTTGCTTTAAATTTCACAGTATAATACTTTCTGATGTACATTACAACCATTATCTATGTATTATAATATCAAACTAGAAAATGTTAAAATATTTTAGTATAGTTTCTGTAAAAATAATAATTTCTCAAAAAATGTACTGCTTCTTTGATAATTCATTCCTTTGTCTTACTTTTTATCTCTTTATGGAAACTATTTGTTCAATGCTTTCCATTCAAATCAATCTTCTAAGTTCACTTTTTTTCTTCATTTATCATTTTTTTCCTTGTTCTAATTTATGAGATTATATTTTTTATCTTCCTATACTTCATATACTTATATTCACTATCATATATTTAATTTTAAGAGATTTCTTTTTATTCTATCATTGTTCCTTATAGAATTCTATTCTCATTTCAGAGCAGTAATAAATACCTTCATCTATTTTCTTCCATATCCTATGTTGAGGATGTCCTTCCATACCCTTTCATATCCTATTTCTTCTGGGTTCTTGTTTGGGGGATTTGGTTTCCTTTTGTAATATTTTTTAAGCTTGGTGTCTTCTCTTTCATGTTGGAGGCTTTCTTAAACTAATTGGTGATCTTTAACTGATAAATCATATCTAATAAAAAGGTACTGAAAAACTTACAGGAACTGTGGGCCAGGGATGGGGATGAGGAAGAGATCAAAGGAGGGGAAGGCAGGGAGAAAAGGATTTGAGATTTAAAGTTGGGCAGTTGGGACCCTCATATATGATTTATCAATGTGTAGTTAGGGGTTTGTTGTTCTCTATTTTTTCTACAAAACTATGAATTTCTCAAGACTCCTCTGCCTTTCCAGCTGATATTCTGGGAGCAGGACAGAAAAAGAAGCCTAGAGAGTCTCATGTCTTTCCTGTGGGACTGAGATGATCTCCTTGCATTGTCTTCTATTCTTCTCTCCAGCTCCTTTTTGGCTGAGTACCTCTGAGCCCTGAGCTTTTCTATTTCTTCAGAGGATGCTTCCAGTCCCTACTATTTATAGAAGGGTTGATGGGATACTGGAGGTGCTAAAGAGTTGGGGATCTAGGTGGGGAAAGGATGCACCTATATATTTTATGTGTACCCTTTAATCCAATATTCTTATACTCTACTTCCATGGCTCACATCTTAACTTCCTCTTTAATTGGTGCTTTTATGTTCTGAGTCCTCTGAAGTTTTGCAGCTGGAAGTTTGCATTGGCCCATTTCTTGTCCTTGCCCTCCTCTGCAGCACTTTATGCTTAGCCTCCTCCACTAATCTGAGTCACCACCACTGTTTCTTCCCACCTTCCAAAGTGTGCTGAGAATTCTGGCCCATCAATTTCTCTCCTGCTGTTATCTGCAGGCTTATGGGTATATATATGTATTTTTTTTTAAATTTTCTTCTTGGCATTTCATTGGGATTCTCAAGAGGCCAAGGTGAAAGATGAGACAAATGAGTGTGAGAACCAAGGGTTCTGAAATATTTTTTGTTATAAATTAAAAAGCATATGATAATTTATTTAAACCTTATATGTTGTCTAATTCCTTGATTTTCTCTCCTAAAAAAATAACACCAATGATAATACTTAAGATAACTTTTAAAAAAAGAAATCTCTGGGAAGATAAATATAAGTTTTATTTTTAAAAATGTATGCCAATTCAAATGTCTGTAGATATAACTTAGAACAATTGTAGCTCCAGATTTGATGATGATTTTATTTTAGAACTAAAATACTCCTGAACTGAAACATCACAGCATATCATCATTTTGGTCCTCATTCTGCAATCATTGTACTTCAGATTAACATCATAAAGCCCATGGTCAATCACCTGTTTTTGTAAAAGAAGTTATACAGAATCCACTTCCATTTGCTTACAATACCTCAATGGCTGCCTTGATGCTACAAACACCAGTGGTTATACTAGAATTGAGTAGTTACAAAAATATTTACTATCCAATGCTTACAGAAAAATTTGTTCACCCCTGCTTTAGATAATTAAACTTCAGAAATACAAGAGTTAGTGGCTTTGCTAATAAATAAAGTGAAGAGTCAAAGGTGAAGAGTAGTGAACATTTTATCTTCCTGAATTAAATAAAAAAGATTTTTAAGTTTATATTACTTTTTAAGAAAAATGGTGAGCGTGAACAACACATTAAGGTCAGATTATGTTTAAAGCACATTAAAGTCAGAATCTTTTGTAACTCTTTCAATCATTAATCTAATTGCATAAAGGATCAGTAAATCTGGGAAGCCAATTCAATTTTTTTCACTTCAATCATGGTGGGCACAGCATTGTACAAAGAATGAAGGCTACAGGGTTTTGAGTCTAGTCTGTACTGTTGGTATAGGTCATAGCCTTGGACAAGTCACAATTCCTCTAGATTTAAATTTCCTTGTGCAAGGGGATAAAGTTGCATGATCTTGCAATGACTATGATTCTGTAAGTTTATGAAAACAGTGCAGTTAACAGCTTTGTACCTTGCACGTGACATTATTAGGCTCTTCTGCTGGTTTTAATATTTAAAAGAAAAGCATCAAACACTAAACTGAGGAATACTGAAACTGTGGATATATTATTCCTGTGCTCCTATACTTGATTTGGATTGCCTTAGAAAAATCATTTATGCAATTCCATGCTCCAGTTTCCTTTTTACTTAAGCAGCAATAATAGTGTTTGTATCTTTAGTATATCAAGATATACTATTCTTTTGGCAAAGTTATTTGGAAAGACTTGGAAGAAAAAAGATGCATAAATATTAAATTCTTGTTTTTAAATTAATTTTAGGTTATTATAATATTTCAAAAAATACTTAACCTTGCCCTTTAGAATACTGCATATAGAATGCAAATTAAATGCTAAATTTTACATAGTCCTTACTCATGTGTGAAAAAATTAGATATTCTGCATCGTAGACAACTCTTCTGAAATAATGTCACCATGTAATATCACTGTTAGCTTTCCCAGCTGAGAAATGCTGTTTTCATGAATAGTGATAAGAAAGGAATTTGAATGGAATTTTACATTCTCATGCCTTGTTACATAAAATTGTCACCCAAGACTATAAATTTTATCCCTTTTATAGCAAATGTAAACTACCAATTTCAAATGTGTAGCATAGGTTTAGATGCATTTCTTTCTATTTAATTTTTAAATATCAGGTAACAATATTGGGTAAAGAGAACACAGAATATGATTAGCTAGTATAGACACATTTAATCAAAACCATGACCCCTACCTATTAGTATATAATATTAAAAATCTTAGTATTTATGCACTACATAGCAATTGGGAGTATTTGCCTTAGTAATCTAACTTATAGCAACATTTTTACAGAATAAGAATTTTTGAAAGTTTAGACCTTTTAATAATATAGTGAAACTATTTTTTAAATATTTCTCCTTAGCATTTGACACGCAGCTAATGAAAATACTCAAGAATTATGTTGATATTTTGGTAGAAACATGATTTCTTGTTAAATTAGCTGCACATGTTTTGTGGGAGACAGTAAATTAATAAAAAAGAAATATCTTAAACATATTACTCAGTCTTTTTAAAAATTTTTTGGTTGTAGATGGACACAATATCTTTATTTTATTTATTTTTATGTGGTGCTGAAGATTGAACCCAGTGCCTCACACATGCGAGGTGAGAACTCTACTACTGAGCTACAATCTCAGCCCCTATTAATTCAGTCTTTTAAAAAATAATTTATCTCTATATAATGTGATAGTTGGGAAAGTATTGAGCATTTTTTGAATATCCTGACTTTGTTTTCTGAGTTGAAATTGATTATTTAATATTTATGAAGCTTCTGTGAAGTCCACTGTAATTTACAAAGCCTTATTTTCATCTGTGGGAGTGTATTAATACAACACACTTTTATAAGAAGTCACTAATGAAACATCTGGTAGAACAAATATTCCACCAAAATGGAATTCCAATAATATTTTTCTGCTTTAGACTTTCTCACTTTCTATCACTATTCCATCGAAGCAGACTACTGATGTACATTGCTTTTATAGTCACTATTTAGGACCATATCTCTGGTCTTGCTGCTACGGCATCGATGTATTTTACCTATAATCTATAATACTGTTTTACATTTCATTTATAAAGTCTTTCTGAGTGGCCAGTAAATAAAGTTCCTATGAAGCTTGATCTGGTTAACTTTTGTAGTAGTTTTACTTCCTCTTGTTAAAAATATTTAGCTCTAATATTTTCTGCCTTCTATCTGAATTTGTACTTTGGCCTTTTATATAGCCTTTCTCCTTGATCATTCTGAGCACTACAGCCACTGTGACATTCTTATCTTAACCAATGAACAAGTTCTGATATAACTGATATTCACTTCCCACCTATAAATAGTTATAACTGGCCAGAAGTATTTTATAGTTCACAAACAGCTCCTTCTGACTCCTGAGATATTTTTCATCATGCATGATATTATAAATACATAGTACTATATTATATAACCCACTCACAGCAACAAGACTAACATGCTACTGGCTTCATGATAATGGGCTTCTATGAAGCTCCAGTGAGATCACCACCATCCTAGTTGATTCCAATAACTTCTTACAAATTGGATACAACCTTTAAAAATCAAAAAATCCCTTCACATGTCTAGCCCAAATGGCATGAAAAGCTATGACTCATAACATGGAATAACAAAGAAGCCAGTGTAATTGAAGTAGAGGAGTCAAGGGGAAAGTTTCAAGAGATAAAGTCAGATGTGTAATGGGAAGGGTGTATATTCTTGTGGTGAGCAGCTCTTAAGTTGGCTTCTAATGTTGCCCACCTCCCTGTATTCATGCGCTTGTTTAACACCCACCCTTTGAGTGTGGGCTGGACCTAGTGACTTCCTTCTAATGAAGAGAATACAGCAAAAATCATGGAATGTCACTACCAATATGAAGTTACAAAAAGAATGGTTCCAATTTTGCTCATCTTTTCTTGCTTTTTTACTCACTCTCTCGGATGCAAGCAAGCTGCCATAGTGTGAGCTAATCTCAGGGGAGGCCAGTGGCAAGAACTGAGGAAGGCCTCCATCTAACAGCCAACAGATAACTGGAGCCTGCCAACAATGATGTGAGCAATCCTGGAAGTGGATCTTCTACAAGTGGATTCTTCACACTGGAGTCCCAGCTGAAACCCTGGGTCTGAGGAACCAACTAAAGTGCCTTGTGTTAAGTAACTGTGCTTGTTCTAAAATGCAAAGTTTGTTATGTTGTTATGCAACCAGAGATGACTAATATGCCATTTAAGGTTGTATAGACTGCTGTGATGATTTTTCTTTCATCTTTCTGGGTAAAATAAAAAACAAAAAACAAAAAAACAAACCTTTGAAAGGTTCTAGAGAAGGAGTGATGAGTTGCATGTTAAAAAGGATAACTGCCACATCAGGCATGATTTAAGGGGAATAAAGACAAAGATATTAAGAAGAATTAAGAGCCCATTGCCCTAGTTCAAGCATGAGATGATGGAGGCCTGAACTAGATGTAAGTAGAGGAAGTGAGGAGAAGTGGTCAGAATCTGGTACAACTGAAGGAAGAGCAAAGGTGTGAGAAAGAAGGAAAAAATTCTAGAATGTCTTAAAGTATCTGGCAAGATGAATCTTCCATCTGCAGAGATGGGGAAAGCTATGAGAGAAGTAAGCTCACAAGCAAATCTCAGTGTGAGGCCTGTTTACTATATGTATTTGATACCCAAGTGAAGCTCCAAGAATCGATGGAATGTAGGAGTCAAGTGATCAGGGAAGAGGTCCAAACTGCAAATATAGAGATTAAGAATATTCAGAATAGAGGTGGTATTTGAAGCCTTCAGTCTGGATAAGACCATTGAGAGTTCAGTAATAATAGAAAAGGGAAGTGCTCTTAAGTACCAAACCAGGAATTTGGCTGATGACCCAGAAGTAGGAACCTGAGAGGCAGCAGACTGTAAGGAAATAAAAAGACCAGGAAAGTGTATGTCCTGGAAACCAGTAAGTTGAGTTTGAACACATCTGTTCTGCCCCATGGTGCTGGTAGGTCATATGCAATAAGGACTAAGAACAGACCATTGGTTTTAGCAACATGGAAATCCTTGGTGGTCTGGATGAGAGGATTCTGGGGAGGGTCAGATTGAACTGAAGAAAGAATAGGCAGAGAAAAATGTTTGAAAGTATGGGCAAATATTTGATGGAGTCTTACTGTAAAAGAGGAAGGGAAACAAGTGATGGCTTGAGGAATAAGTGAGGTCGATAGAGGCTTTTTTAAACTGGGAAAAATAACAGGAGGTTTGCATGCTGATAATTCATTTAAAGAATATAAATAGTTGCCAGAAAATGAAGCAAAAGTTGGAAGTAGGAAATCGTTCTTTAAAAATGCACTAATTTCAAGGAAGAAACTAGTCTGTCATAATTATTTTTTAAGCTAAAAGAACAGATTTTTAAAATCCTACCCTGAGTGCAGAGTGGAAAAAAATGCAAGGAGAAATACAATCTAATGAGAAAGCAATAAATCTCTTTATTTCAAGATCTCTCTTTCTCCACCTCACCTTCTATATTTTTTAATTTTTTAACAAAATATTTGTTTTTTTATTGTTGAGAAAGAAATAAAATTATAGTTCCTGATTCAAAGTTTGTGTGACATATATTATTTTTCCTTTTCTGTAATCTTTTCCACAATCATGAGGCAGTACATAGCAATTTTTTCCTCTGTAGCAATAGGGTTGTAGCATGAGTAAGAACCACCCGAATAATGGGTAAAAAAGGGAATGTTCTACACTCATAACATCCAGAAAATGATTTAATAGGCTTGAGATAGTGCCAAGGAATTTGCATTTTTTATAAGCATGTCTAGATGATTCTTATTAGGTAATCTCTGATGAAAACTCAATAGAGCTAGAGCTACTGATTTAGGTCTTTGAGATTATGAGGAGATGCTGGGCAGCTTGCTATAATGCTGGCAATAATGTGAACTATAGTGAAATTGAAGAAGGCTCCCAGCTTCTCTAGACTTGGGCTATGCTACTGCATTAAAATATAAGCATATTTTATGTGTTAGTTAATTGTTTCTTTGATTCATTCCATATCTACTATGAATACCAAAAAAAATTAATTGGCTTAGTTTTAAGTAAGATTACAGAATTATTTATGGGTCTCTGTTTTGGAGCCTATTCCTAAATGATTGGACAATGTCTTTACCAATAGGAGTTTTAACAATTTATAACATTATAAATATTTGCTCTTAAGAAGCAAAGTTTTAGCAATGTTATGTAACCAACTTTTAAATATTTAAAACAGCCTATTCATTACACAGATTACCCATATTCCTTCTTTCCTTTTCATTTTATATTCTGTACATTTAAACAGTCAGCCTACCAGAGAACAGAATGATTAAGAAGGCAAACAGGTAAACAAAATGCCCATGATCAAAAATCCCTTATGCTTTATGTGTTTGCAGAGTAGCCTAATATGTAGGGTAGCAAATAGTTGGCCTTGAAGAAATAACGTAATAAAGTCATGTTTTAGTCAGCTATTTTGCTGCTGCGACTTAAAGACCCAACCAGAACAAATGAAGAGAAGGAAAAGTTTATTTGGGGACTCACACTTTCAGAGGTCTCAATCCATAAATAGCTGGCTCTATTCCTCAGGGCTCAAAGTAAGGCTGAATATTATGGCAGAAGAGTATGGCAGAGGGAAGCAGCTCACATAATGATCAGAAAGCAGAGAGATCTCCACTTGCCAGAACAAATATATACCCCCAAAGCCATGCCCCAATGCCACACTCCACCTACCTTCAGTCACCACTCAATTAAACCCATTAAGTGATTAATTCATTGATTGGGTTAAGGCTCTCATAACCCAGTCATTTCTTCTGTGAACCTTCTTGCATTATCTCACATGTGAGCCTTTGGGGGATACCTCACATCCAAACCATAATAAGTGACACGTATGTGGCTATTTGTGTCATACTGACAGGGTAGATAACCTACATAAATACAAACACCAGAAAATGAGCCATACTTAAGACTTGTGAAAAATAGACACTTAAGTGTGAATTTGTACATTATTGTCAGGTACAAAGGGACAAAATATAAGGAATTTGTCAACATCCATTTGGGGAGCACTGTGCTAGAAACAAAATATTAGACAGTGCTTGTCTTCAAAATAATTTACAGTGTAGAGACAACTATACAAATATGATTTGCTAAGGACTACAAGACAGCAACATTTATGACTGAAAACTTAAGAAAGGAGCACAGTTTATTCTAAGGCAATGGTTAGGAAAACTCCCTGGGGAAGGTGGTGCCTGGGCTGTACATGAAAAAGTTGTTCAGAGTTGGTGTGGAATTTAGACAGAAGATGTGCAAAGTCATTGAGGTGGGTGTGCTGCATAAGAAGAAATAAAACCAGGAAATTTGAACTAACAGATGAGGAAAGACAGGACCAGAGAAAAGATGGGTCTCTGTTCCAAAGCCTCGTAGTTTAAAGTTTATCTTGAAAGCCTCAAGAGGTCAGGTAACTAAAACTTTGAACCAGATTTGGCTGTCTACAATCGTACTTGCTTTAAACGGCACAGTTTTTACAGAGGAAACGTGAGCTAACACTTAAACAAATCAAAAATAAAATCATAAAATACAGTTTCTTCCCTGAATATGATAAAAAAAATTGATGAACATAGTACTCAGGATGCATAACAGCTTAGGAGGCAAAGAAGGAATTTCAGTTTAGACATACTGGCTGCAGAGTTCCTGTAAATAATCATCACTTTATGATCAAGATAATGTAGGATTTAGAATGGGAGTGTAGGTCAGTGATAGAGAATGAGCAAGGCCCTGGCTTTAAATTCTAGCATCATAAAATGGAAGGAAGGGAGGGAGAGAGGGCGGGATGGAGGGAAGGAGGGAGGGAAGGAAGAAAGGAGAGAGAGAGGGAGGGGGAAAAAGTAATCTAGGATTTGAAGTACATGGCATGGGATGTCCAAGTGATTAGCCTGTCAAAGAGAAGTTAATGTCTGTGATATGACAAACATCAGAAAAATTTCCACTTCCTTTTTATTCTATGACCAGATACAGTTAAATTCAGAAGAGGTAGGAGATTTTTAAAACATTTTTTTGAACATGCCTTCTGTTTGTCCTGTGCAAAGGTACTGCCTAATTCTCGTCGCAACATAGATATCACAAAGTCAGTAGAATCTTCTTATATCCTTCTAGCCAAATGGCCCTATCTCTGTGTGTTACCTTCAAATATCAAATGGTCTATAAAGACCAACTTAGTGAACGAATGCTGGTACCAATAGCTTGGGAATACACTTCTACAAGGTTGATGGAGGTGGTCAGAGTGGCAATAAAACTTTGGCATGCCTTGGAAAATAATCTGTTTCCTTAATTTTCATCTGTGTCATTTTCCAAGACACAGAAAATCATACTTCTTATTCCCTTTTAATTTTAAAAACATACCATATTTATATTTGAAAATAAGAAAATTCATAGATGCAGAACTTTCGAAAAGGAAAATTACTACTTTTTCTTACAACCAAGGAATAACCACTATTAAAATTTCTGTATATTTCCTTCAAGATATGTGTTTGTGAATGTTTTAAAAATTATATTCACATACACATGAAAATGTTGGCAAGTTGAATAAACAGGATTGAGTCAACATCCCTATCATCATTCTAAATGGTTGCAGAATATTCTATTACATGATTTTGCCATAATTGATAAAATAAATCCTCAACTGTTGCCAGTTCAGTCAGGTCTAATTCTTCCATGTTCAAAAATATGTTAAATTTCTATACATACATCTTTTCACATTTTTTCCAAGGCTTTTCAAAATATGAATTCTTACAAATTTTACTTTTATTCCTGCTGTAATTTGAATCTGAAATGTCCCCCAAAGGCCCATGAGTTAAAAGACTGCTTCCCAGAGCGGTGCTACTTGGAGATTGTGGAACCTTTAAGAGGCAAGGCCTAGTGAGAGGCCTTAGGTCACTGAAGGAATTTCCTTGAAGGGGAGTGTGGAATGCCAGCCCCATTTTCTTTCATTTCTTTCGGCTTCCTGAGATGAGCAGCTTTGCTCCAGCACATAATCCTGCCATGATGCACTGTGCTGCCACAGGCTGTGAGCAACAGAGCCAATTGATCATGGATGGAAACTTCCCAAACTGTGAGCCAGAATAAAACTTTCTTATTTTAAAATTGATTTACTTCAGGGGCTGAGATTGTGGCTCAGTGGTAGAGCGCTTGCCTCGCATGCATGAGGCACTGGGTTCGATCCTCAGCACCACATAAAAATAAATAAATAAAATAAAGATATTGTGTCCATCTACAACTGAAAAAAATTTTAAAAAAAAAAAAATTAAAGCCGGGCGCGGTGGCGCAAGCCTGTAATCCCAGCACTTAGGGAGGCTGAGACAGGAGAATCGCGAGTTCAAAGCCAGCCTCATCAATGGCGAGGTGCTAAGCAACTCAGTGAGACCCTGTCTCTACCTAAAACACAAAATAGGGCTGAGGATGTGGCTCAGTGATTGAGTACCCCTAAGTTCAATCCTCGGTACCAAAAAAAAAAAAAATTTTTTTATTTTATTAAAAATTGATTTACCTCAGAGCTGGGCGCAGTGGCTCACGCTTGTAATCCCAGCACTTAGGGAGGCTGAGACAGGAGAATCGCGAGTTCAAAGCCAGCCTCAGCAAAGGCGAGGCACTAAGCAACTCAGTGAGACCCTGTCTCTACATAAAAACACAAAATAGGGCTGGGGATGTGGCTCAGTGGTTGAGTGCCCCTGAGTTCAATCCCCAGTACCAAAAAAAAAAAAAAAAAAAAAAAAAATTGATTTACCTCAGGCTACTTGTTACAATAGTGGGAAACTAACACAAGTCTGTACTTTCAAAATTTTGATACATGCTGTCAAATTCTTTGATCAGATTTTTCAACCAGATGATATCCACTGTCGTTGTATTTAGTCTGTTCAAACATAAGTTTGAAAAAAGTAGTATGATAATGGGAACTATTGATGTATGATTTCCCAGTATCAAATGCTTAATTATGTTCCCTATTAATCAACAGCTACCTCATCACATTCTGGTTATTATATACATATTAAATGCTATTTTGATATTTACTTTTTCATTCCAATTATTTGTTTCTTAATCTTGTGCCTATACCACATTTTACTCATTAATAGTGATATAAAATATATTTCAAATTATATCTCAAATACTCGACAAAATTTTGGGACATTTTCTTCTTTACTCATTTGTATAAGAAAAATTTAATTGGACAAGGTGCAGTGGCCCACATCTCTAGTCCTAGAAACTCAGGAAGCTGAGGTAGGAGGATCACAAATTTGAGGCCAGCCTTGGCAATTTAGTAAGACCCTGTCCCAAAATCAAGAGTAAATGTATCTCAGTGATAAAGCTCTCCTGGATTCAATCTCCAGTACAAAAAAAGGAAAAGAAAAGAAAAAAAGAAAAGCTCAAAATTTGGGATATTTAGAAAAATTGTGGTAAATGTATAGATCCACTTGAAATAACTTGACATCTCTTCAATATAGGTATTCTCATGTTATACCTTCAAATATGCAAAGTTATTTTATAAAAGATACCAATTTTTATTGTTTTTTGGTGTATGTCCTATCCATTTGTATTTGGTATTTTATTGTTGTTATCAGAAGTGTAGTCCTTCTATATTCAAACTATTTTTTTGATTATATGTAAAACTTATTGATTTAGATATATTATTGTTTACTTCTTACATTTATACATTCTTTTAATTTATTTCAGTGGATTTTTGCTTTGATTTCCCAATAAATAAACACATTTAAGTAAATAATTTTGGCATTCTGTCCTCAGTCTTCCATTTTTACAAAAATCTATTAAGCTGTCCTCACATTATCAGGAAATCAAAAAGTATGCACTGCTGGGCATGGTGGTACACACTTGTGATCCCAAACTTTAAGGAGGCTGAGGCAGGAGGATTGAAAGTTCAAAGCCATCCTCAGCAACTTAGCGAGGCCCTGTCTCCAAATAAAAAATAAAAAGGGTTGGAGATGTGTCTAAATGCCCCTGGGTTCAATGTCTGGTTTAAAAATAAAAATCTACAGGAAATGTAAATCAGAGAATATATGTGAATAGAATCTAAAGGGTTAAATGTGTCTTTTGTAAATGCGAAATTTACAAAATTTTGTGATGAGTAATTATTTACAAGAATTTAAAGAAATTCTGTAAACCTTGTATATGACATATTTTTCAAATATCTATTCTTTATCATATAACTTTCTGCTCATGGTAGCAAGTAGGCTTTTTATTTTTCTCTAGTTCTTTCTGAGTTACTAAGTTCCTTGAAGATAGAAGAGGATACACAGCAAGCTGGATACAAATGGAAACGAAAGCAGAGAAATCAGTATTCACTGGTCCCTCACGTAGACTTTAGCATGGTATCTGGGAAATATTTGATTCTGAATACACTTCAAACAAAAGTTTGACTTTAAATAAACTCCAAAGGCTTGGAAAAAGAATAAGAACTTGAAATTGACTTGGACAACTAATATTAAAAGGAACTTTTCCAAACACTGTCATCTCACTTCTGGGAGCAAAGGGAAAATGTGATTACATGAAAGAGCATTGCTTGTAAGAAAGCAAATAAAAATGCAGTATCAGCTTAATATGACGATATACTGCTACCACTTTTTCGTCAGTCATCATATTCAAGAATAATGGAAATCACAATGAATAGTTGTTGGATTTGAAACTGGAGAATTATAAGAGATCTCAAATGTTACCCCAACTCATGGAAATTTTGTGTATTTTTTCTCTAAGTCTAGAGTGTGATATCTATTAATTATTCTGTTTTTAAGTCTGTTTCTCAAAGCAGGGTGAATTAACATCTGGAATAAGATGATTGAACTTCAACTATAACCAATAATATATTTTACCTCATTATTTTTCTGAAGAAAACATAAGGTACTACTGCTTCCAGTGCCATAAGAAATATAGGTAAATGAGTAGCCTTTTAATATAAAAAATTGCACTGGTTTGGGGCAAGAGACAGTTGAAAAGAATAAAGTTGAATCTGACTTTAATTGTGTTTTATTGTGGGCCATTCCTTTACACAATTAATGCTTAGGTTTCAAGATCATAGTTTTATTTTGAGATGTCAATTTTAAGACAGAGATAAAAAATGTTCAAGGCAATGATAATGTCCCACTTTAAAGTTCTTATGTTTTTGCTTAAATGGTTATAATAACACATGCTGTAGAAATTTTCTATATTTATTTTGGAATTACTGCTATGTGCATATGTATTATTCTTGGTAGGATGGGCATCTTCATATCTAGGGCATCCCACTATGATGTCTGATTATGTTCCAGCTGGTCTTTCTCTACTTAGGAATGAAATTTTTACTGGAGTAAATTTAATCAGGCAATCTTGTTAAATGTGGCACTGGTCCCAATCAGTTGAAACTTTTGAAAAGGGAAAGAACAAGAGGAGAGACAAAAGTTAGTTTTTAATATCATGAATTTCTCCAGTGTGAGTTTTGAAGTTGGATTATCTTTGGTTCATATCCTGAACTTATCCCTTACTACCTCTATGATTTCAAAGCGCTGCTTAATCCTTCCAATTCTTGATTTTCAGTAAATTGGAAAATAATATTAATAGACACATCTTAGGTTTACTATGAGGACAAAATGAGATAATGTGTGTACGCATACACTTAACCAAGTATCCAGTAAATGGGAAGTGGGCAACAAATACTTTCTTTTATTATTATTATGTTCCCCAACCAGTGTTGAAAAGTGATTTGCAGACTACCTACTTCTTTTTGCTTGAGGTACGTATTAATATATAGATTCATGGATCTCTTATAATACCTACAGCTTCAAGATTTGTAAGGTCAAACTCCAGAAATCTGAATTTCATGAGAAAATTCATATGCACATAAAAATTTCAAGACTATGACATAAATACTTTTTTTTTTTTTTTTGGTTCTAGGGATTTAACCCAGGGTGCTTTACCACTGAGCTACACCTCTGGCCTTTCTAATTTTTTGAGACAGGGCTTCACTAAGTTTCCAAGGCTGGCCTAGAACTTGAGACCCTCCTTTCTTAGCCTCCTAAGTCTCTGGGATTACAGGAATGTATCATGACACCTGGCTTGAATTTCATTTTTAAAATGCTGTTTTCTTATAATATAGCAATAGTATAAAGCATCTTTGTATAAAGATTTCATATTATCTTACCAAAATGCTCCTTCCTGAAAGAAAATAAATGTACATTTGTTGTGGTATCTTTTTAAAATGCCCATGGCCTGCTGAGAGTGATATGGTCCAAATTATATTGTTATACTGTGTGCATGTACAAATATGTAACAACAAATACCACCAATATGTACAACTATAATGCACTATAAAAAATGTGGAAAATAAATTAAATGTTCATGGTAAATTCCATGCAAACCTGCTTTCATTCTAGAGTCATCTTCTCTTGAGTTTCACTCATCTCTTCCCTCCGCCCCCCACACACTACCAATTAGAGCTTTTTAAAACATTCATTGAATGCTCTTCTTTGGGATCATTCTCTATATGAAAAGTTCTGAGCTCCTGAAAATGGAAACCAAAATCCTCAACAAATATGGCCCCTACCTCTCTTTTCAGCCATATCTCCATCCTACCCTGATATAGAATACTCCATTAAAATAGAAAAACTCAACATTTTAAGTAATTCATTGTGGCCTGTTTCCATGCCCTTCTTCCTGTCAACAAATGGCCTTAAATTTCTTCCTGTTGAAATCATGTTCACTAAGATCCAGCTCATAAGCCTCTCAAGAACATTTCCTAATCTCTGCAGTGGAAGGAGATTATCCTCTTAAAGTTTTTAGTGTATAATAGTCTAATGACAATTTTTCTTTTCTGCATTGATATGCTCCCTGTTGGGTACTTAATTTCATATAGCAAAGAACACATCACCTCTGCCTCTTGTGATCCTTCACAGTGGTGTTATTCTGGACTCAAGATGTCCTAAAATAACCACTCAATGAATAATGATAGTAATATGTAATCTGCTATAATGGTTCTCTAAAGACACTCAACTTATAAAATATTTCTCTTTTCCCACTTTAAGTTACTTTGGGAATGAAAAGTCATTCTTGTTTTATTGAATGTATATGGGCTTTAAAATTCACCCTAATACTATCAGTACAGATCATACAATTAAGACTGACACTGGGTTCAGAAGTATGTTGGATTAATTCCCTGTTGAAATGACTTCTACATTCATTCTATCATCAATTAGCGTACTTATTTTTTCTTTTGTGTAAGTTTTGCAACAATGTTTTACAATCAACAATCACAGTTTCAGTAGTGTGCAAGAAGCATCTACCCTCATGCTTAGGAGACAGGTTGACTGCCGTTCATCTGAACAATGTTGCATTCTTCTTCAGGTTGCAGCTCAGAGGACTTAGCTACAGACCAAGGCGAAGTTAGGTTTTATTTACATGTGTTCCTTCTGGGGGCCAAACTAAAATTATTCAAACTACCTGAAGCCTGCTTTTTTCTTAGTTTACCATTAGACCTCAAAGAATAGACTGAACTGTTGCATTACCGTCTTTGTCCCATTTCATTGGCCAAAGGAAATAATATGCAAGACCACAGTCATTGCTTCTACTGGAAGAAGTTCCAAAGTCCTATAGCAAAGCACATGGAAGCATCAGAAAGATGTTAAGACTTGAGAATAAGATCTACCTACCTCATGTGTCTCTACAGTTCCTTTGTACTCTGCATAATCTGTATTACTATCTAAAAATGAACATAATATTTCAAAAAAATTTATTTTTAAAAATAAAATTATAAGCATTCCTTTTTATAACAAGTGCAACTTGTAAGAGAGTAAGTGAAATTAAACATGTAGAAATGTATATGCCATGTACCTATTATGAAGGCGACAAATACATAGAGACAGTTTGGACTTCATATTTGACAAAATGCATCTATACCCGGTTATACTAACTATTCTTTATTACTCATTGTTGTCCTAGTATGAAAGATTACAATGATTTCTTTCCCAGGAGAAATTTAAATGAGTAAAATTATGTTTAAAATATTCATGGTTTGAGTTTTGTTTCCTACTTGTACCAAACAGAAGAATGAAAAGGTGCAATATTTAGTCTAGTGACAGAATTCACAAGAAAATTGCTTAAGTTCTGAACTTTTAAGTCACCTTGTTTGACTCTCATATATGTTACCAAAAATTATAGACTCAAATAAACCCTTACTTAAAGATGACTTCACAGAGTACCTATATGTAAATCCATTTAGGGATCTTTTGCACATTTCCATGTGAAAATGACACCATTAAACAAAATACTCAACATTTAATAATTTTACCAAATCATTGCCTCCTTGCAGGATTGCTTTTAACCTAAGTAAAAGTTTATATAAAAATACATTGCTGTGCCATATTGTGCAATCACACTTTAGAAAGTTTGCCACTTCAGCAAGATACTCAATAAAATCTACAATTATGTAGTCAGCCATACTTTTTTTTAATAATACTATAACAAGCTGAGCACAGTGACGCAAACCTATAATCTCAGCACTTAGGGAGTCTGAGACAGGAGAATCGCGAGTTCAAAGCCAGCCTCAGCAACGGCAAGGTGCTAAGCAACTCAGTGAGACCTTGGCTCTACATAAAACACAAAATAGGGCTGGGGATGTGGCTCAGTGGTTGAGGGCCCCTGAATTTAATCTCCAGTACCAAAAACAATAATAATAATAATACTATAACAGTCAAATCCTTAAATTTCTTTCAAACTGCTTTGATAAAAACATGGAACAATGTTAAAACAAAGTAATGTGGAGCTCTAGTAACTGTTTTATAAGTTTTTTTTTCTTGGAAATTAACATGAAACTGAGCCAGAAACAGTGGCACAAACCTGTAATCACAGCAACTCTGGAGGCTGAGACAGGAGGATTGCAAGTTTGAGGGAAACATGAGTAAATGTCAGCAATTTAGTGAAACCCTGCCTAAAATAAAAAATAAAAAGGACTGGGAATGTAGCTCAGCAGCAAAGCTCCCCTGGGCCCAATTCTCAGTGGCAAAAAAAAGAAAAAGAAAAAGAGGAGAAAATTAACATGAAACTAATTACTGTTCTATAATAGTTATACCTAAAAGTTTAAGAGTAAAAATTCAAGTTAAAAAAAATCATTTCAAATGTATTATTGTAACAAAATTAAAAGATTAACTACAGAATTCTCTCTAAATCTCACTTAATCTGTTTGGATTGGCATCAAAAATCCTGCCTGGCACAATGGCATACATTCCAGGTACTTAGGAAGTTGAGGCAGGAGGATCATCAAGTTTGAGGCCAGACTTGGCAACTTAGTGAGACCCAGTCTCAAAATAAAACAGCACCAGAAACAAACAAGCAAACAAAAAGAAAAAGAAAAAATTTAGCCCAGTGTTATGGTTTGAATGTGAAGTATCCCCTCAAAGCTTCTATTAATGCAGGGATATTCATAGGTGAAAATATTAGATTCATAGGTGAAAATATTAGCTGCCACCTAATGAGTCCATCCTAGTTTGAATGGACTGACTGGATGGTAACTGTTGGCAGGTGAGACATGGCTGGAAGAAAGGTATCACTGGGATTGTGCCCTGGAAGGGTGCATCTTTCCTGTGGGCCCCTTCCCCACCTCTGCTTCCCGACACTCTCTGCTCCCCATGAGCTGAGCTGCTGTCCTCTGCTGAGCCCATCCCCCATGATGTGCTGTTTCACCTTAGGCCCAGAGCAATGGAGTCAGCCATCTATGGACTGAACTTCTGAAACCATGAGCCCCTAAAAAATTTTTCCTTCTCTAGGTTGCTCTTGTTAGGTATTCTGGTCACAGTGATGAAAAAGCTAACTGAAACATCCAGTTTTATAATAAATTTCATGTTAAAATAGACCTAGTAATTTTTCTTTTACTACACACAATTTAATAACTGCTGGTTCTTTTTGTTTGTTTGTTTTTCTCCCCAAGAAAATGTCCACTAAATTCTCCTAGGTAACAAAGTATATGATGATAACAAAGAGGATGTCCATTGCTCCATTCTAGTCCTTAATTTAATTTTCTATAAAATGAAAGAATTAACACAGCATCACTTCTAGCATCCCTTCTCTGATGCTCTCATGCTAGGATATCATAGTGGTAGAGACTTAACTTGAGCCATTATTTTTATACATTAACATTCGCAATGACCAAAATTCAAGCAGTACAGTGATGCGTGCCTGTAGTCTCAGCTAATGGGAAGGCTGAGGCAAGAGGCTATCTTGAGTCTAGGAGTTCAAACCAGCCTGGATAACATAACAAGACCTGGTCTGAAAAAACAAAGAAAAGAAAACAAATATTCATAATGCAAATGAAGGGATAATTGATTGAGAGATTAATTTGTGTTTTGTTTTCACTGCTATGAAAAGCTCAGAAAGAAATAAAACTCTTTCTATTTTTACATGTATATTCTCTTCCTTCCTCATTCTAAAAAGCAGCCAGCAAGCAGGGCGCAGTGGCGCAAGCCTGTAATCCCAGCACTTAGGGAGGCTGAGACAGGAGAATCACGAGTTCAAAGCCAGCCTCAGCAATGGCGAGGCACTAAGCAATTCAGTGAGACCCTGTCTCTATATAAAACACAAAATAGGGCTGGGGATGTGGCTCAGTGGTCGAGTACCCCTGAGTTCAATCCCCAGTACCACAAAAAAGCAACCAGCATTTCTGTTCCTTTTTTTTACCTGAAGATGAATTCCTTTTCCTGCTTTTATTTTCAAAAACTTAGCTTATTGAGAGATTATGCTGGAGTTTGAAAAGAGAAGCAAAGAAATGAGGAAAGTGAAGGGGCCAGAAGCATTAAGGATGAGAAAGAAGACTAACTAGGAAGGAGATGGATATTTCCTAGGCCATCTGTGCCTCATCCTTACTGAAACACAAGGGTATGGAAGAACTTGGGGGAGGTTGGTTGACTACATGGGACTTTTAGGAAGGCTAACCTTGAAAGACTTAGCAATGATTCTTTTGAAAGAATCTTTCCTTCTAGAGGAAGTGAATTTGTATCTTGAGCATGTCACTGTAGTCACAATTGACAGAGGCAGCAAGACCTCCAATTTTCCAGACATCCAGTCATTGCAGAAATCCCTAGATAGGTGAATGGATGTTACCAATATGAGTAAGGCTGGCTCTCTTATCAGCCAATAAAGATAAAGCTTAGAGTCAGTTTTGATTTGGTTTAATGACATAAAGATAATATGACCTTTTTTTGTGCATTTGTGTGTTCCAATAAAATTTTATTTGTGTACCATGAAATTTGAATTTCGTGTAATTTTAAAACTTTTTTTTATCTTTCCACATTGTTATTGATGCATTATAGTTGTAGATGATAGAATTTGTTGCCACATATTCATACATGTACATGATAAAACAATATAATTTGGCCAATATCATTCCCCAACACTTCCATTCTCCTTCCCCTTATCCCGTCCCCTGATTCTTTTCCCCTAAAATACTGAGATAAGTTGAAGACATTTATTTTTTGAATTTATGAATTAAAAATTATAAGCTGAGCATGGTGGTTCACATTTGTAATCCCAGCACTTTGGGAGGCTGAGACAGGGGAATCACAAGTTCAAAGCCAGCCTCAGCAACTCAGTGAGACCCTGTCTATACATAAAACACAAAATTGGGCTGGGGCTGGGGCTCAGTGGTCAAGTGCCCCTGAGTTCAATCCTTGGTACAAAAAAAAAAAATTATAATGGCTGAGAGTATTGAGGAATTAAAAAAAAAATCCTTTGAAAATGCACTAGGACTCAAAGTAGCTCAGTAGTAGAGAACATGCTTAGCAGATAGGATGTCCTGGAATTGATTCCCAATACCACACACACTAAAAAAAAAAAAAAACACTATAAATAAAATAGTCTTCTCTACTTTGGAAAACAAAAGGCCAAGTTTCAACTATATGTAGTGTATCAAATAAACATATATTTCAATAGGATTGAAATAAAGTTGTAGTTTGTTAGAATGACTTGTTCTCTAGGTAATTGTTCTATAGGGTAAAATCCTCCATAATTTTTCAAAGCATAGAAAAAATGTGAAGCTCTCAAAGTTACTTTTAAAAAACCAAGAATGAAACCTGAAATATAAAAAGAATAGAACATTCTTTAGCACTTGTCTGTATATGTCACCTCTACCCAAATTAGTGAACTGTAAAAACAAAAATGGAACAAAGGAAACATTATTTACCTTGTTTTATTTGTAAGATGCCCACCAAATGGTTTGCTTCAAAGAAAATCCACACTCAGATACTCTTTAATATAAAATTTTTCAACAAGAATGTCCATCAAGAATACAAATAGTAATAAATGTAGGAGAAGCCAGGTGCAATGGCACACGCCCGTAATCCCAGCAACTTGGGGGGTGATGCAGGAGACTCACAACTTCCAGAGCAGCCTCAACAATTTAATGAGATCCTCAGCAACTTAAAGAGACTGTTTCAAAATTTAAAGAATTAAAAAGCGCTGAGGATGTAACCCGGTTGTAAAGCACCCCTGGTTCAATCCCTAGTCCCAAACACATAAATACTGAAGAGAATGTGGGAAAAAAGGAACACTTATACAATGCTGGTGGGATTGGAAATTAGTACAATCACTATGGAAATCAATATGAATGTTCCTCAAAAGACTAGGAATGGAACCACCATGTGCCCTAGCTATACCACTCCTCAGTATTTATCCTAAAAAATTAAAGTCAACATACTATAGTGATACATACATACCCATGTTTATGGCAGTACAATTCATAACAGCCAAATTAAGAAACCAGTCTAAGTGACTATCAACAAGTGAATGGATAAAGAAAATGTGGTATATTTATACAATAGAGTTTTACTCAGTCACAAAGAAGAATGAAATTATGTCGTTTGCAGGAAAATGGATGGAACTTGAGAACATTAGGTTAAGCAAAATAAGCCAAACTCAGAAAGTGAAGGGTTGTATGTTTTCTCTGATATGTGGAAGGTAAAGACAAAAAAAAGAAAAAAAAAAAGAACAGAAAAAAAGGGGGAATCACATGGAAATAGAAACCAGTAGAAAGTGAAAAAGGGGGAGGATAAAGGGAAAGAAAAGAGAAGGTACTTGGGAATGAAATTGACTAGATAGTGTTTTTTCTACTGTGTGTATGTACAAGTATGTAACAGGGAACTCCATTATTATGTACAAGTATAATGCACAAATTTAAGAAACGAAAAAAATGAATATGCTGCACACATTGATGTCCAATGATGCTGGAAGATGGAACTACAAAAGATGAGATTTAAAATGTTTTAGTCAAGAGCAGTGTCTTTGAAATAAATATCCTCCTTTAGCATATATATTGTATCTAATTCACTGAAAGTAATAAATGCCCTGTTCTAGAGGCATGCACTAGACACATGCCAACAGCTAAGCAAAGACCCAGGATATCAAAGTGCCAGCATTCTTTTCAATTTATGTTCAGAAATATTGCTGGAAGTCAGCCTAATCACTATAAAGTCATAATATGCATACATATTTTTCACATTTGCTTTTATCAATAGGAATTATTTGTAATCTTTAATGAGATTAAAATGAAAGAATTCACTTAAACTCCAAATATGTAGATGTATCTACATGGTTTGGGGACAGGGACAAAAATAGAGATGAGTAGTAATTCCTTTTTTATAGGTAAGCGAACGCAAGCATAGTCATGATTGAATTTTGCAGTTTTGGAGTGCACAATATCAAGTCCAGAATACAGAGAATCTTATGCCATTTATCTTTCATTTGAAGAAAATAGAGGCCATCATATTAATTAATTCTCTCAGTATACTTCTGACTACACTTTGTATTAACTGAAAGGGCAAAAATATTTGGTCAATAAAGTAAGTTTCCTCCACTTCCCAAAGAAAAAATAGAAATAACACAAAATAGATAATACCTATTATGATACTTATCTCTCTGTTTTACTGAGGTGTCTAGGAAATTTTTACAACTAAACACCAAAGAAATTGTATCTTTGCTTTCCTTAACTGATAGAAAGTATGCCTAAGTGCAGGTAAACTTTTAATGAGTAGAAAAAATATGTTGTGAATGTATTTTCCTTCTCCCCTTTATAGGTTTAAAAGATGTATTTATATTATATCTACACAAACATAGACTTACCCTAAAATGCCCTTGTTTTTAATAATCTTGTCTTAAAATCTCATCTCTTTCCTTCATAGACTCCCCATGCTCAGAAATTATGCCCATAATATGACTTTAGTTGGGAGGCAAATTTTTGTTATAGTTAAAATGCACTTCCTGGTAATAGTAACAGCTACCTCTTAAATTCTACACATTGCATCCACTTTACCAAACAGGAAGTGTATCCTTTTATTTTTAATTCTTCCATTAAATATATGCCACTTCATTAAATGAAAGACTTGTTGAACCTAAGCTAGCCATTAGAATGAGATTATGAGTATGAAATACATGTATTCATTCCATCTCTTTTCATTCTTCTTCTTCTCCTCCTCCTCCTCCTTCTCCTCCTTCTTCTCCTTCTTCTTCTTTTGGTACCAGGGATTAAACTCAGGGGTCCTAGACCACGGAGCCAAATCCCCAGTCCTAGTCTGTGTTTTATTTAGAGACAGGGTCTCACTGAGTTGCTTAGCGCCTCGCTGTTGCTGAGGCAGGTTTGAACTTGCAATTCTCCTGTCTCAGTCTCCCAAAGAGCTGGGATTACAGGCGTGTGCCATCGCGCTGGGCTCTCTTTTCATTCTTAAAAGTGTGAGAGAATAGAAGAGATTAGGAAAGAATCCAGATGCATCTAGCAGTTCTGCCCTTAGAATGAGATATGTGGGACTCCGTAATTTATGGGCTCCCACATATCATACTCCTAGAAATATAAAGACACAAGTTTTTTATGTTTATTGGTTTTTAGATTTTAATTTTTCAGTGTTGTTGTTTTTTTAAAAGTTTGGATACATAAGGTTTTTAGGAAGTCTGATGCCCTATTGAGTACATGAGGATTATAAGAGTTAAAGTTGAAAAAGGATGTCATCAGGCCAGAGAATCAGGGTCCTTTGAGAGTGAGAGAGTGCTGACTGTGAGGAGGACAGGAGCAAAGCTTCTTCCCTGGAAAACATAGAGTGGCAGCATTTGTTGAAGATGGACAAGACCTCATCACCCGAGAGAGAGAGAATCCAGGCTGGCTTCCTGGGATAACTACTGTACTCCCTCCCTGCCTTTTCTTAGGCTGATCTACTTTCAGTAAGTGATTTAGTTGTCTGAAGATCCAAAGAGGGAAGAAAGAGATAGGTGAGAAGAGGGAAATGGGAACCTGCACACCCCACAGCTTAAGGAGCTGGACTGAGACAGTCACTGTTCTGGGTTGAACCTCAGCCTCCCTCTGCCCTTCTCTGAACAGCAAGGGCTCTGGCTCACAGGCCACAGTACCCAACCCCTCTGATCTCTTTGCACTTGGATTTTGCCAGGCTGTGGGCTTCACCTAAATTTACGGTTTTTGTGTTCTGCAGAAGTACTATCTGTAGGCCTTCACTTGTACTTTTGCCTCAGGCCTTCAAAATATTAAGGAGTTGGCTTGTTTTTATATGTCATTTCAGCCATTTTCAGTAATAGTCATTTATCTAAGATTCTCCTTTGGAAGGGATAATAACATATAGTGAATATAATTGAAAGTTGTGCCTAATGTTTCTTTCCTATATCTTCATTTTTCCCCTTTTTTCTTTTTTTTCCCTCTTCTTTTAATAATGGCAAGGTTGATAATACATGTTACACATTAAGAAAAGATTTGGGTTTATAAAAATTAGTGACAAAATATAGAGAAAGATTTTTTTCTAATGGTAAAAATTTTCATTTATACGGTAGGATTGACTTTGTTTTCAAATTTCACATTTCCTTGCACATTTTTGGATTAAGGGAAGAACAGGAGACAAATGCAGACTCCCTAAGAAAGAAAAAGTACCCAAAGGCCAAAAGCCGAATTGGAGCGATGTCCTTTAACACTGAGTGAGTGGTTCTGTCTCTTGTTAATAAAGTTCACCATCAAGCATTCTCTTTTTTTTTTTTCAATTTTTTTTTGTTAGTTGTTGGTGAGCCTTTATTTTTTTATTTGTTTATATGAAGTGCTGATGATCAAACCCAGTATCTCACACAGGTGAGGCAAGCGCTCTACCACTGAGCCACAACCCCAGCCTACCATCAAAAGTTTTTAAATGCAGTTGTGAAAATTTCTTCCTTCAAGAAATTACCTGCCTATGATTTAGCATACTTCTTGCTCCACAGATAATGACATTCTATCGTCTCATCCGTCCCAAACAAGAGTTAAGAAATAGATAAATTCTCTACATGTAGATATCATTCATTACCCCTAAACCCCATAGTCAGAATCACATGAGAATGTACCGGTAGACACAATAAAACATAGCTGAAGTCAATTTAAGAAATTGTAGGACTGAAAACATTATTATTATTATTATTATTATTATTAATTTTACTAGGCCAGATTAATAGAGAACCAGATTTTTATAGGGGTGGATCTAAAGATACTCTAAATATCAAAAGGTAGTTTTGATGGTGCATCCTGATCTGAACTGATATTAGGCGTTATATACATGCATTCAATTTTTGATATGATCATCTGTATGTCTTACTCCAGAAGTAATGCTTAGATTCCAGGGTGCCATCCCATAATCTGAGTACTATGTAGTACATAGCATATTAAGGTATATATATTTTTTCACACTGTGAAAAATAAAGGATTCTAAGAGATTGTGAACTGGTACTTCGTTTGGGGGATTTAAGTTAGAATGGTGGTTTTACAGTTCCTGCCTACAGTCAAGTGCCTAGACAAAAAAAAAAAAGTTTTCATAAGTGCGAGGCAAATAAAAACTTAGGTACACATAAAAACATACACATGTGTTATGAGGTTATCAAATTTAATTTATAAGACTTATTCAAATATATGCTCTTTGTACCATGCTATTTTGTGTTAAAATATATTATTTTTGACAAATAGTACATATCTGTCACATATGTATCGTTTTAATCTATATTGTGTAAATATTGTGGAATAGCTAAATCAAACTAATTAACATTAAGTATTAACATACATAGTGTAAAGATTACACGACCAGGAGAAGATGAATTAAGCCACTCGGCAAGGCTTTATTGGAATGCGCGCTCTCGGACCAGATCCCCCATCCATCAGAGCGTGTCGGGAGAAATGGCGCTGGATCTTCAGAGCATAGAGAATTTTAAGAAAACCTGGTCAGGAAGGGGAGGGCTTGGGAACAGGAAGAGAAGGCCAGAGTCCTTCCTGAATGGGTCAGGAAAACTCGCTGATTGACAGGAGGCGCGTCCACTATTGACATCACATCTGGCTTGCAGCAGCTCCGCTGACCAGTTTCCTTAATTGGGCATCTTAGACCCTGACCAGACCTAACACATAGTACCTCAGGTAATTATTATTTTTTGTGGTAAGCATTCTTAAAATCTACTCTTGGTATTTTTAAAAAATGTAATATGCTATTAACTATAGTTACCATGTTTTTTAATTATTGTGTTCTTACCAGGTGAAATAAAATGCTGTCTTTTATTATTATTATTATTATTATTATTATTATTATTACATTGAACTGTATCTCCAGCCCCTTCTCTTTTATTTTTTATTTTGAGACAGGGTTTCACTAAATTGCCCAGAATGGTGGCCTCCAACTTGTGATACTCCTACTGCAGCTTCCTGAATCACTAGGATTACAGGTGTAGGCCACTATGTCCAGTGTTATTGTTTAGATATGAGGTGTCCCCCCCAAAGTTCACAAATGAGATAATGCAAGAATTTTCAGAGGTGAAATGATTATAAGAATTGTAACCAAATCAGGGGATTAATCTACTGATGAGGATTAACTGAGAAGTACCTGTAGGCAGGTAGGATAAAATTGGGGGAGGTAGGTCACTGGGTCCATGCCTTTGGGGTTTATATTTTTTCCCTAGTAAGGGAAACTCTGTTTCTGTTTTATGATTGATATGTCTTGAGCTGCGTTCCTCCACCATGATGTTGTGTCTTACTCTGGGCCTAGAGCTATGAAGTTGGCTAACGGTGGACTAAGACCTTTCAAACCTTGAGCCAAAATAACATTTGCTCCTCTATGTTGTTCTTGTCTGGTATTTGGTCACAATGACAGGAAAAAAAAGAAGAAGAAGCTAATGAAAACACCAACCAAGTATTTATTTTATTATTATGTGAGTTATAATTTTTTGAAAATTCCATGACTCCCAAACGTGAGTGAACTGGTGAGCTATTCAAGAACATCAAATCTCTACAAAGAACTCTCCTGGAATTCAAATGATTTCTCCATTTTCCTGAGTGGGTTCATTAGGACTACAGGTACCGAAGAGACTAAAAGATTTAGAGCATTACAGAAATGGAGATGAAAAAACAAAAACAAAAACAAATAAGGCAGTGAGAAAGAGTAGCCTGCCCACTATCTTTTTAGATAATATTAATTGGTACCAGCTTACTACCATTTTTATTATAAACTTTTTTTTTTAAATGATGGCCTTGAATCAGAGAACTATTAGCAGCCATAGCAGTAAACTCCTTTAAAATCGCTGTTGTCTTTTGTTCTAGTATTTACACAAGTATTTCACAAACTATAATCCCCTACAGCATAAGTTCTACAAGATGCTCTGCCAGGGAGAAAAAATGTTAGATAACCAGATGTGTTTTGAAAGCTTAGTGTACTCTGTCTCCAGCCTCATCCTCCTTCCCACCCTATCTCCTGGATGCACTCTAGTCACCCAACCAGCTACAGTGATTCACAGGGACATTAGCATACTAAAGGCTTTCATAAATGCAAGAAGGCTACTTTTTGTTTTGTAATTGGTTTAATTGTTTTCAACCCAGCATTACTTAATCTTTCAAATTTTTATGGCAACTTTTGTTTTGTTTGTCTTTTCCAGATAAATCTCTTAATGTCCTTCCCTGAAAACACACTTTGGGAAACTGTTCTGTTTATTGTGTAACCACAGTTGTTCCGACTACCCATTGAAAATTGTTTGAAATCAGACCTGAGCCATTATCCATCAGTGCTTTGAATCCTATCTTTTCTGTTTTTCTTTTCTTTTCATTCTTTTTCTTTTTCATTTTTTTTTTTAAGCATCTCTTCTGCTGCAAAACGGGACACTAGTGCTTCTAGGGCAGTTTTGTTTAAAAGATTCAGTGAGCAGATTCATGCAGTATATGATTTGTCTACTGCACAGATCAGAATTCCAGTTAGTGTCTTTTTCCAGTTTTTCTCTACTCCCCACATTTTACAAATGAACAGCTAAAAATCAAGACATAAAATTCTTTTTTAAAAAGAAGTTTCTCCTATCCAAATTTTTATTCCCAAGAAATGGTCCACTTTACTTGTCTTGAGCTAGTGGGCTACTTACTAATTCCATGACTACTGAAACATAATTTTACACAAAGCTAATTGCAAAACAGATCAATTTGTAGAACAAATGTCCTTGAAAAATGTCTCTTTAATTTTCATTTAATTTGAACAGATTCATTTGCAGTCCTTACTTATTCATGCAAAATTCACATTGACATCACTTTGTTCTAAACTAAATTAGGTAATGTAAGTTATGAAAGCAGAATCACTGAACAATCATAATAATATGGTGTTCATATCATCCTTCCACAACTTAAATGTAAAACTAATGAGGGCCTAGGGGTGTGGCTGAATGGTAAAATGATTACCATAGCAAATTCTATGTCCTAGGTTTCATTCCTAGCACCACAAAAAAATAAAACAAAAAAATAAATAAAACCAAAGGAGATGGAGTAATCTCCTCCTAAAATGAAAATATGTTTAAAATGTTGCAGTGAGCTGGGCACAGTGGCACATGCTTGTAATCCCAGTGGCTAGGGAGGCTAAGACAGGAGGATTGAGAGTTCAAAGCCTGCCTCAGCAATTTAGTGAGGCCCTAAGTAACTCAGAGAGGCCCTGTCTCTAAATAAAATAATTTTAAAAAGGGTTGGGGATGTGGCTCAGTAGTTACTCATCCCTAGGATAAATCTCTGGTATAAAAAAAAAAAAAGTGTTGCAATGAACTTCAATGAAAGCACAAATGAAACAAAGCAAAATTTTCTGCTTTGTCATAGTCTGAAACAGGATTCATAGGATAAAGTAAATAGATTCCATCTTGCCTTGAACAAATTAAACCCTATGATGAAAATAAAGCAGATTAATATGCTAGAGAGTGATTGAGTTAAGGTTGCTAAGGAACAAAATTTCACCAAACGGAGTTTTAAAAATTTAACTATTTTTCATTGTTGATTTATGAACAAGGCTGCATCCAGACTACAAAGTAGAAAGGAGTTTCAATGAGCTAAGCAAATGGGTGAGTCTTACTGGCAGAAACAATAAAAGAGAGCTGAAAGAAGGAATAACTAGCAGATTGATTATCTTTCTTATAGGAATGTAAGAAATATTTTACCGAGTTAGTGGGATTTGGTTATCTTTTCTCTCCCAGTTTCTTGGAAGGTCAGATTTTATGAGTAAACAACTTGAGTTTTCTTTGCTAATGTAAAACCTTAGTGCAAGTGACTCTATTTTGTATCTGTATTTTCTTTTTCAGGGGAACCTGAGCCAGGTCATGGAAGAACCCTCTGAAAAGGTGTTTTGCTTTTTTGTGTCTCTACTCTTAGTTTATGATCTTGTCTTGGTGGAGGATGCTCTTTACAATGCATTCCTAATTTAACACAATGTCTGTACATGGATAGTGATGAATGCCCAATGGAGAATTTCATATGAGGTAATAAGTGTAAACCTTAGCATAAGAGATTTAATTTAATTATAACTGAACAAGTCTTCAGTTTAAGAAGCCATATCCCTACAAGACATTGTACCTTGAAGTTCTGGATTACGTTTGCTTGAGCAGCTTTAAAAATAAAGTATGTTTATTTATTAATTCTTTCAATAGTCATTGTATGGCTACTACTAGGCAACCATTCTATTATATGCTGAGAATATAATCACCAATAAGATAAAGTCCTTCTGTCTGGGAATTTTAGGTCTAATAGTAGAAGTAGTTTTGTATAAATAAGGACAGCAAATAGATTTATTCAATCTGTGATGGATTAGACATGTTGAAAAGAAAAAAGTTCTTTCAGCCAGTTCCCAAGATGGCCACTAATGATCCAGCCCCCTAGGTTTCATCCTTTCTTTTTTCCCCTTCTTACAGTGTAGAAAAGGTGACCTGTGTGATCAATCACATAGGGCAGAAGCTATATAGGTCATTTCCAAGAGAAGATTGTGAAAGGCTGTGGCCTCCATCTTCAACTTTCTCTTTGGATTTACACTGGAGAGGCCATGTGGTCAGCAACATTATGAAGGAACCCACATGTCAAGAAGTTGAGGCATATGGCCAATAGTCAACAAGAAACTGAGACCTGACAGATACCACAAGTGAGCTTGGAAGCAGACATCCCAGCCCCAGATGAATCAGCCCTTCTCAACAGCATGACTCTTAACTCAAGAGAAACTATAAGCCAGAAATACCCAGCTACGTTGCTCCAGGATTCTTGAGTCACATAAACTAAATAAGTATAGATTGATTTAAGCTGCTAAATTTTGGGATACTTTGTAATTCAGTGATAGATGACTAACAAAGGTCTTTCAGTGCAGATTTAATCTAGAGTGTTTTGAACAGTGACCAGATATTGAAGGCTTAAGTAAGAATTGGCAAGATCTTATAAAGAATGGCTCTGTGTGTTGGAAAATAAAAGTAGTTATATCGTTGATAAAGCAACAGATGAACCATTGATGCTTCTTCCTGTTATAAAGTGAATTATCTGAATCCGAGCACTCATATAACCCATTATGTCAGGAATTAGTCAAATGACAAGCTATTTATAATAAATGTCATGGCCTTTTCCTCTATTTTAACTGATAACACTTATTATTTTAAGAATTCTGAGTAGATTTCCGTAGCAATGGGTGTGACAACCTGTGCATGTACAGAAAAGAATATCTTTGTTTTGACTGTAAATGCAAAAGATTATTTTTAGGTCTCATCCATACACATACCTGATGCAGTGGAATTCTGCTTCTTGGATGCCTTTCTGACAATGCTGCCTTCCTTATTGACTCAAATGATGTCAAAAGTGTCACATGCAAACCTTTTAAAGAAAGTTTAGACCTCCATTGATAAATAACTTATTTCTGGGTGGACCATATTGCTCCTGAATATATTTGACAAACCAATGAGCATTGATATTATTTGACACAATTGAAGCAGGAAATGATTTCAATTTACAATCTGGTGAATCAAGAACAAAATCCTGGTTTTATTTAGAATGTGTCATACAGATACAAAGGAGATTTGTAGCTTTCTTTGATGTGCTCACATGAAATGCCTGTAGTCAAACGGCTATTTTTAAACTTGAGAAGAAATTCAGGACAAAAGGAACATTTTAAATATAAAAGGGAATTCAAGAAGATCACAAAGAAGTGAAATCACTATTACAAAGTTCAAAGACACATTGTTCTTCAAATACCAAGAAGCTGACTTAAATATCATTGGTGACCCTTATTCAGAGGAGACTTTCTAGGGTTTAAGGAAGAGATGGACACAAGGCCATTCTTTTTGCCCCCTTTTAGAAACTGCTTGGTTTTGGACTACTATTATGTTTTACTTTCTTGAGACGAAGTCTCCTGTTGTGCTAGACTTTTGAACTCAGTAAGGAGATCTTAACTGCAAGATAATGGGTATGCTGTGACAGGCATCAAGTCAGCTGACCACCAGAGAACAGGGAGAGGACTCTGATGTGTCAATCTCATGTCTGAGCAGCAGACAATCCCTTGTCTGCATTGGCACCTATATGGATGGGAAGCCAGATATTTGTTTTAATCATGGGCAGGGCATCAGGCCTGTGTCAAGGACAGTCCTATAAGCCATCTAGAATGTCCGATGCATAGATCTCAATGGCACCAGATAAATGTAGGCTGACCTAGAAAGGAGATATGTTGTCATATGCTATAGAGAAGTTCTAAATGTATAAGAATGGCCATTTTTACAGAGTACCAAATCTGCTAGGCAGTTTACATGAATTAGTTCATTTCCTCCTGGCAGAAATTTTGGAAAACAGGCTTTATATCCATTATACAGGTATGGAAACTGACACTCAAGGAGATGAAATAATCTGACCCATATGAGAGCCAGAATTCAAAATCCACGCTCGACAAATGCCATTTCTCATTCCACCACCACAATGTTTTTGTTTATTTTTTTTTACTAAGTTCAACACAGTCATTGATTAAAAATAAGAAAATCAGATTTATTTTATAAGGAATTGTAAGAACATCTAGTATAAACATTGCATTTAATAAATAAAAAAGAAAGAAATGTCACAATACAAGCTATGATTCTGAATTATGTACTTCAGATATTTTGCTGTTGGTCACATAAATACCACAGCCTCAGAAATCACAAAGAACGTGTTTCTGTGCCAAAAAAAAAAAAAAAGATCAGAAATAAATAAACTTATACATTAGAGAAATATATTTAGTTCAATGTAACTTTTAGCATTTTAAAAATAATTTTAACAGAAAAATATTTTCTTTTTTATTTCCCAGTGTTATTGAAGTATAACAAATAAAATTTTATTTATTTAATTTATATAATGAGATGCTTTGATATGTATGTAAATTATGAAATAATTATTATAATTAAGCTAACATATCCACCACTTCACTTAGTTACCTTTTGTGTGTTGGTGCAGGACAGTGAGAGCACTTACCTACTCTCAGGAACAAGAACAAATTTTTATCTAAAAGTTATTTGCAGCCAGGCACGGTGGCACAAACCTGTAATCCCAGCACTCTGGGAGGCTGAGACTGGAGAATCGTGAGTTCAAAGCCAGCCTCAGCAACAGCGAGGTGCTAAGCAACTTAACAAGACCCTGTCTCTACATAAAACACAAAATAGGGCTGGAGATGTGGCTCAGTGGTTGAGTGCCCCGAGTTCAATCTTCAGTACCAAAAACAAACAAAAGTTATTTGCACTCAGATTTTCTTGTCTTTTTAGTTCAGTAATTTTTTGTTTTTGTGTTTGCTTTCGGAGTAATCACTGCCACACAGTGCTTGGGTTGATAGTTGAAATTTGTTTATAATTCAAAAGAAGACAGTTTATAAGCTTGCTGCCCATTCATTTATTAATTCATCTGAAACTATGCACAAACACCTTCTATGTGCCTGTGACTAAAAACACAGGAGTTCATGGAACTTTTTAAATGGAAAGAAATAATAAACATCTACATACAATACAGAGCAATGGACAAATACCAGCTCTGATATCCCATAAGAGAGAGTTTCCCTAAGTCAAATTTGAAGTGAGAACTAGGGAAAAAAACTTATTCCAGGAAGAACTCAAAGGGCAGCTACTTTGGGAAGTCAGTCTGGAAATATTATTCCTCCTAATGTTTACTATTCATAAAAAGTTAACTTTATTCTTAGTTCTTTAAATCATTCTGTAAAGACTAGACGACCAGGGAGGAGATGAATTAGGCCACTTGGCAAGACTTTATTGGAATACACACGCTCTGGCCGAATCCACCCGTTCATCAGAGTGTGTCCAGGAGAAATGGCACTGGGGCTCTGGTGCACAAAGAATTTTAAGAAAGCCCGGTCAGGAAGGGGAGGACTTGGGGGCAGGAAGAGAAGACCAGAGTCCTTCCTGGATAGGTCAGGAAAAACCCGCTGATTGACAGGAGGTGTGTCTACTGGTGAAGTCAGCATCTGGCTGGCTGCTGCTTCGCAGCTGCTGACCGGTTCCCCTAATTGACATCTTAGACCCTGACCAGACCTAACACATTTTAAATCACACTGTAACTCAGGAGGATAAAATTTTTTTTCTATAATGTACTTTTGCAATCCTTTTTTGTCTTATTACTAACTTATCTTTTACCTTTGAAGGAAGCATAATAAATATATTTGGCATTTCTTTTTGGGTGCGTATACCGAGGATTGAACTTAGAGGTATTCGACCACTGAGCCACATCCCCAGCCCTACTTTGTGTTTTATGTAGAGATAGGGTCTCACTAAGTTGCTTAGCAACACATAGCTGAGGCTGGCTTTGAACTCAGCCTCCCAAAGTGCTTGGATTATAGGCATGCACCACCGTGCCCAGCTAATACATTGACATTTCCCACTGATGTCCATAAAGTAATGGTGATTGATTGAGAAAGTCTGTTGATATTTTACCGTTTAAAGTTACCAACTTAGCACTGTCAATTCTAAAAAGAATATGCAAATGATTCCTTTTCTAAAAAATTCATACTTTGGTCTTTGCATACTAGTTATTTCAAACTTTATCACTCAAAGATAATACTCATGGCCACCTAGATGTTTTGCTGTTCTATAAGAATTTCTGTTGCTATGCAACATCAACTCTAAACTATTAGTTTGTTCTTTGCCTTTAGTGGATTTTTTTAGAAGTATAACTATGATATATGCATGTTGTAATAATTCCTTTCAAGTACTAGAGGAAATATTTAATTACCTTTTATTTCCCACCTCCATTCATACAAAGATGTTTGGGTATTTTTCCATGCCATCCTTTTTGATGATAAAAAACCCAACATTTACAAGTATACATAGTATCTATACAAAGAAAATCAATACAGGTGTAATCATTCTCAGTGATGACATTGTCCCCAAATATTGAATATTGGTTCTTAGAGGGATGGGTCTTAGGTATTACAGTGGTCTGTGACTCTCCAAAGAATATAAGACATAAACAGGTGCACATTACCATTGCAGTATTAAAATGTAATGGAAAGAAGGCAATTAGGAATAAAAACAAATATTTAAACAAATTCCTTAGTGGACAGTTATGAAAAAAGTTTGAGAATATGTATACTGTATATATAAATTGACATACACCCATGTTTATGTACACTATTTTTTTTCTTTTGTAAGACCAGGCTATATGATGCTGAATATTCTATTTCCCGCTTTTTTTTTTCAGTTAACATGGTACATCAAACGTAAGTTGTGGATGGAACATGTAAATCATTACAGAGGTCAGATAGTAGTATAAACAAGACAAGCAAACATTGAGGAAGAGTGAGGCCCATGGTAAAATTGAAAGCGCATACCTCTTTAAAGGAATCATCAGCTCTTTGAAATCAACTCCTGCAGATGGTTGCCATGTGGGAATTTGGGCCAAGTGTTATATTCCCAATTTCTCCAGCAATTCAAGAAGGCTGGATTTATTGTGTGTAGTCTGAATTTTAAATTTTAACAATGAATTACCCATGAATATCAACAGTATGTGGGTCAAGCAAAACATGTTTGTAGTAGTACACATTGCAGACCTCTCAGGATTCTCTGTTGAAAGATCAATTGCAGCAAAATCTGCATCAGAAATTCAGTGTGACTTGTTGTTTGCACCCCAGGTCAAGCCTGCTGAGTTAGAAATCTTCTGCATCCACTTAGGAATCTGATTTTTTTTTTTTTTTGGTACTAGTGATTGAACCCATGAGCACTTCACCACTGAGCTACATCCCTAGCTCTTTTTATTTTTTTTATTTTGAGGAATCTAATTTTTTATACAGTGTTTCTTATGTTATCTCAAGTTTGAGAACCAAAGAACAAGCATACTTTTAATGGGCACATAACCATAATTGAATTCCAAAGATTGAGAGTATCAGACTTTGTTAAAATCATTTTTTCATTGATGGATATTAAATTGCTCCTAGATTTTCTTTCTATAAATACTTCATTAAACATCTTCATGTATCACTGTTTTAATACTTGTGGTACCACAAATCAGAATGATTGGATCTACTTATAGGGTCTAATAGATATTATACCTTTCAGGGCCAGTACATATTATAAACTTACTTTTAAAAGATAGGAAAAAAAAAGTCACATTTCAATCAGAATATATGTGAGAACCCTCATCCTAATATCCATACTTCTGGATATTTGAAACACTTTCCCAACTTGATAGGATAAAAATGTTCTCTACTTTTAAATTGTCTGTTGTCCTAACTTTCAGTGCAGTTAAGAATTTTTTAAATCACATGTTCATAAGTTACTTATATTTTCTCTACTTGAGTTTACAGATAGAGTGGGAGAAAGAATATCTTCTACAATGTCTTTCTTTGATACTTTTACCTTCTTCCTAGGCTCCTCCCTCCTCCCAAATTCCTGCTTCCTTTCCCACTAAAGCCACTAATAATCTGTCACCATTCTGTTAGGACTCTTTCTATTGGAATTATTATTATTATTATTATTATTATTATTATTATTATTATTGGTACTGGAGATTGAACTCAGGGGCACTCGACCACTGAGCCACATCCTCAGCCCTATTTTGTGTTTTTATGTAGAGACAGAGTCTCACTGAGTTGCTTAGCGCCTCGCTGTTGCTGAGGCTGGCTTTGAACTGGCGATTCTCCTGTCTCAGCCTCTGGAATTATTTTTAATTGTTCATTTCCTTTGCCAGTTTTGCTACTTAATAGTCTGTACATTTTCCTTATCTGTTTGATGTAGCCCTGTGCAAACTAGGCTATCAAAAATTTGCATTATACAGCATTGGAATAAAACAAATTATAGAAGTACTAGTTTACTTAATCTCATTTTGAGAAAATTCCATTTGATTTTAATCATATTAACCCTTTTAAACAACCCTTTTTAAGCACTATTTTAGTTTGCTTCCTAAACTACTTTAAGAAATTCACTTTAACTACATGCATTTATTCATTTTCAGTACAATGCCATAAGTTAACTGTGGAAAAGCCACTAATGAATATTACTTTACTTCATGAAATAACAGCAAAGGGACTATAAAGATTTAAATAACTTTATACACAAACTATTTAAAAGTTTTAAAACTTTCCAAACTAAAAAAATGGACTTTTTTTTGGAGGGGGGATACTTTCTCTCAAGGGTTTTTATTTCAAAACCCTAATGGGATTTCAAAATACAAGTAAATAAATGTCAAAGCTTCTTGGCCTCTGCTCTGCCATTCTATGTCTGAAATCCTGCCAAAATGAAATTTTCCATTCAAGAAGGACTGGCATTTACTATGCTGATTTTTAAAAGACATTCTCAAAAGTAGTGGAAACTTTGTGCAACTTTTTGACATTCTTCTCTTGTGGATAGAACAGCTACCTCTGTGGACATTTTCCACCACTGTAACATTTTCTGAAAAAGTTCCAGCCTTTCTAATGTCTTCAGCCACTAGGTCTATCGCGCCCCACTTTGCTTCCCCCCCCCACCGCCCCACCGCCCGCCACCCCAGTGCCCAGCATAGAAGAAGATAAACAGCTGCCAAGCCAGAAGTTAGTGTTTCGCTAAGTATCAAGGCACAGAAATGATGAGAGAATATATCTCACTATGTATCAAAGTACAAAAAAGAGAAAGTGGGACAGTGAACCAGCATGATTCAACCTTTCGCTCTAAAGAGGAGTACATTTATCTTAACACGTTATGCTGTTCAAAACAGAGCTGTAGCGAGATGGTTGCTTATTCACATGAGAACGTCATTCTCAGTTACTGGAAGGTCACATAAGTAACAGACATGAGTCCTTTTAAAAAATTCAAAAGGGAAAATATGGAGTCCCTGAAAAAAGTAGTAAAATCAGAGGCTCAGCGCACCGCTGCAGCTGCCACTCCACCCTAGGGAGGGAGAAGGGGCGCGGGAGTTTACGCCAGCCTGTGAAGGAGTGATGATGGACTTGGGAAACGGAAACTAGAACTGCCAGCCAGAGAAAACCTCCAATATTCCTAAAAGAAGCTTTAGAAAATCGTCACTGTGGAATAAATCAAAGGTAGAAATGAAAATTACAGGGGATTAAGTGAACAAACGGATATCTTTCTATAATCGATCTGTTGACACTCTTAAAACTTTTTGAAGCAGCAAGCTAGTTACTAGTCATTCCTTAAAGCTTTCTCTTCATTCTCAACTCTTTTCCTTCTCTTCTGCGCAGCTTCTCCGTAGACAGCACACCTCGGAATTATACTAATGTGAGCCTTTCTTTAATTTCGAACTTATTTTTTTCTGTCCTTATTGCTCCCAGATCCAAAATGCCTCTTCCTTATCTAGTATTTGTTTCACTGATGGGGACAAACAGAAGGTAGCGAAGCATTTTAAAAAAAAAAAAAAAAAAAAAAGTTATGTGGTTTGGGAAACTTGGGCCTTTGTTGTGTCTTTTCCCCTGCCCCTCCACGCCCCCAACCACGTGACCCAGAAAGGCCGGAATTTTGTGAATGGAGACGAAAGGTGGCTGAGGGGGCGGGCTGGACTCCGCCCCCTTTCCTAAAGTGGCCAATCTCCGAGCGGAGCGCTGCGGGGTCAGCAACAAACAACAATGGGCTGGGAATTTACGGTTCGTTATTGGCTGCAGGAGAAGCTCGCGGGGGCTCTAAACTGAAGCTCCTCCCTCTCCCGGTTACCCTGGATACCCGTCAGGCTCCGGCCGCAGAGGTCTTCCGAAACTTGCTCTGCTTACAAGGTCTTAGTTATCCCGGGAGTGCAAAGTGGCGGGACACCCTCTTTATTGTCGCTCTACTAGTAGTTGCAAACTGAAAAAGTACCGGAGAGCCTCGCTATTACAGCCTCCGGGCCCTGGCTGTGCCCCGGATCCCTCCTTTGCTAGGGTTAAAATGCGGTTCCCGCTCAAAATGCTTCTAGATTAGCGCGCTGTGAACTATAGTTTCAGAGAGTGCACGATATGTGTCCTTGTTCATGGCTATTAAGTTTTTTCCCCAGCAATAAGTGTTGGGTTTTGTTTTTTGTTTTTGACACAGGTATTGTCTTTCCTCCAAGGGTCCTTAGTTGAGTCTTCTGCGCTCACACTCCATTTTAATGCGTCTCCAAAAGGTTCCATATAAAGAAGAGAACTTTCAAATAAAAAATGAGAACTGCAGCACGTTTCCCAGTAGGCAGAATGGCTGTCGGAAACTTCGTTTGGTCATTAGCTCTGGTCGCTACCAGATTCACAAGTGAATTTCAACACCATCGAGTTCCCCGTCCTTTGCACTTGGCCTCTCATGTTAGTCCTCCAAGCCCTATAGGGAAAGTGACTTCAGAGATGCAGTTCTCACTTAACGTCCTGCTTATTGCCCTTGTAACTCGAGCTTTCTCACCACTCGCCCCAACTCCCCGCTCTGTCTGTTTAAAAGCTCGAGAGGAAGTGAAAGCGTCAAGTACAGTAAGTGACACCCTCCGCCTCCATGTATACATAACAAAAGCTCAGGAAACGTGCGAGTCCTTAGGATATCCAAACCACCCTATCCCCTTGCAGTTCCTCCCCACCCCCACGTTGGACTTGAAGTGCCTTTTCCTAATGTACACGTAGAGACAATTGTTATTTTTATGTTTTTCCTCACCTAGATTGCAATATAGTTCTCCTTCCCAGTATTACAGTCTCTCCTTAATAAACAATTCCTCGATTTTATACCCAGATGTTTTCCTCACAGATTCTTTATTTTTCTTCCTATGAGCTAATTTTAGTTGAAATGGATCTTTAAAAAATGGTTCGATAAGCAATGGTGAAGGTTAGTGTTGGAAAATGAGAATAGAACTTGGGCCAAAAGCTTGGTGGGAATGAGACTAGAGAGCGAGATGGGTTCCATGTCAGGTCAAGAGCAGAAGGGTTGAAGGTCTTGGGGTGGGGAGGAGGAGGCATGGGCTTTGTGGATCGGTCTTCGGAGTACATACCTGAGCCGCACAATAATGTTTAGGGAAATCAGCCCAACAGTGGACCAAACACCCCAGTAATGAGAACTGGCGACTCAGTACACATGGTTTCAGTCTCCCCAGGCGCCTTAACAATAAGCAGCGAATTAGTAAGGAAGTCGATTTTCTCTCTGCCTTTTCCAGGGTGCGGACCCTGCGCCTGCGGGCACACAACTCGTTTGGGTAGAGGGGCGCAGGAGACCAGCGAGAAGGGGCAGCAAGTCTCCTGATTGACAGCCCGAAATCTGATCTTGTGAAAGAGACGTGGAGCCAATGGGAGGCAGCGATCCATCAGTTTGGATTGGAGGCCCCTGGAGGAGAAGTAGAGGAAAAACCACCGAATTGAGCTCTGTCAGAGTCGCTTTCGGCTTGCAAGGGGAAGTGCTGGGCAATAATTAATGTTTTTATTAAATTTGGAGGGAATTTTTTGCAGCCGTTCGCCTAGCGTGGCCTTCAGGTGGGTCTTTCCAACAACTTTTTGTGTCTCTCCAGATAATTGCATGGTTTTGGGTTGCAAAAACTATCCTTATGAAAGAGGTGTCTCCGTTTCTTTAGTCCCGTTAGGTGCAAAGCAAGACTCGCTGATCGCCATTGCTAGTTTTGCACACGTTTGCGAATCAGAGCTGCCCGGGGTACACCGATCGCGCAGGGAAACATCGAGAGTGTAAATAAATACATCGCCTCTTGTTCGGATTTTTGCTACTACCGAAAATATGTAAATTGTGAACTCTCTTGGCTCTCTTTGGATCCAGGTGAAGGAGGCGGTGTAAGGGAGGGTTATTTTTGTGAATGGGACTGTCGGAGGGTAATTAGCTATGCAAATTCAAGAGCTTCATTCATGATTTTTTTTTAAACCTAAAAGCCATCTTGTTCCTCTCTAGGTTGATAGAAGTCCAGATCCCGAGGAAATCTCCAACTAAATGCTCAAAATATAAAATACTGAGCTAATATTTGCGAAGAGCAGCAGAATGGATGGATTTTATGACCAGCAAGTGCCTTACATGGTCACCAATGTGAGTGATCAGTTCGAAAGTTGCTGTTTATAAACTTGACTCCGACTGGGGGTGGGGAGAGGGAGAGAATGAGAAGGGAGGGGGCAGGGGGTTGAAATTGCAGATACTTTATCTGCTTTGTTGCCACTGTAGGGCGACTGTGCTTCTAGAAGCCCAATCTTCAAAATGAGCTTACCTTTCAGTGATTTGGATAAGGCATATTTTTATTTTTAAAACTCCTTTTTCTGATTAAAGTGCCCAAGATGAGTGGAAGAGGACATGGAGGGCAGCAGCAGCTGCTGCACTCAAAGTTTGTGGCTGGGTTTGTCTGCCACATTGAAAAGAATGAAGTTGAGACAAACGCTGACACTTTTTGTTTACATGGGGTGTTTTGTTTTTTATTATTTTTTCTCACTTTTTTCTCTCTTTCACTTCTCCACTTGTTTTGCTTTTTGGGGGGAGGGACTATGTGAGAGAGGATATAATTCACTGTATTTTAATCTAGTATTGATCCAGCCGAGAAACAATGTTAAGTGTTATAGTTTAATGTTTCCATGCTGAGATACCCAGAATGTATATGACTGATAAACAGTAGTGCTAGGATCGGCGGTGGGAATCAACTCTCCCTGCCTATTGAATCCTCAGCATAAGCTTTCACTGTCAAATGAAGGCAGAAAATGAATGTTAGAATTGATCTTGAGAACTTTTATTTTTTCTATTCAAAGAGAGGATCCAGTAGACTTATGTATGCATGTATTTTTTGTGTGACATTTGAGGTTTACATTCTTTTAAAGGATTTTTATCTTTCCCTTTGTAGAGTCAGCGTGGGAGAAATTGTAACGAGAAACCAACAAATGTCAGGAAAAGAAAATTCATTAACAGAGATCTGGCTCATGATTCAGAAGGTGAGGTTTGTTTTTGAGCTGAATCCTCCCTCTTTACCTACACTCCACCCTCATAAAGAAGGGAAGCACTTCATTCTTGCCTTAAAAATAATAAACTTTGAAATTACTGAATTTAGCTAAGACCTTCACTTGGAACAGTTTATATTATATGAGGGTTTGCACTGGGAAGTATTTTATGGTCCTGTCACAAACTAGTTAAGGAAGGAAATAAAAACTTAAAATGACATTTTTCTTTAAATCATTGTTTTGTGTTTGCTTTTGTCCATATGGCATATAACTAATTACATACTCTAAGATAACAATTTAAATATATCCAACACAATAGGACAAAGTAAGCAGTTATGTATACTGCTTATGTTTTCTTTCAACTTTATTGTAAGTTAAACAATAAAAAAATTGTTTAATTTTCCCATTTACTTTACACTAAACTAATACACTCACTATTATCAAAATTTTCATGGGTGAGTTTGATGACTACATTGTGAAGTCATTACTTCTTGTTAATAGGCCTTAAAGTGTTCACTGAATCATATTTAAGGCCTAATTAATAATTACAATACTATTTAGGAAATTAGGTTGCAGATTCTTTTTATGAACTGTTGGTAGGAGGTCAGTATATTATAAATTATTTCAGCCATATGTGTGCATTCATATTAAATTGAAGATACTTAGATTTATTTAACAAAGTACAGTTTGAAACTTAATTAGGTATACTGAATTCTGAAACTTCCTCAAATCTTCATACTTATTGGGTATCACTCTCTCTCCCCAATATGACAGGATATGCAGTTTTGGACTTGATAATAAACTGGTACCAGGGGATTATCTGTCTTTGACTTTGATAATGTAGATTAATGTAGAAATTTTCCTTTAAAAACTAGTATATAAAGTTGTACCTTTTAATTTTGAGGCATTAAACCTGTAAACACAGTACTTTGAGTTACCACAAGTCCTGTTAACATATTGTATATAAGATTCAGAAGACAGACAAAAAATACCAGTCTTTCCAATCTTTTCACTTTAGTATATAAAGTTGTACCTTTTACTTTTGAGGCATTAAACCTGTAAACACAGTACTTTGAGTTACCACAAGTCCTGTTAACATATTGTATATAAGTTTCAGAAGACAGACAAAAAATACCAGTCTTTCCAATCTTTTCACTACTCCTGTTTTAGCCAGAGTTGAGTATATTTAAAGAAGGTTCTGTGAATAGAACACCTTTGCCTCAGCCTTTTTGTGCATTCTAACATATGTGTGAATTTTGGGTTTTGCTGAGCTACTTACTTATTAAGCTGTTTGTTAAAAAAAAAGGGGGAGAAGTGATTGTCTATTATTTAGTAGATTAAAGAATTTCTTAAAGTGTTGCTTAATAGGCATCAGAAGTAAGCAGGGTTGAGATAGTTAAGCCATAAACTCTATTTTCTTCTTCTATCCACTCCTTTTCCCTAAATTAAATTCATATTTAATGCCAGTTTCATGACAAACATTTCCATTGAATGAAGCCTAAAGATTTGCAAATCTTATATTTATGTCTTTGACTTGTTTTTTAGAACTCTTTCAAGATCTAAGTCAATTACAGGAAACATGGCTTGCAGAAGGTAAGGCAAAAAATTGCTTAAAGGGGGGGAAAACAACTCTAGAAGGGGGAGAAAAAAGTCCTGAACTTGCTGTCTTAATGTTCAGCCCAATTAATTGAGCTCTAAAAGAGCCACCTCATGTGTCATGCATACATTAGAGCCTCTGATGAGTTTGTCTTTGGGGACTCTGGGGCTGTGCTACCCAGTGTCATCACAAATTACCAGGAGAAATTGCTTCCAGCTCACAATCACATCTGCTTTTGGCAAGAACTAATGCACCAAGACTTCAAGTTCTAAGCCTCTGTTCAGATTTTAATTGCAATTGATCAGGTTTATATTATTGTACCTCGAGAGACCTCCTAGAGCCAGAACCCGGCTGGCTTGCTGTTTCCTTTAGAGCAGCGCATATCATTATTTGGTGTTCTGGTGGAGGACTTTTCTGATGGCAGAAATTAGTTTCTCTGGGTTCATCAGGACGGGATGCTTCAAGATTTAAGTGCAAGTGTCTTCTTTCCACCTTGCTCACAACACAGAACATTAGGTGTGTATCCAATACTTAGGAAATCTTGGGGTTTAAAATCAACCTTTGGGGGATTTGAAGATTTTAAAAATGTTTTCTGTGTATTACTGTGCATGTGATGTTTATTGAAATTGACCTTTGCTATTTTGTCACTTTTATTAGGATTTACTTAATACTTAGCAAGGAGACATTTAAAGGCATTTTGGATTATTTTTTGATAAAGTTTAATGGTGCAATCTATTATATCTTTATTGTGTGTAACTTTATTTATAGGAACAATGAAGCATTGCTTTAGTAAGCTTTATACGTCTTCAGAAATGTCTGATATTCAGGGATTTTTGTTGACAACTATGATTTGAAATTTTCATTTTGGATTTGGTATAATCAATGTGAAATATTAATTTTATGATTTGTTTTATGGGAAAGAGAAAATTATAGATATTTAAGTTTTGAGTATAAAGTGTTCTGTGTTCACATTCTATGGGAAATATATCATTTTTGGAACAGATTTTTAAAATGATTAATAGGAATGAGGGTCTCTGAATGGAACCCAAGTGCTGTTGTGGCTGTTTTGAGGCAGGCTGATGTGTTTCATCCGGTGGTCTTGTATGCAGTTGATCAAGTTGCTGTTAGCAAGTAAAATAAGTTTCTTTGTTTTGCTGATATTCTAGTTTTCCAAAGAGCTTTTGCAGTCTTCATGAATCTTTTAAGTTAAATGGCTTTCCTAGTAGTCCTTTGAAAGGGTGATTGTATTTGTATGTTAATGAAAGGTAAGTATTAATGAAAGTTTCGGTTATATTTAAAGGTCAGTTTGCTTGTCCCTCTAAATGAAACTTATTGTAATACATTACTTATTATTGAAACGTAAGCCATGCATTCAAACATTACTTTTTATGAAAAATTTGCAGAGATTCTTGTGTTAACTTTCAGCTATTAGTTCTGTAAAGTTGAAGATTGTGGGGACATTATATTTATAAGAGAATTTATTCACTTATTCAAAATAATTTAAGGCATTTATTTTAATTATTGTGGAAGGTTTATTGGTTTTTAAGATGTTTAAATCTGATTGATTCCAAGTCAGTGCACTTGCTGGCAGATTTTGAATGTGCATAGCAACTCTGTTCCTGGAATTTTAAAATGTGGAACTGACAGACTTTTAGCATTTTATAATCAGTTTCAATACATTTTTTACTTTTGACTTGTTTGTATCTTGTAGCTCAGATAAGTGATTTGAATAATTTATCTCAGCTTATGTTTTGAAACTCTTTATGAAATATTTTTATTCACGATTGATAACATACCTGTAAATCAAATCTTAAGATTTAGCTTATATTAAATAAACCTAGAAAATGACTAATGTATTGGTTGGAACATAGACTTTTTCTTCGAAAAAAATCATAAGCTTAATTAAATTCAGGAATTAATCTTGAGTGTTTTATTGAATACCCAGGTGTGCTACTATTTACAAACTGGATAAGATTGCATTTTAGAATAATTTCAACATTTTCAAAATAGTTTACATTAATTTATCAAGCAATGATGTAAGCAAAAAGTTGATAATGTAATTTAAAAACATCTAATAGTGAAAAAAGTTTTTAACTGTTAGTTTCTATTCTTAGCAATTAAATATATTATTTTGCATTAATATTTTAACTGGATTCATCCACACCTTGAACAATATTAGCTAAGAAGAGATGGCAAAATTGCCCTGGTTTATTTGTAGCTAGATTTGTCCATTTGTCTCTTTCTGGACATCCAGAAATTAGCATTGCTCCACTGGCACACTACAAACCATTTATATATTTCTTTTCATAATGCTCCACAGCCGGAAAATGACCATGGCATTTTAAGGCATCTTGACCCTTTAAAAAAAAATTTGGCAACTAACCAAATTTCTCCCATGAGTTAGAATCCCACTGGGAAGTTAAACAGGTCTAAAAATCTTATTAGACATGAAAATCAAGTTAGTTGTAACATGTTATATGATTATCATGTTTTTAAAAAATTTTCAAACTCCCTAAATATTAGAGAAATTATATATTTTAACATGTTTAAATTGTTTTTTCTTGTAAAATTTTTTTATTAGTACAACACATGGATTAGTCATGAGTAAATTATTATGGATTATAAAATGTGTTTTATCTCTAAGAAGAAATAGGGAAACATAAGGCAGGTCTATTGAGGATGTAAATGGAACTAATATTTTCAATTTAAAATATTCTTTCATTTGCCCTCCCTGTATTTGTTTCCATAAAGGGATCTAAAATATGTTTTTCAAGAATATAATGTTACACTAATATCACTTTCTAAGCACTAACACTGCAGTTTAAAGGTTTTTAGTATATATATATATATATTATATATACATATATATAGCACATGTTAAAATATTCATCTTATTCTGAAGAAAATTGAAAAGCTAGCGTTTTCAATGGTCATGGCAGCAGGTAAAACAAAAACAAAAACAAAAAAACAAAACTCAGAGAATATGCCTATTTGAAATTTTGCTACAGATGCTTCATGTTGTACTTTTACCATGTACAATCCTTTATTGATTCTTTGTCTTTTGAATTAGATTGCTATTGACAGGAAGGCAATTGCAATTATTTGATCCCATGAAATAATGAGTTCAAATATCAATCCTATCAATATCATGGTTAACTTCTTGTACTTAACTATTTGGAGTGCTCTAGTGACTAGTGTCCCAAAAAGTCGTACTTAAAATGGAACCTCTCATGTGTGTGAGGGACAGAAATAGAAGGATGAAAAAACTAAGTTAAGAAAAGTGTGTATTCTTTTAAACTTAAGTTTATCATAGCTTACCTACTAACACAACTTAAAGAAAAATAATAAATTTCAGTAAATATCTAATGTAAATGCATAGCTACTTTTGACTTATTTTGTGTAAGTCTTGGAGTCTTGAGGTTCCATTTCATCAGTAACATTGAGGAAAAAGTCAACAGGGGTTCACCGCTCTCTGGGTAAAATATTTTTCAATGGTGTAGTAAGTCAAGTGTCCTGCAGCCACCACACTTTCAAAGTTTTATTTCCAAGAACAGCCTTTCTACACCAAAGTTTATTACTACTTCATGTAAATAAGTTTTTTTTTCCTTTTGCCTTGATATGACCTTCCAGTAATTGTCAGATTATCTTGAAAGTAGAGATGTCATTACTTTTCCCTTAATTGCTTTCAAAGCCGATGCTAAATTTATATTCAACGTCATTTTATGATCATTCTTAATTAAATAATATGTGCTGTTTTTATTGTTCAAACATTCTACTTTTTTTGAACACAATATTGGATATGTGCTTTTTTTTTTTTTTGCCTATGTTGCACAGAAAGGAATAAAACTTTAAAAATGACATTATTTTATATAATTCAAATAAAACAGGAATCAAGAACTATGCATTAAAAAAGTTCATACAGTTTCTTAGAAATTCATGTGGAGATGGTGGTAGGATAGCTATCATCCCTTTATTTGTTGTAGCAGGATATAGTGTAATACAGGAAAGGCTTCTCATTTAGACTTCATTTTAAAGATGGCAGGTAGAATAAATTCATTTTACTTCTACATATTCATTGGAAATATGTAAATGGTTTTTCATTTATGGTCTACTTAGAAAACAAAATATTTCTCTTTCTTTTTTTTTAATAGAAAAATTGTATTTCTTAGCAGAGTGTAATTTTTTCAGAGGATCCTAATAAATGTTAATGAAATATTGCTAAACTTTTCTAGTTCAGCTACAAGAACTTTGTAATTTCTTTCATTTCATAGAATAACTTTATTCTCTTTGACTTGTCTACAATCTTGCAATTAAAAATAATAATAAATACCGTCAGACTTCTGTGACATTAGAGAAAATTGGCTACAAACAACAACTAGTTGACTCTGAGTTTCACTGAAGTTTTCACGTCACTGCACATCAGTTTAGTTAGGAATTGAAGCTGATTTGAGACTCAAGACAAGTAAAACTTACTCTTTTTCTTTTTTTTTTCTTAGAACATACACCAGTAATGTCTCAAGTACTAAAAGTGTTTTGGTCATGTGGAAATGGCCGCCTTTTTTTTTTGTTTATTAAATGTTTTATATTTCTGCATTAATTAATGCTTTTACATTGGAACAATCATTTTAATGTTAAAACCGGATGTGGTATAAAACTAAGCTTAGTAGACTGATGATTATTTTGTTCCACAGCCCGAAGCTTCAATTTAGGATTAAACGGAATTCACCATGCAAAGGTTGATTTTCTTGTTCTTTTATTTTTATTTAAAATAAAATACAATTTCTTTAAAGAAATTTGATTCTGATCCTTTGATTCAAAGTGAAATGCTACCAAGTTCAGCAATTATCTACTACAGTTTTAGGTTAATCAACTTGAATAATAGGCAAGTAAAAAAAGGTATTTCTTGAATGGTTTTTATTTTCCTTTCTTTTTTTCTTTCCTTCCTCCCAACCTCCATTCTTTTCCTTTTTCTTTCCTTCCTTAGTTTTGTACATTTGAGTTTCCCTGTAAAGCACGATGGGTTAAATATATGTGTGTATGTATAAAGTTGTCATTTATTTAAATGTGTTTCTTAATGGATCTGAGCTCTATTTGAGACAGAGCAATAAAATTGGTGTGTTTATATTTCAAGTTCAAGTTTACTTGCTTTAGCTCTCTGGAAGGGTGTGACATGAAAAGCTTGTGGTTGGGCCACATGGCTCATGCTGGACTGTGTTTTTGTGAATGGAGGCAGAACTCCAGTCCTGCCTGCTTGTCTTGAGGAATTGCTGAGGAGATCAGCTGTCTCATTCACGGGCAGAAAGAATGACTCATACATCTTCCGCCTTGTTTGGCTCCAGGTCATTGTTACAGTGGATAGAACTGGTTTTAATTAAATATTAACCCCTTTTATACTTGACATTTGCTTTATTTGTAATTTTTCTGCTTTCCCCTCTAGCTTTAAAAGAAAATCTAAGAGGCACCTAGTTTGTGAGAATAAATGGTGTTTTACTTGCTTGCCTCTAACCTTGGAAACATTTTAAATGCTTACCTTTTCTTAAGTAGTGAATGTTATTTTATTTAAGAGTTAAAAATAGGCATAAAATAAAGGTAAGCTATATTTAAAATTGCCCATCCACAATGTAATGTTAGTTAGGGAGGATATGAAAGTTAAAATTGAACATTGATTCTCTGACATTTAGGTGGTGATTAATATTTCTATGAAGTTCTCTCCCACAGTCTGTATTGTTATGTAGTAAAAAGAGAAAATTAAAGAACAACTTTGGATAATAATCTGGGTGAAGCAAGCAGCTGAGAGTGCAGATACTACCCTTTTAAAGCCCAGATCCTGGACTTGATGGCAAATTGTCTTAATGTTAATGAACTGATAGAGCTGCTCCAGCTTTTACCAATAAAATCTACATGCTTAATCTCCTTGAAAGCCTTTTATTGGTCTTTTGGTATATATTTTCTCTTTCTCTTTTCTTCCTCTTTCCCTTCTTCTTTAATTACATAGTGCAGAGAAACATTTTCATTCCCCTAAGGTGATTCTTTCAAGTGTAGCTTATAATACTAGACAGTAGTGAAAAAAAATATTTTTCACCCTTAGCTTGGTCTGTATTGTTAATTTTCAACTTTGGAGTTGAAATGGCTAGTAACAAATTTCCAGGCAGCTGTAGTTTGCTCTTTCACAAAGTTCTCGTGAATTAAAGAAAAAAGGAAATGTCTGATACCAGTGTGGCAATACTTTGTCATATTTTCCTTGCCCAGATCCAACTTGTGTTTTGAGTTAACTGCTTTCCTTTTTACTCCAACTTGAAATTAGAGGTCTACTTAAGCCTTTGTCTATTTAAGTAGCATGCTGCTTCATTTCGTCTATTCAGTTTCTTAAGATTAGCTTCTGTGAAAATGTGAGTCATATGTTTTTTGTTAAAATTCTGTAATATGTTCAAGCATAAGTGTGAAGTATTTATTCAGTATGTAAAGAAGTTAGAACAGAAATAGCAGTTCTTATTCTTACTCTTTTTACGAATTGTTAGTATGTAGCTATTTTCTGTGTATTTGTGAAGTGTAGCTTCTAGCTTCTTTTGCCCTTGTGAGTTGCCTTCTTTCTCCCTACATGTGTCCCAATATATACCACACACCCATCAGGCACTTTGTTGGTGCTGCTCTCCCAGTGATTGTGTTATGGAGTTGTAACTTGGTCTTATGGTACTAAGAAAAAAAATTAACCTTTAGGACATTCATAACAGCATATTCAGTTACAAAGATACTTTTGTTACTCATCAGCTATTTTTAACTATTCCTATAAAGGAATATTACATTTTTATTTGGATTCGTATAAATGTGGATTTTGAAAAGCACAGTAACTGCTGTGGTTGATAATTTTGCACCTCAGTTGTTGTATCTGTTTAGTTAAGTTAGAAGGAAAACCAAAGCATGTGGACACCAAGGAAAAATGTGCGGGAATTGATTGTGTACTTGCTGTTGTTTGTTGAATATTTATTTGAAATCTTTTTGTTGTTGTTGTTGTTTTCCTTTTGGTGTGAAGATTTATTTTAAAGTGTACTACACTACACTCATAATTTATAAATCTATGAGATAAGTCAAACTTCTAGCAATGTCAAAAATATGTTGTTAATAGCTAACAATGCTAACGGAAGAAATTTATTTTTTTAAATGATTTTATCTGTGTACACTAGAATTCATTAGAAATAAAGCTCTGAGTAATTGGGCATGTAATAATTATAGTACTTTTTGTTTGTGATTTGGAAGAAGAGAGTAGGTAGTGGAGGATTGAAAATAAAAAAGCAAGTATCTGAGTATCTGGCACTGGGTAGAGACTTTTATTTAATCCTTACAAAAACCCATATGTTATTGCTCTATCCTGATGAATAAAATGGCATTTAAAGAGGCTAAATAATTTACCTAAAGTTACACAGCTAGGAAGTCATACCTATGAGTTGAAGTTTGCCTAACTTTAAGCTGTTACATAATAATAATAAATACTGGTGGAAAGTGAAGAGAAAAAATTCCCTTTTAACCAGTATAGGCTAATCAAATAGGCATCGGTGGAAACTTGGAGTCGTTCTTAATTTGTTTGGTTTCATTTGGTGGCAGGGGATGGTGTGACTTTAATAAGGTAAAGTATAGGTGTGCAAGAGTTTTTAGAAAACAACTGAAATACCAAACCACATATATTTCACAAATGAGCAAGACTCATTGGACTGTAATATTCTTAATAATATAACAAATTTATTCAGACAAGTACTTGTTTAAAAAGAATACCATTAGAAAGACTGAGAAAAACAAACTTTAAAAAGAATACCAATATACAAATTGAGAAAAACAAACTTTAATTCTATGAATGTTAGATTTCTTTTTGATATAGAATTTTTAATATAAAATTCTCCTTTGTATAGATTTTTCTTAACCATTTAATTAGCCTGAAACATTTTCAGCAGAGACTGATTATTTATTTTAATTAGCATTCCCATTCAGAATAAGCTCATTCTAAAAAATTAATTGACATCTGTTTTAATATGACTTGATGGGATTTTAAAAAGTTTCAGTATTATATAATACTATACCAGTTAATCAGATCCTAGCTAAAGTTAATTAGTATGATACTTCATTATGTGTTTACCAAATTAAAAATAACCTAACTTCCATTTGTGTAGTCTGTGTATGTGAGAGTGTGTATATTTGGGCAAACTCATTTTAGTAATGTTCTGTCATTTTGGAATAGGTTATTTCTATGTCTAAATCAACTGTGATAAAAATATTTTAGAAGTGAAAAAGTGGACTTTGTTTTGATTGCTGCCAAATACATTAAATCCTTGCTATTCAGTATTTTTCCTTTACTTGAAATAGGGAAGTCATTTAACATTAGAACTGATGAAATAGTGATATTCTTTTTATTAATGCTGAATAGTCTCCAGGAAAATATTTTTCATGAAAAAATGGCATTTGTTTTATTATTTTAAATTATTATTATGACTATAATCATCAAAATATATTACTTTTGTTACATGTGACTCAAATTAATGACATTTCTTTCATTTTTAAAACGTTATAGCAAGTCTGTGGTCAAATTTAGAGCAAAAGTTTTGAGGTACTGGAGATTGAACCAGGGGTGGTCTATTGCTGAGTTACATCCCCAGCCCTTTTCTAAAAATTTTTATTTCATTTAAATTTATTGTTTTTCATTTTGAGACAGAGTCTCACTAAGTTGGCCAGATGGGCCTCAAACTTAAGATTCTCCTGCCTCAGCCTCCAGAGTTCCTGGGTTTACAGGCAGGTACCATTTTGCCTGTAGAGGGAAAACATTTTTAATTATAGCAGTCTAATTTGCAAGAGCTGGAACATACCAAAAGCAGTCATTTTTACATATGCAGAGGGATGTGTGTGATACTTGTATATGACTTAAAGGAATCATGTGGCTCATTTTGATGGGCAGCTGAAGCACTGGCAGTGGATGATTTGAAATACCTTTGCTCCACTCTTGCAAAATGAAACCCTGCAGGAAATGGAAATCCTAGAGCTTCTTTTATTTTTTGTGTCTCTTATTTCCATTTGGCAGGGTGAAATTCTGAGGGACTACACCTGCCACTGTCATATTTCTGACATATTTATGTTTCCTAGTTGACAGCAATGATTCCTTCTGTTTCTTCTCCTAAGTAGTGCTGTCAATACCATTTTAAACAGGAGCTTATTGGCAAATAATAATAGGTTTGATCTCAGCCTAAAAAGATCATGTTTGACAGATCTGAGTTGACATTCCTTATATCTTGGCAATTTTTCTCTTAATTTTTTTTTTTTTTCTTCTTCAGCTCAGGTACCTGACAATGATGAGCAGTTTGTGCCAGACTATCAGGCTGAAAGTTGTAAGTATAGTATGAATCATCTCTTGTGTTTTTCATTGTCTGTCTTGTTTCCTTCTTTAATTCTTTCTCTTGGGTTGGTTTGCACTTCTAGTATCTGTTCTTGCATTGTGCCAGTGTCTTTTTAGCTTACAGTGACGAGGTGATTTTATTTGTCGGGTTGTGACATCAGCAGAATCAACATATGATCCGAGCAAAGCTTCAGTCAGCAAGGACAACTGATTTGTTTAAATAAATGGCTCTGTTCTTCATATTTAGTACTTGTCTTTGGAGAGGAAACAGGGTGTGATCCACGAATGTCCAAGTGTTTACTTCCATTTTGCTAATTTGTTCACCAGGAAGTCTGGATGCTGATGGGGAGCAGTCAGAATTAAAATCCATATGAGATTAGTTATTGTATAGCTTACAAAAGATTCTGGACCAAACATTCATTACATTCATAAATTGTTACCTGCTTTGATTTAATTTTTAGCCTGAAATTTCCTGCTTCCTGGTTGCAGGAACCCAAATGGAAGCAGTACTTGGTTTCTTTCAGGGTCCTATTGGTGTCCTTTTCCCTGAGCCTTACTCCAGGCCCCAACTGTCAGAGAAAACGTGAGGAGTGATTCATGGGGTGCTTGCCCTCCCTTAATTGCAGAGTGAGCATTTTGCCTGTACTAACATAGTTGCCTCAGGGTTTACTGCTGAAATTTATGTTTTGCCAGTCTACCAACTAACAGAACCTATTGACCTGAGAAGCAAATAGTAAGGAAAAAGTTGTACAGTTGTTTCCCCTTTTCTGTGGGGAATATGATCCAAGATATTCTGTGGATGCCTGAAACTGTGGATAGTACTGAACCCTGTACTGTGATGTTTTTGTTTCTACGTGTACATACCTATGATAAGGCTTAATTTATAAATTAGGCACAAATAAGAAATTAGCAAAAATCATAATAAAATAGAATAATTAAAACAACATACTAGAGAGAAAGTTATTTTTAAGTTACACATTATTTCTGGAATTTTCTATTTAATATTTTTGAGCTGTGGTGGATGGCAGATAACTAAAACTGTAGAAAGTGAAACTGTGTAAGGGGGATGACTGTACATGCCATTTTGATTGTGAAACTGGCCTAATGCATTTTTATTCCGCTGGTGCCATTTAGAGCTATAACTTGTTTTATTTTTCCAGATCATATTAGCTGAAGAAATATCAACAGTAATTTCAGAATACCTTACAATCAAACTCATATTTTTACACCTTAGGATCACAAACACATACATTACTTCAAGTAACAGATGTTTGCTGGAAATGTTTTCAAATTTTATGTTGTTATCTTAAATTTCCCAGGCATAGAGGGTTGTGAGAGGCTTCTTTTAGATTTTCTCCCTTGTTGCCTGTTTTAGGTCAGCTTGATTTAAAAAACATTATGGTAAAATATGTATAACATAAGATCGATCATTTTAACCATTTTGAAGTGTACAATTCAGGGGCATTAAGTACATTCACATTGTGCTACCATCACCAATATTCATCTCCCTGACTTTTCCATCAGCTCAAACAGAAACTGAACCCATAAAACAATAACTTCTCATTGTTCTGCCTCCCCAACCCCTGGTATCTATTGTTCTACTGGCTTTATTTTTGACATGAGGAGAGAATTTTGCATTCAGTTTGATCTGAATATAGGTGTTTGACATTTGCTTTCAAGAAACATATTCAGCAAAGATATAGACCTGATTGAGAGATTCTTCAAAACATATGCAGAAGGGTGATGTCTAAGGACAGCAGCCACACAAAGTCTCCTCTCACTGATAAAAGTGTAGGAAGGCGGCGGTCATTATTTGTAACATTTCGCTTCCTGTGGAGAACTTGAATTCTTCTTTCTGGAAGCTAAATCTGTCATCTGCATCAAGGAATTAACTTCATTGAATCATTTCACATTTGAAGAAATTGGTAACAATTCCGATACAGTACCAAATGTCAGGGTAAAATAAACTACCTAGAGGTAATTTTTTACTTCTTGTTTGACCTATTTTCAGCTTTTCTTATTCTTGAGCATTTCGTTCGCTTGAACTACCTTCTTTTGGTCCAAGTGGTGTGATTTTTTTTTTTCTGTCTTTTTTTCCTCCTTTCATCACTCCTCACTCCTCTTATCTTCCTTCTCTCCTCTTTGTGCATCTCTTCTTTCCCTGTGGTTCAGTCCCCAAACCTTTCTTCTTCTACTGTATCACAGTACTGTCCTATAGAATGTTCCCTGTTGATGGAAATTACATCTGTGCTGCCCAGTATACTGTAGCCACTAACCACATTGGCCATTGAGCACATGAAATGTGGCTAATGGAACCAAATAAATCAATTTTTAATCTTAGCTAACTTTGATTACTTTAAATTTAGACATATGTGACTATTGGTTACTGCCCTGGTCAGCATAGTACCCAAGAGTGATGTCTGCCACATTGTTATTTCCAGCCTGGATCTCCCTTCTGCAGCTACTGGACAACCTCACCTCATCCACCACTAGGGTCTTTTCAAATTAGAAAAAGGCAACACCTCTGGATTCACCCCTCAGCTCTCAGCATATGTTGGTGTAAAACACCATTTACACACCAACCCCAGTCTTCAGTGTGATGCTCAGCAAGTCCAGTGTTAAATCATTATTTTTCCTGAGCAATATTTCTAATTCTGGTTTCCTTTAAGTTAATAACATTATTCTCCAAGCTGAAAAATCTGTGATTTCAACTCAGTCACCTCAAGTCCTTACCATCCATGACTGCTAACCAAGATTATTGATTCTTCCTCTCAAAAACATCTTAATTCCACAGCCTGTAGTCCATCCCTGTTTTGTTGCTTTAGTTCACACCTACAGTTGGCTTTGACTGGACTTCTGAATCAGTCTTTTGATTGGTTTTCTTGCTTTTGCTTTTGTCTCCTCCTACCCTTTGCAGTGACATTAGCACACAGCTATCTGGCCTTGTTAATTTTCTCTTTAAACTTCCAGCAGGACAAAGTCCTAATTCTTTGTACAGAAAATTGTATAACCCAGGCCTTGGCTACCTTTTCAGTTTTGACTCTTGCTACTCCAATACCCTGTCCCTTCCCATTCTCAGCACTTTAATCTCGATTTTTCAATTCTCCAAGCAGATTATTCCATTTTATGCCCCATTTTGCTTTAAAAGTTTTCAATTTTGTTTTGAGAGCTTATAATTCTCCTGTATCGTACTCCATGTAGACTTTACCTTGCTGACGTCTGTCTCAGCCTTTTCTTGCTATCCTCGCTCTGCAGAGTTAGCTGGATATTACAACATTTTTTATCTTGTGATTACTGCATTAGAATATGTTCCATACATGTCTGCCTTCCATAAGAGTGAACTTCTTAAGGATTAGGAGATGACAGATTCAACATGCCCTACATGTTATAGAAACACAGTAAGTAAAATTGTCAATTGTAATCATGATCAGCTTCTTAGAGCTTATTTCCTCTCTAGTATTTTCAGAGTTTTCATTACTCTCTTAAGGTAGAAACATGTGATGGTATCTAAAACAATATATGTAGTCTCAGTTTGGGAAAACTTGCTGAAACAATGGAAGTTTAGGTTGTTTTAGATTGATGTTTTATTTTACTTTAATGAGTATCAACAGATTAACAAACATGGCTTTGGGGTTTGTGAATAAGAGAGACCTCTGAACAAAGTTAGAAGTGTTGAAATAGTCTAATAAAGTTGAGGCATATTTTATTTCCTGTTTTTACTGACATAAAAAAAACTTGTTCATATGATGCTGACGAGTTAATTTCAATCCTCACTAAGGAGAAAACAAGAGGAAAATGATTTGAAAAGAGGAAGAACATTCGGATTAGATTGTAAGGAAGATTTCTGGATGCTGAAGCTCAAATATTGGAATTGGGAATTAGACGGTCTTTGAAATGCCTTTTACAAATGCTTAGTTTATGTCTCTCTGGAGATGCTTAGTGGGTCACAGGGATCTTATCTCCCAGTAGGAGGATATGCGGATATGCGAGTTCAAAACTAGCCTCAGCAAAAGCGAGCGCTAAGCAACTCAGTGAGACTCTGTCTCTACAAAATAGGGCTGGGGATGGGGCTCAGTGGCCCAGTGGCCCAGTGCCCCTGAGGGTCAATCCCTAGTAACCCACCCACCCCCCAAAAAGAAAGAAACTTCCTCCCTGCTGTGTGACCCCTCTATAAGGTATATGAAGCTACTTTTACAAATGTAAATAATTGAATTTCCTTATATAACTCAATAAAATAAGATGCTTCTGTTTTCATTTATTGCTTTAGTTCTTTGGTAATCGAAGGCTAGCCAGATTAACAGCCAGATTCTATTCAGTTAGGAGCATGCATTTGATTGTAACATGTTTGAATATATGTGGAAGAATAGTGAACAGAACATTCAAAAATTGTGAGAATGAGATTAAACCGTAACACTTGGGAACTTTTTAATAATCTTTCTGAGCATTCCTTATTATCTAATACATCAATTAGAAATTTGGAATCCAATCATGTTATACTCTAGCTTGCTAAATTTTGAAGGATGCTAAACTTTGAACCAAGTATAGAAATTAGAAATAAATAAAACAACTCCCTGCAAGTCCATGCCAGAAAACAAATAACATTGTTTGAATATATTCATTTGTTTGTGTTTAGCAGTATATTTTTTCATAACTTAGTTAATTCTGCTAGTACACATTGAATTACTTTAGGATATAATTTAGTTTGGAAAAAATGGAAGTGTATCTCTTTAGAAAGGAAAACTTGCGCCGGATGTGATGATGTACACGTACAATCCCAGCACTCTGAGGCAGAAGGATCACAAGTTTATGGCCAGTCTGGACAACTTGTCTCAAAATAAAATATGAAAAGCTACTGGGAATGTAGCTCAGTGGTAGAGCAGCCCTGAATTCAATCCCCAGTACCAAATAAATAAATAAGTAAATAAAGAGAAAAGGAAATTGAAAACATAGATGAGCCTTATCTTTCTGAGGCAGATGCAAATCTGTAAATAAACTGAAACTTTTATAAATCATGCTTTAAAATTTTACCTCAATAATCTTATATTTTAAATTACATGTTTTAAATTTACTTATATCACTAATCTTTAAATCTAATTTTGATTTTATTCATTACAAAGTTATGTATTGTTTTTCTAACTACTTCGTTTCTCTTCGGTTACATTAGTTCATTTCTATCTTCTCTATAGTGATAGCAGTAAATGAAAATAGAAGCATCTTATTTCATTGAGATATGTAAGGAAGTTTAATTATCACATGATAGATGGATATTCACCTTTATATTTCACAGTCTTCCAGTGCACTCCTAGAGGATAGCCAGGGTTATACAAAATTCCCAGCAGGCTAGATCCTTGTCCATCGACCCCTTTCTCTTAACACTGGAGAAGACATATTGGAATACAAGTCAATTGCAGTGATGCTATTAAAGGAATAATAACCTTGACTGTTTTTAACATATTTACCAATGTAAATATTTGCAAACTTTTATACTTAATATTTTTAATAAAATACTAGTGTTATCTTCCAAAAATAATCAAGACAAACCAGTGTGGGGGAATTCAATTGATTAAAAGCAATTGTATGGTGATAGTTTCCTCAAGTAAGTGAAAGTCATAGGTATACTTTGTTTTCTTTCTTTTTTTTTTTTTTAAAAGACAATTCACTGTACACATTTTATTTACAGTTTTGTACACTGTCTTAATATGAATGGGACCGCTTTTCTACTTGAGCCATTTTTAACCAAAGCAAAATAACCTAAGTAATACAAAGTGTTAAAATACAGCATAAAGATACAAAAACAGATATACTAATTCTAGTTAGGAATGTAATTATGATGTTACATTTTTTTAGAATGACACTGTGAGTAGTGAGAAAAATCACAATAGATTACAGTTATAAATCTGCTGCTTTATGTGGTTGGTCATGGTGGTGCTTGGGATGGAGCACAGGATCTTACTCTTGTGCATATTCTAACACCGAGCCACACCCCTAGACGTTCAAATCTGCTTTTACAAAACTAAAGTCAGATATATCTATGAAAACCGTGACTGAATAGTTTGTTTTATGTTAACATTTGCTCAGGATTGGAAAGTTCCATTAATAATTTGTATTTCTTAATTTTTTGCTCATGTGTTAGGATACACCTTCCTGCATTGTTACTTTTTGCACATACAGTGAGTGCTTTGTAAAAGTTTGCTTTTTATTATAGTTTTGAAACCTTTCTTGTTTGATTAAATTTTTGGATATGATTGGCCGAGAAGACTTTGTTATCATTTTTCACTTCTCTGACTACTTTTACCAGAGAAGAGTATCACACTCAAAGGGTAATGGTGTTTTCTGAGACTTATTTATTTATTTATTTTCTGAATTGAGGGTTGAACCTGGGCCTTGCACATGCTAGGAAAGTGCTCTACCACTGAATTTCATTCCCAGTCTTTAAAAAAAAATAATTTAATTTTATATAATTGTTTATATAAAAGATGAAATCAGCTTCTGAATTTTTTTTTTTTTTTTTTTGGTCCTGGAGATTGAATTCAGGGGCACTCAACCACTGAGCCACATCCCCAGCCCTATTTTGTGCTTTATGTAGAGATAGGGTCTCACTGAGTTGCTTAGCGCCTTACCATTGCTAAGGCTGGCTTTGAACTTGTGATTCTCCTGTCTCAGCCTCCCCAAGTGCTTGGATTACAGGCTTGCACCACCGCGCCCAGCTCAGCATTTGAAAATTTCATGTAAGAAATATATTGTCAAATACACTAAAGGATCAAACATGAAATCTACATAAAATTAAATTTTTGAAGCTTCTTATTTTTTGCCGTCTTTGCTAGAATCTTGCATATTTTCTAATTCTGAAGACTATTTTCTACTTATTTTCTCTTACTTTTAAATTTGAGAATCATCTCTGATCTTAACTCAGCATCATACTGGAGCCAATTCTGCTTCGCAAGCCTAACTAGTAAATTGTACAATTTCCTAATGTTGGCTAGGGGAGAACCAGGGCGCTAGTGGCTCATCCTGCTCAGTTTTTCTGGTAGGGATTCTTGTCATTAGATGGTCTATTCTTCCACTGGTGCAGATGTGCCCTGTGTCTGTCACAATTTAGAACCCAGCAGCCACTATTTCAGGAGGTCAGAAATTTTAGTTTGTTGTGTGTTTGTTTCACAAGGAATGCATTTTTCAACTCAGGTCATCTTCTGGCAATCCATCAGTTCCAATAGAAGAAATAAAATCTAAATGGCACACTGGAGGCATGTTCTTAACCTTTATTCACTTAACTGAAAGTTGACAGAACTAAATCATCTCTTAGACCCAGGCCACTTATGACTATATGATTCTTCCATGTTCAAGTGGAAAAGGTAAAATCTAAGTATGATTGTGTGCATGCTTGAAATTAAAAGTAAACGTTAGGAAAAAACATAATTAATGAGGGAATAATGTGCAAGTAGAAACTAAAAGAAAGACTATATACTTACAGCATAAAATTATCTTAATCTTAATTTTAATAAAGTATACTGTAGTTGATAATTTAGATATTTTTTGTTTTATCAGTTCTTTTTTTTTTTTTTTTTGGTACTGAGAATTAAAGCCAGGGGTGCTTCTTCACTGAACTACATCCTTAGCCCCTTTTAATTTTAATTTTTATTTATTTCTTGGTACTAGGGATTGAACTTGGTGGTATTCAACCACTGAGCCACATCCCCAGCCCTATTTTGTGTTTTATTTAGAGACAGGGTCTCACTGTGTTGCTTAGTGCCTCACTGTTGCTGAGGCAGGCTTTGAACTCGCGATTCTTCTGTCTCAGCCTCCCAAAGTGCTGGGATTACAGGTGTGCACCACTGTGCCCAGCTTATTTTTTATTTTGGAGACAGAATTTCACTAAATTGCTGAGTCTGGTCTCAAACTTATGATTCTTCCATTTTCCCATCTCAGCCTCCTGAGTCACTGGGATTATAGGTGTGCATCACTGTAACCATACCAGTTCATTTTTGTTAAAGTAGATAGATCAGACATAATTCCAAGGTTTAATCTAAAAAACAAAGCAAAATTTAAAACTCTAAAACTGAGGCTTGCTATTCACCATAGCTAAAAGCTAAAAACATAAATCTCAACCCAAGTCTTTTAGCATTTTCCCCCTAGATTCTTTGTTCTTAATTTTGCCCTTCAATTAAAAACATACCTTTTAAATTGACTTCTAAAACATGCTCAAAGGAAGTATGTCAACAAATATTTTCCACTTAATCATGCCTATAATTAGTAACAAATTATTTTGAGAAAAGTAATCTGTGCCATCTTTGGTTGAATTTCACTCAATATTAAATAAGTACCTTCTTTCTTTCTTTCTGTTCTTTTCTTTTGTTTTTTCTTTTTGGTACAGGGATTGAACAACCCAGGTTTGCTTAACCACTGAGCCACATCCCAGCTCTTTTTATTTTTATTTTTTTAAAATTATTTTTATTTAGAGACAGTCTTATTGAGATGGTAGGACCTTGCTAAGTTGCTGAGGCTGGCTTTGAACTTATGATCCTTCTGCCTCAGCCTCCAGAGCCACTGGAATTACAGGCATGCTCCACCACTCCCTGCAAATAAGTATACTCTCATGCAGTGACTAGACCTATTAGGGGTATAAGCCAAACAATATTTGTTGGAAAATCTAGGTAAACAATAGGGTGGAAAATAATTTTCAGAAGAAAATTTTGTAGTCTTTGTTCTAATATTTTAAATATATAGACATATACATATATATTATAATGTATATAAAAGCAAACACAGCATTTACTAGTATTTGAAAGTAAGATCAATTATTAAAATAATTATATTTTGGGGACCTGAGTTCATAGATTGTATGAAATCAGATTTAATGAGGAAATAATATGAGCTAAACTAATGCATGTGGATCTTTATATCATAATATGTATATTAAGTGTTTGCTGTGGGTTTTTATTTATAGCATTATTTTTTTCCATTTTTCCTTTTATAATGATAAACAGCTACTTAAAATTCACAATGCATATTTGCTTTTGTCTGTTTATTGAATTTTCTTCTAATGAGAGTTTCTGCTATGTGTCACTAAATAAAAATGTTGGTTTGATACTGTTGCTTTTTAAAAATATGGTGAATTTTGTGTCAACAAGCTCTACTTGCATTTGACTGTAGCTGAGGGCTATGGTAACTGAAGAGCTCAATTATTGGCAATATATCAGGAATGGTTAGATTAAAAATGTTGGTTACACAATGTCTAATTAAACTTTTAAAAAAAATCTTTTTGTGAAATGATTTTATATGCAATTTTTGAATATTATTTAAATCTAGTGTTTAACAAAGAAAGTTTTTTGCTGAAGGTATAACATTAAGCTATCTATTTCATAGTTAATCCTAGTTACTGGCTTTATAATTCTGTTATGAGTGATTTTGAAATTCTGTTGAAAGGTTCAATTGTGATGGTCCCTTTATCTCTTATATTAGGGATATATTGTATCTACCTTTCTGTTAGCAAAATTGGAATGATCATATTGTTACAAATGAGACCCATATCCATAATGTTTAATTTTATGATTTCAAATATGAATAATAAATCTATTTAACAATAAATTGTTAAAATGAAACAATTTTTACCTTGCTTATGAGATTTCAGCTTAACATTTATTTATTAAGTACATGTCTGAACAAGTGTGTCTACATGGATGACTTATATTTATAAAACTCTAAAAGTTTAAGCCAGGCTTGGTAGCTAACGCTTATAATCCTAGCACTTAGGGAGGCTGAGACAGGAGAATTGCGAGTTCAAAGCCAGCCTCAGCAACAGCGAGGCGCTAAGCAACTCAGTGGGACCCTGTCTCTACATAAAACACAAAATAGGGCTGGGGATGTGGCTCAGTGGTCGAGTGCCCCTGAGTTCAATCCCCAGTACCAAAAAGAAAAACAAAAAACTCTAAAAATTTATTCATTCAACAAATATGATTTGAGTTCCTGTCATGTGTCTGGCTTTGTTCTATGCAGCAAATGACAGAGTGATGAACTGTACAACCCCCTCACCCCAAAAAATCCAAAAAAACCCCAAAACTATCTGCTATCACAGAGCTTATGTTATTCTGCATCTGATATAGAATGTTATGCTATCCTAAGCCAGGTGATGTGAACTTGTATGAGGGGTAGTGTCTTTTCATAATCACTGTGTATTCAGACTCTGATCCATTAAATTCTGCAGAAAATGTACTTAGATTTTCATATTAAGTTTACTTCTTCTTTCATATTAAGTTTACTTCTGTAAAATGAACTCTGCCCAAAGATGTGGCTGCTATGGACCAATGAATGGCCATCAGTGTCTGTGATTATCCCTGTTTGGCTTTTGCCAAACTCCTGTGATGAGGGACTAAGCAAATTATAACTTTTTAAAAATTACATACTGTAATTTATTATTATTATTATTATTATTTTTTGTTTTGTTTTTTTTTGTAGTGCTGGGAATCTAACGTAGGGCCTTGCACATGCTAGGCATGCAACTTACAATGGAGTCACATTCCCAGCCCCATGAATCTTATGTTAATTATTATACTTCCAGAGTATTGTCCTTCTGTTCTACAGATTTGTTCTTTAAGATTCAGTTCTCATGTCACTTATTCTTTGATTATCTTAGCCAAATTTAGTGATCTCTCTGTGCCAACAACTGCTTTATGGACATCCAATTTTACTCCTGTTTCAGTGAGCTTGCAGAGGACGCATCATGTCCTGCTTATCTTTGTTTGGTTCATGTTGTAGGAATTTACTGGATATTGAATTGAACTGAATGAATAGCTTCTTGGATATTTAGCATTTAAAAAAAATTTAATGTACAGGTGGTTAGAGTTGTTTGAGATCTAATGCAAATATTTGGTTTGATTTTTTTTCCTCTCTGTTTCATTTTTCTTTGAGGGATAATAGGAATCTGATTGCACTCGTGTAACATTAGAGCTAAACCTTACTTATTAGATTAGGGCTCTCTAATAAATATGATTTAATACTCCTCTTTCACAATATATTTCTCAGTAGTCTCTGTTTAGCACAAATACTTTGAAATAACTTGATATTGTTCTCAATTTATATAAAGGGAAATTCTGGGCATAAAATAACCAAATAACAAAGTCATGTGGAGATGGAAGTTGCATAGCTCTGTCCCCAGCTTGGTTGCTTGATCTGTGGAGATCTTCTTCTTTCCCTGACAACCAGTACTCAGACCACTTAACAAAGTTTCAAAACTGCTTCTACACTGAAAAAGTATAAACAAAAACAAAAAGGACATGGTTGGGGCTGGGGGCATGGCTCAGTTGCATAAGGCTTGTCCCCCATGCATGAGGCCTTGGGTTCAATCCCAAGTAACACAACAAAAAAGAATTATAAAAAGTACACAGTTAACAAAGAATGACCTTCATGCAGCACATTGGTGATACTTGAAATCTTCTAATCAAGGCATGATAGGTTAAGAGAAACCAAGAGAACCTTCTAGTAGACATTTTTCCCAAGACAAATGTCCTATGAACTCATATGGGCTTATAGCTATGGGGAAATAGTTGGAAGGACTTGGGATTTGGAAACTCCTCTATTTGTTATCTGGGCTACAGGGCTTGCACTTCTCTGCCTCATGGATTTTCTCAGAATTTGAGAGATGTTTATGATGATACCATATATTTTCATCTTGTGTACACACAGATTTTGATTTTTCAAATATTTCAGGCTTGACACATTTTCTTTGCTAGGGGAGAAGAGCCTTTTGGGCAATGGTGGCAGTGGAAGCAGCAGCTGAGGTTTTAGAAATAGTGCTGGTAGTACTGGTAGCATTCATGGGATTTCCAGTGTAATTGTGAATATTCATGGAAATCCCAAGCTGTAGTTTGAAGAGACATTATAAACTAATGATATCAACATTTTAAATTTGAAGATGAGATACAGAAATCCAAAATGGCTATTGGACTCTTTTTTTTGTTTTGTTTTCCTATCGGGTTTTAAAAGAAGAAAGATTGTATGCCCTTAGTTGTGTGTTGATAAAAAATCAAATAAAACAATGAACCAAGACACTTCACTTATTAGTGATGTTTTCTTTATCAAATTCTCTATTTGTGATACTGGAATAAAACCATATTTATCACTCATTTTTGTTTTTAAAAAGATACTTTCAAACTGTGCTACTTACAAGCACAAAAACCTAATTGTTGGATGAAAGGATGAATTCAGTTCAATATATCTTTATACCAGGTTTTTGTTTATCCACTTCATCAATTTTAGCATGTCTACATATAATTCTTAGTTGATTGTTATTTAGATTTTTCACATTACTTATGGTCAAGATCTATAAACCCAGACAAAATTCTGAGTGCATTTGGATTATAAATATATATCTCCCTTTCTCTACTTTTCTCCTTAACTTTTCAACACTGACATTTAGTCCTAAAGCACAGGATGCCCTTCTTAGAATTCCTCCCAGCTGCAAAGTTGCTAGCACAAGTTCTGTCAAACACTGTCAAGGCCACAGGACTCGATTAAGAATGGCTTATTCCTAGCAAGATGTATGGATAATATTGAAGTAAACCCCTTGGAAGTGTTAGCTTTTCCTTTGAAATGGCGGTCATGCTGTGAAATGAACTTTTACCGCTGTTTGAGGTTGTTTTCCTCTATCCTGATGGACACAACAGCCTTATTATGTTGATTTGATTTGACTCTCCAGTCTTTGGCACTAGGACCAGAATATCAGGTGATGCAGTGGTCTTAACTCACGGGTCTGCAGGGACAGCCAAGTAACTGGATGTCAGTCCTCTGTTTTTCTTGATGTTTTTTCTTTCCCAAGAATGTCCCCATTCTTGTTTCTTTCCAGGGTAATCAAACCCTGTTTCCTTTTTTGAGAATTCAACTTTCATTCACGGTTTTATTGCAGATTAAAGGCTGGTACATTAGAAGGTTATCAGCTAATCAATAACCGTCAGTCTTCTCATCTTGTGATAAAGCTATCGCATTGATCAAAGTGGAAGTTTAGGTCCTTGGCTTTTAAGTGGCAGTTTCTGAAGGTTTAGGTAATGTGCTTATGTAATGTATGGGCCTATACTTTTGTGTGTAGAGGCAGGCATACGAATTTATGTGTTTATGTAATGTACTCACAAAGTGAACTATCTACACAAATGTCTCCATCTGAATTTTATGCAAAATAGTACATTCTCATTGTTCTTAAATTTTTGGTCAAATGTATTCATCAATATCCCACCACCCCCATATGTGTATACACACACGCACATACAGAGTACACATATGCACACACACATAGCTTTTTTCTGTTTAAGTCTGGTATTACAATACCTCCTAAACTCCTAATGTAAAGTTTCAGTAATTATAAACGTAGCAAAATAAACATGAATCTTATGATTACAAAATTGAAAAAAAATGCTTTTGTTCCATATTATTGTGTAGTTAAGTTGAATAAGGCTTTTATTAAGATTTAGCATGTTTCTTTGGCAAAATGCATCTTGTCCTTTTTGTTGGATTCCTACCATGGCTTTCTCATAATGAAAAATAAGTTAAACCAATATACATTCACAGCACCAGGCATTGTGCTAGGTGCTAGGAACTGAAAGATAAATGTAATACTGGCAGTAACAGTAATTTCTGATATTTGTTTAGCATTTTAGAGTTCATAGACTATTTTCACATCCCATGTCTCATTTGCTTCTCAAAACAACCCTAGCTTGTAGGCAGAATGGACAAGGTTCTTACAAGTTTGGTGAGGCTCCTAAGTCTCGTAGACAGTGCATGGCAGAACCAGGACTCATCTTGTAACATTGCCTTTTGTCTGCTTTCCAGCAAATGTGCTAACCATGTCTTTTATTGACTTGTTATGACTATACAAGTGAATAAAATATGTATAAGTATTTTTGCTACATGCATATATACATACTTAAATTTATGTGCTTGTGTAATGCAGTGCAGAAAAAAATGGAAAACAATTTTTTTTATTACTTATAGGGTTCTTCTAATTCACATACTGTACAAAATATATATATTTCATTTACATAAATGAAAGCAAAAGTGAAGTAGGCAGTATCCTAATTTCCTTATTAGTCTATGAAAATCTTCATCCTCTTGCTTTGAATTATATAAATGTAGTTAAGTGCTACGTATACATAGGTCTTGAGCTTCAGGAGTCCTGAATGTTTGCTTAACAAAATAATCTCCTAAAAAAGAATTTCTGAGTTTTGGTTTGGACACTGTTTGTCTCTGGACAATATATAATTAGGCCAAAAACATTTACTAATATTTGCTAAAATTAATTTAACATCAAATTTGAACATCATATTTTGCCTTATTACTACTTAAAAAATTTATTTATTCAATTTATAGTTTTGATGTTGTAGACACTAAAGCTATGTACTATAAACAAAATGAGCATCATCCAGGGAACTGAGAACAGCACATCACATAAGAGCAAAACATTAGTCATTTGAGTTCAGATCTCACCTATTTACTAAGATGTGTGACCTCGTACGAGCATCCTAAGATCACTAGGCCTCAGTTTCCTCCTACATAAAAAGGGCATAATAATATTACTTTCTCCTATTTGACCTGAATACTAAATGAGTATGTATTTGTGTGTGTGTTTGTGTAACACTGTGTGTTTTTTATGAAATAGATATATAATTCCAAGAAGACACTATGTAAGTTTTTATTCTTTCTATAAATTATAGGATATGCAATATTTAAAACACACCATTCATATTATATCACAAGTATCTTCATATCTGATCAACTTACCTTTTTGTATTATGTGTTAGTTTTGTTTGTTTCCATGCTCAAGAATTATATATCTGTATCTGTCAACCTATAGGCTAAATCTACACATATTATAAAATAGTTGCAAAAATAACTGCACATTTTTCTGTTGGTTTTGTTATGTAGTTCAGGGCATATCTATGATGATATACTGTCAGCTGAACAAACTTAGAAGTGTAACTGGTTCAAACCTACTGACACTTTGACCATAGGCATTCACAAATAGAAAATTCAGGTAGAAACATAATGATATTTGTAGTACAGTCCCGGTGAGAGGATTAGTTAGGATCTTCTATTTAAGCTTATGGGTTATGAATCCTGTTTGATCAAGGACACATTAATGTGCGGATCTAGCAAAATTGCTTGCATCTTCAATGTTTTCGTTGATTCTGAAGTTGATGTATTCATTGAAATGGAAAAAAGTGTTGATTTTTCAATTAGGATGCAACCTTTACAATGCAAAGCAATAATAATTATAGTGTTCATTCAGCCTGAAGAAAAAATTTCACTAGTTAAATAGCAATAATCAAGATGAGAACTACATTAGAAGAGTGCTAATTTTATGATCATCTCTATTTAAATAGTAAAAATGAATCCACAGGACCCTTGCTGTAACTCTACTTGCAGTGAAGTGGTATTAGGCTTTACATTTGGCCCTCTTGAAGCCCGTATTAAAAGTAATTACTGCTTAAATTGTGAATGACCAAAGATCATCCTTAGAAAACAGCTTTTCCTCCAATAAATCATTTATTAAGTAGTAGCCAGTTCTGACAGGACCAGACGTGTTTGACCCAAGGTATTTCATAAGTATTAGTGCAAACATTCTTAACAGATTCTTATATTTTCCAGTTTCAAGGAAAATCAAAAACAAAAAGAAAATAATTTAAAATTCAAGTTTCAACAACTGATTCTGCCTGCTAAATATAAGAAAAACAGGCTCCAGTTTTCTCCCCACCCCCAAAAGGGAATTATTAGCATCAGAGAACTATTTAGCATTGCAGTAAAAATTAGCTGTAAGCTTAGAGGGCAAAGTGTGAACTTCAGACTCCAGCATGTCTAGGTTCAAATCTCGGTTCTATAATTCACCACTTTTGTGATTTTGAGCTCATTACTTCTTTGGGCTTTGTGAATAAAAGGTTAAAGTAAATGAGTTGATATAATGAGTGAAAGTGATAATTTTTGTCAAATTTTTAGCACATAAGTTGGTATTGAATAACTGAGTAGCTCTGTAGAAGTAAGACAATAATATCAATATATATTTAATATAGGTATCTTTTTGAGGCCAGAGTATTTTATAAGCTACATTAATAGTAATGAAGATTCAGAATAGTAATGTCAATAGTATGGTTGAAAAGAATTTGAGACAATTGTATTTGATCGACCTAAAAATAAAAGAATTTGGTCTGTGATATCGTTCTTGCTACCACAAACACACTGGTAGCATTTCTTCCCTAGATAGAGGTAATTGCTCATTATAGATCTGCTTCCTTTCCACTGTGCTCCCCTACCCACTCAAAAAAGAAAGCACAGCAGACACAGAGGCATATACACTGCAGGTTTGTAGCAGACTCTGCTCATTCTTCAGTTCGTGTGGTCGACTGTCTATGCACAGAGTTCCAAATATTTCCTTTAAATATTATATCTGTGTTTCCCAGTTAAACAACAACAAAATGGTTCTAGAGAACCATTTATTCTAGAGAACAAACTATATTTTTAAAATACAATATTAATGGGAGAGTCATTCCATTGTAGAATTTATATGGATGACTTCCATAATTATAATGCCAAGATCAAGAAAAGTAAATATTGAAGTATTTATTTATATGGAACATAGTTCTTTGACATTAAAATATGTAAAAACAACAAGAACATGATTTCTACCTTTAGAAAGTATGACAAGTTTGGAGGAAGAAGGGAGACATAGATTGGGAGCAGTTAATACACAGTAGATGGGGGTTTAATACAGCAGCTGGAGCTTGGCTGCAGGCCCCTGTCTACTGCTTTCCAGCTGAAGGAACTTGGTGAGTTCCTCAATCTCTCAGTACTTCAGTTCTTCATGTTCCAAAGGGGATAGGAATAGTAAGGATACTGTATATGAATAATAGAGATAAAGAAAGCCAAACATTCATAATTATTAACACAATTGCTATTATATTAAGAAACAAGCAGTACTACCTGACTGCAGATTAATGCTATAGACACTAAACTCTGTAGTTTATTTCTAAAGAGATCAACACAAATTAGAATAGTTGAGAAAGGCCTCAAGGAAAAAATGAAACATGACCTAGAACTAGAAACTTAGTCTCATGAAATATTAGTAATGACATGGACCTAGAGCCCCTCTGCTTGTTATCTCTATATTTGATGGGTAATGATAGCCAGTACTTGCATAGTGCTTATTGTGTGTTAAGTCCTCTTCTAAGACATGTTTGGAGTTCATTGGAAGAACAAATGGGCCAAGCTGAAAATTTCTCAGGATGAATTTAGATTTCACATTATTGGAGAAGAGAAAGCAGAGAAAAAAGATTAAAAAGCCCAAGTGGTCTCATATTTTTTTGTAAAAGTATTTTAGCAGCTGGGTGTGCATGCCTGTATTTCCAGCAGCTTGGGAGGCTGAGGCAGGAGGGTTGCAAATTCAAAGCCAGCCTCAGCAGTTTAGTGAGGCCCAAAGCAACTCAGTGAGACTCTGTGTCTAAATAAAATATAAAAAAGGCTGAGGATGTGGCTTAGTGGTTAAGTGCCCCTAGGTTCAATCCTTGGTACCAAAAAAAAAAAAAAAAAGGATTTTTAGCATATAGGTGCACTTGCATTTAACCATACTTTAAAACAAATGCTAAAGAATGAACATATGTTGTAAATTTTATAATTATGTCAGTGAAATCTAATGCGATAATTCAGTGAAATAGGCACTGGATAAGAATTTATGCACTCATCCTAAGGGAAGAGGAGAATCCGTCTTTATCTGACTTTTATCCCTATGCACACCCTCAATTTACAAAGCGCCTATTTACTTCAAAGGAATGAGGAGGAGAATGCAAACCAGGCCTATTATGTTTGTGATCATATGATTGTTTTGCAGGTGGTACCCATGTGTTTTTCCAAAGCTCATCTTTTCTATTTGCACACTTGGAAGGAGAGCAGAGCGCTCTTTCATCTTTATATTTTTCTAGTTTCTTGGAACTATCAATTACAAAGAGGGCTGTATAAATCTTCTTTGTCTGTTTAAGTGCTAATATAAGCTGCTGGATCTATCAGGCAGCTACAGTATTTGATGCACCTAATAGCCACCTTACACCTGGAGTTACAGGAGATGCATTGGCAGAACTCTGCTCTAAAGAATTAGATTATAATTTAGAAAATAAAAGAGGAATATAAAAAAGAAATCCATTCAACATGTAAGTCTCCTACATCACGCTGTGTTAGTAAACAACAGGGCTGTTAGTTGTCATTGTCTATCATCCTCTTTGATCAGTAAATTATAGAAAAATGACTGTCCCTCTAATTAATCTGTGATCTTGAAACAGGCATTATAAAATCTATTTATTCAAATGAATTGATACCTGAGATTCACAAAAGGTTAAATTTAAATAGATGTTTTAGGTTGACATAGCTGTAAATGTAATTTTGACAATTTAAAAGAATGCAGTTGAATATTAGACTGCTTCAGTGATTAGATATACCACCTCATTTAAGAAAAGAGATTCAATTTTTACTAGGCTTACCTTATAATCATATCTTAAAATTTAAAATCTCTCAAGGATTAGTAGCTAATAAGTGAAATTTATGTGAAAATAAAATCAAATGCAGAAGTTATTTTTCAGTTAGTCTTCTGTATATTACAAATAACACAAAAACTTGCATCATGCAAGGATTAGTATGATTTGATGTGTATTTTGATGTTACCACAAAACACTCTGCCCGAGATAGAAGTAAAAAGATTTTTAACGTTAAAATATTATTGCCTCTGTGCTGCAATTTTCCATTTCCAATAATATCTGTACATCACTGCTACCTAGTTATGTATTACATTTTATGTTTAATGTGGTGATCTAATTTCTTCTTATTTGCAGTTAGCAAATCTAAGTAAAAAATATACATTGGAATATTGCCATGACACTATTGCTGTGGAGCCAAATTTAGTAGCAGGTGAGATGTGTTGGTTTCCATTAGATAGGACTTGATTCTTGACGGGTCAGAATGATCTTTTATGGAGTTGTCCTGTAGTGCAACCTCAAGGGGCAGCTTGTGGGTAATAGGGAGGTTCTAGAGTTGATTTTAAAAAAAAAAAAAAAAGCAGTAGGAAAATCCTTTGAACTAGCATCTGGGAAGTTATATCAACAATTCTATAAAGTGTAATAAAATTTTAGGAATAATTTTCTCACATTTAAGAAGCCCTTCTGGATTACTGTAGTGTTAAAATTAAGAACATTTCTTGGGTTCCAAGTATATGCATTAATGAATAGCTGTATATTACTCCATTATATATTTTCAGCTATTCTAATAATTACATACCACTAGATCCTATCAACTAAGTTAAATAATATTGTAACTTTATATAAATATGTCATAAATTGCCTGCAGGGTATTGAAGTCAGATATAACAAGTTGTATCTCCATGAGTACTTTTCAATAATTGCTCTTTCTAAAGATTGTATAGGCAGACGAGGATAATATATTAAACTCCTTGTGAAATACTGTAATAAGACCTCAGTCATTTGTGATTCGTTAACTCCCGAAAGAGTAACAATGAAAATTAGGGGTGTGTTCTTGTAGAAAAAAGAAATGAATATGTAAAAGAAACCACAAATATTAGATCCAAAAATGTTAATACAAATATAAAATTCTTCATCTCAATGGGGTTATATCCTTTAGCCATTGAAATGTGATCTGTGTCATCCCTGATTATTTAAATTTTGTTTCGACAATACTTAGAAAGTAAAATTAGGTTCTTATATAGGTACCTTGTATGTTGTCTCTTATTTATGTCATGGTCACAGTTGTGTCTTGCTGGATTCTTTGTCAGCATTGGGCTTGTTTGCTTCCTGTTTTGTGGGTGGAGACTGGGCTTGTCAATAGAGACTTAAAGTTTATTATTCTGGTACCTCTCATGCTGTAGGTGTTAATATTTATTGTTAAGAAATGACAAAAGGGCTGGGTGTGGCGGTACATTTGTATTGTGTATTGTGGTGGTGCATTTGATGTGTATTACATCTGTAATCCCAGAGACTGAAGCAGGAGGATCGCAAGTTCAAAGCCAGCCTGAGCAACTTAGCAAGGTCCTAAGCCACTCAGTGAGACCTTGTCTCAAAATAAAAAATAAAAAGGGCTAAGCATGTGGCTCAGTGGTTAAGCACCCTTGAGTTCAATCCCTAGTCTCCACCAGCTCCCTCGCAAAAAAATAGGACAAAAAGGCTTGGTTGACAGGAGAAAAGTACCTTCCCCATCACTCTTTGCTTTTTTGTTTCATATATCTTCCTTTCCTCTTGGGCAATTCTTAATCTAGTAGAGTTAAATGAAAAGTATTCAAGATGGGTGAAATACTTTAGGTAAACACCGTTCTGTAAAGAGTGGTGATTCCTCATGGAAATTGCTCTAATATATGCTGAATTAAATATTTCAAGGCAGTTTTAAAGGACATTTCTCAAATATATTTCAGGATATAAATTATAAAAAATAGTACCAAATTAGTAGTTAGTTTAAATAAAATGTGTTTGCAGGATTTGCCCCAGCTAGTATTAACAGCTATAACAATTGAGGACAGGTGACAAATCATTTCTTTTTAAGAAGGTGTTTATTGTCAGGAAAATTGCAAAGTTTCCTTTGTAATTACTCTGTCTTTGTTATTTTGGCAGCCTATAAAGTTTTATTGGCATTTACTGAAAGGTACTTTTTTTGGCCCTAGCCAGCTGGCTTTCTTTTTCAGGCAAACTTTCCTAGCTCTGGTATTGAGAATATATTTTCAGCTTTGATTGTCTACTGATGGGGTCTTTTTCAACAAGGAGCCAAGTGGCTAATGTCTGAATTGATCTCATTCTTGTCTTCAGGAGGGGGACATCAAATGCTGCAGGTGTACTTCAACCATTTGAGCGTTGCTTCATACTTACCAGCATATCATTTTGGTGCTAAAATGGTCAATTTAAGATGATGCAAATTACAGGCTCCTTTCACATCCAGACTCAAAGAAAAGCATGTGAAATTGTGAATCAAAAGTAAGGATTTGATATTTCCAAAGAAAATGGAATTTTTGCCAGCAGCAAAGGATCACCAAATTTAAATCAAAAGATTGTTTCCAGGGGGCAAATATTAAAACAATATATAAACATTTGAAGAAGTGGAACAATAGAAGACTTTTGCTAGACTCATGAGTGTGGTGTATAGATAGATTTGGAGTTTCAGGCGGTCTTCTCTCTATATGGGTCATATACCTTATGCCTTACTTCTGGGTTTATAGGAAGACTTGTCCAGATCATACTAATGCATGTAGATGAATTCTAAAATTAGAATTATACTGCCATAGTTCTTAAGACCACAGTAATGAATTTATTTAAGCAAGTACTTGCATCACTAATTACTTATTTCTTCGCTTTTAAAATACTGCTGGAGAAAAAAATGGTTATATTTTATTTTGTAAAAAGTGTTTATTTGACTACTTGTTCATAGTGAGTAAAATTTACAAATCTTAGAAACTGCTTTTTAGTGCTTATTATTCCAAGTGTTGACAGGTATATTAGTATTTGGCAGTGTTCTGTAGCAATGCAGTATTATATTAATTCTGTTTTGCATGTTAGTATGGCCCATTCTTAAAGTAATTAATGTAAAATTTTTGGTTGGAGCTTTTGTGTTTATGATTTAATTAAAAAGAAAAATTGAAGATCACATTATGTATTACTTTTAGTTAAGACATATTTAGATGCAGTTATCTGTATCAATTGTGATCTGTTTATGTTCTGCTTACTTTTTTGGAGCATTGAATTTCATAGAACATATTTACCACATTTCTCTAAACTGTTGGTTAGAAAACTATACAGATCATCATAGAAGGTAGCACTCTGGGATTTGTTCTCGAATGCTAGAGTAGGCAGGAGATTCAGGATTGAAGGAAGCCCACCTTTCACATGTTCTTCTGTGGGAAGAACCCATCTTCATGGCCAGTCAGAAGCCAGGACAGAGCCCTGTTGGTGTCTGGAGATTCCACAAGCCCATGTGTCACAGCATTCCTTGGAACCTCTTCATGCTGGACTTAGAAATACTAGGAAGTGTTGGGATCTTCCAGCCCCAGCCCAGCTAGGAATGATAGCACATATTGCATACTCTTTTCCAAATACCTGTTATCCATTATTTGAAAGAAATTACCAGGCAGTGAAGTACTCTTTATTTTTGGAATTTTGGAAGGCTTAAAAAGGGTCCCTGTTAGGACAAAGTCAATTTCAGTAGAAGAGGTCTTTTCCATGTTCAAAAAGGTCATAATTAGGAAATTTATTAAGCAGAGCAAATTTTGAAAGGTGTAGATTTGGATGGGTATCTTGATTCAGGGACTTCATTTCAGTTTATTAGATCTGTTTCTCAAATAGCTGCAGCTTGTTCAGTTTTGTTCCTGCCAGTTGGATATGAAGTACTGTATGTTTGGGCTCACTGTACAGAATTTGTTTCCAAAAAAAATGTGTCGTGCTGCTTTCCATCTACTGGACCAGTAGGGGTAGGAAGATCTGATCTGAAGCCAATGCAAAATGCAAAACCAATCGTATTTGGATTGTTCGTACATTAGGCCTTCCTTTGCCTGTTCTTACCCTTTTCCAGATGGAAGAACCAGTTTCCTCCCAGGGCACTTTTTCCTGGCAATTAGACTGAGAAGATGAAGATCATTTAGTACCACTACTGCTGAAGTGCCATTATATTAAGTTTAAACTTTAAAATTTAGAGGAATGGCATCAACACATTGTGTATTTGGTCTCTTTATTTTTCAATTAATGATGCTTTTAAAATTAGGAATGTAACTTCTTGTCTTTTGATTCTGCCTTTTGTTTTATTAATATAATAACATCTTACTTTCCCACATCGACTGGGAAGTAGGTGGTCCACGTAATCGAGTTTAAAGAAGACTCAAAACACCTTTTAGAGCATCGAGTGTTTTAAAATATCAACCAGATGCCGCACATCTTTCTAATGTGCATTATGTACCTTACCCTCTTAAATAGGGTGCTAATACATGAATTTATTCTTTCATGGTAATTGAGAATCATTATCAAGTTGGTTGCTTCATAGGATACAGTGGTACCTGCAGCTCTGTGCCCATTTTACTAAATGGCCTCAGGATTTTATGCCCTTGGAATTCTTGTGTCAGGTCTTTACCATTTTTCCTTTGTATTTTACATCAATAAGCAGAGACTTATACCCGGCATTACATTTTATTTTATTTAAAATAAATTTTTATTCATACAATATAATTATACCTACTAGTGAGATTTATTGTTACATATTCATATGTGCATACAATATGACAATGTAATTTGGTCACTTTCCTTCCCCAATACCTCCCCCTTTTCTCCCAGGCATGACATTTTAGAATTACAAGGAAAGTCTACTGAGTCTTAATGCCTTCATTTTGGAGATTAGGAACAGAAACTCAGAAAAGTTTCACAATTTTCTTATGGTCACACAGCTAGTTATATTTTGGGTAGCAACTAGGTAGAGATTATATGACTCCCAGTGGAGTGCTCATTTTATCATATGAGGCCATACTGTTTACCTTTTTCTTTTGTCAGAATATTTTTCTCTGACATATTTCTTCTTTGTGTTTATTTATTTATTTGCTAATAATGTATAGTGGACAGACTTGAAGAGAAATTGTGAACAAGATGAAAAAGAAGAACAAGTGAAGTAACAGTCTGAGGTCCGGAAGACTTATTTCTGTCATAAGTCACTTTACTTTCTTGAGTCTCAGTTTAGCTTCTGTTTGAGGAAGTATTTGGACTAACAATAGTAATAACAGAGATATTTTGAGGACTGACCACTTCTTGTGAGGTACTGTTCTTCATTCTCATGTGTGTTACCTTATTAAATTCTCCCACAAAGCTCATAAGGAAGATCTGCATCCTTCATATCACAGAGAAGGAAACTGTCATGTAGAGGTTACCTGGTTTCCCAGAGGCCTTTTAGCTGGCAAGATGTAAAGGCAAGAGTCAGTCTCCTTGTCTTAGCCACTCAGCCATCTGCTTCTGGGCAACCTATGTGTTCTAACTCAGCTGTAATGCCTGGTGGTTCTGGGTTTGAATAATAACAACTCTAACATCTCACATTATGAAGGACTCGCTACATACTTTACATGTAGTGCTCATGTAATCTTGCCAGCAACTCCATGAGGCAGGTGCTATCTCATCACATTTAAGAGATAAGGAAGCAAGTGCAGAGAGGTTCAGTGGCTTGCCCAGTGCTCAGGTACTGGATGAAGTGGTAAGACTTGAAATCAGGCAGATATTAGTATGTGCCAGCCTCACCATTATTTGTTATTACCTGAAAATGTAAGCCATAAGTGCAACGTGAGTTTCATAATATTTATGGTTAAAGGCGAGGTGTACGTGAGGGAAAGAGGAGAGACTGTGTGCATGCGTGCTTGTTAATGACTTCTTAGCTCTGTGTTAGGTAAGGGGTAAGATACTCAGATGCCAAGAAGACGAATGAGTGCAGTGAGTTTAGTGCAAATGATACTAGGAGTGGAGCAGTGGGGTATGTGGAGAAAGTAGCAAGTAGGAAAATCCAGGTCCTGGCCAAAAGGGCAGCTGATAATAGGCTCATTCAACTGCTGACCTCTTTTTCAAGCTGAAAAGTGGATTAGTGTTGTGTGTGTGTGTGTGTGTGTGTGTGTGTGTGTGTGTTTTCTGGAGAAGCTATTAGTTTGATTTTTAAACCAGAAAAAGATTTTGAAGCAGAATTTTAAATGGTAACAACTCATTGAAATTATTTGGAACCACTCTGAATCAAAAAAATGTTACTACCTCTGATTTAGATTATTAGGGTCTCAGTGTTGGAAAAGTGACTTTTAGATGAGTTAGAGTTGACCACGTCTTGGTGCCTCCACTATTCTTTGAAGAGATGAAGGACAGACACAAACTCAGAACACATCCACTTTATTCTGTTAAGGTGTTGTAATGGTAGTCTACAATGGAGAGCTGAATTCAAAGTCTGATTTTTGAGAAATAGCTGCATCATGAGGCCTTGGCATCATCAGTGGGCTGCATTCCGTAGACTGCAAAGAATCCTGGCTTCTCATTCTGTTCTATCTTCAGTTTCCAAGTCCTTAGACACTTGATGTCAGATATGAGAGTGAGGTCCAGGGTCACCTTCAGGACTTTATCGCCTCCTCTATTTTCTATATGTATTTTGTATATTGTCAAAATAACATTGGGGTGAGCTCAATGTGCAGTCTCTGTGGACTGATAATATTCCTTTAAAAATTTTGCATTGCCTTTCTTTAACTGTTCTGCTTAAAGAATCTTATTTAAGAAAAAAATATCAACTTGCCGTGCTAGGGTCTAAATTCCTGTCTCAGAAATATTATAGGTGAATATATTTCCAGATGCAGCAAATAATGGAAAATCATGAAAACTTGAATCAGGGTCCTTATCCTTAAATGTGTTTCAGTTTGCATTTTGATAGCAGTTTAGAAATCTTATTGCTTGTTTTGTCACAGACATAATTCACATCTTTCTTCAGGCACTGTAAACAAGAGAAATGGTTTAATGGCCCCATAAAGGCACTCTGCTGATAGCTGAGATTAGGCTCTTTAGTAATGGATGTCGGTGTGCCTGTGTGAGTGGTGTGTGTATGTAGTGGAGAAGGGCAGGCTTGAAAGAGGTGAATGTACTGGGAACGAATCTTTGAGAGGCTCGGGTACAGCTCAAGTGCCCTCTGCTTTTCTCTATGTCTTGGGAGATGGATTTATAGAGCATGTGACACCATTGTCTTTATTTGTACACAAGCCTTCCCCTTTGCTTCTGGAATTTAACTGAGCACTAATTGAGGTCATTGCCATCCATTTATCACCTGAAATGGAAGTGATATTAACTTGAAGTGAATGGGTTTCATCTACTCAGTGTATTCCTAACTACATATATTTGTATAAAAAGCTGCCTGCATTTTTCATGCCATATTTGTATCTGGTCTTAAATAATCTAATTTATGTACATCATTTACTTTTTTCACTTTTACAGACTCTTTTTTTTCATCACTGCTCTAGACGAGTGATTCTCTGCTCCCCCCAAGCATTTCAGTGTCCATAGCATGATTTGTTTTGATTTTTTCTGTTATATTTTCTAGACAGGTATAAAAAAATTTCCATGTTATAAGTCACCCTGCTTTGAAATTTCTCAAAACTCATAAATTAGTACTGTTTAAGAGCCTCAATTTTGTGTCATTTTTCATTAGCTAGTTTGTGTATGTCCTTGTAAATTGACTATGCAGGCTGCATACTTTGGGTTTTGAGAGAGTAAACTAAGTGTTAGTAAATTAAAATTAAGTGTCCTTTGTTGACTGGTTTAGCTGTGTCATATCACTAGCAGGTTCTATGGTTCCACTCAGTCTGTTTCATGTTTTTTTTTTAATCCTTTATTATTATAAACCATATTCTGGAACAAGCGTCAGCAAATGTTTCTCCGTAGAGAGTCAGATGGTAAATATTTTAGGCTTTGCAGGTAAGATGGTCGCTATTATGACTATGCGTTTCAGCAACTACAGCTCAAAGGAGCCCTAGACTACACCCTGATGAATGGTTGGGAGAGTGTCCTTCTGAAAGTTGCCAAAACAGCTGGAAGGCTTCAGGTAGCCCATGGGCCATAATTTGCCAACCCCTATTCCAGAACACTATAGAACAGACTGTGCTAAAACAGTGTTTTTTTTTAACAGACCAGAAATCTCAGCAATGGGATAAAAAGCCTCCCATCAAGGCTCTGTATTACCAACTAGGTTTCCTCCAAGAAGGGATTCAAAAACAAGGTTCTGTTTAGAAAAGAATTGAAAACATCATGTGTTTCTTTTCCCAGGGTAATTGTTTTATATGCACAGAAACTGGTACTCTAGGAGGAAAGCAGAGTGAAAGGTCAACCAAGACAACTTGCCACCATATTTTCATTAGCTGTCCATATATAGAAGGAGACCTTTCCTTCCCTTGTGACATTTTGGTTATCAGGGTGTAGGGGAAGATTTAGATGTTGGATAGCAACATTTTTTCTTCAGTGGAATACAAGTAGTGTGAATTTTTAAATGTCTTTGGTCACAGTAATAAATTGAAAAAGGCAGAATGCCTAAAAGCAAGCATGAATGCGTTGAGAAGAGTTTCTGTTTAGATACGAGTGCCAAGAATATGTTAGTAAGGTCATGTATACAGATGTATGTATCACATACATGACATTAATCAAACTTAAAAAATACGATACTGGCTGGTATATTTATTAGGGAATTTTTTTAAAGCCCAAGTCAAGTTTGAAATGGACTCTGTGGACTCTTGTCGGTAAGGACTGTATTTTACTCTTCGTCTTCATTCTATATCTGGGATACGGAATGAATTACTTAGTGAATTAATTACTGAAGGAATGAATGAATCAAGAAACATCTAAAATAATGTTATAGTGGTGCTCATGCATGAAAGGAATTTTAAATGTATACATAAATAAATTTGAATTATATGTTTAAAGGTTTAAGAGTTGCAGCCAAAAGCTCAGGGCTCTAATTCTTTCCCTATTATAATTTAGTTTTAGGTCTTTACTTAGACATGATACTTAACTTCATTATGCTTGTGTTAGTCAGCTTTCTTTGTCTACGACAAAATACCTGACAGAATCAACTTAAAAGTTTATTTTGGTAATCCCTGGCACTTAGGGAGGCTGAGACACGAGAATCATGAGTTCAAAGTCAGCCTCAGCAACGGCGAGGCACTAAGCAACTCAGTGAGACCCTGTCTCTACACAAAAAAACAAAATAGGGCTGGGGATGTGACTCAGTGGTTGCGTGCCCCTGAGTTCAATCTCTCGTACCAAAAAAAAAAAAGTTTATTTTGGCTAATGCTTTCAGAGTTTTCAGTCCATGGTTGCTTGACCTTTAGGCCTATGGTACACAGTTTGATATAGTGGTGGATGTCACTCACCTCAGGGTGGCCAAGAAGCAAAAGAGGGAAAGGGGAGGGATCAGGTCTCACTATCCCCTTCAAGGGCACACCCCCAATGACCTAACTGTCTTCCACGGGGCACAACTTCCTAAAGGTTTTACCATCTCTCAGTGTTGCCATAATGACTACACCTTCAACACTTGGGCATTTGGGGGACATTCAAGATCCAAACTATAACAATGTCTCTTTGAACAATTTTCAAAATGGGAATTATAATAAATGTTCTTGACTTGGAGGATGAGAAAAAAGTATGCAACAGTTCTTTGAAAACTGTAAAATATATAAATTTGGGTTTTTTTTTTTTAACATATTATAGCATTGTTCTATTAGGAATCTAAACTCAACCACAATTTGTTGTCAACACCTGAAGTTAAACATATTTATCTTTTTTAATGTAACAAGTTATCATCACCTTTACCATAGAAGCATAAATAGAAATTTGATTCATATATTTTCACTATTCATTTTCGGAACAAACATTTGCTGAGAAGTTATAATAAACACTTTCTGCTTTCAATTTAAGGATGCAAATAATGCCTCAATGTTATGAATGTTTAGGAGATTATTCTCCTTGAGCAAATTTTAAATGCACTTTCTCCATCTATGTTTCAAGTATTCAAATGCGATTTTGTCTTATGTCTATACTCAACCAAAGATGTGTTTATAGACTAGCATTGTTGGTCTTGGAAAGCTAAGGGCATCTCTGTGCTCCAGTGGAATCATAACAAGATTGTGTCCCCTTTCTAAAATGTAGGTGGAAAACAATGGAAGCAAGATCATCTCTCATAGTTCATAGTTCAAAAACGAAAGCAATTACTAAGTTAACAAACATTTAACCATGAATACCATAACCCCGAGTAAACTTTTGAATTAAGAAGTGGTTGTGTTTATTTTGGAAGTGCATATTTTTAAGTCCTGGTATTTTCAAGCTCTTAAATTTAACCATTAGAAGAATTCAGTCATCATTAGTCAGCCTTAAGATGTGGTTTTAAAGGTCAAGCTTCCATCAAAGAAGAAAATGCAAGAAATATCTCTTGACTGTTCTCTCTGCCTCTCCTCCCAAAGATCTGATTGTTTGGAGGAGTTGTGGATCATAAAAGTTTGCATGAGAAATGTGTCTTAGGAATGCCTGAGAAACACTGTAGATTTCACAGATAAATTATGAACTGTCTGAAGTCGGGGATAAAGATATAATATCATTTTGAACTATCATCTTTTTGTAAATGAAATGAAGGAGTTAACTCACTTGATTTAATAGACTTGAAGAAGGAAAGATTCACTTTAATTAAAACTACAAACAATACAGATGCCTGTAGCTCTCTGTTCCAGACCCAGTAAGGACAGTACTGTAAGCGAAATGAAATGTACCTCGCAGCCTCAGCAGCAGGCTGGAGCCGTGTTCAGCACAAGTAATTTAATTAGTGTTGATCATGACTCCAGATGATGGTGATTTGATAAGGAATAATTTAGTACTTAACAGCCTTTTACATGCACCAACTCCATGTGGGAAGGTAAAGCAAATTGCACAAAATGAATGTGCTGCTTTCACTTGTGCCTGTGCCAATGAGCTGGAAAACCGCCTGTTAGCAGACGCTCAGGCTCTCAGCCCTGTGATGAAATACCCAACATGTTTCCAACCCAGCCCTCTCGGTGGGAGTCTCTAGACTACCCTTATTTCAGGATAAATAAAAGAAGTCATTTTTATGACCTAGGATCTCCAGGAAGCAGGAAAGTTAAGGTGAGGAAAATAAAGTAGCCCGAGATTCTCAGGTAGAATGGTGAAGATCTTCAGCATGGCTTCCTTTCCCCTTCACATGCAGCAGCTAAAAAACAAAAAAAAAAAAAACAAAGACAAAACCAAAACCAAAAAGCAAACAAAAATACCTGTGCCAACTCAGATTCACAGGATTACTTAATTGGCTTATGATTAGAAAAAGCAAAATCAGTTTTTGGGGCCAATAATGATTAAGAGGCCCACACACATCAAATGTGCTATGAAGAGGCGGAGCTCTCAACTTCTGGAGTTGGAGAACTTATAAGGATTCTTGAGTGTTGGCATCTAAGAAAAAAAGAATTTAGATTTTTTTAAAAACTATTTTCAAGTGCTAGATCTATTTGAATGCAGCGTATACTATATCCAGATGTTGCCAAGCATCACCGAAGATTCAAAATTTGTCCACTTATGAGAATCACCTAGAAATTTTTTATAACATACAAAATCCTGATACATTCAACCTTAATGAATCAGAATTTCTGGGAGTGGTATACTAGTCTGCTGGGGCTGCCATAACAAAGTAGCCACATGCTGAGTGGCTTAAAACGAAAAAAAATTGTCTCAGAGTTCTGGAGGCTAGAAGTCAGAGACAAAAGTGTCAAGCAGGGTTCTAAGTGCTGGGAGGGAATCACTGCCATGCTTCTCCACTGGCTTCTGGTGGTTGGCTAGCAATCTGGCATTCCTTGGCTTGTAGAAGCATCACCTTGACCTCTCTGCCTTCATCTTCTTTTGATGTCCTGTGTGCATGTCTCTGTATCCAAATTTGCACTTTTTTGTCATATTGGATTAGAGCCCGTCTTAGTGACTTCATCTTAATTTAACTAGTTTTCCAAATAAGTTCATATAGTAATCAACAGAAGGAGATTCTGGGAGTGGTGTACTGGTCTGCCGGGGCTGCCATAACGAAGTACCACATGCTGGGTGGCTTAAAAAGAAAAAAAAAATTGTCTCAGAGTTCTGGAGACTAGTTCTCTCAGTTTTACCCATTTTTGAAATTTATATACTCTTGTGCTTGGTTTCTTCTACTCAACTTCATACCTGGGAGACCATATTTTTTGGATGCATTGATAGGTAGTTTATCCCTTGTTCTTTCTGTATAATATTCATTACATTGCATGGTTATTGCATGGTTGATTTATCCGTTCTCTCACCAATGGATATTTGAATTTTTTCAGCTTTTGCGATCATGAGTAAAATCTCAAAACTTTCTTACACGTGTCTTTGGTGAACATATGCACTCCTTTTTCTGGATATATACTCAAAGATGCAATTACTGGATCACAGGGTAGATACTGCCAAAATTTTCTAAAGTGGTTATACCAATTCCTATTCTCAGCAGCATGTGTAAAATTTCCCATTGCTTTATTTCAATACCAAAATTTGCTAATGTCAATCTTTTACAGATTAGCCATTCATATGGATTTGTAGTGATACCTTAATGTGGCTTTATTTGCAGTTTACTAATGAGTAATGATTTTGAATATATTTTCATTTTTCTTGTTGTTTTTGTGGGCTTTTGTTGTTGTTCATTTTTCTGTTTTGCCATTTGGATATTTTCTTTTATGAACTGCCTGTTCAAGTCCTTTGTCTATCTTAATAGATAAATTGTCTTATATTGTTGATTTGTAGCAATTATATCAAATATGAATTCTCGATAGATCTTTCTATTGCAAACACCTTGTTGCTTATGGCTTACTTTGCATTGTTCTCATGATGTCTTTTGATGAAGAGAAGTTCACGAAGCCTGATTTGTTGATAGTCTTCTTTTATGGTCAGTGTTTTTTGCGTTCCATTTACTAATCCTTCTATACCTCATGGCTCCAAATACTTTAAAAAATATCTAATGTATCTGATATTTTGATAAATATGCTATAGATATCAGCTCCTGAATACTTATCAATTTTTATTCATATAAATTAGATCTGAACTCTCGGGTATAATATGATTATTCTACTTCTCTGAATGCAGATTGACTTCCTTATTTTTTACTACTGTTTTTTTCTTAGGAAAATGTAAATGCAATAGTTAGAATACAGAGAGATAAAACTTGAATATGTACATTTTTTCCATATATGTTCAAGAAGTTCTAAATAGTTGAAAAATATTTGTCAAAAAAGCAACAGATACGGTTTAATGTATTACAAATGTTGTATCGTACAGTATTTTTTAAGAAGTAGCACACACACATATACACATCTTACCCACATACACAGGAGACAGGATTTTTTTATAGAATACTATAAATACTTGGCAGGGTTTTTTTTCATATATTTGAAACTTTTTGTAGTGAATATTTAGGACTTAACTAAATGTAAAGAGAAGATGATGAACCCCCACCTACCCATCATTCAGCTTTTCACATTTATCAACCTTTTTCTAATTTGATTAATCTAATTTAATTAATCTCTTACATGAATTTTTTCTAGAGCATTTTAAAGATTTCAGACATCTTATTATTTTACCTGAAAATACTTTGTTAATCATTTTAATGTTAAACTTTTTGGTACAACTACTACACCATTATCGCAACCAGCAAAACTAACAATAGTATCTTGAATTGTCTAATATCTCGTCTATATTCAATTGCACTGTTTATTTCAGAGTTGTTACTTTTTAGTTTTCTTAATCAAAATACAAACAAGTCCTCATAATTGATTCTTGAGATTTTTAATCCTCTTCTAGATGAAATTAATAAATTATAATTTTTTTTAACTGTTGAAGATTGAACCCTAGGCCGGCCTCATGAATGAAAGCATGCACTCAGTTACTGAGCTGTATTTCAGCCCCTAAATTATAACTTTATGATTTGGTGAAACTAATGCATATGAACACCTTGGCAAATGAGAATATATAGAATTTCTTTTTACTCCATTTATTTTCTCTCTACCTTGAATAGTCATATTTAGTATGTTTGCACACACGTTACTTTAAGAAAATATGTTGAAGCAGAATACCTAGTTGAGTTTTCCTTAGTCAATGAATTTGAGTAAAATTTGCTTAGTTGGCAAATTTGTTTCCTAGGGTGTTTTGGATCTCAAGTATAATTGAACATTCATCACAACTATGTGCACATACAAATGCACAGTATTCATTTCCTGAAGCTTGATAGTTTTTGAAATTCAATTCTTATATTAAAAATTAGTTTTTAAATTGGAGCTAATCATTATAATGGAATAATCAGGACTGAACCATAAACCACACTGTTTCTCTTGACATTATCTTCCTTTATAAAATTCATACTTAACATTTTGTGTTTTAATTCTAGTTTTATAGAAATTAAAATAAATTTCTAGAAAGTTTCTCCTTTATGTATTGATTAGTCATAAGTTTAAATATTGAACATATTTTTAAAAATGCATTCTCTTGTCTATTTTGGCTTTTTAAAACCAGTTCCCATTTACACTGAAACTGATTATACTAATACAATCTATAATGCATATTTTTGTTTCATGATGAAAAATAAAAAATGAATATGGTATTATTTATCAATGGTTTTAAAGTTATAAAATATATGTATTTCAAATATGCATTTCTTGTAGTCTTCATATTTTATTATTTCATAGTTTGTATTATGTTAAGCATAATACAAAGTGAATATATGTTAAACTTAACCATACATGAAGTCATATGAAAAAGGAGGAAACATCACTTGATATGTAATTATTTTATAGTGGATTACATGTGACAAATAACTTTCACATATTTCTCAGATTTTATCTTCATAATTCTAGTAAGTAGGTAGGCAGGTATTTTAATCTCTATCATATATATTACCAATTGGACTTAAAAATATTGAAATTTTTCCCCAAGTATCATGAGTTTTCTCTGGACCTAATCCTGAAATATTTTTTGGTCATAGTTTCATTATCATTCCATTAAACCATTACTATAAATGAATTAGAGGTATTTTCCCTTTATTAATACTTTTTAAACTTTTATTACAGTCCTTGGTTCATTCTTGGCCAGTCAGTTATATTTTTATCTGCTTTAGTCACTAGATATCATTCTGAAATGTTTTCAAAACTTTATTTCTGAGAAGTGAGCTTTTAGCATTATTAATATCAGCTAAGCAAATTACAAATGATTTGGTTTATTTTAAAGTGAGAAAATTCAGGCTTATATTTTGTTATACTATAATAGCATAAAAGGAATATACAAAGATTCTCCAGTATCTTTTCTGCCACTGAAATTCATCAAATGTAATTTTTCTAATATATGTAAGTTAATAAGAAATGTTAATGTCTTGTTAAAAGAGAGAAGCCAAAGAGATTAATATACTTAATTCCTAACCTCATTTAATTTTTGTGGATTTTTTTTGTTTTGTTTTGTTTTCTTAGTGGCTTTTCATGGCCTACCACTGAAAATCAAGAAAGAACCCCACAGTCCATGTTCAGAACTCGGCTCTGCCTGCAGTCAAGAACAGCCCTTTAAATTCAGCTATGGAGAAAAGTGCCTGTACAATGTCAGGTAAAGCAACCAAGTTTATGCATGTAGGATGGTGGTTCTTACTGAAACAAAAATTCCAAAATAATATAAACTCTCAAGTCACATTTTATGAGTTATATCTTAAGTATGGAGCAAGCTAATTAGGTGGTGCATTTAGCAGAACTCTTAAAGAACCGTTTACCATACAATCATACACTTTCGAGAATCATTTTAAAGCAATCATTTTCATCCAAATCGTTAGTTGCTTTTCTCTGTGGTGATGCATCTTGGGTTTGAAAAGAGGGTCTTATTTGGCACAAGCAGCTTTTGAAAGTTCCCATTAGAATGAATGCATTATGCACTTTAGATGGGGAGTTTGTAGAAAAAAATGAAACATTTGGCAAGTCAGAGCAGTACATTAGTTATCTGACAGGCTTTGCAGATGATCTATACAATGCATTCATGGACAATTGCAATAAATTTCATAAGGCTTAGTAGAGGCTATTATCTATTAAAAAGCCAGTTGTTCTTCTGATGATAATAAAGGGTGGTGCAGTAAAAGTACATTGGTCATTTGTTAGAAAATTTCATAACATATGTTCATTAAAAACTCTTCACAGTAAATTGCATGCTTTTATTTTTATATTGGCCTCTAATTGCATAAAGAAAAAGTTGGCTCTGTCTATTGAATATTACTTTCAATTACATTAGAAACTTAGTTCTTAAAATAAGTTGGTTTGGAAACTTACAAAAATATTTCCAAATGTTTGCACTGTTTCATAAGTACATCATTTCAACCTCATAATTCATTGTGATACAAAGGGTCTTCTGTTTCTTCATACATTTAGGACATATTCTCTCTATATTCAAGATATATAATACTTGGATGCTTAGATTTGTACCATCTCACAGCAGCTGCCCTGCAGCAGCTCTGATATTTCATTACTATTTGTTCTTGCAAATATCTTTTATATCTGCTTTTCTAAGAAGTTTGCTAGAGCCTGAAATTATGGGTCAGCTCAGTTGAAACTCCAAAGCTTTTATAAAAAGAACTCTTGGAGTGGCTATGAAAACATACTGAGTTCAGATAAGACAATATTGATCAATCAGAGTTTTATTGTTTAGTATTTTTTTAATGTTTACTCCATAAGGTGCTATGTGTCCACAGCATAGCTATTTAAAATATTGAAGAATTTCCAATCAATGAAGCAGTTAGATGTAGAATTGTCATTGCATTTCAGCATTGATCAGAACTGTGACTGAAATCACTACTGTTCTGAATGACATATCTTGTAGCCATAAACAGACAGTAGAGGAATTGCCTGAGTATTTTGAGGCTTTTGGGGGGACCAATAATTCTTCAGTGATATAAGGTATATGCAATAAATTCTGGTGTTCATTGGTGGGGAATTGTAATATCTCAAGATAGAAAATGTGTATTTGTTTCTTTTTCATGGAAATGAATCAGGGGAGCCATTTTATAAAAGTGGTTTTTTATTCATAAACATTAGTAAAGAACAGGTAAAACCAGACCTAAGTTTTCTTATATGAGTACAGTGGACTTTGCTTTAAAGCTAGAGTAGACATTTGTAGCACACAATACTTCTGTAAAGTATTTTTGCACTTTAATATAGTTCTGTTATATTGATGGAGGAACAATAAATTATATATAAGCTATTTTATAGATTACAAAAATTAGTTAAATCTTATTCCTGAAAGCCACACATAGGAAAGCAATTTAAATTTATAATCTAAAATCAAGCTTACTCATTTTATTCTTTTGTAATTGTGAGTGGAAGTTAGACTATGATAATACGATTATTATTATTATTACTATTATTTTTCTTAATGGTATTATTTTATATTCATTCTTGTATTCCAAGAAATTTTAAATTTATAGGAGACATTTTAATTTATCTTATTAATTTTTATTATCCCATGTGAGGAAGTTAATGCCGTGGACAATTTATTTAATATAAAAAATTTAAAAAGGCAAAAGCCTTGCCTTAAATTTCCACTTCAAATAAAGGCAGAGCAAATATAGTCTCCATGATATTAAGCTGATATTTGTTCTTGTTTTAAAATGTAACATAGATGAAGAATTATAATTTCAGAACTATTTAATGATTTAGAAAAGATCCATCAAACATACTTGAAGGGATGGACATAGAGGTGCATGCCCGTAATCCCAGCTGCTCTGGAGGCTGAGGTAGGAGGATCATGAGTTCAAAGCCAGCCTCAACAACTTAGCAAGGCCTAAGATCTTGAGGCCTAACTCAGCAAGATCTTGTCTCTGGAAAAAAAAAAGGAGCTGAGGATGTAGTTTAGTGGTTAAGTACCCTTGGGTTTAGTCCCTGGTACAAACAAAGAATAGGTAGAAATAGTACCTCTGCTTTTATTGATAGTGATATTTCTTATACTAAATTGTCTATATGTATATTAAAATATACACTTTACATGTATTTATGCCATTATACGATTTTGTGTTAATTACCCTATTTTCTGCTTAAAGGTGTGATGATTTTGAAGTTTACATGGTCTGGCATTAAAAACAAACAAACAAAAAAATTAAAATTTTAACTTCATTATGACTAATGAATAAAATATTTTTCCTTACCTTGGATTGGAAATATATTTTTTTAAATTACTCCAAAGAAACAAATGTTCTGTTTTCTTTTGTTCCCTGGGTAGTGCCTATGATCAGAAGCCACAAGTGGGAATGAGGCCCTCCAACCCCCCGACACCATCCAGTACTCCAGTGTCCCCACTACATCATGCATCTCCAAACTCAACTCACACTCCAAAACCAGACCGGGCCTTCCCAGCTCACCTCCCTCCATCGCAGTCCATACCAGATAGCAGCTACCCTATGGACCACAGGTAAACTGCGGATACTATTTTTTTTTTCTTTTAAATCTTCTTAACATTCCTGGAGGAAATTCCTTTTACCAATTCTGAAGACCTATAGTAGTTTGAAGGTGAGCATATTAATTTTGCACATCTGTGCAAAATATATTTAGAAAGAGCTGCTCTATCTATACTTACAAATAATTTTTAAAGAAGGTCATTTATAAACATTCCTTTTATAAACATTTAAATTGGTTGCTAAAATGGAAAATTAATCTATATACTGACATTTGAACATTTTTCCTTTGCTTTGCTTGAATTAAATTGCTTCACTTAAACTTTAAATCAGATCATCCTATTTCTATGAGCATATGTGTGTACTTGTTCTGTAAAGTTAGGAGACTAATTTTAGTAGGTGGCTTATGGAATTAGGTTCTTTACCTTAGATTGAATGGTTTAGCTATACATAGTTTTGCATAATATGACTTACTTGGTTAAAAGCATTTACCTTCCTTCCCAAGCGATGAATATTTAATGCCAGCAGACCCATGACCCTGCACACTGAGAATATACAGTTAAAAAGACAGAGACTTACAAAGGAACAAGGCAAGAACCAGAGCATGGAACTAGGAAGAATGCCATAGTGGGAAACTCTTGACTCCTAGAGATGAAAGAATTCATATTTAAATAGAACATTGAAAGACTTTGGAGGTTCTGAGATACTGCCTTATTATGCTTAAAATACAAGTTGATTATATGTAGCAAACTTCCTTCTCCTTTCTCTGTTGTACTTATGTATAACCACTGGTGTCCTGGCAAATGTTCAACAGTAGACTGCATGGAAGAATAACAAAGACCTTATCTGTCACATTTGCTGAGTAGATGATGTGGCTACTGCCTGATGGCTGCCTATAAGCTGACACTGTGATAGTCCTGAGTGCTGAGGTAGAAAGAGATGTGCAACAGCATATCATTACATAGTATTTTCATTACATACATACAGTAGCTATAATCTCAGAGCATAGTTAATAGCGGAATGTAGTAAAATAATTAGGAAATAATGAGTTTTGAGTTTCTCTTGCCTTTGTCTGAATGTCTTTTAATTGTGATGTTACATAATCAAATTCTTAATAATGATTGTGTTTAGCAGTTGGCTAAAAAAATTCCTGAACATTTAACCATAAGCCAGAACTACAACTGGCTCTGACACCCCACTGTAAAAATAACCCAATCAGAGGAATCCCCTAGATCAGCAGAGGAGAGCAGAAGATGTGCCACAGGCAATTTTCTGTGTATAAAAGAACAGTTGAATATGTTCTTTATAGCTTATTCTTTTTGATATAAAGGAATAAGGTGGTAACAGTATTTCCAGTGTGAAGATAAGCCATATATTCTATACCTCTGCTTCCATCACTAAGTCCCTTGTGTGTTAGTTACTGAATGCTTCCTGTCATCTTCTCACTCTGTGGACTTGAGACTCAGAGCAAAATGGTATGTGCATCTGTGTAAACAGTTTTGTAAATACAGATGAAAGAATGCTTATTGCAGGGTGGGCCATTAAACAGATGCACATTGTGCAGGGCTAAAAGGAAAAAGGGTATGAACCACAAAAAAGCAACTTTTGTCCACTTCTGGTGACATCCCAGAGTTCTCAGTAACTGAGTCCCTCACACTTAACGAGTGCCAGAATTATAGACTATTATGTTTGCCTTTAGTGAAGACTAGTCATTTCTTAGGAAGATGACTGCTGAATAAGCAGTGTGGCTGTTTTTAGGTGATCTAACTTGAAATGCTTTCGCCAAATCCATTTTAATTTCTCAACTTGAAGTCGTGTATTTGAGACTGAGAACAGCCGGCCGGAACTACAGAGGGAAGCTCAGGGTCTTTTCCCGCTGCCCCCAACTGAGTTTTGAGGACAGAACCAGCTGGCCAATCCTAGGAAAATCTCTGAAGCCTTATGTTTCTGAGGAGGATTTCTTAGAGGGCTCTGGCCAACAAATGACAGTCCCTTGGTTATAAATGGCAAATTTGCTCTGGGAACAGATCCTTTCCCCAGATAGCCCCCTCCAGCCAGGCACCCCACCTCACTCTGGGATTGCTTTATGGCCAACTGGCCGGCACTCGGCTTCCTTCCCTCAGCCTCCCTCCACTCCTCGGGCCAGCCCTTTGGCACTTTTTCCTGAACCCACTGTGCAAGAGCCCTGTCTCTGTTCTCAGCATTCCCCACCACTTATACTCTGCTTTTCTTTATCCAGGAGTTCATCAGCATGCTCTCCTTACCCATTAGCTTTCTTCCAGAAGCTTCTTCAATCACTTTTCCTTTACCATTGGTCAGTGGCTCATGAAAAAGGCACCAAAAGCACACAGCAGCCTAAAGGACCATGGGTGTTTGATATGTACATGGTCCCCAGCAAGGACCCAACTGGAATCAGGTCAACTTGTAGGAACAAATGGCTTGATTCCCCACAAAGCTTTCAGCACAAGCATTATTAACTTCCTTTTAAGGCTTCACCAGCGAGCAAGTTTCTTATTTTTATCTTCAAGTTACAATTTTCTGATTCACTCCTTGACAGTTCCTAATGATAATTTCTGTTTCTTTTTTTGGCTAATGAAATAAGCAAGAGAAGGGAAATGAATGCAGTGCCAGTCAGCCTAACTGTTTTGCAGTATCCGAGTTTCTAAGTTTATTTTCTGCAGGTGTAGGTGGAATTTTAGTGCTTTCCATGGCAGCCAGTGAGCTTAGAGTTAAATCACAGGATGGATTGTTCTTAGAAATGCTCAAGCAATTGTTCTGCAATTCTTTAGCTTTTACTTTATTTTCATTTAACATTACCAAAATTAAATGCTAACTTTCCAAATTAAAGTCTCAGGAATGCTTTTAGTTGGGGTGGGGGTGGTTAATGGGCTTATATTTGCTCAGAGATATGTTTTATAGGTTATTTTTAAGCACTCCTGGGGCATTTTTAGAGCACTTGTAAATCTTTAATTAATCCACATCTTTGTGGTGGGTCAATGATATTATGGATGAGAAACATGGAATAGAACGATTACACTGTGTAGCCAATCGTTACACAGTGTAACCAAGAATGAAGGAGCACAGGACTTGCTTTCAGCCTTCTGCCAAGGCATCAGGATTTTGACATGACCTGCCAATCCGACTTGCTCCAAATCTGAGCATTGCATGTTATCTACGTCTTTGGTGGTTGGCTGTATATTTATGCTTATTTTTATCCAGCTTATTGGAAGCAAATTGGAAGCCCGTATGTTCTATGTTGCTATTTGATAGGAAAGAAGTGGTCCTTCAAAAAAACAGGTTGGATTTAACTCCTCATGATACCAAGTTTTATTTCTCACTAGAACGTAATGTTAGTTAGGACATTGTTGAAGAATTAAAAATCCTGACGATTTCAGAAGGGAATCACTGCTGTCTTGCTTCCTCAAAAACTGATGATCACAGAAGGAGAATGAATAAGTAGGTTTTTGTTTAGTTTGGTAACAGTTAAAAGATTGAAGAACAGACTCTGTTTTTCCTGTTTTTTCATATATATAGATATGTAAAACCCTTTTCCTGTGGAAGGTATGTAAATGATCCAATTGACTTAACATCGGGCATTTTAGTGGTTAGGGTCTAGATTTACTCAAAATAGTTTACTGTTCTCTTCTCTAGTCAATATCCACCTTTAACTTGATAATATACCAAAATCATGTTACAAGGGATACATTAGAACGTGAACACAAGTCATCGTATGACTGAAAGTCGTAGTGCTCCTGACCTAGGAAGAGAAAGCTAGTGTGCATTAAATGTTTACACTTCAGTTAGTGGGTAATATGTTCATTCACTAAGCAGTTAAAAATTGTACTGGCATTTTAAAGAATATTCTGTGTCACCACTTCATCAAATCACACTCTTTTATTCCCCAGATTTCGCCGCCAGCTTTCTGAACCCTGTAATTCCTTTCCTCCTTTGCCGACAATGCCAAGGGAAGGACGTCCTATGTACCAACGCCAGATGTCTGAGCCAAACATCCCCTTCCCACCACAAGGCTTTAAGCAGGAATACCACGACCCAGTATATGAACATAACACCATGGTTGGAGGTGCCACCAGCCAAAGCTTCCCCCCTCCTCTGATGATTAAACAGGAGCCCAGAGACTTTGCATATGATTCAGGTAGGCCTGTGCTTTGATGGAATTATATGTAAAGCATCTTTTTACCTCCCTTGTCGATTTGGTTACTGTTGTTGTCAAACTGGGTGGCTCCTCATCATTTTTGAGTGGGTTCTTTCTGGTTTTATCCCTTATTTGAAACCTCTTCATGGGAAGGGTTGGACTATCCAACCATTTTGGCATGAGCAGATGGACAAAATAGTGTCTGGAAATGAAACCAATTGAAAGAAAAGTGTGATTTATAAAATTATGTGTACTCTGAGTCCAAGAGAGTAACATTGCAATTTTTATTGATTCTATTTTTTCCTATGTTGTTACAGCAGTGCTATTTAAAAACAATGTTCCCATAAAGTAATATGCTTCTGTACTATGCATGTATTGTTTATAACTTAAAAAATTATTGGTGTCGAAGATTCCAAGGGCCCATAAGTAAGAATTCTTACAGATTAGGATAGGAATAGCAAAACACAGATTTGTGTTTCATTCATGGAGTTTAGCTTTGCCTTAGTGACCTAGAAAGTACTAAAAAGTGTAGTCTGTCAAGGAGGAAGAGGGTCTTTCTGAAGCTAGAAAGGCTTAAGATCTATTTCAAATGTTAATATCAGTTTGCCAACATTTAATTTAGAAACTTTAGAAGAATTACTAAACTCATCTCTGCTGAATTTTTCATGCTATAATTTGAGAACTAGGACATCTGCTTTTCACACATCTCAGGTATTTTGAAAAGATGCATGAAATAAATGGTAGTGTTTGTAAGAATGGCACCACATACCTCTAAAATACTGTTATTAATACTGTTATAATTACAATGGTTAATAGATGGTTGCAGACATGGACATATTTGAGACAGTATAATTTTCTTTTGTCTGGATGCAAAGATATGGACAATTTTTATGAAGAAATTATTGCTTCCTGACTAATAATTCTGACCTTTTATATCAGATTGATTTGAGGGGGGAAAGAAATCTCTCTCTAAGTCTTGAGTTTCCAACTTGCATAAAGTTACCTGCTTTCTTATGAACTGCCCTTAAAGCTTGGCAAGAGGGAGACTTATGATTTAGAGGCTTTCTCCTGTGAGATCCTTTGACTACACCCTTCTTCCATGGGCAGCATGTTCAACAGACTGAGGAGGTTAGCTCCTCTGAAGCATGTCTGAATTAGAAGGTACATCACCTCCCCAAGACCCATGAACATCTTTCCCAGCTGACCCTGAGTCCTGTTCCAGGGCCTGAGCAGGTTCATTCAGATCTTGTTTCCTGAAGGCAGGGCAAACTGCTTCTATATATCCTTCTAGGACCAAGAGGGTGGCCAAGGGTAGTCAGGTGTGAGGGGTTGAGGGTGGAGCTTAAATGCCCCTACACTTGTGTGTGATTCCCCCACAGTGTGTTCTAAATAGGTTGAAGGATAGGAAGTCACTATTTGGAGATGGGGCACTGGTGCTCTTCACACCATCCTATGCCAGAGCTAATCTTAAGACATTTCCTTAAATACTAAATTTGACCTGATCTTTCCATATTACTATCATTCTGTATTTACAAAGGTGCAGAAAAGAGAATGTATTTATCAGTTTGTTTGGCTGATTTATAATTTTACAAATTTAAACATGGTATGAGGGCCTTTATTTGAATTTTTGTCCCAGAGACTAATTTGAGATTTATCTTGAAATGCCTCGTAGTAGTTTCAGTGGGGATCCTTTTATATCTGTCCATGGATCTCCTAATGAAGAATCCTGAAATTCAGTGGATTTTATTATAGATAAAATGTGTTTCTCTAAATTCCAATCCTGTTAACTGATTTATCCTTATTGCACAAACCATATTTTAATTTGCTATAATATATTTTTCATTTATCAGTGCTTCAAGAAACTCTTCATGGAAATTACATAAATTAACCCAAATAATCATTCCAAAGGAATTGTATATCATAGCATTTAAAAAGGTTTTCTGAATGTTCTAGAAATGTTTTTTATATATATAATACCAAAAAAGTAATGTTGGAACTCCTTTCTTGATTCTGTGATTTGCTCCATATATCTCTTCTTATTTTTATATTACACAATTATATGTGGCATAGTATTAGCAATGTATCAGTTTTTTTGAGGAAATATGAATGAAATGGGAAAGAAATTTAAGGATTCTAATGAGGAAAAAATATAAGAGATGGTGCTGAAATAGTTAATTGCATTATTTGTGGGCCATATATCTTGTGGACTTCAGAATTAGTCACTGTGCGACCTTCAGAAGTACAGACTGTGTAACTCATAAGCTTTAAAAGCACAACCCATCATCCCATTTTAAAGGCACATAGGGCATTTCTTCTAAGTGTGCTATATGCCATACATATTGCAAAAGACATGTAAACTTCTTGTTTAATTTGAGAAACAATCAATTCTTGCTCTTTTCTCCCCTTTTAGCTGTATTTAAATTGCCAAAGTTGTATGCCACCTTTGAATTCTAATTTTGATGTTGCCAATAGAATTCAGCTTTGGTTTATTGGAAGGGTTAAATGGTAAAGATGAAATTTTTGGATACGATTTAAAAGGAATGTCATAACAGTATAAATAGGGCCTATGAAAAATTTAATCTGCCAGTATCACAATATATTTTCACTGGCCACCAAATTGCTGTTTGAAGTTGATACCTCTGTGTTATATATTGCAATCAAAAAGTATGACCTAGATAATTTGTTTTGTCACTAGTTTTTTCACCCTTGCTGAGAGCATATAAAATAACTTAGGAAATCTAATGTATTTATCCCTGAATACCTGCTTGCTTCCTTTAGCTATTGGGATTGAACAGACAGCACATTAGGAGATATTTTACATGTAATTTAAAAACAATGCAAAAAACATTTTTTAAGTCAGTTAACTCAGCACCTATGATCCAAAGGTTATCCTTTGAGAAGACCTCTTGGATACTTTACTGCCTAAATCGGTGTACCATAACTGTTGTAACAATAAAAGATGCCTTGTAAGGGCAAAGACAGCATGATTGTGCTCTAATAAAGCCTGACATTAATTATGACATGGGAAATGGAAGGTCTATTAGTTATAATTATAATTACAGGAATGCAATTTCAAGTACCGAATACTTAAAATAAAAAATTCAAAATATTATGTTACTAGAGTAGAAATTTTCCCTCAGGAGATGCGAAAGATACTTGGATCAGAAGACAGAGGAGATAAAAAATAGATATTTAAAAAGCCAATTTGGTGAGCTAGTATAGTGTGATTATATCTTTATATTTTATTAAAAATTCCTATACAATGTATCTACTAATGTTGCTTTCCTTCCCTCCTCTAGCTTAATAGTGCTTCATAGAGAAGTGCATAGTGTTTTTGTTTGTTGTTGAACTTTCTCAAACCCAACATTATCTTTTTTCTCCCCTTTTTGCTCTGTGGCTAAATGACCACATAAAGAGTTATATGTGTCAAGTGATTCATTTGGAGTAGTTTATGTAGAATCCCATGCACAGTGTCTCATTTTCACAGTGTCTTGGGTATTCACTCATCTTCATACCATACCCATGTGTGTAGTTTTGCAGGTTCAGAATGCCCAATGAAGCAGATATTTTAAATGCTTATGACAATATGTTAGAATTGTATGTGTGGATTGGTTGGCATTATGTGTTATTTAATTTACTTCTATTTTTTCATAGCTTGGGGTAATGCTTGAGGCGAGTGTGGGCACATGAAATCAAAATTTGATTATAAGAAAATACCAGCATATAATGTTCATATACTTTGATCAGATAATTTACTTTCAGGATTTGTCCTAGAAATAGTGAGGGATGCCCAGGGAATGTTTGAGAGAGACAGAGAAAAAGAGAGTGAAATATTTTAAGTATAGAGTAGGTGAATAGTAGAATAAGTTAAGGCTACAGCAAAGAAATACTACACAGTCATTAGAAGTTATGTTTTTAAAATAGTTAATAAAATTAGACTATTGAGTTAATAAAAGTAAGTAAGGCACAATTCATGCAAAATAAGACCCAACACAGAAATACTTAGTGATGATGACAAGCAATTTTGTATCTTTTGATTATTTACAAAGTTTTTTCTGTTTCACTGCTCTCCTAATCAAACAGAATAAGCATTGATTATTTTCTTTTTTTAATCATCTCACTTAGAGTTGAAGAAGTATTCACATTAATCATATTATTCCTATAAGTGAAAAGATAGCATTGCATAGACTCATATGTTGCAAGCCTAAATGACTTTTCTATTAGTCTGGGTCCAGGACCACCTTAGAGGAGGAAAGGAAAATTAATATGCTGCTTGGTGGGGTTCATGTTCATCTGCCCACAGTGCTTGCGATTCTACCATGCTGTTTTATAGCTGGGGTGTATTAAGAATCTTAACCTACCCTGGGCACGGTGGCACACACGTATAATCTCAGCAGCTCAAGTGGCTGAGGCAGGAGGATCGCAAGTTCAAAGTCAGCCTTAGCAAAAGCAAGGCGCTAAGCAACTCAGTGAGACCCTGTTTCTAAATAAATACAAAACAGGGCTGGGGATGTAGCTCAGTGGTTGAGTGCTCCTAAGTTCAATCCTTGGTACTACAAGAAAAAAAAAAAAAGAATCTTGACCTAGGAGTTGGTTGGAGGGGTAATACATTAATATGATGTTTTTAGTCTTGAGGTCTTTTCTGTTCCTCACATTAATTTAAAAGATGCTTCCCAGCCAAGTGGTGGAACAGTTTAATCAAAGAGTTGGGAATGAAGAAGGTGAAAAAATAACTTCAGGGGCAAGAGGAAGGTTGCTGAAATAAGAAGATGGGGAAAGTTAAGCTTATGTAGAAGAAGAAATAGAAGATTACAGGGGCAAACCTACATATTTATTGCAGAAAATATTTTTACATTTTTAATTGGTTTTATAGGGTCACTCCTGCTGCTACTAATTAGGCCTTTCGATTGGAGGCACAATCCTTACCGGTGGCAAATGTTAGCCCTGTTTTAACTGGAAAAATTGATGCAAATAGATGTTTGCTAGAATTACAAATAACTTCATACCCATGAAAAATCTTAGAGATAACCTACTTCAAATTCCCTTTGCACTCCCAGGTTTTACAGATAAATTGCAGAGGCTCATTCAAGTTAAGTAACTTACTGTCAGTCACACAGATTACCCTGAAGCAGCCCAAACCCATGAAAACTAAGATTTTCTAATTCTTAGTTTAGTACACAGTTCATGGTTTGTCTTTCTATGTATTTTTTCTGAATAAGAGGGAATATTTAAGTTTGTTGCATACATTGCTGATCATTTATCTCAATCTGGATTAAATATTAGGTTTTTTTTATGATTCTTAGAGGCTCTCTACATGATCCAGGGATAAATATATCTGCTTTAACATCATAAAGCTATGCCTTATCCACTTTGGGGAGGAGTATATTTCACATTAGATGGTGCCCAAATTTTACTGTCATTGTTAGGTGTTTACTGCTACAAAGTGGGCAAATTCATGGCTTCAAATTATATAAGTGGTTAAGATGCCCACTACTTTTATTTTTAAAATGTACCACAAGCATTGTTAAGAATTAAGAGTATCAAAGAATGGGCTTTTGTAAATATTCTTCTGCAAAGGGTGCATAATAATTATTTAAATGATGGCAAATTAATGATCCATCTAGCTGTAATTCTTTGTAGGAACATTGGTTTATCTGGGTCTTTCTGAAATTGACTCTTTCTTAAAACACTTGATAGCTTGATGGCTGGCAATTTAATTAGAACAGTGGGTTTCAAACTTTTGTCAGCTGGATCCACTTTTGACAAGTAAGCTTATAAGGTACCCCAGTATCTAAAACAGATGTAAGGAAAGTTGTTTGGGAAGAACAGCATGTTTTTCATCCTTCATTTTAGTTCCACCCATTCTTTAGCAAGTATACCATATACATTTTGTTCACTTTAGGACTTTGACAAAGGCCAGTAGAAAAATTTTTAAGTCCTAAGCTTGTAGAAAAATTATGTGTAGGCAGAGAAATGATGAAATAAATACTAAAGAGAAATAAATACTAAAAAAAAATTACCCCATGTTAAATATCTTAAAACTGGAATATGTTTAGCTTTCATCTGTCAGAACTGACAAATGTATCTGGTGTTCCCAGGGGCCCGAGCTGGCACTTCAGTGAAAAAATTTAAATGCTCCTGGATTTCCGGAATGGCCAAAGAGGAAGATTTTATGTTGAAATGTTATTCTGTTTTGCTGTGTTGGTGGATACTCATTCTAATCAAATCGTAGAAGAAGTAGTGAAGTCATTCCTAACCATGCTGCCTCTAGTAAACACTGCTTGGGCTTCCCCTTGCCGAGTTTATAATATGGTCATACGGTGAGAGTTATGAGATGAAATCATTAACAGGAAGAATGCTGTGCTAATTTTCTGCATTTGTATACAAATACATTTTGGTCTAAAGTAGGTTAGGTTAGTCTTGATTACCATCTAAAATACATATCAGTGTTTTGGTCTACATTAGTTTAAGTTAGTCTTGGATACCATCTAAAATACAAATATAAATAGTGCTTCTTAGCCGGGCGCGGTGGCTCAAGCCTGTAATCCCAGCACTTAGGGAGGCTGAGACAGGAGAATCACGAGTTCAAAGCCAGCCTCAGCAATGGCGAGGCGCTAAGCAACTCAGTGAGACCCTGTCTGTACATAAAACACAAAATGGGGCTGGGGATGTGGCTCAGTGGTTGAGTACCCTTGAGTTCAATCCCCAGTACCAAAAAGAATATAGTGCTTCTTATCTTAGGAGATGATTTGCCAGAACCTCAATCCACTGACTAAACTTGCAGAAAAGTTAAAAAAAAAAAAATAACAATTAGCAATTCAGAGATCAAAATTAAATGGTTCTTTATCTCTAAATTGTCATTATTGCACTTGTTACTCTAATAGGGTAGCAATATATCAGAGATAAATGTTACTTTTAAAAAAAATTTCTTATAATGTACATATGGAATATACTAGGGAAATTGACTTTCTACATATTTGCAACTAAATTTACTTGCATCATTTTTGAATAATTGGGACACATGTAAACAACCTAAAATATTGTCCCAGAAACACAAGGAATGCAGTGATTATAAAGGAAGCTGTTGAAAACTGCAAGTGAAGTTACATGGGATACAGGAAGTAGAAAGTAAAGGTAACACATTTTTCCTGAATAATGCCTCAGGCATTATAAACTAGCAGTCTTCATGATTTCCAAAATGGAATCACCATCCATAATTTCCCCTTCTTGGACATGCATGTGTCACTTACAATTCAGTGATTTCATACTGAAGAAATTATTTTTCCTATTTTAGTTATTTTTAAAACCAAATCGTAGTTGCATTCTCTTTAGATAAAGTGGGGAAGGAAGTAGGACAGTGTTTTCTGGTCATATTCCCTAAGAGGGATGGGAACATCCCAGGTTCTTTTCAATGCTTATCTTCTCTTTTGAGCAAAGACAAGTCTATCCCAAGACCTGCCTTGTTCTTGTAGGTAAAAGGGAAGGCCTAAAATTATAAAACAACAGTATCTAGAACTCTCAACACTTCAAAATATCCCAGATATAACTCCTTGACTTATGATGGGATTGCATCCTGCTAAACTCATCCTAGTTTGAAAATATTGTAAGTCGCTAATGCATCATAGCTGAACAATGGTATACTATAGAGTATAAGCTATGTACCTTTGTGATTATGTGGCTCATTGGAAGCTGTGGCTTGATGCCATTGCTCAGCATCATGAGAGTATTATAACACATGTCTCTAATGGAAATGATCAAAATTATAAAGTAGAACCATCAGATGTTGGAGACTATCTGTACAAATATTTAGTATAAATACTGCTCCCACTGCTCCAACCAATCTATTATGGATATTATATCCAGCCCCTAATAATTACAAGATTATGTTCCATGTATTATGGTCATCTGATTTTAAACATATTGAATAATGGAATTTACACAGCATAATAAAATGTTTTAAAATACGAAATATTACATTTGAAATATTCAGAATCATTTTGTCATTTTAATTTACATATTTTTGAACCGTCTTAAAAAGTAATTCCTAAAAGAATACTGAAGAGTTCCTAAAGCCTTGAGAAAAATCTGTTAATTAGGAATTAATAATTTAGTGTATGTTCACTCTTCAATAGTTGTCTGTACTATATTTTTTTCTGGGTAGTAGGCTATAAACTATCTGTTCACATTCTTGTATCAAATATTTCAGTTTAAGTTCCAAGATGTGACCATAACTTTATTCTCTATTGTTTTACTTGCCAGATGTTAGAAATTGAGAATAAAATATTAAATTGTCATAATACCATATTAGACAAATCTTTATGCAGTTAAAACAAAAAAATGGGGCCACTTCCTTGTTTCTCCTTTTCCCTTCAACAAGCATGGTAAAGCTCCCTTGGTCATTTGTTTAGGGATGTACACAGGGACTGTTGACTGCAACTGTTTTCCCATGTGACTTCAGGTCACTGGAAGATAGAAATGTTTTCTTCCCTCCACAGTCAAGGCCCACCTCAAAGATGGCTGATAAAAGCCATTATATAGTTAGTTAACACTGTTTAGTTTAAGACTGACTTTTCAAAAATCATTCCCATAATTGCTCATATGTAACTTTTACTCCCTAAAAACTTTAGATACTTTTTAAGCATTATCATCTTTGGTAATTTCCAGTATAGATGGTTAGGGTTGCATGAACTTTGGCTTTTTGTACCTGGTATGTAACACTCCCAAAGGCCGAACCTTGGCCCTGTTCCATTACAAAGCATCATTTGCTTAAGGCCATATTTTCTTCTGAAACAGAAGAAACATCATTTGCTTATTTTTTTACCTCCTAACTCTGAAACTATTGCTTAGAGAAATTCAAGTGAGAATCACTTGGGAATTTTAAAGAATGAGCTATTGATCCTTTAGAAAATGTTAACATCCTATCTGTTTCTCTAACATCCAAAGACAATTTGGTTTTACTCAGCCAGTGATTTGTGGACTAGTAGATCACTTAATCTCTGATATTTTTTGGTGCTTCAATTGTGAACAGTGACAGTGAGTCTTTCTAATTGATTTTGTTATTATAATAGAGGTCACGGATTGGCCCTCCAGTTTGACTTGGCTTTTTATTGCTTGGCATATCTTACTCATAGGAGTTTTTCCCATTTGTTTCTGAGTTAAAATTGCAAATCTCCTACACCATTACTCTGGTCTATTATATCAGTTTTTCTAAGAAATACTTAAATATGCTCTAAAGCTACAGTTACAGTAAGTGACATTGGCTAGTGATTTGATTTGAGAATTGAGAGTACGATCTGGATTTACTCTTTATGCATTAACACAGGTCAAATGGACAGGGACTGCATTTTAAGTCTGTAATGGAAGGCTGTAGGCTGTCTTAAACCAATCATATCAGTTTTACCCATGACTGATTGATCCCTAGGGGCAGAGCCCTGTAAGCATTCCTCCTACATGAATGGACTCTATAGAGCCTGGAGTTTCATTCATAAAATGGAGACTGAAAGGAAACACACGCATGCATACACGCAGGCGCACACACACTGCCTCACTCCCTGGAATGTCCATTTATACAGAGCTGAGGATGTAGTGTTCCATCAGCTGCTGTTTTTGCTAGTTGACTGAGAGTGAAGACTAATGCCCATTGGTCCTGCTTGCTTGTAACCCGACACCATTATGGCCTTGCCCTGTTCCTAATGTATAGTGAATGAGGAGACAACATTCTCAAATCAGAAACATAAACAGGAACTGGTGGGTCTGAATTCCATTCAAATATGTCATTTCAGCCCCACTGTGTTTGTCTAACTTGGATTTTTCAGGCAGGAAAGGGGGAAGGGAGGGATAATCTACTTGTTAGTTGTACTAGCTTGGAAAAAGGGAATTAGAAGGGGGTGGAGTATACTTTTATAGCGCGTAATTTATAGTTTCTTTTTAAACAAAACAACCGAGACACTTAGGCCTAGAATTGCTTACTGCCAGTGGGTGAAATGAGCACACAACAGTTTTTATAAGCAAGAGTGAGGTTCGAAATTAAATAAGACAGTTTAAATCCTTAAACTTAGATATTTCTATTTTTGTGTTTCATGAATGGGAGCAAAAAAGGGAGGAAAATGTAACTTTTAAAAAAGTGTATATATTTGATATGGGTTTTTAGGTTTAGAATATTGTCATGACATGTTTTACGCTTCAATACTTAAGTGAATTAACTATTTCATAGGTTAAAGGATGAGGGAGTTCTTTTATTTCACAAGATGTTTCCATCTAGGATTTGAATAACTTGGAAGAATTTTTAAGGAATCTTTCTCAGGTTCAATAGATGCTTATTGTTTTCTCCCTGTGCGTGTGTGTGTGTGTGTGTGTGTGTGTGTGTGAACTTTCCATTTAATTGTTTCTAATACAGTCTGGAAATTTTTACAAGGATGAGTAATTCAAAGAATAATATGAAAAGAATCAAAAAGTAAAACAAAATTGAAAGAATGACAAGGATGTGTCATTGTGACTTATTTAATTGTTCTCTGTGACTTAGGAAGTATTTTTGAAATCTCTGGTGACTTTTCTTTTTAATGTATGGGTCTCTACAGTTATTGCTTCATCTGCATGATCTGTTTTTTAGTTATTCTTTGCATTGAAAAGTAAAACCACCTACTTTGTATGACATTGAAAATGTACTAAATCCTGGGCTTGACATCTATTTACTATTTGCATCACATGGAGCATGTCCTCAGTTTCCTTATTTATAAAAAGGAGTTAATAATTTGCATCTCTTAGTGTTTTCATAGGCTTAAATGTGGTTATGTTTGTAAAGTGTCTGGCACATATTAGGGGCTCAGGAAACAAAGAATTTTTGTTGGCATGGGTTTATCTTGACTTCTACAGATTTTTTAAGAGTACTGGTCCTTTAATAAGGTGCTGTTATTATTTCTAATAATTAAAAATACATATTCATGGCTAGAGAATAAAACAAATCAAGGGAGATTTTCTTACGCTGAAGCCATCATATTGTGTAAGTTCAGATAGAAATTGTACTGTTATACCGTTTCTGACATAGGAAAACAGCCGTCCTGAACTTACTGATAGTATTCTTGTTCAAAGCAAACAGAATAAATTATCTGAATGTTGTAGGGATTCAAGGAAAGATGAGACCCAGAGGACAAAGTTCCCCATGATGTGTTTGTTGCTAATTGTGTAGGTTATAACAGGGGACAACTGGGGATTGAAACTCAGCATTAAATTCTCCATGTCTTCAGAAATTTTTGTGGTCCAATGTGACCGCTAATGGCATCCTTCCTTATGTTTTCTTTTAAACCTCTGTTAATTGTCAGAGTATGGTAATACCTAGTAAATATTAAATCACAATATACTTGTGTTTCCATCACTTTGATATCATTTTTAACTACATCTTATTCAAACCATTACAGGCTGTTAAACCTGTAAAATTCTGAGCCTAGTAAATCATATAAATCAATCCTGTTTTGGATCTGCTCATTATTTGTGTGGGATACCATCCAAACAATTTACAGATGCTTATCAGGGAAATTTGTGATTATTTGATGCTATTCAGCCTTTATGTTTCAAAAATATCTGAATTTATTTAGCTACATTATGTACTTCTCCTGCCTTCAGTCTATTAAAAATAGATTTAATACATCTAGGCTGTGGTGAAGAAGTACTTCTGCAAATTTTATATTTTCTGTATTCACAGTTCACTGAAAACCCTAAAGAGAAAGATCCCATCTAAGTGTGAATGATGGGATGTGAAGTGATGTGAATTCATCACTCCTTTCTTAAAACCTTGTCTTATCTTTCTTGCCTTCTTCAAGATGGAGATATTGTATTCACAGAGTTTTGTGACTGGCCACAAATAGGTTTGGGCTGGGATTTATTTTGGAGTTAATTACTTTTAGATTTGTTCTACAACAAAATGATATTATGGGTATAAATTTTTTTTACCATTAGCATTATCATCCTTTTTAGGAAACTTTGTAAAATAATAGCTTTTTTTTTTTTCTTTTTTCTTTTTTTGGTACTGGGGATTGAACTCAGTGGCGCTCGAACACTGAGCCACATCCCCACCCCTATTTGGTATTTTTATTTAGAGACAGGGTCTCACTGAGTTGTTTAGCATCTCACTTTTGCTGAGGCTGGCTTTGAATTCACGATCCTCCTGCCTCAGCCTCCCAAGCCACTGGGATTATAGGCGTGAGTCACCGTGCCTGGCTAAAATAATAGATCTCTTGATTAATTTTACCAAATCTATTCAAATGGCACATGTGGAAGCAGAGGAAACTTGTAGTGAGGATATTTCTGCATTTGCATTTAAACATATCTTCATAAAGCTTGTGTTACTTATGCATAAAACTTTAAGGTTTTATACATGATCTGTGAGATTACCAAGAAATGAGAAGAAAATAAGAAACAAACCAGTAAAGTATGAAGTTGGAGAGAAAAATTTGACGATATAATGTCATAGTATTCATCTTTGTTGGGTGAGATTGGTGTCCTTAGTTTTCAACAAAATGTAATATTTCTTGAGGTAATAGAAATATTTTTGGAAATTTGTTAACAATAAAAAACAAAATTTATTGATTCTCCTTGGTATGTATTACACACACAAACCTGTAAACGTACTTTTTAAAATCAAGTACATGATAATTTCAAATGTATGTTTTATGTAACAACTTTTGACATTTAATGCATCAGGTTGTCTCCCATTATCAATATGCAGTGAACCAGTTTATGTGGACTTGATTTTGTCACATAACTCCCCAAGGAGCCAGTCGGGTGTATAATCAATCCATCTTGGCAGTGTACACTTACATGAAAGCAAAACCACATTAAAATACAACGTCAAACTTTACTTCACTCCTATTTTCTGGGATTTCTCATTTACTTTAGGACATTGAAAGCTGAATAAGTTATACACCAAATATTGCTATAGGAATTTAATGAGAAGCATCACATGAAAAAAGATAGTCGGTTTTTTCCCTCGTTCAGAGTTTACGATACAAAATAATCCCACTTTTGCACACTATTTGATAACAAATAGATTTCAATAACCTCTGTAGAGTAATTGTAGACAATCATGGCAAATCTTTTCTTTCTGCTCTGGCCTGATGTGCCCTTTAGAAACTTTAGGCAAATGATGCCCTAAAGGGGAATTTTCATTCTGTACAACTGGGCAGCAACTATACAAATCAGAGGAGTGCCCAGCAGTATTACATGTGCAAATTCAAAACTACAGGTTGTGGTCAAACTTTGGTAAGGCTTCCCAGATCAGTATTATGTTTCCCAGCACAGCTTTAAAATGCAAGTCAAGAAAGAGAGAAAGCAGCTGTTTTGTTTGTTTTTTTTTAAGGTTCTTGCCTGCATGTCTTAATTTGAAAATGACTTTAATAATATTACTGAAAGTGAAGACTAACCAAATCTGGTAGTTTGGAGTGTTAGTTTATTTTTATTCTTTTTCAACTGTACCTGCATCAACCAATACATTAAAATGATGGTAATGCTTCATTGCTTTGAATTTTTGGAGCATATTAGATCAGCTTTCATCACCATGAACTCATCTGTAACAAATTATAGGCAGTTTAATTTCTGCAAGCTGATTTGGTCACTACTAATGTCATTTTATAGAACTCCTCGATCCACCAGTTTCTAAATAACTAAAAAGCCTTGGTACTACAGTTATTTTTCATAATTTAATTTATAAACAGAATGGTAAATTTTTGAACCAATATTATTTAGGAATGAACATTAAGGGCTAACATTGTTTTCTAAAAAAGTTTAAAAGATGTATCCTCAGATGTTTAAAAAGTCTAATGAAGATTTTGGGTTCCACTTCATAAATCATAAATTTATTGTGAATGCTAAATCAGTATATTTTAGTGTCATAGATTGATATATATGTGCAGAATATTGAGGAATAACTATTAATAAAAATCAAATCAACCAGCTCATATGATTTAAGAACATCAGTCAGATGTGGTGCTGCATGTATGAAATCCCAGGTACTTGAGAAGCTGAGGCAGGAGGATCACAAGTTTGAGGCCAAACCACGCAACTTAGTGAGAACTTGTCTCAAAATAGACAATAGAAAAGGCCGGGCATGTACTTCAGTGGTAGAGCACCCCTGGGTTCAAATACTGTGAAAACAATTTTTTTTTTTTTTTGCACATCAAATTTAGATACAAAGACAACTCATTTAAATATAAAATTATTCTTAGTTTTAAGTACTGTGCTGCACTCCATATAACTACTTGTGAGGATCACTTAAAACAGGTCTGTTGTTAATAATTAGAACCATATGTTAAATTCTTACTATGCGCAGATACTGTGGGAAGTATTGCTCTTGACTTACCCAAGTCTTCCGAAGAACTAATATCAATATTAGTATTCCCATTTTACAGTTGAGGAGATTGAAAGTTGAGGATGTCAAATAACTAACAAAATGCCATATGCTGCCCTGAAATGTGAGGTATGAGATTCAGAATCAGGTGTGTTCGATGACAAAATGCTTCTTTGTATCACTGTGCTAACATGATTGATCCTAAAATTATAATCCAGAGAAGTAGGCACGGTGGTGCACACCTATAATCCCAGCAGTTTGGGAGACTGAGGCAGGAGGATTGCCAGTACAAAGACAGTCTCAGCAACTTAGGGAGGCCCTAAGCAATTCAACAAGACCCTATCTCTAAATAAAATACAAAAAAGGGCTGCAGATGTAGCTCAATGTTAAGTACCCCTGGGTTTAATCCCCAGGACAAAAATATATGTATATATATCTCCAGGATGTACTTGCAACTCAGCAAGGCCCTAAGCAATTTAGTGAGACCCTGTCTCTAAATGAAATATAAAAAGAGCTGAGGAATGCATAATAGGACAGTGCAAATATGCTGTCATCTTAACATTTATAGGTTAAACCACAGCTTATTATTATTGTTAAATTTTTGAAGTTTGACTCCATGAAAAAACAGAAGTGAATATATAGGCAGTGCCTCCATTCCTTCCCACAAAACATTTGCCTTTGAAGTGACTGCTTAGCTAGTTTGGATCTTAGTTGAGCATTTAGCAAAATTTAAAATATAATGCCAAACTTCGTCAGTTGGATTTTTTATTAGATAAGGTAGAAATGAAAGCAGCAGGCAATTTAATTAGCAGTAATTTTTCTGGGCAAGTCATTACTTTGATGAACTTCAGAGCAATGTTTATGGCTCCTAATTAACCATGTTAGTCATTTGATTGAATAATCACTTTGGAAATGTTTCTACAATTTGATTAGAGTCTGACCCACTCTGATAGTCATAAATTAACTGATATCACTTTAGGATAACATGACTTTAGTTACTTTATGGGAATAAGCCTCATAGCCATATTTTTTCAGGCTTCTCTGGACCATAAAAAGGATACCGATTTAAGGATAGACTGGATTTAAACAACACTAGCCAAGTGTCTCAATTTTAAGAGCTACATGTTAATTTCATTTACTCTAGGGTGTAATAGCTAGTAGTAGGAATCGGCAGAAACACAGTTATATTCTCATATATGTATTTTTTTCCTAAATTGTTTTTTATTACTTTTTTTTTTTTAGAATTTAGATAATAAAATAGGCCTTTGGAAATATGATGACTCTGGCATACGCATCATTATGTGGTCATCAGTTTATTATGAATTTTAGATTCGTATATTTCAAATATCATAGACTAATAAAAATTTTTGAAGACTCTTACAAAGTAAGTACAATAGAGAACAAATGAGCTATTTCAATAGATACATGAGTGTTACAGTAAAATTCTTTGATGTCAAATGTCTACTTTTCCAGGATTATGTTAGTTTTGTGTTATATTAGAACACTTTTATAAGGTGTCCATCCGCTTTGAATAGCGGATTTCTCAACAATGTTGCATTTCCCCTTTTCCTTCTTTTCTCCCCCTGTGGGAACTCAAGACTGCATTTAGTCACATTTACTGTAATAGAATTTAGCCTATATGTTTTCCTCTAGCCACCTCCAGAGCCAGCCAGCTGTTTTTACAGCCATATTCCAGGTGTGCAGCAGTCAGTAAAAGTATTTTGTGGCAGGTTGTCAACATTGGTACAACAAAATGCTTGCCTCGGAGCAGCTGTGGAGCTGATGGCTGCCATTAACACTGTCCCTTCCAGCCCAGCTGCTGCCAGCGACCTTATGCCTGGTAATAAATCAGAATAAATGAAAAATTAATTTGAAGTGTCATTGGTAAAAAGGTTGGGATAGAATGGATTGCTAAACTATTTAGCAACACAAAAGATCAACTGTATTACTACTCTGTTATACATGCTGATATTGGGCCACAGGGTTAACTCTACCTTGTGTAGAATGAGAATTATATACTATATAACACTTTATATAAAGAAGGCATATTATAAAAAATATTTGATAATGAGTTTTGTAGTATTTTTAACCGGTCAGATATTAATTCCTTCATACATTTAAATGTTTTTATTGTTATGGATTGCAATTTTGGTATTTTTTACTAAAACCATGTTAGATAAGCTTTTTTTTTCATGAGCAAAATCACTCATTGTAGTTGATATTCATCAGTAGACACCAACCCTGCCATCATCCATCACTAAACAAAATTTTTATGATATACTGAGTTCAAAAAATGAAACATTCCAGACCCCCCTGGGGTCAGAAAATAGTGCTATCTATTATAACAACATGGTGTAGAGCTGGATGGTTATGAAGAGATAAGGGCCTTTAAATCTTTTAAATATTTATTATTTAATATTTATTATTTATTCCTTTAAATATTTATTATTACTTTTTCAGGGTTCATCTGTTTATTACAAGCAATAGCAAGGAAGATTTTCTGTGTTAAATAGTGCATTTTCATATGCATTTTATAAGTTTATTTTTGTACATGTTGTTAAGAAAACTTTAGTAATGCATACAGACATACAGATGATAGAAATGATGTGACCACATGCTTATACTTTCTTGCAGAACCTGTAGTTGCTATACACAGGGTTGGCCCCAGGTTTGTTGGAACTGAAACCTTTAAAAATTTGCTAAATTCCTTTTTAAGAAGAAGAAAATAGAACTGCAAATACAAAATTAGGTACAGGACCTCAAAAGTGACTGACAAAAGTGGAAGGTCCTGAGGTTCACTGCTTCACTATTGATCTACTTCTGTTTATGTGAGTGAACATCTGTATTCAGAATCAAGGAACTTGGGGGAAGCTGTAACTGATTTCAGGAATCACCAGACCCAACTCTTTGCTTTACAGAAATGTAAACGCAAGCCAGGCACGTTGACACACACCTGTTATCTCAGAGGAGGCTGAGGCAGGAGGGTCTTGAGTTCAAAGCTAGCCTCCGCAACTCAGCAAGGCCCTAAGCAATTTAGTGAGACCCTGTCTCTAAATGAAATATAAAAAGGGCTGGGGATGTGGCTCAGTGGTTAAGTACCCCTGAGTTCAATCCCCTGTACCACACACACCAAAAAAAAAAAAAGACAGAAACATAAACTGGTTTGTGAAAATTTATGTAGCTTAATTAATAGTAAGAGAAAGACTTGAATTTTAATTCTTTGTCTCTAATCTATACTTATTTTCTTTTTCCCATATCTAAACTGTTAGACATTTTAAATTTGGAGCTATCATTGTGACCTAGGTGTAGCCATTAATCAAGTTTATTTTCTCAGAAATTAAATGCCTTGGTCATGTAGGCATGGCTTCACACTTAGGGTAATATGCATTTACTATGAAGTTGCTCTATTACTGTTTTAGATTCTTAGTGGCTTTTAGTACTATCTATATTCTTAGGATGAAAAACCAGTCATGTTTTTTCATGGGAAAAAATAGCAATCACCTTAAAAGTTTTAAGAAATTTAACTGTTTTATTTTTTTATACTTATTTCTACTTCATGTTCATGAAATAAACTATGGGCAAACCATTTGTTGATTTTTGTTTTGCACATAGGAAGCCAGGGGATACATAAACTTATTATAAAAGTGTCCCCAAAACATAATTCAGGATACTATTTGAAGAACATTCTCACCTTTGTGTGGAGATGCTGTTAGAACTGAATTTGAGCAAGGTTGATTTTGGTAAAACTTTGAGTTCATGAGGCTGTTCCAGAGAATCAATGTTCACCATGATACACTCATTGTTCCATTTTGTGCGTGGGCCCTGTTAGAAATGCTGACCACAAGTTGACAGGTTCTCCTCATGGGGACTTGTGCCAGTTTCTGTAACTTTCTGTTTGTCTGATAGCAGTGTCCTTTCAGCTCTAGACCCAGCTTTGACCAATGCTGTTTCCTCTTTTAGAAGTGCCTAGCTGCCACTCCATTTATATGAGGCAAGAAGGCTTCCTGGCTCATCCCAGCAGAACAGAAGGTAAGTCCTTACATACTTGAAATTCTGTGTTAATATCATTAAAAATGATTGGACATTCCAAATATGGGATCATTTAATGAACCATTATATGCTTTTGGAAAACTCATTTATATTCCCTAAACCATTACTTTAAAACATTATCTTTTTAAAGTAAAAGGAAGATTTTTCAAGTCATGATAGCTTGTGTTTGGTTGTTAACATGAGTCATGTACATAGAAACAGCTGAAAAGTGGATTTCTGTGTTAGTTTTTTGCCAACCACCACATTTTTTTTGAGCTAGAACGTGTGCTTTATAGATCAGCCCACCTAACTGCAGTCTACTGAAATGTATCTTCGAGTAATATTCAGGTTTGTTTTTACAGACTTAAGTCATGGGTCTGTTTCTGGATAAAACACAGTAGTTTTAAAGATTTTGGATTTTACACAGTTAGACAAGTAATTGTTAAGAATGGGATTTCGCATAAGAGGCCTAGAGGAGTTTTTATTGCAAATGTGTTTTGTGGTAACCATGGTGGGAAAGCTTTTCTCTAACAGACTTTGACATCTGCAAAGTAGTAGATAAAAGTGATTCCATCTGGCTATTATCCTCACTAAAGGATTTCTGGAAATATGTGCATAGTTCTTGACCTAACCACTGTTTCTTCAGTAAAACTTAGATGCATCCTTTTAGATTAGATCTATTATTGGTTATTTTATTTAGATGATGTTAATGGAGGCCCAAGAGATAGAATAAAATGGTAAATCCAAAATATTTGAGAACCAAAGTTTTGCACAAATGCAATGTCATTATCATTGCTGATGTTACATAACAACCATAGAGACTAATGTACTTGAATAAAACTATAAATTATATGAAATTCCTTTTCTTCTTTTTTTTACTTTGTGTGTGTGTGTGTGCGCGCGCACAGGGATTAAACCCCAGGGCACTTTACCACAGAGCTATATCCCCTGTCTTTTTTACTTTTTATCTTGAGACACAGGTCTTACTGAATTGCTGAGGCTAGCCTGGAACTATAAAACCTCCTGCCTCAGTTTCCTCAGTTGTTGGAATTACTAGCCTGTGCCCCCATGCACCACCATGCCTAGCTGAAATTTGTTCCTGGTAACTAAAGATAACAACAACTGGATTAAGGGCCACAGCCAAGAATATTTTAGAAGAGGAAATGATTATGGAAAACTGCAATTTATTTTGCAATTTCTCTGTGGACTTAATTATGTTACAGAAAAAAAGAAAAAGAAAGAAAGAAAGCACCTCCCCCCAAATATCTTGGCTATTGAAGAAGAGATCATTTACCTAGATATTTCCACAAGGAAGTAGGAGTATGAAATAAATCTGTTCCAGAACAACAGGGTAATAACGCAAAGTAAATACCAGTAATTCACTTCGATTTCCCTCTCTCCTTATTGAATAAGGAAACTAAAAAGAAACTGAAAAATGACATGATACATTATAAATCCCAGGTTTGCCAATATTTGTGTGACAATTAACTTACATGTCACCATGTGCTAGGCGCCATTCTAAACTTGTACACCTTAAATCATTTAATCCTCACAACAACCCTGTAAGGTGGTAGATAAATGGTATTACTGTTATTTCTTTTTTATGCATGTGGAATCTGAGGCAAAGAAGCTAAATAAGTTTGTCCAGGGTCAAAGAGTTGAAAAGTCATAGAATTATTTTCTACCACAATTTTTGTGTTAATGGTTATATTTTAAATTGCTGACGAGCTCAATCTGTGTTATGAATAAATGTCTCCCATTTCCCCCCACAGGGTGTATGTTTGAAAAGGGCCCCAGGCAGTTTTATGATGACACCTGTGTTGTGCCAGAGAAATTCGATGGTAGGTTTTTCACTATACTTCAAATTTTGATTTTTTTGTACGAGGGAGTGGAGAGATCACCCTTCCCTCTTCTGAATATAGTTGGCATCCCTACTTGAAAATTTCCACGCACTTCATTTTTCATGAACTCAATTCTAGTTAAACACGACTTACTACAAATTCTCTCTCTTCTACCCATTAAAAACCATTTTTCTTTCTTCTATGAGAGAGTCCATTTTTGGAGATATAGCCAAAGAGCATCATGCTTGCTGAGCTTTGTGTAGATTAAGAGGGGTCTTTCCATTGCACTGCTAAGCACATGCAGCTTGTTATTCGAGATTTATTGAAAGCTGATCCTGTAATTAACAAAACAGGGCAGAAAGCATGCTACTGTGGATGCACTGAGGACTTAATGCAAGCCCTCCTCTCTTTCACTGTTCATGAAAAGATACATTATGGAACACGGAAACAACATAACTGCCCATTTAGTTAGTGATTGTTAGTCCTCCTCATTGTTTTTTTTTTTCCCAGGGAAGATGCGCATTACTAATGTAGCATTGCTTTGTAATTGCTTAAAAGGGAGTTAGAAAAGCATCTTTTTAAATATCACTTGCTGCTGCAATGGAAAGGTCTCAGATATTATAAGAGAGTGTCAAGTTAGATAGAATCTTCTTTTCTTGACAAGAGTGGCAAAAGTCGGCATTTATGAGGAAGCTTGGGTAAATAGTGAACAGTTAATTCATTTAGTGGTTCTTCAGAGTGGTCTCCATATTTCCTGCTTTGATTGTTAAACAGGAAACGAGCAGGGGCCCTCTGATTAGCTGATTGCAGAAACTTTGGGGATCATGGCTATAATGACTTGGAAGCTCTCAGAGTTTTTAATTGTCATTATTTAAACAGCAAAGAACACACTCAGATTTGCTTTTCAATCTCTAATTAGTTACTTGAAGACTATGTTCCCAAGCTTTTGCTATTTGTACATTTATACCATTTCAGAAGGGATGGTAAGTGTTGGGAAAATATGCTTCCTTGACCTCCTTTAAAATTGTTAGATTTATTCCAAATCACAGAATTGAAACCCCAATGGGGGCACTTTTTTGGCTTTATTCTACAAGAAATACTTTAAGCCTCGTTTCATATGTGTGAACTGGCTATTAAGCATCATCAGGAAAACGTCACAATTCTTAAAATATAGCCTTTTCTCTTCAGATGAAGATTAAAGCTTTTACTTGTAGGAATGACTTTCATCACTTTCTTTTGTTTGTGGTGAGCTTCATATTTTAAGTAATGTTAAAATTAGTTAAGAACATGTGAAGAGGAAAAATATCTTAAAGCTATGGACAAGATTATGTTATAATTTTACAGGCCAAAGTTGCACTGATGTTTAAGGAACTGGCTGTTTTGATTATTGATTCCCTTTGACTTTTAAATATGCTTCAATTTTATACTAAAGACTTTTTTGAAAGATAGTACTTGCTATGTAATGGAGAACAAGAAAAAAGAAAAACAAGGGATTATTTTTTCATTGTACGTGGTCAGTGCAATCAGCCACATTTATAGGCAGAAGTGCTATAGAAACTATAAAAATTTAACAGTGTTTCACTTCACTCTATCTGCATAATTGTTTAGTTACCCCCATGAAAAATTTTATAAATCTCAGAAGAAAAACTAAGATAAATAAAACTGTCTTTGAAGCCAATATAAAGATATTCTCCTGTATTATCTAGTTAACAACAAAACAGCATAATGATTTATAGCAACTAGGGACTGAATAACTGTATTTTGGTTCAACTTTGTAAAATGTTCTTTCTACAATTCTTTTAAGAGGTATATTTCTTTGGCCAAATAAAAATTTAAGAAAGTTTGTGATTTGATGTGTTTAAAATTCACACTAGTGTCAATAGATCCACTTGAATGCATTCTGTCTGAATTGTTTCTTTAGTGGAGAAGAAAAATTCATGCATTAACATTGATATACTCATTTGAACCTACACACTCAGTCCCCAATGTGACCAATTCCACATATTTTGAGACAATTGACTGGAGATAGGAGTAAATAAATAATCAATGGTTATGACACTAAGTGTTTTATTTTGTTAAGCCAGATAACTGACCATATTTATAGCAGAAGCATTACAATGCTAACACCTTTATTGTTATTTACTAGATTTTTATACTTTATATAAATGCCAAATCAATCTAACATAAACAGAATTTTCTTGCTTAAAAAGTTTTTTTTCACAGAAATATCTGATATACATATTTTTAAATTGGTAAATTCATATGAATGAAATACAAACAGGAGATAAAGAAATATGAGAAATAATTTTTATCTGTTGCCAGGTGAGAAAGTGATAACTCTTGTATGAACATATATGAAGGTGTGGAAGAAAGATGGTATGATGATAATCTAGTATGCTCTGAATTACCCAGGAGATTTTTCTAATTTATATAAAGTGCACATTACTTCACTCAGAGTTTATGATTCTATTACATTTGCTTTGAAATATGTGCACTGAAATTTTCAATAGTTTGTCACATGCAGGTCAATAAGGTATTTGCAAATTACAGTTTGCACAATTTAATTTGTACAAATAAAATGCCCTGAGTTTAAAATTGATTACTCCCTCTTCAATGTTGCTTAGAGAGGTGAGTAATAGCATTAACAATAAAAGCAAATAAGTATGATTAGGTACTATGGTAATTATTATTGTTGTTACTATATTTGCTTATAGTGCCAGGGAATGAACCCAGGGCTGTATACAAAGCTAGGCAAGCTCTCTACCACTGAAATACATCCCAATTTCCAATACCATGGTTTTTAAAGAAATCAATGAAGAAAAAAAGTTATACAGAACTTTTGGAAGCAGGTGATATCGATGGATTTTTTTCTGTACCTGTTTACAATAATCTTGACCTGAAAATATTACATTTGATTCTCAGTAAGTTTGTACAGATTACAGGTTTAGTTGACCATTTAGCTATTTTAAATCTGTATTTAATGGTAACATTATATTCCATAAAGTGGCTGTGTTTAGCCATTTTATTCATGGATTAATAAAAAATTTATATAAATAGCATAATATTGATGCTAATGATGAACACTTAAAATTTTCTAATTTAGGGGATATCAAACAAGAGCCAGGAATGTATCGAGAAGGACCCACGTACCAGCGGCGAGGATCACTTCAGCTCTGGCAGTTTTTGGTAGCTCTTCTGGATGACCCTTCAAATTCTCATTTCATTGCCTGGACTGGTAGAGGCATGGAATTTAAGCTGATTGAGCCTGAAGAGGTTGGTTTAGTAAATTTTATTTAGGAGAATAAGATATACTATGATGTAAAGGAGCTGATATATTTGGTTAATATGCTAAACATGTACTTTTAAAACTATGGCTACTTTTTGAATTAGAACGTGGGACAAAAGAGAATAATGTTAACATTTAAAACTACTAATTATTGCATGATCTTTCCATTGGAATACTATTCTACAGAATGTTAAAGAAAATCAAACAGAACACATTAGCATAGTTCTTTATTCAGGAAGTCCAGACTGGAGAAGTCTCTAAAAGAACATTTAATTTGGGGAAGGAGGCAGGGGGTTTTATGGTCCTTGGGAAAGAAGGGAGATATCCACTGAGGCTCAACTAATTTTGGAGATGGAGGACTAGTTCTTCTGAATTAGCAGCCATTATTTGGACAATCTGGATTTTATCATGAGGTTTGGAGAGAAACATTTAAGGACCAAAGTCATGTGTTATATGTCATAGGAGGTGGGGAGAAGAACAGCTTGCGGGGTTATGAAGACATTGCAAGGGCCACAGTGGAAAATTCACAAACCTAAGAGTCTTTTACAAGACACAGACTTGGTAGAGACATTGTTTCCTTTTGAATGTTAGTGACATCTGTTTCAAGTCATCTGGACTATGTAGACTCCACTGGAAGGTAGGGATAAAGTTGAAAATATTGCTATAGTATATAAGGGATTATCAAAATGAGACACTCCAGATAGAGAAAATATACATATATGGAACACATATTCAACCAAGTGTTCAGCTGTCCCTCAACCCTGCCTCCTTACCCCACAATGCACATACAAATTGAGTATTTCCATAAAGAATTATAAATGATATAATTTCATCAAGAGTTCCTCAAATTAAAATTTTATTCACCCTAAGGGGACTCGGTTTAGGTATAAAGCTACTGTAGTTTCTATAACATAGTCCATCAATAACATTTTGGACCTCTGTGGAAAGGTGACTGACTATTCATTGAAATTTTTATCTTATTAAAAATGTTTCCTCTGTTATTTTATAATTGACTTTAGTTAATATCAGCCAAGAAAACCATAAAAGATTTTTGGCTGACATGCCTGTGACTGGTTATATTGGCTACTGAATCTAAACACCTCAGATAAGTTGAAAAATTCAGTAAGAGTTGAAAATTTTTGGAACCCAAAGTGATTTGTTTTGTAGACACTGGATGTCCACGCTCTGGCTACTGGGACCATATGTCTTAAATGTTCTGTGTTCATTAACTGATATATTGAGCAAAATCAAATAATATACCCTGTTTTGATGCTCAGAAGTCAGAGTTACATAACTTAATAAGAGATGATTTATTGCAAGACTATATTTTTAAAAGTATGAAATAAGAGGAGCTCATTAGTACAATTTTATCCTTCGATTTATATCAACACACGAGTTGCACTAGAGGTTCAATTTTGCAACATCTCCTTTGCCTCACACCAAGCACACACACACACACACAGTACTTAATAGCAGAAACGGAAAATGCCCCTTATTTAGTGTGAGTTAAGTGTTTGGGTGTTTAAATTTTGTAGTGTGTATAAAGCTCAATTTGGCTGTCAAAGAAAATTAGTTTTTCTGTAGATGTATTTAAATGATGTAAGTGAAAGAACCACAAAGAAGTGAAGCAGTAACAAATTGAGACTAGAAATGCTTAACAAAGTAATTTGAAGGCCCTTTAACATGATGGGACTGTGTGCTCTTCACTTCATGAAAAATGCTAATAATTGCTGCAAGACTTGATTCATGCTGCAACTGAGCATATCCAACAGGGATTTGTAGTACTTAAACAGTTATTTCCCTCCACCTGTGATTAAAATAAACTGAGCAGAAATAGGACTTTTTATTTTTGTCATGTATTTGTTAAGGGACATTACTGAATTATGTCAGTAATTCTTGATCCACTCAGAAGCATAAACATTCTGCAAGTGATTAAGTTCCTTATATTAACAACTATTGACTTTTCTGACGTTTGAGTTTGAATAAGTAGAAGATTTGACCAGATGACCATTAAGTTCCATCAAATTCTGAGGTTCTGTGATTCTTTTTTTAAGCTCAGAGAAGAAATACAGTTACATCTGTTATATACTATAAACCAACATTTCAACAACTTTTCTGAAGCAGACTCATAAAGTTAAAAAAGAGCTGGGTAATTCAGAGCCAATAGACCATTTCCAAATGGTAACTAACTCAATAGGAATTGTGCAATAAGTACTGACTATTTCCTAAAGCTTTTGTTCAAAATGAAGTATCCCATTTCTGATTGCTGCATTGCTCACTGTTGGAATTGCTTCCATCAGGCCATAACTGGGATGCCTTGTTAAAATTTCTTCTTTGTAACAGGTTTTTGAAATTTCCTTAGCCTGTGTGGGCCACGTTTCCCCTCTGCCCTTACGTGGCAGCTCTGTGTGCACATCTGCACAACTCAGGAAAGGTGTCTCCAAAACTATTGTTATGGCTTCCTTTTTCTTTATATTTCATCTAGAATTGTACTGATTTTCTGCACAGTGTGTTTGGATAACTAACAAATACATAATCTTTAATAACTCTTTTTGAGATATTTAAGATAATGAGATATTATTTTCAAGTTAATCAGTAATCTTAGGGAATTGTTTCAGGAAAAAGTATTAAAATAATTAGTAAGGCATCTATAGGACTCCGTGTCAAAATCTTTTGATAATATTCAAGGTTGTTGAGCACCAGGATGTCTGATAGCTGGGACCCAGTTGTGGTTTCCAGGTTCACCATTACATATACAAGCAAGTCTTTTTTTAAAAAGTTAACTAATGCTTGTGCTATTATGTTGTCATGTTTAATTCATGGAACAATAAGGGTGAATGCCACTGTGCCATGTTTTGCTCTCCTAACAGCCTAAGTTTCTATTTGAAGGAGTGTTACAAGGAAGTCACTGGAAGTGTTGCCGGCACTCTCCCACTCCATGTTGAAAATTGTGCCTTAGCTTCAGGTAGTGCTAGATACAGGGGCAATAGCGGGTCATCTGTGGAGACTGAGTGGACTTCCTTAGTTGGTGGGTAGTCTACCTGGCCTCGGAATTTTTTTGCGCTCCCTGTTAATTTTAGGCTTCTTTCTTGTCTGCATCTCACAGGCATGTTTCTATGCCTCATTCCCCTCAGCTTTGTGAAGATATGTCACTAAAACAAGTCTAAGAATACATTGCATTGTTTTAAAATGTGGACTAGTACCCACAGTGATGAGAATTACCTGGCATCATAAGAATCAAACTCTGTAAGATGCATACTCTTTTGTGGTATTTAGAAAAGCATATTTATCTCCCCAGAGATTTCTACAATGTCATCTTAGAGTTTGTTGTGAATATTTTATTTTCCAGGTGAATCCTGGTGAGGTTTTAGAAAAGAATCATTTATAGATGAATAAGTATTTAGAAATTGTTCTTTAAAGGGATAAGCATTTATTTTCACATCCCCTCAAGGTTTGCATGCTGTTCAGCTGCCATGTCCGTTAAAGATTCACTGATGTCCATTGTTAAGTTTTTAAAAGATATTTTATTTAGAAAATGCTTTCATTTCTTATCACCACTTTTCCCCACACCATTTCAGTATTGTTCAAAACCTTAACATTAAAATAAAGTTTGTTTCTGGAAAACTCAGCTGTTTCTGCCACTGTGATTATCAGCTTGGGTATGTAATCTTGTCCCTGTGATATGTGTCTCTACCCTGAAAAATATACTGATTCATATGGCTAAAGGTACATCTTCATCGAGAGTGTATGAATCAGTGAGGGAGAAAAAGAGCAAGCATGGGTATTTTTTTAAAAAAGAAAACTAAACCCTGGAAAAGATTGTTGCTAATGAAGTGAAGAAAGACAGAATGATCTCTTTAAAAAGTTATTTTAGTATACGTGATATAGCAACAACTCGGAATTTTTTTTTTTTTTTAAAATATTTATTTATTTATTTATTTTTAGTTGTAGGTGGACAGAATATCTTTATTTTATTTTTATGTGGTGCTGAGGATCGAACCCAGTGCCTCACGCATGCTAGGCGAGCGCGCTACCACTGTGCCACAATCCCAGCCCCAACAACTCGGAATTTAATGGAAATGAAGCGACACACTAACCCTGTTAGATAATGCTCTCTTGGGGTTGCCTAGGTTTGTATGGCAGCTGCAGTTTTTGCTCAGACTAATAAAAGTAGAAATGAATGAGAACACTTTACTTTGGGCAGTGGAAGTAATACACTATTCTGTGTAAGGCCTCCACTTGCCTGGCCTGGTGGTGAGGTAGGGAGGCATGTACACTGGAGAAGGAGGTATGTTTTTAAAGCTCTATTGAAGAATTCTGCTTTAGCCAGATACTTTGCTCTGCCAAAGTCACATGTTCAAAAGCTCTAAGAAATTTTACTAAACAATAAAGTGAATATTCTGCTTTAAAGATTTTTGTTTGTGGACTCATACATGATGAACTTTTCCACTTCCTTCTTATTTTTAGCAACCAACTATGAATGAATCCTTGATTCTCCTGTTTGGTGTTGGATACAATTTTATTATGATACTGCTTCAGGCAATAAAAATTATTTGTAATTCAGTTTATTAATTTATATACTACTCCTTCTGCTATATATACTGCCCACTTGTTTATTTTTTTACACAGAATTAAGCAGGATATCTTTTTTCTTTGGTTTATTCTAATTTCAATAAAACACCTTTACAAATAGATCATTAAGCAGCTCTTAGTCTATAGTTTTGTTTGAAAAACTAAGAAAGAAAAAAATAGTGTATCTCAGAATGGAAAACTTGCCTCATTTTGGTGAATTGCAGTCTGTTTGTTCTGTTGTAAACACATTCCCTTATTTCCATTCAATTTTGTATCCAAAACAATAGTGACAAAGAATTCTATTGTGATGTTTCAGAATGATCACTGCACGCCTGGTTTAAAAAGCAAACCAGGGCACAGGAAATTCAGATCACGATAGCTTTTGCTACTTTACTTGTATCTTTGATTCAAACAATTTTGGTGGGATTAGAAGTAGTTAATTACCTAATTTATGTGAACCTACGCTAATTCCTAATACTATAATGTAATTTTCTTCTGGTGGCAGGTGGCCCGGCGTTGGGGCATTCAGAAAAACAGGCCAGCTATGAACTATGATAAACTTAGCCGCTCACTTCGCTATTATTATGAGAAGGGAATCATGCAAAAGGTGAGGAGCTAATACAGCATTAAAATTCATTGAAATGTTGCACATTAATCTGCATGTCATACTTTAAAAGCCACATATCATTGCATTGCTGAAGCAAGGTTTTCACTCACTCTAACAAATGCTTAGCTCTTGGTTTCGGTATTCCAAGCCTTTCTATTTATAAATTCATGGACATTATAGACAAATGTGTAATAATATTATATATAAAACAGTAGGCTTTCTGGAAGTTTCCACTTTGCTGCACAGGGTAAAAGAAAAAGTTGTATCAGTATTGATGCTGCTCTGTGTCTCTCCAGAAGCAGTTGCTATTCTGCTTTTCTCCACAACTATTTTTTTTGAAATGTTTGTTTATAAATTCCAATGCAAATAAAGAATCTTAGGATAACTGAATTCTTTCTTTTTTTCTTCCTTTTTTTTATGTTCTGATATTTAAGCAGTCAGAGATTTCTTATACTCATTAGGAAAAACACTTTTTTTTTCTGGCTGATATCTTGCCTGACTTTGTCACCTAATAGCTTATTATGCTAAACTACTTATTCAAAATAAGCAGTTGGTCTTATTTGGTTGGTGGAACAAAGTTTAATATATGTTATTTTATCCCAACTGAGCTTCCTTTCATATTTGAAAGTAACTTAAAAATACAGTAGAGAGAAGTGAATCATAAAATAAATTATAAAATCTTTGAAGGAAGCAATGATAAAAATTAAACATTTAGATATCAGTTATGATGTCCTTCTGCCTTGTATATATATTCAAATCTAATTACTTTGTTTATGATTTATTCATTGTGAACATTACAGTTGTGCAATTTATTCTTTGTTTATTTGGGAGACAAACATAGTTACATGTTATATACATTGTGGCTTTTTTTCTTTTTTTTTTTTTTGGTACTGGGGATTGAACTCAGGGGCACTCGACCACTGAGCCACATCCCCAGCCCTATTTTGTGTTTTATGTAGAGACAGGGTCTCACTGAGTTGCTTAGTACCTCGCCATTGCTGAGGCTGGTTTTGAACTCGTGATTCTCCTGTCTCAGCCTCCCAAAGTGCTGGGATTACAGGCTTGTGCCACTGCGCCCGGCTACATTGTGGCATATTTTTTATGGCATCATATCTATGCCAAAAAAAACTGGACCAGTTGCTGCATGAAACTTAATAGAGGGCAATATGACTATTGAGTTTTCTAAAAGGGTAATTGGTGCTCTGAAATTTGCCAGCTTAGAAGTTAGGACTTCTAAGATCCTTACCAGATAAAGTTGAATTAGGTTTTAAGTTGCTCCGTATTTCCTGAATCTCACCTTCTAAATATGTGACTGTTTGCCGTCTTTCCCTACCTGCTGTACTGTTTGTAACCATATCCTTTCACATACGTCCTGTTCTTCATTTTCACTCCCCTCATCTTCACATGGGGGCACAGTACCAGTCTGTCACAGTAGGTGCTCATCTGTGTCCCTGGGCAGCACTGCATAGTAGTGAAGGATAATACAGGCACAATTTAGGTTTCAATACCAGTTTCAATGCTAGGGTCACCTTCTTGAACAGATTCTTCTACTAAATGGTGACGTTCTTACATCATTAAAGTCGCTGTGATTATTAAATGAAAAGTACTTGAAATACTTGGCATGGCACCTGGCATAATTAAAACCTCTATAAAATGATAGATCCTAGCACAGCATACATCCTGAAGTCAGAATAAGCCAAGGCATGTGTGGCTTGTTTGTCTAGACCATTATGAGCATTCTCAGCTAAAAATTATTATAAGATCCATAATTATACCTCAGGTTTTAGACACAGTATTTGTGTTAGCTTTCATCCCTGTGACAAATACCTGAGGTAAATCACCTTATAGAGCAAAAAGGTTTATTGTGGCTCAGAGTTTTTTAAGTTTCAATTCATGATCAATTAGCCCTGTTGCTTTGGGTCTGTGGCAAGGCAGCATATCATGGTAGAGGAAACTTGTTCACCTCATTGCCAAGAAGTGAAAGAAAGAGAAGAGACTAGGGTTCCATTGTCCTTTTGAGGCATGACCCAGGGGCCTAAGGAACTTTCACTGCACTGCACCTCTTAAAGTTGTCACCACCTTCAGTAGCACCATGCTTGGGATCAACATAGACCACTGGGGAATGCTTAAGAGCCAAACTATTGCAGTGGTTCACAGAGATCTCCAGAGCATTGCGTCTGATCTTAAATATTCTCAAATATGTTTAAACTTATTAATAATAGGACCACTACTGCTTCCCATTTATTTATTGTCTTATTCCATGTGCTCTTATTTTAATAAATTGATAAGGCAAAATGCTATCACAGAATGGTATAGATCCTGAATTATACAGGTAAAAATGTTGTTGCTTCTCATATTTGCCCCTAGTAGGCAATAACTGCCAAAAAAAACTATCATTAATTTATCAGTTAATGTAGGAAAGTAAAATGCCAAGTATAACAGACCTTTGGAGGTGTTTCTATATGACGTAAAGAACAGCAGGATGCACAATTGTTCAATGTCAAAGATTGCATTATATTTATGGTTAGCACAACGAGGACCCTTACAAGTTTAATAGTGAACCCCAACCTTCCTCCTCATGCCTGTGCAGCCATTCTCCTGGCTGTTCCTGGACACATCTTTACTCCCCCAGTGCATCACTCACATTCTTTCTAGAGTGCTCTGCCCTTCCCTTTTTAACTTAACTTATACACCATGCTGATGGTTAAGTCAATCTAGTATAGTCATTCTAAGGAAAACTGTGCCATCCTTTTTATTTTAAAAATGATGTAGGATTACGTATTTCAACATGTAGGGGAAATATTTACGTGACCAAATTTATTCGTTGATAAAACTACATATGGGCATTATGTAGAGTACACACACACACACACAACAACAACAACAAAAAATTAAAAGACTAGAAAGTAAAATAAAAATAACCAATGGGTTTAAACATGCAAAAAAATTTAAAACTGGTTACCAATTTCAGTAATTATGAAAAAAAAGAAATGATGTAGTAATGCTTATTGTACCTTATAGAAAATATATGTGCCCTATTTCAAAATTTAGAAATGCCTAGAAAAATATATACCAACATTTTAAACAGTGTTTATGTTCTGTATGATATAATCATGCAGCTTTTTATTTGTTTTTTGCTTGATCTGTTATTTGTAATTCAGTAACCAATAACCCTGAGTTACTTTTGAAACTTCAAAAACTAAAGCATAATTCAAATATTTAAAACTTAAAGTACAGCTTACAAAGATACCTCCTTGATTGCTTCTGATTCATCTGCCCACAAAATCCCTTTTTTTCTTCTTTCAGTGTTATAATTTGGGGACACTTAATGTACAGCCCTTCTCATATTGTGATTGTATTACTAATAATGGAAGACATCACTTTCCTTGTTTGGATGTCAGCTCTTGTTCTAAACTCAGCAGCATTTAACATATGAAATAAATACAGTAGTAGACCTAAAAATGTTTATTCAAAAAACAAAAAAAGGAAAATAAAAAAAGAAAGAAAGAAAAGAAAACAGGAGGAAGCAGTGAGTAAAGACAGAATCCTTAAGAGATTTTATAATCTTGATTGTATGTTATCCATTTAAATTCCTCATGGTGAAACATTTATCATTTATCACATCGCTTCTAAATTATAGCCAATATCAACATGTCAGACAAAAAAGCAAATATACCTAAAGCAAATGTCTCATTCTCTGAAGTCCCAAATAAAATAAAGCAGGTTATAAAACACTCAGAGGTATGCAGGCTATATATATATATATATATATTTTTTTTTTTTCCCTGAAAATACTTTGAAAAATGGAGGGAGGAAAAAACAAAAACTCAGATTTACTATCTCAGGTTGTTTCTGATATTTGCTACTTTTATTTTTATGATTATTTTACCAGTTCACCTTTAAGAACTTAATTTCCTTTGTATAAAGCAGGAAAGTAAATAATTGTGTGAGGCTTCTGTTTGCATGTACTGTGCAAGACACTTTCCTCTCAGTCTCCCAACAGCCTTTTCAAGGAGCCATTCCTGTCTCCATTTCACAAGACAGGGAACTGAGGAGGGAGTTTAAACAACATGTCCAGATTTATAAACACTACAAAGTGCTGGCTCTTTCAAACTCCCGAACATTCAGATTAATGAATTTGCTAACGTGGTTCCTCTTATTTAAATTCATGGCAAAGGAAAAAAAAGTTCTGAAACTTGAATTCCAAGAAGCAAGACTTTTTTTTTTAATATTTATTTTTTAGTTATAGGCAGACAGAATATCTTTATTTTATTTTTATGTGGTGCTGAGGATCGAACCCAGTGCCTCACGCGTGCTAGATGAGCACGCTACCACTGTGCCATAACCCCAGCCCAGGAGCGGGACTTCTGGCAGTTGTTTTTTTCCTCCCGCAAACTTACACGTGTAGTTTAGAAACCATGAACACACTCTTCCCCCACATCACAAATCAGCCTGCAATGCCTTTTTGACACACAGGAACACAAAGGCATGGAGATATTTTCAGCTTTCTGAAATTATGAGCTACATACACACGTGCACACACACACAACTAAAGTGAATACAAAGAACTGCGTGTGTGCACCTCTGCCCTGGGTCTTGAATGTGTGAGCACTGTTTTTTAATGGGAGCCATAATTGTCTTCTTCGATTGTTTATAATTTTCTACAGAAGCATTACTCTTCAAAATATAAGTTTGAGGTATGTCATTCCCTGCACATTACGGTGTGTCTCTTATTTCAGGCAGCTGTCACATTTCTTTTTCTCATTTCCTCTGTATGCATTGTGTGTTTTAGATTCCTTTCACTTTTTTACACCTCTTGCTTCAATTTGACACTTTACACACATCCTTAAGTTCCATCTAATGTTTCTTCCCTTCATTTTTTAAAATGTGATGTACCCAAGATAACGCTGTCCTCTTGGTTCATCTTTCATTTAAATAAGGCTATGTATCTTTAGTTTTTTCAATGAGAATACACAGTGCAAAGCGAGGAGGAGGGGAGGATATTAGGAATAAAACAAATTTTTCTTTTAAACTTTCAATGCTTAATTTTACCATTGTTTCCAAAATGTAATATCGAGAGGGAGACACTATACCTTAAAGATACAAATTTTTACAAATATAGATGTACCTTCAAAATGAATAAAAAATTTTCCAATGTAAAATGCTTGCAGTGAAATCATTGTTTTAATAAAACAATGTAACTTCACTTTTATGCTAAAACAAGCAAACTGCTGAGTTTTGTAGCTACATCTGAAATGAATTAATTATTACTCAAAGTTATCATTTTGTATTTTTATTGAATCATAATTTATTCTAAAAATGAAGTTTGTGTTTGTTTGTTTTTACTTTGTATGTGTAGCTGCTATGTATTGGTTGCTTTTGTCTTGTGTTTATTCATCCTTTCTCGTATAGTAAATCATGTTTTCCCCCTTCCTTTCCCTTCCCTATCTGGGGACGGTGAGGATGGGCTTTTCTCTCTGTGTTATCATTAGGTGGCTGGAGAGAGATATGTCTACAAGTTTGTGTGTGATCCAGAAGCCCTTTTCTCCATGGCCTTTCCAGATAATCAGCGCCCACTGCTGAAGACAGACATGGAGCGTCACATCAATGAGGAGGACACAGTGCCTCTGTCTCACTTCGATGAGAGCATGGCCTACATGCCAGAAGGCGGCTGTTGCAACCCTCACCCCTACAATGAAGGCTACGTGTACTAACACAAGTGACAGTCAAGGGGGCATCCTCGTGCTTTCTCTCTTTCTGCGAGATATAGAGAATCACTGAATTCTCTTCAGTCTTTGTTTTATTTTTGTTGTTTGTATTTTATTTTTAAATAATAATACAAAAGGGGGCTTTTCCTGTTGCATTATTCTATGGTCTGCCATGGACTGCGCACTTTATTTGAGGGTGGGTGGGAGTAATCTAAACATTTATTCTATGTAACAGGAAGGTAATGGGTGAATGGGCAGAGGGATTTGGGGATTACTTTTTACTTAGGCTTGGGATGGGGTCCTACAGGATTTAAGTATGAAGCTATATTGTGTCTGTTGATTTCACAATAACATAAGATAATGTTCATTTTCTCTGGAAACCTATGGTACAGTTAATTTCACATTGTGTAAATATCCACTTGGAGACTATTTGCCTTGAGCATTTCCCCCCATCATTTCTAAGGCTCTGCAGGTGTACAAAAAAACCTACTGTAAATGGCAGTTTAATTGTTAGGAATGACTGTTTTTGCACCTCTTGTAAAAAGGTATTTAGTGATTGCATTTGCCTTTTGTTTTGTTTTGTTTGCTTTATATATGACTCGTAGAGGATAACCACACAAGTGGGCAGTTCTCTCTGAAACTGAGTAATCACCATGACTGTAAATGAGGGGCACGATTTTGGACTCTGGCTCCAATCTGAGCCATAGGCCAGTAGCATTACACATTATCTGGTGCCACCTTGCTCTTTAGTTACAAATCATATGTCTTTTAAGTATTTTGAAGCCTGTTTCAGTTAAATAATGACATGTCATGGTCCTTTGGAATCTTCATTTAAATGTTAAATCTGGGATCACAATGAAGCAAAAAATATCTGTCTCCTTTCACTTCCTCCAGTACATAAATACATTATTTAATCAATAAGAATTAACTGTACTAAATCACATATTATGCTGTTCTAGTTACAGCAAGCACTCTTTAAGAAAAATATCCACTACACTAAATAGGTACTATAGTAATTTTTAGACATGGTACCCGTTGATATGCATTTAAACGTTTTACTGCTGTGTTATGTTGATAACATATATAAATATTAGATAATGCTAATGCTTCTGCTGCTGTCTTTTCTGTAATATTCTCTTTCATGCTGAATTTACTATGACCATTTATAAGCAATGCAGTTAACTACAGATAGCATTTCAGGACAAAATAGATGATTCAAACCATTTATTGCTTAAAAAATAGCTTACGCCATGCTATGCTATGAGCAGCTTTTATGCACATTGACAAATGAAGAGTAAGCTTCAGCTTGCTAAGGGAAACTGTGGAAACTTTTGTAACTTTTGGTGAAATGGAAAATTACAAACTGTCAAAGAATACAAGGAAGTTTGCTGTATGACATAGTGCTGGCACTGATATTATCCATCATCTCGTTTTGGACACTCCTGTAAATGTGACTGGATTGTTTGAGAGAAGATTTAAAGATTTGAAGTTTCAAAGAATTTGTTTTATATTTTTTTTGTATTTGGAGAAAACAATTGAAGGCAGGACTTGTTGTTCCATTAACTCTGAAAGAACCATAAGTAAATGGTATTGCTGAATAGTTTGTTAAGAATCAAGCAAGTGACATGAATTTTGTTCAATCCATTAATATCCTAGAAACAACTTTTTTAGAGTCTATAGCAAAATGTTACAAAAATAAAAATCTTATACATGAAGCCAAAACAGAACTATGAAAACATTTCATGATGAAACAGGAAAGACTGTTTAAAGATGGTCTCTTGCTACCCATTTTCCAACACTCCACAGATCACAGCTATTTCTCTAAACAATTATTGGGGAACTCACATGCCAAAATCAATACTATTCACATTAATTCCTACAAAAAAATTCTAATTCAACATATGTCTGTAACCTGTGATCTCAATGATTGTTCTATATACTTGTCATCTATCATTTGGCCCTTTATGGGCTAATAAGTATGCCTTAAAATAAGAAGCTTTTTTTTTTATACTCCACAATGCTCATGTGGCCATTTACAGCACTTAGAATAAAAACAGATTTTAAAATATTCAGTGGAAAATTTATTGGAAAGAAAACAGTTATATGAGATATTTGGTGAAATTGATGAGAAAACATAGTGGGTCATTAAAGTACGTTCTAAGTGAAATCATATTGAGGATTTTTTTATCTTCTTCTTTTTTTCTTTTCTTTTTAATATTCTAGTTCTAATCAGTCAGTGAGGAAGAATTAGGCCATGAGTTATCTTAAGGGATCAAAGAAAGAAATGGTATACATTATATAATACTTAAGGACAGACTACATATTGCTGTTTATGGTAGTGACTCACTGAACTAAATACGTAATTGGCCAACATCAAATATATTTCCAGTACAGAAGGGTTCAAAATATTGCATTATAAATTCTTTTGGAAAATGTATCAAAATTTTTTTTGGTTTTTATTTTTTAAGTTCTGTTTTTATTCTACCTTTTGTTTGGTTGTATTTTTATGTTTTTTAATTTTCAGGTAGATTAATAAATCCGGCAGCTGATTTCTGCAAGATTCTCGTGTTTTGAATTTCTAATTGAATTGGCTATTCAAACATAAAAATTTGACATAATGTCTTCTTTCAACTTCATAAGAAAAACTATAAATGAAGTATCTCCACTAGTATTCACTGCCTCTTGTTGATGACATGCTTATATCCAACAGATTAACTACAAAGAAGAATATTTTATCTCAAATAACTAATGAAAAATGCTTTTTCTTAATTTATACCTACTTAAAAATGCTTGAAAATAAAAATGCACAAAGCAGAAAATGAAGAGCATTTTTCTCAAATCACAGAAGAATCTTAGAGGTCCAGTTTCTGAAGATTCTGTATAAGTTACAATAACTTTAGTAACTTAACACAAGACTATTCATGTTGTGGAAGTCAGAAGTCCAACATTAGCCTATGGGGCTAAAACCTAGGTGTTTTAGGTCCAGTTCTTAAGCCAAGATGTCTGTAGGACTGGCTACTTTTGAAGACAGATCCTTGCTTTTCCTGCTGCTGGAGGCAGCCAGTATCCCTTGGTTCCTACCTCCGTCACTTCAATTTCTGTTTGATTAGTCACGTTCCCTTCTATAGTCAAATCTCCTTATGAAATCTTAAGGATACCTGTGATTATACTTAGACTTGATCAGCTAACTCAAAGCTAATCTTCCCATCTCATGATCCTTAGTCACATGTGCCAAGTCCCTTTTGCCAGAGAAATTATTCGCAGTTTCTGGGGATTAGCATGTGGGCATGAGAGGGGACCAAGGAAAGCTGTTATCCAGCCTAACATAGACGGAGATCCTGTGTAGCAAAAATGCTAACTGATTTACTCAAGGACAAAAAAAGTTCTATCAAGGAATCTAAGTTTAGACAGTACTATGAAATGTTTTTATTTACCATTGAGATACTCTGACCCTTATTCCGCATAGTTTTGAAAGCTTGCTATATTAAAGTTCACTGTTCCACTAGTTCATATGGTAAGCACTTCAACGTATTAGATTATTCAGATCATCCCTTCACCCCAGGTAAACATTGTGTAATGAAAAAAAAAAGGAACATAGGATAACAGTAATAGCACAGTTAACCTTTTACAAGCCAGATTATATTTTTAAAATAAATTTCTTTTACAGTTATTATGAGTAGTTCTATGATCTTAACATTTGCAAATGATTACTTCTTATGTGGTAAGAACAATACATAGACTTTGTCTCTTGTTAATTAAAGGAACAATTGTAAAAATGAGCCAACTTGTCTTTGTATGACAAGGGAAGAAATTTGTTGCCTGATGTTATAGCATTTGGACAGATCATGATAGTTTCTAAATTAAGCCACTATCTGTCATGCAATGTAGTTCAGAGCTTATAGGGACAAAACATTACAGAGAAGAAGGCCATTTGAATTTTCATTACTTGGAATTTTAAAATTAAAAACGTTAAAATTTAAAAAAAGAAATGAGTAAGCTATTTTCCCATTGCAGTTTGGTATGAGAAGGGGAGAATTAGAGTTATTAAAAACCATACAAGTTGAATACAAATGTTAGGAGAAATTTAAAGAAGACAAATGTACATATTGTGTAATTGTGATAAGAACTGCATATCAACCAAGTTTCAGAAAGGTATTTGTGTTGGACAAGACACAAGAATTTGACAGGGGTGAGGAGGCCCACAGGAGGATGGGAGAGACCAGGCTGCTTCCTGGGGATTTGGAGAGCTAACCTAATTTATTGAGAGCTCAACTAGTAATTTTAGGGCTTGATTTTCTTTTAAAAAGACATTTTAAAAATTTATGGAAAAGTATAGTTTAAGAAGAAAATTTGATTAGACTAGTAAATGGCTTTACAGAAATACTGATGACTTTAGAATGTTCAATTAAAAGTGTATATACAATAGCTATGACTTATGAATTTATATATAAGGTAGGTTTTCTTTTTGCATATACATGGACTTCAATATTCTTATTTAGTTCTATTCTAAAATTACATTTATGTTTCTATGGGAAATAAATTTTTTAACCCACTTGGTTGTATTAAAATTATATTTCCAGTTTGAGAAAACATGCTATGAAATTCATGTAATTACAGCAAGTTAAATATGCTCAAAATTTAAATCTAAAATAAAAGCCCAGAAATGGAAAATATGGAACTGTCTTGATCACTCTGAATAGTGGCACATCTAAAACTGACAAATGTTATCTAAAGTTTAAACTGCCTTCTAACATGATAGATCATTTCAATAATTTATGACCAAATCATTTGAATGATATCTTTGCCCTACTTCTATCATTTCTTTTTTCATGCACTTTCTGGATAACTTAGATACTAAGACACTTGATAAATTTGTTTTTCCAGTTCTATGTTCCAATTTCTTTAAATATTTTTTCCATATAATTCCTTTGATAAATATATAAGGAAGAACTTTTAGGAAGAGAATTATCTAAAGCATTTCAGTGAATCCCTTAGTCCAAACACCATGGAAATATGATTTATGTTACTGCATCCATCCTTCTTGGCTTTGTCCAATGAGAAGCTGAAGCTAAAGCAAAAATGGAATGTCATTGTGTTGATACCACATGATCAAAGGCAAATTCATAAGTCAGACCCAGATACTTCACTGATGTAACCTCTAATCACTAAAATGCCTGTTAAAATGACTCACATTTTGCTGAAGCAGTGTTTTTTAAAAACAATTTTTTAAAATCGGTTTTTGAATATTCCTTGTGGAAAAACCTAAAAAGGAAATCAAGTACTGTTTATTTAAATAACAGGAGCAAGGAACCATGAATTTAAATAAAATTTATTAATTTTTTTAAGCCTTTAGAAAACAAAATGATTAAAGTACCACTTTTTTCCCCATTAGAGAAGGATACAGGTTAATAATTCTCCTGCATAAAAACCAGATCTATTCTTCAGAAAGTCTCTATAATTTGCATTATTTATTAAATATGACTTCTGAAAACAAGAATTCTCAGAAAACTTATGATGCATAGATGATTCAAAGTCACAGGACTCAGAAGAAATGAAAACTGGTTTTAGAGTAAAAAGTAGAACTAAAAATATAAATTATTTTATAAATGCATATTAATTTTAATGTCATTTCTGCAAAGGGGGCTATGACATTCTTATATAAATATTTGTCTTATAGAAAATTTAAAATGTGAATTTAACTGGCAGATTTGATGGAAATTAAAAAGTGAAATAATGCATGCGACATTCTTGAACTACAAAATGTTAGTGTATTTTAATTAACCACAAAATATTTCTTTACTCTTAAAAATAGTCTTAAATATTTATTTTTTAAATGAAACTTCTCATTCTTTTTAAAATGTTGTGGTAAAATATGTTGAACATAACATTTGCTACTTTAGTCATTTTTAAGTACAATTCAGTGGCATTATTTACAGCTAGAGTGTTGTGCAATCATCACCACCTATTTCCAAAATGTTTAGTTTTTTATTCTTAATTAAAATTATTATTCAAAAATACTACTCAAGATACTTAGTTATACATTGGGATCAGAAAAGTTAAAAAAAATGCAACTTTATGTTTCTAATGATTTAATGGTGGTTCATCTACTAATAGATTGGCTTTCATTTTATGCTGTAGCTCGATAGCTTTTTAAGAAAAAAAAAAGATAAGCTCTGTGTATAAACACTATTTCTACATAGCCCAATAATTGTGGCAGGGAAAAAAAAGTACATTCAAAAAATTAACTTATTGGGTATTTTGAAACAACTCAGCATTTTAAATTTATGTTAATAAATACAAAAAGTCCTTTAAAACAAGCCACATGAAAAAAAAATATTTTGTACTCAGGCTTTCTTTAGTTTGAATTGACATATTTGATTAACATATCATACAGACACGAACATATTGAAGCTATAGACTATGATTAAACTCTTTAAGACAGTGATAATTTCAGACATTTTTAAAGAGAAGATTCGCAAACTGAAACATATGCTGTATTCATGCTAATATTTAATTAATGGGAAATTAAGCTAACAAGATAAATGGAACCTCTCCCTACCACCTCTTCACCATATTGTTTAGCCTGAGCACTAAATTAACACAGAAATTGAGTATTTTTCTAACTTTCCAAATGTACTTAAGATTCCTTTCAAAATCTGTTCCTTAAAATATTGTACTTAATACCATAGATTAAGGTATCTTGGTTAGAATCATTTACTATGGATTAAAACTTTGGTTCTTTATTGAAACATTCATTCATTTGAAGAGACCAGATTGTTTTACTTTGTGTAATTTTTCCACAAATATGTGACACCAGGGCAAAATAAGACATATTCCAAATTGATAGTTATTTGCCTTTGTTTTGCAGGTGTAAATAATTAATACTACAAATAACCTAAAGATTGTCATTCAAATAAATTTGTATACTTAGCTCTGAAATTCAGTGTCAAGAAAATTATGAAATAGAATGAACTGAAAAAACACTTCTTCCCCAGAATTTATTGCTTACTTATTTTCACAGGAATCTGTGATTATATACAACCCTTGAGGCATATTTCTACAACCAAAACAAAGAGAAATATGAAAAATAAATATTTAGATAATTGAAATCCTAAAAGAACAAATATTGTGTACTGATTCATTCACTCATATTAGAACAGACCTTGGATTAGTCATTTCAATATACTCTGAGTTGGGAAATACATTCATTCAATCCCTCAAAAGCCCCCAAAGCAAATATTCTACAAATTGGTATTAGACATTGCTACAAAAGCGGTTGATTATACATTTTCTGGGTCCAAATTAAATGCATAAGTAGACTCTGAAAGATAGTGTGATTGGGCTGGGACTGTAGCTCAGCGGTAGAACGCTTGCCTCGCATGCGTGGGGCCCTGGGTTCGGTCCTCAGCACCACATACAAAGCAATAAAAAAAATAAAGACATTGTGTCCATCTACAACTTAAAAAATATTTAAAAAAAAAAAAAAAAAAGAAAGATAGTGTGATTTGTAAAAAATGATTCCTGTCTTCAGACTGAACAAGGCAACCCACGTAGATCTAAATGCACTTAATGATATAATGGGGTATATCATTTAGTGCCAAACAATGTGGTTTAGTCCCAATGCAAAAGAAGCAGACTTCACATTGCTTGTGACAATGAAAGGCAAGGATACTTTCATTCAAATATATGAGTGTTTAAGTTCATTCACACCTATTGCTTTGAAATAAAGCATTTAATTAATCACTAAGTATAAGTGTATATAGTACCCACTGCAGCAGAGTGTGAGAGTGTGAAAATCTAAAAACGAAGCAGGGCAGCTTGCTTACTCATCAACATCTTGACTGCCTTGAACCTGAGCCATCTTGATTAAATGCATTGATCAAATGCCTGTTTGCTGTACACATATATACACTGGGGTTCCTCACTGTGCTGTGAGGGGGTTACTGTAATAGTGTTTGTGGGTTCTAAGTGACAAGAACCACTATTTTTGGTATGTTCCCAACAACTAGCCCTACCACTGATGCTCACAAAAAGCCATAGACATGATTCACATGATCCTTCTAACAATGGGTGATGCCAGCTCTCCATCTGCTCATTCACTGCAATGGCCAATTTGTAGCATGAAGCTCATAAATTGGTACCTGTCCTAATACCCCAGATTAGCTGGGACAGTTTTTGTTTGACTGGGATGGTATTGGTTTACACCTATAATCCCAGGATACTATTAGCAGTGCCCACTTCTATTCTCAAAGTATAGAAAATAAATTCACTCATTATCTGAATTCTACATCAGGAAGCCTGATAAAATGTTGACCTCAGGTTGCTTTGTGGAAGAACCTATTATGATCAAATTATCACATCATCCCTCTTGGATAAAATTGACCTGTTTTTTTTTCTTCTGTTATCTATATATGGTGGCCCACAACAGTTGGTATGGATTCTTATTTTATATTAACACACTTTATATTTTATCAGTCAAGGAATGACAGAAATTTATAGGAATTAGAGACATATGCATTTGGGCTTGTGTGAGGTTAAACTGAATAGATTTTAAGGCTTATGAACTGTAGATAATGTCCTCCTGAAAATGAATGCAGCACTATTCTGCCTGTTTTAAATCGAAAAGGAGCTTAGCAGATTGACCATGAGTAGGTGGCCCAACTGATGGAAAAGATAGGAACATAGCTTAAAAAAATACAAAGTCCCGGGCCGGGCGCAGTGGCACAAGCCTGTAATCCCAGCACTTAGGGAGGCTGAGACAGGAGAATCGCGAGTTCAAAGTCAGCCTCAGCAACAGTGAGGCGCTTAGCAACTCCGTGAGACCCTGTCTCTACATAAAACACAAAATAGGGCTGGGGATGTGGCTCAGTGGTCGAGTGCTCCTGGGTTCAATTTCCAGTACCCAAAAAAACAAAGTCCCAGGACTAGGAAATAATCAGTGGTCTATTCAGGTCACTGTTGCTGAAATCATTAATTGCCAACCTTCTTCTCATTCTTGTATCAGAGCTCAAGAGGAGAGAACACATGGATTTTCCCCTTGATCTGTGTTCACACCTTTTACTTATAACAACAGGATCTGGGGACTTATCTTAGAGTCCTGTCAAGTCCTGAGCAATGTATAAGAAGTCATCAACCCAAGTAACTAGCAACTTAAAGAGAAACAGAACTATCTGCTGGATGTTCAGTGTTTCTCAAAGCCACTAGAAATAATATTATTGTCCATCTTCAGAACTGGAAAGTAATTAGAATATCATTTTTGTCCTTTCATTTTCTTCAAGAGTATTTTGATCCCTTCAAGATCTTAAAGCCTGCTAATGTGGTACATGTGCATAAAAAGTGATTAGTAAGAAACAGAAATATTTACCAGGTTACAGAGGAGGAATAATGGCTAGAAAAATGTACATATAGGTTAGGTACTGCATTAGTTTTCTAGGGTAACATTAGTTTTCTAGGGTGGCGATAAAGCACAAATAGTGGCTTAAACAATAGAAATTTATTGTCTTACAATTCTAGAAATTGTAAGTTCAAAATAAAGGTGTTGGCAGAATTGTGACTTTCTCAGGGATAAATCTGTTCCAGGTCTCTTTCCTTGATGGCCATCTTCTCCTTGTCTCTCTACATGGTCTTCCAGGTACATGTTTATGTCTGTCCAAATATCCCACTTTTACAAGCAATCAGTCATATTGGAATTCGGGTCCACTATAATAACCTCATTTGAACTTGCATATGTAAAGACCCTATTTCCAAATAAGGTCCCATTCTGGGGGACTTTAGTTAGGACTCCAACATATCCTTTTTTAGGGAGACACACTTCAATCTCTAACAAGCACTTAAATTATGGTCAAGTGAAAGTGAAAGAATCCATAAAAATAAAATAATTACCCTCCATTATATACAAGTTTTAAGTTTCAGGGAGAAATCGCAACTACATGTTTCTTATATGAGTAATATAGAGAAAGAAATTGTATGGGCATTGCCTTTTATTCTCAGCGGAGATGCTTGAAACAAAATTTATTTTCACAGTCCTGTTGTCCCTTCACTAATTAACCCTTTTTCCTAAAACTATGTTCTAGGAAAATGAGAATAAAGGAATTATTCATACAATACATTTAGCAAAAATCTAATAAAAAATGTAGGGATAATAAATGGACAAAGCAGGGATATAAAAGCACAAAAATAGTACTATTATAAAGTCAGTTTGCTCTTTCTCTTCTCTGGATTTTAGGGCCTAGAAACTAGCTACGTGTCAAGAGAAAAAAAGATCTATGAATAAAAACACTATAGAGTTTACTGAGCTAAAATGAGAAGTTAGATGAGGAAATTTGCGTTGAGCACTACTTATCATTTAAGCACCATTGAGCAATAAGCAGCATGGGTTTACACAGAACAAATCATGCCAAACAAATCTGATTGCTTTTTTTTATTGAATTACAAGATTAGTGGATGAATGCAATGTGGGAGATGTAATACATTTAGATTTTAGCAAAACATTTGATGCAGCATTTCGTGAACTCTAAACCAAATTCAAATAGTCAGGAATATTAACACCAGGGTAAGGAATGGATATTAAATGAAAGATTGCAAAGAAGAAGTAATAATCAACCATGATATGCAACTTGGGAACACATCATTATAAGGTGCTACGGTGATCACAGAATTTATTCAGTCTGTGTTAATATTCACATGGCTTTCCTGGGCTTGATGAAAAGAAATGGAATAAAAGACTTGGAACACACTCTATGACTTTAGACAAAGTATACAATCAATCCAGATTTAAAAAAGAAGAAAATAGATTTAGCCTCATAGATTTGATTGTTTTTGAAAGTATTTACTTTTGTCACTGGGTCATTTAAGTCACTTCATGCTCAAAATTCTGTTGTGGCTTCTTTATCTGATCTTTTTCTCTATCTCAGGATAAACCAGTTTTTGTGTGTGTGTTTGTGTGTGTGTGTGGTTCTGGGCGTTGAACCCAGGGCCTTGTGCATATAAGACAAGCACTCTACCAACTGAGCTGCTATACCCCAGCCAACAAGCCAATTTTTGAAGTCATCACATCAGCCTGGCCTAATAGTAAAGATACACAGAGATGCCTGTAATCCCAGCTACTCTGGAAGCTGAGGCAGGAGGATCACAAGTGTAAAGCTAACCCATCTCAAAATGAAAGATGAAAAGTTAAAAGGACTGGGGATGCAGCTCAGTGGTAGAACACTGCTGGTTTCAATCCCAGGTCCTGCTCCCCACCACACACACACACAAAATTCCATAAAGAAGAATCCATAAAGAATCCACAACCTCTCTTGATGGCCTGACTTTTTAGTGTTCAGGATACTTCAAGATACTTGGATTCCACTAGAACGTGTAGATACTTCATGTTAGATTCCACTCTCAAGGTGCAAGTTAAATATGATACCTAATTAAATAAACAGGAGGGAACAGAAATATTCCAATGAAATTCATAGTTCATTATGAACTAGGAGGTGCTGCTAAGAGCAACAAGGCCAGTAACCTTATAGCGGCACTTGGGTATAAGTGAGAAATGTGTATATTAAATGCAAATCACAAGAGTGACTTGGGAGGAGAAATAACATCAGAGCAATAATGCCAGAGGATACAATGAATTGACAGAAAAAAAGCAACTTACTTATGAGTTTACAATGTGAGGTATCACCCAAGAGATATAACATGATGCTTGATCTATTAGATAATGTTGCAAAAGATTCATAGGTTTTGGAATATATTGCTAAAGTTCCTTCTGAAAGAATTTATTTTCTTTAGAAACATTTCCTTCTGGAATAACAAAAAGGTACACAGGAAAATAAGAGCATAGCAACAAGGATGATTATGAAGTGGCAGGATCAGCTTATGATGAAAGATCAAAATATGTACAGTATTGTTAGATGAAGGGGAAAAAAGCTGTAAAGTCAGTCTGCAGATGTACAACATCTGTTGGGGTAAATAGCAAAAGAGAATAGAAAACATACAATTGGAAAAGCTGGAAATAAATAATCTTACACCTACTTTAGTAACAATTAAACTCTTGTTTGGGGTGGGGAAGACACTGTGTCTAGAGTCGAGTCTCCAACTATGACCCTTTGAATAAAGAATTAGCTTGAGAATGTACCATAATATTAGAAACGCAATGGCTTTCTGAACAAGGGTTTGGCAAGAACATGAGAACATTCTTGACATACTAACAGAGGCAATGAGTTACTTGAATAAAGATTCAAATTCCAGTGTAAAGTTTTCATAAATTCACTATAAACATAAATGTTGAATTTGCTTATTTTTCACTGATGTGTGAGGACCAGTGAACTTCCACCATAGTAATGAGCATTTGGGCTGGACAGTTGTTCCCCAGCAGAACCCTGTTGCATTGTAGGATGGATAGCACCTGTAGCCCCAGGTTCTACCTGCCAGTAGATCTCTAATTAACTTTAACAGTCAAATTTCTATACACACACACACACACACACACACACACACACACACACACTTCTAAGTGTCCACATTTGGTTACCTCCTCCTCCCAGAGAAGCTCAAAAAATTTTAAACACATTCATTAAAGCAATCCAACTAGTTAAGGTTTCCATGTTCAGGTTTATCATCATAGCTACTTGGGGAACTCTGCTTATGGTTGTTCAAGGGTCCAATGTCACAAGAGACTTCTATCAGTCAGAATATACCAAACAATGCTATGTGGCTTATAAAAACAAAGTAGTTTTGCTTTCTACCTACATGGCCACCACGGGTCAGCTGCATTCTATTTCAGCCTCCGTTCTGATATTGTAGTCTCAAGCCAGAATGTGGACAGTTGTGATAGCCTAGGATAAAGGAACATGGAATTCATCTGCTGGTCTAAAGTCACACTCCCTCTTCATAGTGATTGGCCATAGAATATCACACTGCTGTGTTTGAGTTCAGTGAGTGGGAGTATGTAATTTTTTCTAGGTAGGGGAATGTAATAATGTGTAAATGAACTACACATGTCCCTTAAAACTCCTTTTGAATTTTAAGGCAAGAAATACTTGAATTCATCTTGAAGTTTCCCTGGTAGAGAGACAACACCTTTAAATGAGATTATGGTCATTACAATAATAGTCAGACCAAGAAATTTAAGAAAATATGAATTGAACTGCTTCACATTTGGCCACACAGAATTTTCTAAAGACAAGAGAGTCAAAATCACACTCGAACATGTCATTTTCTCTTACTCTCACTGAGGAATTTGTTCTATTGTGTTTATAAAAATACGTAATTCTTAATCACTTCAACAACATTAAATATGCTGTAGATATAACAAGTCAAAGGAAGATAAAGCACATTCTGAGGAAATCGCAGACTAGTAGGGAAGGACGACATGGAAGCCACTGACTATAATTCAATGTGGGGAATTCTGTATTATAAATATCTAATAAATATTTGAGTACAGTTATGTGAGCAGTTAATCTTGCTTGAATGGAAATATGGAGACATCTTTATAGAGGAGTTGATATATGATCTAAGCATATGAATTTGATGGACAATTTCAGGTAGATAATGGGGACTGGCAGGTGAGAGGAGGTGGGGGTGGGGTATCAGGGATGATCTGAATCTTCTGGGAATTTATTTAGTATATGTATCCAATCTCCCAAATCCAAAGGTACAACAGAAAAACTAGAGGCATGTTCATTCTGTTCAAGCTTTTACAATGATGCTAATGTACCTTAAGCTGTGTGAACACCACGGCTACTATGAATTTAAACAGCTAGAGCTGAGCACTTTAACATTAGAATCACTTGGAATTTTGTTCTAATATAGATATTCCTGAGTTTCAGTTTCAGTCCTTGAGTGAGATTCAGGCAGAATCCCACACAATTCTACTACAGATGATCCACTGACCTCACTGATGGGAATTGAGGGAAATTGGAAGAAGTTTACCTGGGAATGAGGCTACTGAAAAAGGCTCAGATTGAAATTTGAATATCCTTTGATGGCAAGGTAGGGAGAGAGATTATAGTTGTTATGGTTTGGCTGTGAGGTGTCCCCCCCAAAGCCCATGTGTGAGACAATGCAAGATTTGTAGGAGAAATATTTGGGTTATAGCCTTAACCTAATCAGTGAATTAATCCCTGATGGGATTAACTGGGTGGTAACTGGAGGCAGGTGGGGTGTGGCTGGAGGAGGTGGTTCATTGAGGTCATGGCTATGGGGTATATATTTTGTAACTGGAGAGTAGAGTCTCTCTCTCTCTGCTTTCTGATCATCATGTGAGCTACTTCCCTCTGCCACATTCTCCACCATAATGTTCTGCCTTGCCTGGTGCCCCAAGGTATGGAGCCCGCTGTCTATGTATTGAGAACTCTGAAACTGTGAGCCCTCAAATAAACTTTTATTCCTCTATAATTTTGCTGATCAGGTCTTTAAGTCACAGCTGCGAAAAAGCTGACTAAAACAGAAATATAGTCTTTAGACCAAAACATGGGCATTAGGATATAGTAGCATGAGTCTTCAAATGGTTCTTAGGAACACCACAGTGGAAAAATATCCTATTTTGTATTTGTCAACTTTTCCTTTGCCTTTATTTTTGAGATGGAGTCTCAATATGTTGCCCAGGCTGGCCTTGAACTCACAATCACCCCGCCTTAGTCTCCCAAGGAGCTGGGATTATGGGTGTGCACACACCATGCCTGGCAAGAATGTTATTTGGGACAACATTTTTTTAAAACTGCAAAACCAATTGTGGTGATTATTCAGAGATTTGGAGTAGAATATATAATATGACCCCTCAAAAGGGGTCCACAACACCATAAACCAGATAAGTGGTGAACTGTTATCTGGTGTCATTCCAACAGGAAAAGGAGTGGATGGGGGCTGAACAAAGAATGGCTTAGTCCAACAGGATCAGCTGGCCAAGGCTCATCAGCAAGGTGAACAGGAACCAGTGGAACAGGAAAGATCACAACAGGACCTAAAGTTTGACTATAGCCAGAATCAACATAGGTAGACATATTACATCAAGGAAAACTGGAAGAAACGTTCAAAATGGACAAGGCAATTTCTTCTCTGCATGGAGAGAGCATGTTGTGACGAAAATAGTTTTATTTAGTATTTATAGAAATTGCAGATCTCCAATGATTTTTATGGGATCTAGGGACAAAGCATTTTTATAGCATGATTATTTTGTGTAAGAGGCTTCCAGGTTTTGCTTGGTCTTGCTCTTTGGGTCACTACCCCATCCTCAGTATGAGTTCCTTTTACTCTAGTGGAATCCTTGTTTCTAGCCTTACTTGATGCTCTCTCCTGGATTAGCTCAGTAAAGCCTATGGCTTCAGTCACCACTTATTCCTGATGTGTTTTAAAATTCTAAATTCCAAAACCAATTCCAAATCCTGTTCTCAAACATACTGCTAGACATCTCAAACTGGATATTCCATAAATCCCTCAAACTTTAATATGCCCAAAACAGAACTTAGCAACTGTCTTCTAATACATCTTATTTCCTACATTGATGGTGCCCTACTGCAATCTGTAGTCACTCCTCTTTCTTCCTGTAGCAACCTACTCTTCCCACATACAGAAATCTGGGGGAGCATTTTAGAACATGTTTTGTCCTATCATTTTGTTAGTTACTGAGACTCAATTTTCAAAATTCTCTATAGTTCATCCTTTCATTGCCCTTCCTGCTGCTGTTGATCTACTTTAGGTCCTTACCATATCTTGCTGACAGCGCCTTCACACTGTCTCCTTACCTGCAGTTTTGCTCTTCTTTCATCCGTTCTCCAGAATTGCATACAGAGATTTTTCTAAATCGGACACTTAGTCCTCTTATTCCACTGCTTAAAACAACTTGTCAATGGCTATCATCGTCAAAAGCCAGACCACATTCTTTAGAAAATTATTAAAAGTCTTTTGTATTCAATCTATGCTATCCTTCTAGATGGATCTACTTTCTCTCTGTCTCTCTCTCTCTTTCTCTCTCTCTCTCTCTCTCACACACACACACACACACACACACACACACACTCCTTTCTTCCCTCCAGAACATGTGATGAGATTCTGAATGCCCACTATTCTCCCTAATGCATTTATGCTTTTGTTCATGCTTTTCCTCTGTCTGCAACTCTTTTGCCTTCATCCTCAAATTCCTTGTCATCTTTCAAGACATTTTTCACACTCTTTGGATTTTCTATCTGACTATAGCCACAGGATAGTAACTATGTGTATTATAAAAGTTCATAACACTATTACGATTATGAAGTCAAATATTTTGTCTTATTCATTTTATAATTGAAAATTCTCCTTAATGTACAGGAAATTCTGAATTTTTTATAACTGGGCATATAAAAGTGAAAAATTGTTTATTTTAGACCATAGCAAATGGGCTCGGCTTGGAAAAAATCTGACATGATGAATGGCTTCTCTTCCAGGATAATCCCATACGTAACTCACTATTTGTTGCATACTAGCAACAGAATTAGAGACAATGGCCCTACGAGCTAACCTAACATCAGAGACTAACAAATGAGCATTACTTTACCATTCAAATATCAGTATGTCTGCTTACAGGATTTTGGAATATCTAAACCAAAGTTGATTCTTTTTACATGCAGTTCAATTTCTATAGGAAGTCATCACAAATCAGTGTGAGTATAAAGAGTTTAACTGAAAACTTCTTGTGCCCAACATTTCTTCAGGGTGAATAACTATGCTGGACTACTGAGAGCATTGTTCATTCTTGATTTTACTTCTTGTGGTTTGGGAGTCTTATTAAGGAAGTATTTAGTTTCCTAAGCCAACATGATAGAGAGTTGGGCCTAGTTTTTCTTCTAGTAGGTGTAGGGTCTCTGGTCTAATGCCTAGGTCCTTGATTCACTTTGAGTTGTGTGCCGGATGAGAGATAGGAGTCTAATTTCATTTTTCTGAATATTGATTTACAGTTTTGCCATCAGCATTTTTAAAGAGGCTATCTGTTCTCCAATGTATGTTTTTGGTGCCTTTGTCTAGTATGAAATAACCATGTATCTTCTATTCTTTTCCATTGGTCTACATGTCTGTTTTTGTGCCCATACCACGCCATTTTGTTGCTATAACCCTGTGGTATAATTTAAGGTTGAGTATTGTCATGCCTCCTGCTTCACTTTTTTAAGGATTGCTTTGGCTATCTGAGGCCTCTTGCTATTCCAAATGAATTTCATGACTAGAAGATGTTTTAGTTGTTTTCCATCATGTGACCAGAACAAGAGCAACTTAGAGAAGGAAAAGTTTATTTGGGGCTCATGATTTTAAGAGGTCTCAGTCCACAGACAGCCAACTCCATGGCTCTTGGCCCAAGGTGAGCTAGCACATCATGGTGGGTGAACCCAGTGGGGAAGAATTCTGCTTGTCCATGGTGAGGTCAGGAAGCAGAGATGAGGAGTGGAGACAGTTACTACTCAGTCATTCAAACTAGGATGGTCTGATAAGGTTACAGCTCTCACAATCCAATATTTTATCTGTAAAAATTCCTGCATTAACAGGAGATTTGGGGGAACATTTTGTGTCCAAACCGTAGTACTCGACACTTGGTGCCCAAAAGTCCATCTCCATTTTATAATACAAAACACATTTAGTTCATCTTCAAGAGTCCCATGATCTTAACAACTTTTTCATCACCCAAAAGTCTAGTCCAACTCTAGTCTCCTTGAGACTAAAGGCAAACTCTTGGATGTGCACCCTGTAAAAATCAAAAGTAAGTTTCTTATATTCGATATACAGTGACAAGGGGCTGGAGTTGTGGCTCAGTGGTAGAACACTTGCTGAGCATTTGTGAGGCCCTGGATTTAGTCCTCAGCACCACATATGCATGTATACATGCATACATACATACATACATACATACATACATACAAAGACAAAAGATCCATTTACAACTAAAAAAACTTTTTTAAAAATATATAGTGGCATGAAGTAAATATTCCCATTCTAAAAAGGAGGAATCCTGCAATGGGTAGTCCTGCAAATTCCTGAGATTCTTTGAAGCCATCTTTGTTATTGTCTCTGAGTTAGCATCTCTTTAGAGGTTTCAATCTCTTCATCAACACATCTTCCTTTGCCCAAGCTGTGTATGCACTTCTCTGGCAAAATGCCAAGTTTTTAAAATCCTTTACCTCTGTTTTCTTCTGTTTCTCACAGAAAACCTTAATAAAAGCTGCCAGCAATATCCACATCACTGCCTGAATGCTGTGCTGCCTTGAAATCCCTTCGTTGGATTAATTAGTCCATTACTTTAAATTCAGCCTCATATGAAATCTCTGGACAAGTGCAAAACCTTTAAATTCAGCCTCATAAAAAAATCTCTGAACAGGAGAAAAATGTAGCCAAGTTCTTTGCCAGAATATGACATGAGTGACCTCTAGTCCAATTCCCAACAGAGTCCTTCTTTCTCTCTGAACCCTCATAAGCTCAGTCTGCCTTCCCATCACTATTCTGATCTTCTGAGCTCCCACCAGAACCACCCACTAAGCTCCACTTACAACATTCTAAAGCTTTTCTGACTTGCATCTCTACAACTTTTCAAAAATTGGTCCTGCAAACCTACTTCAAAGGCATCTGAACCATATGGTCAAGTTAGTCACAGCAATGACTCCACTTGGTACCAATTTCTGTTTTAGTTCACTTTTTGTCACTGTGACTAAAATACCCAACAAAAACAACTTAGAGGAGGAAAAGTTTATTTGGGGCTTATGATTTCAGAGGTCTCAGCCCATAGAGATCTGACTCCATGACTCTGGGCCCAAGATAAGGAAGTGCACCATAGGAGACGTGTTCAGGGGAACAAAACTGTTCAGCTCATGACTGTTATGAAGCAGAGCGTGAGAGAGGGAAAGGGACCACAGGGAAGATGCATCCTTCTGGGGCACAACTCTTGGGACCTGCCTTCTCCAGCCATGATCCACCTGTTAGCCCATTCAAACTGGATGTATTCATTAGATTATAGCCCTCACGATTTAATAACTTTACCTCTGAACATTCCTGCATTAACACAAGCTTTGGGGGAATACCTCATATCCAACCATAACGGCAGATAGCTCATAGTCATTGCTTTACTCGTGCAGTTTATTGAAGTTTCACTATCTCTGATCGTTCTTGCTATTATGGTAGGATTATGGTATGTGATTGACCCATGTGATATTATCTTTCTGGAGATTCTGTGGTACAGTGTAGCAGTCTTGACAGCAGCAAACCCATTTACCCTTTTGTCCTTCCCAATGCTGTCCTTGGTCCTCTTTACTTCTCTGGATATCTACACATACTCCAGATCTTGGAAAAAAAACCCATATTTAATTGCTACATTCTAAGTAGACATACAAAGTACCATAGATATCTATGAAGTACAATTAACTATGTTGATATTTAAGCTAGTTTACTTACAATTAATATCTTGTATTTTAAAATTGTTAACTGAAACCATATTATTTTTTCTTTTCTCTTCATTCTTCTCTTGAAAATTACCTTATAGTTCTCTTTCATTTTTTGATTTTTATGTATCTTGATATTCAATGCTTATACTTCTAATTTTTCTACTCACATTTTAGTTTTATGTTTCATCTTTTCAGTGACTCACATCCTTTTTTTTTTTAGCCCTTTGTCTGGTTTCCCACTCAGAACTTTAGATGCACCAGACAGCTTTCATTCAATTGTGAGCTCCCACATGAATCCATAGAAGGGCTTGTCATAGGCTTGCCATGTGCTAACAGGCTCTTTGTTGTGTTATTTGGTCCATACCTGTGAAATCTACAAAATTCAAGGAAGCAAACAAACAAAGCATCCACAAATGAAGAATATAAAATTTTGAGACTGTTCAAATGAGCTCAGCTACTATATCCAGAAAACTATTTATTGAACATGGTAAAGGAAGGGCATGTTTTGTTGCTTTAGGGAAAAAATCATTAAAACTCACTTGGAATAAAACTTTCCAAAACAAGCCTGTTGATTAGTTGAGAAAAATTTCTAATTCTTTACAATTTCTGATCAACTTTTGTGAGATTCTGTATTTTAATACAGCATACAATAATGGATCAACTCAGATACAAATTTTATCTTTCTTCCTTTTATCATATTAATTTTCTCAAAGGGGCTCAGGTTCTGATCAATAAATTTGCCTAAACCCGGGCGCAGTGGTGCACGCCTATAATCCCAGCACTTAGGGAGGCTGAGACAAGAGAATCACAAGTTCAAAGCCAGCCTCAGCAACAGCGAGGTGCTAAGCAACTCAGTGAGACTCTGTCTCTGTATAAAACACAAAATAAGGCTGTGAAGGTGGCTCAGTGGTAGAATGCCCCTGAGTTCAATCCCAGTACAAATAAATAAATTAATTAATTAATTAACTTGCCTAAAAATTTCATTAATTGTGGGGAATGGTGTGCTGGACAAACGTATTGGTTTTGAGTTGTGACATTTATGGGATAAATTGTTAAATTTTAAAAATTCTAAATGGAATTCAGATCCTATTGTATCTGAAAATATCAGTAGAAAATAATGAACTCATTGCTCAGGTTTGACTTAGTTTACAAGTTTAGTTCATGAAAGTTTGAGTGTTTAACTAGTGGCCAACAGAATTGAAGCTGTTTGGAACTGAATCACAACTGCCATTTATATTATTGATTCACAGGAGAAAAGTCCAATCTTGTTCTTCTTTTATAAAACTAGTATTTTTTTTAAATGAATTATTTAGCTGAGCACAGTGAGGGGCATGCCTGAAATCCCAGGGACTCAGGAGGCTGAGGCAGGAGGATTGCCAAGTTCAAAGCCAGCCTTAGCAACTTAGTGAGGCCTTAAGCAACTTAAGAAGAGTCTGTTTCAGAATAAAAATATAAAAAGGGCTGGGGATATTGCTTATTGTTAAGCACCCCTGGGTTCAATCCTTAGTACCAAAAAAAAAAAAAAAAAGGATTATTTAGTAGTAACAATACAGCAATTTGGAGAAAAAAACAACAACCGTGGTTTGGATAGTGTCCAAATGTCTCTCTGTGTTTTGTTCTTCTAAATATTTGCCATATATCAGGAGAGAATTGTTAGACATTTTGATAACCTTATGGGAATATAATTAAATTGTTCGATATTTATTCAGAACATAACTCTGTGCCAGATCCTGGCAAGAATTTAGGGTCTCTGTCTTTGATTGGTGTAAATAAACTTTTCCTCCTCTACAGTTGTTCTGGTTGGGTCTTTTAGTCACAGCAGCAAAAAAGCTTTTCCACAAACCTGTATGATTGAGTCTCACTGGGCCAGGCAAATCCTGAAGCATAGGGCTTGGATGAGAGGCCAGCAGACTAGGTTCATATAGGCTCCATATGCATATTAAGTTCAGTAGAAACCCTGGGAAATTTAGTTATGATCTTTCACGCTACTCCTCCATGAACTGGTAACACTAAGTCTTCAAAGGAGATGTTGTTATGGTTTGGAAGTGTTGTCCCCCAAAAGCTCACATGTGAGACAATGCAAGAAGGAAGGAGAAATGATTGGGTTATAGCCTTAACCTAATTAGTGAATTATGCTCTGATTGGGATTAACTGAGTGGTAACTAAGTTGTAGGGTTTGGCTGGATGAAGTGGGAATTGGGGCATGGCTTTGAGGTATATATTTGTATCTGGTGAGTGGAGTCTCTCTCTCTCTGCTTCTGGATCATCACGCGAGCTGTTTCCCTCTGTCACACTCTTCCACCATGATGTCCTGCCTCACCTCAAGCCCTGAGGAATGGAGCCTACTGTCTACAGATTGAGACCTCTGAAACTATGAGCCATTAAATAAACTTTTCCTCCTCTACAGTTGTTCTGGTTAGGTCTTATAGTCAAAGCAGTGAAAAAGCTGACTAAAACAGGTATTTTTCCAGGTCAGCCATCACCTGGTCCTTGAATGGCTCCAGGATTAAGCATACATTCATTTTTAACAAACATTTATGTATCTTTATATCTGTATCATGCATTGTGCTAGATGACCAAAATACAGAGCTGAATAAGACTGAGTCTTTGTTTTCAGAGTTTTAATGTTAGGAGAGACACCTTACTTATTATATATATAAATGGCTGTAAATCACTGATGTATAGATAATAAAATAAAAGTTGAGTGAATAACTGCAATGGCAGTTAGGAAGAAAATACATGAGCTGATCGTGGAGTCATAAATACAGCTCACCTGCTCGAAAGGAAAGAGCATGATCAAAAACATGGACATTTGAAGCAATAAAAATGGACTCATTTGCTAAGCTCTAGGATTCAAGAAAGTAACTGAGTTTGGCTGTGCAAGATTATTGCACACAAATCTAAAATTTTTATTTTTTACTTTTATTTTTTGGTACCAGGGATTGAACTCAGGGGCACTCGACCCCTGAGCCACATCCCCAGCCCTATTTTGTGTTTTATGTAGAGACAGGGTCTCACTGAGTTGCTTAGCGCCTCGCTGTTGCTGAGGCTGGCTTTGAACTTGCGATTCTCCTGTCTCAGCCTCCCTAAGTGCTGGGATTACAGGCTTGAGCCACCGCGCCCAGCTACAAATCAAAAATTTTAAAAGATACAAATTATGACCAATGCATTCTAAGACATACGGTAATAATCAGATGTTGGTGGTGATTCTGGGTATAATATTGGGAAAGTTCACAATTTTAATAACTAATAAAATTTGCCAGATAGGCTACTGATACTGATTTTATTAGAATCATGGAAGTCTGTAAAATGAATTATAAATATCACCAATAGTGAAATTAACAAGATCAAAAAGTGGATCAACTTGCACAAGTAAATCAAATTAACCAAATTCAGTTAGGTGGTAGTTGTTGGACAATTCTCCCGGTAGCCTTAGGTGAACCCAGTTCTCCCTAGTTTCTCACCTGTAGTTCTCAGGAACTGTAGAATATGTGGAAGTGCATCATTTTGAGATAGGAAAGTTCTGGTTGCAACAGCCACACTCTGTTCCAGTCTCCTTCCCCGCCCCCCTCAAAGAGGATGTCCTCCAGTGCTCTAGCCTAGCAAATGCTGCAACTGGAAGTGTAAAACTTAGTGTGGGCTACTTCCTGCGGCTACTCATCTGCAGTACAATTGGAGCATGTGCAGAAGAGACTTTATATTCCTTGGGCAGCTTTTCCAGGCATCTGGAAATGGCTCACAAAGAATGCTAGGCTTCTATTGTCCTTTGCTGACTATCTATAAATAATAAACTCTCTTATTCTCAATTGTGAGTGGGGTTTTCTGAATCACTGGGCTCAGACAGACTAGTAACCAGTGCACGGTGAACCTACTTCACAGTGGTATTTGGAACTTGAAAGGTGGAGTGTGACTGAAGAGACAGCAAATCTATGGATCTTGAACTGGAGAAAATCATGGATGGCTGTGTTATTTAGTTTTATGAAATTTCATGAGAGTTCCATTGATGAGATGTGGGAAGATGGACAGTATAAGATGAATTTCCTAATGATCTATCTTTAAGGTAATTATCAGATGCCAAGAAATGGCAGCACAAAGTGATTTGGTGATTATAATTTGTTGGTTACCATTTTGTGGTCAGCTATTGAAAACTCCTTGCCAAAGAATGGATTGAAGATCAAATTACACAGAATTACGTAAGTTATGAAGTACGAGAGGATCTTTCACCAGGAATTTGAATTGAGAATCAACAGATAGAGACTGGTAGAAATTAGCTCCTTGGAAAACACAGCTGAAGAATATAAGTAAAATGTATAGCAGAGTTAGTACAGTTAAACTTACAGTGATTTTCTTTCTTAAACTTGTTTACCACATTCACCTTAGAGTAGTCAGCACACGTCCAGTGTCAGATGATGGGACAGATTCAAATACCCAGAGTCATCTTCAGTGGCGGTGGTGTGTGTTAAAACTTTGCCTATGGGTTGGAGGAAGTGGAAAGAAGAATTGTGTTCTCTGTTTCACCTCTGTATTTAGACTGGATAGCAAGAGTGTTAAAGAGGAGCTGACCAATAGAAATCGGTTAGAGAAGAAGACTATAAACTGCACTGCAAAAAAAGGCCTAGCCTTCCTACAGAGCTTGGGTGGAATCCTTGGTGACAAGCAGGGAGGATGAATGTGGTGAAGTTCTGAATCTGCCAATTGGTGGTGAGCAAGCTTTTCTTATAAAATTAATTTTGTTGAAGGTTATTAATACATACATTATGTCTGTGCTAAATTTGACCCCAAAATATAGAAAACAGAAAAATCCTTGGATTTCATATACTTTGTCTGCAGTTTCACTCAAGAACTTTTATGGTTTTTGCATTTGGCTTTGTTTTCCTTTTGAGTCCAGAAAAAGCAATCCTATCTAGTCTCAACTTTTGCTACCTAACCTGGGAGTAATTCTGGAATAGCCAACTCAAAACTGAACCTATTGACCTGGACAACTTCTGTGTACTTGCATTATTAAGTATTGTTGCACAGAATAATTTTAAAGGTTATGTAATAATGAATTATGTAGATGTTCTACAATTTATAATACCAGTTTTCCAATGTTGCAGATGTTTGCTTCTGAGTTTGGGTTTGTTTGTACTTTTTTGCCCCTGTGTTATCATAAATTAAGGATTGATTAATCTATGTACTTTTGTCTCATATTTTCTTTAGTTAAATTCATGGAAGCAAGAGTGCTGGGCCACAGGATGAGCTGCTGTGCCATTATTTTAACTTTTGCTGAAGTTTAATCAAGCAGTAGGTGAATCATGTCAAGGTCATTTTAGAGAACATAACAAAGCTATATCCCTGCATAAAAGTAACCATGCAAAAACAAATCAATGAAATCTTTTCAGTTAAGGTAAGTGACTGGGGAAGTTCAGGGAGGTTATTGAATATTAGAGTAATTGGCTTATTTCTAGCTACAGGGAGATGTAAATACACCCTGGGCTTAGGAGAAACATTAGCAAAGGCCTGGGAACATTGTCTTTTCCCTACATCTGAAGGAAAAATAATTATTCTTAGTCTGAATAACCTCTCATATTTGAGAATAGTATAATCCCAAAGTACATGCAGACCCAAACATAACTGTTGGCATCAGAAGGATGTAAACAGTGGTGCTTATGGTCAGACAAAAAGGGGCTACTATCTGAGTGTTTAGATCTGACAGCAGCTGTACAGAGAAGAAAGAAGGAAGTATTAGAGGGCAACAAGAGGATAGACTATCCATCAAAAACACAGAAATTAGTTTACTTAGGTAAACAGAAGTGCAGAAAGTGTAGAACCAAAGTGAGTAATGAAAGAAAAAAGTAAGTTACATATTCAACATTGATAATTTGATTAGATACATTGTAGAATATCTCCTGCTCTGCCCCCTAGTCTTCCTCAAGGAGACCTAGTGAAGACCCAAAGCAAAGAGTTTCCAAGTGAGTGCAAACTTCTTTGAATCTCAGGATCATGGGCTCTAAATTGTCACTTAAAGAACTAACATATTACTCTTTGGATTACTTTCTGGATGGCTGTTACTTCTTCTTCTCTGCCTAAAACATATGCCCTGTCTCTACTTGGAGGGACTTGTCATAGTTTGGAATTCAGTTTGTCTCGTTGCCTTTTCATCTTAGCTCTCTAATAAGCTAAAACAAAACAAAAAAAACAAACAAAAAAATCCCTATAGTTAGTTGTTGTTGCTATTATTATTATTGTTTATTATTATTATTATCTGGATTTTCTCTTCTTTATGTTGTGTTGGGAATAACACATTTAGAAAGCTCCTTAGTGGAAACAGAATTGCTGTTGAGTTTGGAAAGTTTTAAATATATCATATAATTATTTAAAAATCAAAAATTTAAAATCTTTAACTCTAATTTTCAAAATGAAATAAAGGAACTAAATTATGTCTTCAGTTAATAGCATAATCAAACAGAAGATATGGAACTACTCTCTGGTGTGCATGTGGTGCTGGGGTTTGAACCTGGGGTATGGCACATACTATTAAGTGCTCTACCACAGAGTTATACTTCAGCCCTAGAAATGGGACTTTTAAAACAGTTATCGGACTCTGAATCTCTAGTGCACTATACCCAAACTCAGAAAGAATAATATTTTAAAATATATTTAAATATATTGTTGGTGGTTGTAGTAATATTATTTTGACACTATCTTATGTGTAAAGCAAATGAGTAATTATGTGATCTTCTCCTATCCTCAATATCCTTGAGAACTAAGATTCTTGTCATGTGCCAAAGGAGATGCAGATGAAGACAGAAGAGTTTAAATAAATCACCTGTGGTCCTCATGTAAAATGTGTACTTTAAAGACGAAACGAACAACTTAGTTTTGTTTGCTAAAAATGCATAACAGCAACAACATCCCCAGTAAATGATTGTGATAATTTCCAATTGAAAGGAACCGGTTTTTTTTTTGAGATATCACAAGTCAGCTCTTTGGGTGATGCAAAATAAGAGCTTAGAACATCTTTTTATATAAATATCAAGAAAATGATCAAAAACAGGATATGCCAATCAGACTCAAGAACTAATTCAAAGAAATTCCCACTGCCCAAGGTTGAGAATTTGAGTATCACAAATGGTAATGACAATGAATTGAATGCATGTTAAATATGTTTAATTAATCTACATCTCCAGTCTTTGAGTTCATTTTTAAACAGGTTTAAATATAATATGATAAATATAAAATCATAATTATTATATTAAGTATAACATATTATATTTATTTTATAATTATTATATTAAATATTAAATATACTATAATACATATAAAATCATAATATTCACATATTATGATTCGCTCACTTGAAGTGTACTTTTAAATATTTTTTTCTTTTTCCTTTAATATTTATTTTGAAAATGTTCTGTATTACAAAAGAAATTGGAAGAATCTTCAATGAACAGGCACATGCCTTTCATTTAGATACACCATTTCCACATTTGATTTTTTCTCTTTTTCAAAGTCCTTTCCTGCATATATTTTATTTATTTTATTTTATTTTTTAAAGTGCAAGGATTACAGCCATGTGCCACCGTGTCTGGCTGTGTATGCACTCTTTTTTTTTTTTTTTAATTTTTTTTAGTTGTTGATGGATCTTTATTTTATTCATTTATTATTTATTATGTATATGTGGTGCTGAGGATGGAACCCAGTGCCTCACGCATGCTAGGCAAGCGCTCTACCCCTGAGCTACAGCCCCAGCCCCCCTGCATATATTTTAATGAACCATTTGAAATAAGTTTTAGACATTCTGACATGTCAATTAAATAGTTTTTAATAAATTCACAGATTGCAACTATCATAATAGTCAATTTTACATTTTTATCACCTCAAAAAGAAACCTTGTCTCTACCATGTCCAGTCTGAAAAAATCACTATTTTCTCAATAGATTTCCTTCTTCTGGACATTTCCTGTGCATAGAATCATATAATATATGATCCCTTGTGACTTGTTTCTTTCACATAGCACAATGTGTTCAAGCTTCATCCATGTTGTATCATGTATCTATACTCATTCCTATGTATAGCCAAATACTATTTCATTGGATATAGCAAATATATTTGTCAATTCATTAGTAGATAGATATTGGTTTGTGTCTATAGGAGCTCTCTCCATACCATCAGCACCTCCCCTCCCCTTTCCTCACCCCATGCTGATTGACTGCACGCCTGACACTGAGCAATACCTCATTGGCTATAACTTCAGGGCCATGATTGGTCGGAGGACCGTATATAAGCTGTTGCACTTCCGGAAATAAACGGATTCTGCCTCTCGCTCTGGCAGAGCGGTTTTACCTACCGCAGGTGTCTGGGTGAGTGACTCGGTGACCCTCCACCCCATACCTCATCCTGCGGGACCCCATACCGCCCTTCCTAAGGGCCCCATACCTTCGTCTCCCAGGACCCCAGTTTGTTGGCAGACCCACGTGAGGTACAACGTAAACAACATGTTTCTAACATTTTGATTACTATTATGAGTAATACTATAAACTATACTATAATAATACTATAAACATTTCATTTATGTACAAGGTTTGGTATGGAAATCTGTTTCATTTGTTTTAGATATATAATTAGGAATGTACTTGCTGGGTCATACAGTAGCTTCATTTTTAATAATTTGATTATTATTACTAGATGATTTTCCAAAGTATCTGCACTATTTTACATTCCCATCAACCATATGCAATAGTTTCATTTTCTCCATATTATTGTCAATGCTTGTTATTATCTGACTTTTATTCTAGTCATCCCAGTGGTTATAAAGTATTATCTAGTTTTAATTTGCATTTCTCTCATCACTAATGATGTCTAACATTTTCATTCATTGACCAATTATATTTATTTCTTCCTTTGAAAAATATTTATTTAGATGTTTTGCTCATTTCTAAGTTGGCTTTTTGTCTATTATTGAATTGTAAGAGTTCTTTATAGTTTCAGGATAAAATTTCTATTTATCAGATATAAAATTTGCAAATATTTTCTCCCAGTCTTTGGATTGTCTTTTATTATCTTAGTGATGGTTTTTCAAACACAAAGGTCTTGAATTTTAATAAAGTCCAGTTTATCTATATATTTTTTCATTGTTTTTGCTTTTTTATAATACCTAGGAGTTCTTTACCAAGCCCAAAGTCACAAAGATTTATCCCAATGTTTTCTTATGGGTTTTATCTTTTTTTTGGTACTGAGGATTAAACTCAGGTGTACTCAACCACTGAGCCACATCCCCAGCCCTATTTTGTGTTTTATATAGAGACAGGGTCTCACTGAGTTGCTTAGCATCTCACTATTGCTGAGGCTGGCTTTGAACTTGTGATTCTCCTGTCTCAGCCTCCCAAAGTGCTGGGATTACAGGCATGCGCCACAGCGCCCAGCTGGTTTTATCATTTTAATAATTGTATCATTAGGGCTTTAATCCACTTAGAGTTAATTTGTGTATATAATATACACAAATATATGGATACCAGTTTTCCTTGTTCTGTTTTTTGAAAATTTCTTTTCCCATTAGAGGTTTTGGCAACTTTGTTGTAAACCTAACCACACATATATGAGTCCATAAATTCTTAGGATTATAAACACACAGAAATGAAAAAAATTAAAAAAGGAAAAAACAAAATACAAAAATTTAACTTGTCACCAGTAAAATATACTGTAATAAAACCTCATAACACCTCATAACTTCAAAAAATATTTAATAATGGAAAAGAATCACTCATTTGTTTTGAATTTTCCATGAGCAATTAAAGAGAAGACATTTAACCTCATAAGAGTATTTAAACTAGTAAATAATAAAAGTATAATAGAATTAGAATATCAGAATTTTTCAATTCATAATTATTTTGTAAGCTTTTTTGTTGTGGTGACCAAAACCCTGACAAAAACAATTTTATAGGAAGAAAAAATTATTTGGGGCTCAATGGTTTCAGAAGTCTCAGTCCACAGACAGTCATCTTTATTCCTTTGAGCTCAAAGTAAGGCAGAACATCATAGTGGAAGACTGTGGTGAAAGAAAGCAGCTCAGGACATGACTACCAGGAAGCAGAGAGAGCTCTTGCTCATGAGGGACAAAATATAAACCCTGCAAGCAAGCCCCCAGAGCCCACCTCCTCCAGCCACAACCTACCTGTCTACAGTTAACACCCAGTTGGTTTATTCAAGTTGATTAAAACATTGATTAGGTTAAGGCTGTCAGCACAATCATTTAACCTCTAAACTTTCTTGTGTTGTCTCACACATGAGTTTTTTGAGGGCACCTCATATCTAAATGATAAAGATAATAAATTAATGGACTAAGAATGGATTATCAAGAAAATATGTATTTCTTCCACTTCCTTGCTAATAATATGCCATCCAACTGAAGGTCATCTGATAAAGGAAAAAGAGGTTATAAAGCAGAATTTTTAAGACATAATATTGAAGTTAAGGTCAGAATCCTCAGTCAGAATTATGGTAGCTTAAAAATGCAGCATCAGAATTCTTTATCATTCCTCCTGTTAAAAGTTGAGGGGTCAATGTTCCCTTCTCCTTTATGAGTTATATTGAACTTTGACTGTTTCAATCAATAATGCATTAAAGAAGTGTTGCTATGTGACTTCTGAGGTACAATCATGGAAGAAAAGGCACCACTTAGCTGTCTTCTTGGGATATTTACCATTGTACTGTGAGGAGTTCATTGCTGCATAGAGAGCTCTGGCTGATAACAACTTCTAGACATGAGGAACCTATGGGATGCCTGGTCTCAGCCAGTTACTGTCACAACATGAAAGACCCTAAGCAAGAACTTCTTGACAGGGCCAAGTGAACTCCTAGGGTCAAGAAAGGTAAAAATAAAATATTTTTTGTTATAAACCCCTAAGTTTAGGAATGATTCATTTCCAGATATAGGTAACTGAAATGAGGAATATTGTGAGAAAGTCTTAGTGGACTTCACACAATTGCAGCTGAAGAAGGCTATATGTGACCCTTTCTTAAATGGGGTTTTGAGAGCTACAGAGTCATCCTCTTGGTCATCAGATAAGTATTAGACATAAGCTGTGGGTTTGATTTCCTTGATTTATAAGACTCTTGTGATTGACTAACTTTTAGTTAATGGTATGTTTCTAGCCAGAGAGTCACTGAGGTAGCCAAATGGGGGCTGTGGCAACAATGACATGTCTGACTAATGCCCTTTCCCTTTCCTTTTATTCTTTGCAATAATCTCATTTCTTTGGGGGCACATCTCCTGCAATATATATAGTATGAGTGGGACTATCACTTGCTACATTACATCAATTCTGAAACAAATGAGAACACCTCAAATTTTTGCAGCTTTCATAATAATAGATTTTTCAGGTAAGATTCATCAATGATGTTGAAACTAGGGAATAAAATTTGAATGATGAATGAGGTACTTATATAGTTCCAAAGCATCTTCATATGAATTATTTAGCAATATGGTAGCAAATATAGTAACTCTATAGGGAAAAAAATATCATGCCGATTTTATCTTTTCACAGTGACAAACTTTACACAGGCCACAATGGGACAGATTGTCACTATGTGTCTCTTAATGGAATGCCCTGAAAAGGACATAGTCTCACTTGTGTAGTATTCCTGCCAAGAATGCAGAAACTGTATGAAATAATGACATACCCTAGGAGAATCAAAAAAAAAATGATAAGCCTAAACTTATAAAAACTGCCAATGTCCTGAAAGATAAAGAAAGGCTGAGAACTTGTTTCAAATTAAAGTAATATAAAATGTCATACCAACTAACACAATGCATAATCTAGGATCAGATCCTAGAGCAGAAACAAAATTCCAAAAAGAATACTAATAGGACAACTGACAAAATTTAAATATTGCTGTGCATTATATAATATTATTTATATAGGCATCCAATTTCACAATTTAAGCAACTGTGTTGATTATGGGATTATGGGAAAAAGTGTCATTATATTTAGGAAATAAATTCTGAGTTGAGTAAAGGGCCATGATGTTTACAACATTCACACTTTGAGATGATTAGAAACACACACATACACAAATTATAAAAGTGTCAAAATGTTGTTAGTGATTTTAGAGGAGCCAAATAAGGGAGTTTCTTGTAATATCATTGTAATTTTTATGAAGTTTTAGAATTATTTCCAAATAAAAAATTTAAAGAGAGGTTTGTCACCAATTTTAAAAAATACTGTAAATAAATAGAAGGAATTTCAGTAGAGTAGAGGAAAGGGAATAGGGGGAGACAGGAGGGGAGGGAAAAGGCTGTACTAGGGACTGAAGTGGAACAAATTATATTTTATGCATGTGTGATGATATCAAAATGAACCTCAATATTATGCATAACTATAAATGCATTAGTAAAAACATTATAAAAAGGAAAGCTTTATTTTTTACTTCTTTGGCTAAGTGATTCAGGGATGAATTTGTGACCCAAAATGGAGAAATAAATGCTTCTTATGAAATTTTCTAATATTATCCAGCATTGAAGACAGCCTCTGAGGCCCCAACACTGGATTATGTAACTTTAGAGCTTCTTATACAGTCCTACCAAACATTTTTGTTTGACAAACTCATCTCTGGTTCCATTGGATTTTAACAGGCTTGCGATGGGATTAGGTACTTGACCAATCTTGTGTCCTCTGTACTTAATTCAGAGATTAGAGTGAGATGAAAGGTTGATTGGAATGCTTCCCACATCTTTTCAGCAAGTGCTATTGTGAATGACTCTTAGATTGACTTGGGTCTGTATAACTGGATCTCAAGAAGACAGCTTGATTGCATAGAAATTAATGAGATCAATTACACAAAATTAAGCAGATCTTATCTAAGGAAAACTTTAAAAATCCATATGACATTTTTTAACCCATAAGTGCAATGATGTCTGAAACCTGAAGCCCAAGATTCCTTGTTACAATAGGTTAGAATAAATCAGATGTATTCCCTTACAAATTAATCTAGTTTATGTCCCATAGTTGTCAAGTTCAATGTATTTGTCAAATATGTCATTCAATTTTTCTGTAACCTTACTGATTTATCTGCTTGTTCTATTTTTGCTGACATAGTTGTATTAAAATCTCAACATAATTGTGAAATTATTTCTCTTTATAGTTCTCTGAAATTCAGCATTTTATATTTTGAGGCTATTGGATGTGTATAAATTTAGAATTCTTGTATTTCCCTACTAGTTCAATTATTAAATGTCTCTTTTACCTTTAATAATGAGTCTCTCCTTAGTGTATGTTTTGTCTGATATTGTTACTTCAAAGCTTTCTTTAAGCTTTCTCTCAATAATTTTTATTGTACTCATCTTTTGGTTGCCTTTCTGAATTTTAACATTGGAAGTGTGTCTTTTAAAAGCAGCATTGTTTGAGTTAACTTTCTTTAGAGTACTTTAATCTTCATTTTTAACTTACAAATTTATTTACATTCAATGCATTTACATACCTTTATGTTCATATCAACCATTTTACAATTTCTGTTTCTTCCTTCTGATCTATGAAATTTTTTGTTCTTTTTTCTTGTTTAAGTATTAAATTCAATGCCTTTTAGCTTGTTAGTTAAGCAATCTTTTACTATATTTACTATTATAACATTACTTGATATGTTAACATTTATCCTAAAGGTTACGATACTCTTTAATTGATGAAAGTCTAATATAAATTAGTGTTCTTACCATTTTTCAGACAACATAATGACCTTACAAATACACATAATGATAAAAACCAAGACATTCATTATTACTTTCATATTGTCAGCATTTTACACTGGAAATATCCATTTAGTTTTGCCTACAGTTCTACCCTTTCTGTTGCTCTTCCAAGTATTTTCCATCTCTAGGCTTACCTCTTTTATCAATTTTATCTGCCTGCAGAGTTCCCTTGGGTATTTCCTTATGAAAACAAGTGAACTGTGGGAGTGGTCTGATCAAGGATGAACACAGCCCTGGTGGTACAGATGAGGGATAACACAGAGTCCTGTGTAAGTTGTATCATTTGAAAAGTGGGCACGTATGTGGGTAGCTGTTAGTACAAACATCTCTCCTGGCTTTTGACTCTGTTGCAGTCTGCTGTGTTTGAATTTTGGCCTTAGTTCCTAACACTGTAAGAAGTCCAAACCTTTATTTTGGGTACACGAAATGAGAATTATATTTCTTTATACCTGGCAACTAACTTGACTTCTCTTTGGCCAAAACAGTAAGCGTCATAAGGACAAGATTAATTTAGTTAAGCTCAAATTCAAGAGATTGGTAATTTTAGTGCATGAGACTGATGAGCAGCTGATCTTTGTTGAAGAAAAATGATCTCTTAAATAAAGTGTTTTCACTAATACCAAGTACACTACAAATTATCTTTACGTTTGTTTTATACTCAACCGATGCATATAATTAATTTTCCATGGAAAACCTGAATTGTGTTGCTGATTTTATAAATTCAAGAAAATTTAACATTTTTCAACATTGAATTTCAAATCTGTTTCTATATACACATTCTAGGTAAGTATAAAACGTTTACTGACAATTATTCAATGGTTTTGTCTACAATATTCAATTGTAACATTCCTTTGAGTAAAAAGCACTTCATGTTCTCAACATAAAGGTCTTTGTTAGGCAGAGTGAGCATTTTCCCTGTTGGAACAGCTGGAATTGAGGTTTATTTCAAGTTTCGTACCTGCTTCAAAGATTGTTGGCATGCCAGCAAGGCTTTATAAAAATACGTAGAGGTTGTAAATGCCATGAAAATGTCGTTTTTCTGCTCTTGAAACATATGTCTGCAAATGACAGATCATTATTGATTTGTTAGAAAAATGCACACAAAGTACCAAGACCTGACTGACATCTTAATTCATGTATGTCTTACATTTAGCAGAAAAGTCAAAAAATATCATAGAGTTTTCATCCAGAGCTCTTAACAATGCAACTGATAGTGTTCTTGCCATAGTTCTCTTTATTTTTATTCTTGAACTAGTCTCATACTCCAACTCCAACTCCCTAACACATACTTTGAACTGAAAACAGGTAAAATGATACTTTATAAAGGATTATACTCAATAGGAAAAAAAAATTTTAACAAGTGGATCTACTGAAGGAAAAGCAAATGCAACTTACAGCAAAATATATCTTTATCTCTGAGTCCATCAGAGAGATGAAAAACATCTTCCCTCTCTCTGTGCCTTTTATCTAATCAAAAGCTTAAATCTGTTCACAGACTTTACAGCCTAGCATTGTACTATTGTATATTGATTGTGCTGGAGGGCACCTCCTTGTGGAGAACAATTGATTTTTCTTTGTTAGCAAAGCGATTTTAATAGTCTTTCTACAGTCTGTCATGTTTCAAGGCCCCAGAAGCAAGATGCACCTGTTACTAGAACTTAGAGATCAATTGTACAACCCACAGAAAATGTGCCTTCTCTGCTGTGTGAAAACACCTCCACAGCAATTACTCAGAAGGTGACTTTAACTCGTTTTGATAAATATGCTGCTGAGTAGTCTCCGGTGGGTTGCTAATGCATTTTTACCTCTGAGCCTGAAATTAGGTGTTGTCACGAAGACAACATAGTTACATGAGCAGATTTTTGCCATTTAATGTTACTTCAATAGATTCATGCCAAATTTCTTTGCCAGAAAAAGTAGCCGAAAGTAAAGGTCACTGTTTTGAAAAGTGAGTGATGATAATGACACTATTTGTATTGCCCTTCATATTTGAAAATGGCTTTTCTGGCTAATTGTGTGGCATGACTAAAAAGTCAAAGGTAGAATCTGTAGCTGAATTTGATACAATTGGTGTCTGTTCTCCTTGACCAGTAGTGACCACTGTTTCCTCAATCTTACACAAAGTGTTCCTTGTTTTTTTTTTCCCTGTTCATGAAGCCAACTCAAAAAGTTTTTCCGTGTGTATGGAGGCTTCCTTATAACCTATAGTCGTGCTAAAATATTTTAAAACTTCTTACAAGTCTTCAGATATCTCATTGGTATTATAAGTAATTTGTAGCTGTTTTAGATAGCAATATTATTAACTACCAATGGTTAGGAGTTGCATGTACTATTTAAGCATTTTTCAATCAAATTCTTCAAGGTAGAGATAACATGTCATACTTTATAAATGAAGAAATGTTTGAGAAATTTGCAAGAGGTTAAGGAATGTCATCAGGTTACATATATACAGACAGAAGTGACAAAATCAATTTGTCAGTCAAGTATATTCTCTTAACCACAATATTATACTGATTTTTAGCACTGTGGTGAAATATATATGAGAAGTGTATATCCTTTTTTTGGATCTTAATGACATTAAAGTCCCTGTCACTTCTAGGGTTAAAAGATCCTCTCTTCAATCAGCAGACATGTTTCAATGTCTATTGCATACCAGTTGACAGGATAGACTGGGCTAAAGTAGCAAATGGAGAAAGCTACAATCCCTTGATTTCAAGTAGTTTCTCATAAAGTCTTGGGGAGAGAGAATTGTCACTATGAGGCTCAGCAGGGGCAAATATTTCCTCCTCCTGAAGAAGGGAAAATGATTTTTAGAAAGCAGTACCTTTGCATCAGACCTTAAAATGCAAAGAGGGTTGTTATGGCTTGAACTGTGTTTCTCTTCAAATTCAAATGTTGAAGTCATGACCCCTCCTGCTTCAGAATGTGCTCTTAAATAGAAGTAGGGTCTTTGCACATGTACTTAAGTTCTGATGAGGTCATTAGGGCTAAGGTAGGCCTTATTCTATTATGACTGGTGTCCTTAATAAAGGGGAAATTTGGACACACAGATGCTCGAAGAATGCAATGTGAAGACTGGATTTACGCTGCCACGAACTAGGTTTGCTAGATGTCATCAGCAAACCACCAGGAACGAGGAGAGAAGCCTGTATAGGTTCTCCCTCACAGCCCTCAGAAGGAACCTACCATTCTGAAAAGACTTCTGGAAATTTAGTAACCTTGATTTGAAGACTACAGAACTCTGAGAAAATAAATTTCTGTTGTTTGGAGGCTGGAGGTGTAGCTCAGTGGTAAAGTGTCAGCCTTGCATGCAGGAGACCTTGGATTCAATTACCAGCACCATAAACAAATGAAAAAAAAATTGTTGTTTTAGCCACCCAACTAGTGGACCTTTGCTATGGTGGTCTTAGTAAAGTAATGTTAGGGGAAGGAAACGAAAAACAAAACTTGAAGATTAAGCAAATGCTTTGTAGTGTGAGGAAGTAGTGAGGAGTCTTTTGAATTTTTTTTAGTGAGCAGTACAGTGGCACTTTCAGAGTTGTGCTTTAGCAAACATAATCTCATGATCATATGAATCATATGAAGAAGACCAGCAAGCAAAAGGTGTAGACCACCTTGAGACTCTTTTGTAGCTAGAATTTAGCAAATGCATTTGTGAAGAAATTACTTAAAACTGTATTTCTTTAAAGAGGGAACTATGATCCTCATGTTTGTCATCTATGGGGGATGGGCAGGGGAGAGGAAGATGTGTTAGTGAGGGAATACGCCTTTGTCATTTTGCCTGAGGAATTAGAATCCAGAATAAGGGTGCAATATGTTAGATCAGTGGAAGAAAAAACATTTTAGAAATGCTTCTCTTGCTTTCTACGGGTTCAGATCTTATGAAGCTACAAAGAGCCCTTGTAAGTGAATGGGCAGATTAGAATTTCAGAATCAGCTTTGCAATAAACTAACCAATTAGATAAATTATTGCAAACTTCTTGATTTCATCATTTTTAGAGAAAGGAAGTCATGAATATGTTGATAGTCATGTTCCTCCAGCTCTAATAAACAGCCTTTTTAAGGAATGTGGTTAAGTTTGCTTTAACCTTAGAATATTTATTGTTTTATCTTTTCCTCATCGCTTATGCTATATTTACAAAATTAAACTTTTGACTAAAAAAATGAAGTACTCATAGCATTCATATGGTATCCAGAGAGTTGCAGATGCTTCAAATATAAATAAATGTATTGTAACCACAGCTGTTTAAAAGAAATGGAATAAAAGTCATAGATTTAAAGAAAACAAATGAAAAGTTTAGATAGCAAGTGAATTATCAGAAAAATAAATAGAAAGTGGCTGAGAAGGAAAAGGGACAAGGAAGATGGGTTGGTGCAGGTGTAGGTAAAGAGAGCAGTTTATGGGAGGAAGCAGTACACAGGTGACAAACAGGTGCAGTAAAAGAGGTACCAAAATTAACGATCTGCTATGGAAAATTCATACCCAGGCTCTGTTTCTAGCTTGGTTACTGAAGGGGACTTGTCCCACTAAGTGAAGCAAATAAGTTTTGATTACTAACCTCTAGCAGTTTAAAAGAGTTTAAAAATAATGGAAGAGAAAGAGGTGACTCAGGCTTGAGTGCTATTTTCATAAGCCATGTTTTCCTAAGACTGATCATATCATGTACCACAGCAGTTAAAAGGAAGCAGGGTTCAGCCAACTGTGGCCTGGGGGCCCAATCTAGCTGACTTCTGGTTTTGGAAATCAGCTTTTGTTGGAACACAGCCATGCCCATTTGTATACAGAGGGCTTTTTTTTTCTTTTGCAGTACAATGACAAAGTTAAGTAGTTACGACAGAGACCATATGGTCCCCAGAGATGGAAATATGTATTAACTGTCCTTCTACTGAAAAAGATTTTTGACCTCTGTTCTAGAGGTTTTCTAACATGTGTTCTAGAAATTCTCAGATCCTAACGTCAGATTGCTTGAGTTAACACTAATTGTGTGTACTTGGACTACACACCTACCACTCTTCATTAGACCTACAGTTTTCTTCAGGTGAAAAATGGATGTAACAATAATCCTTCTCAAAAGAGTAGTTGCTAGAACCAATTAAATAGGCTAAGCACTCCAAGCACCATGGTTCCCACTTTTCAAACCTGTATGTACTGTGCTGTTCCTGCTATGTTCTTCCAGAGTGTCGATCAGCCATGTCCACACTTCACTAGAAACTTTTATGATCACCAAGCATTACAAAAGTCCTCAGAGGACACAGCTTAACATGTACTTGTAACAGTTTAGAATGGAACAGCTTGTATCTTTTTGTTTTAAAACCTGAAATAATGCAAGTTGTGTGCCAATGTTTAATTTTCAGTGGCCTTGCTCTTCTGTTTTTAACCAGAGTTCTCAATCTCCTTCAGGACCCAGAGAGAAATTCATGATGCTGGGTCAGTGATACTTTGATGGGAGACTACACTAGAGTCATTTTACTTCTGAGAATATAGAATGTATTATGGAATCAAGTTCAACAGTAATAATTCTCTCCCCTCAGGGTGAGTTTTCACCCACAGGCTCTTTAGTTCTCCATGAAAGTAGTTTTCCTTGTTTCTTTTCATTATTTGTGCAGACATTACCAGAAATACCTGCAACAGATGAAAGAGTTTATGCTGAAGCTGGTAACTTCTTTGCCTCCTAGTACTATTTTAACTTTTGGTATTCAACATAGGGATTCCTATATAAAGTTAGAGGTAGTATGTACACTCAAGATAATGTTAATTACTAGTATTTACTGAACATTGATATAGGCCAAGTACTTAGCTAATCATGGCATATTATTTTATCTAACCCTCAAAGAATTCTGATGTATTATCATTATTCCTGCTCTATAATGAGAGAATTTTAATAGGAAAATCAAATAAATTGACTAACATCACAAGTAACATTGGAATAAGGCCTTAACCAGGATTTCTTTTTCTTCCCAAAGCCCATGCTTTCAAGCATCACCCTTAATTACTTCTCAGTATCTGTATTTGTAATGAGTTGAGTTGTGTCCCCCACAAAAAGATAGATTAAATACAACTGTATTTGGAAGTAGAGTCATTACAGGGGTACTAATTCGAGGACATACAGAAATAGGATTGGTCCCTAATCCAACATGACTGCTGTCTTATAAGATAGCCATGGGAAGACAGAGGCACAAAGGGAGAATGACATTTGTAAAAGAAGGCAGAGATTGGGTTTATGGCCCTGCAAGCTAAGGAACACCAAAGATTGCTAGTAAGCCACCAGAAGGTAGAAAGAGGCTATGAAGGATGTCCCTACAGGTTTTAGAAGCAGCATGGTCCAGCTAACTCCTTGAATTTAGACTTACAGCCTCCATAATTCTGACACAATAAACTTTTGTTGTGTTAAGCCACCTAATTTGTGATTCTTGGTTACAGCAGCCCTAGGAAACTAATACTCTATATAAATGGAGAAACACTGAAGGAAAAGATGTTAGTATAACATAGAGTATCTAAAATGTAACAAAGACCAAGAGTCTCCAAACAACTTTCTAATCCAAGTGTGGTGGTCTGTAACTGTAGTCCTAGCTACTCATGAGGCTGAGACAGAGGATGGCTTGAGCCTAGGAGTTTGAGACAAGCCTAGGCAACACAGCAAAACTCATTTCAAAAAGAAAAAGAAAAAAAAAGAAAGAAAGAAAAGCAAGTGTTGTGGTTATAAAAGGAGATCTCTGCATTTCTGGTGACACCTGATTTTAATGGGACATTCATGAAGAAAACAAGCAGGGATGTAAAACTAGAGTAAACAAATACAGATAGATCATTATTACCAAGATTAATATTTGGGAATTTTGGTGGTGGTGATCTGAGAGGAGGTAGTTACAGAAAACTAAAGACCAAAGCAAAATAAATATGGATTGGATTTCACATGAGATTTTCAAAGTTAAAATGACATCTACATGTGTCCATTACATATGAGTTCTAAAAGGATGAAAACAAAGCTAGAGCAATAATTTAGATCTATAAACATAAATTGCCTGATAGAAAATAGTTAAAATTTCTTCCTATTGAAATAGCCTATGATTGTTATTTATCTTGGTTGAATTGTCTTTCTTCAATATTGGAATGAAGCTATAGGGTGTCTCTACTCTGCAATAGGCTCAAACCATTTACTTTTAGTTTCCATGTGGTTCCAAATAAAGGACATGTTTTAATGTGCACATGCTTTTTAAAAATCATAGAAATCTTAATGCATTCAAATGCATGAAGTTTTTTAACTTTAATTAATATAAAAATGATCAATCTACTTAAGGAAACTGAAGCTATGCATGCAACAAATATGTGAAGTGTCAGGGATACAAATGCCCTGCATCTATAGCCAACTCCCTACTTTCTTTCTGCCTTTAGAGCTGCTAGATTTCCTTTCCTCCAACTTCACTCACCTGACAAATCCTACTTGTCCTTTAAGCTTAAGAATCACTTCCTCTACTGAATCTTACCAAACTGCCTAATCCGTACCAAACATTGCAAATTGTCTCCTTCATGCTAATAATACCCTTCTTTTATATCATTCCTCATATTACCTGGCACATTTATGTGCTTGCCTATAAAATGTGAAGCCCCTGAGGGCAGAGTAAGATCCTTTCATAGTTACATACCAAACACCTAACACAGTGTGTGGCATGTGGTATCCGGTCATTAAGGATTGCACTTCATGAATATGACACCAAAAACAGAAGCAAAAGCTGACAAATGGGAACATGTCAAGCTCAAACCTTTTGCACAGCAAACAATCAACAGAGTGAAAAGGAGAATGTTTTTGCAACTAATCTGAGGAAGAGTTAATTTCCAAAATATATAAGGGATTCTTAAAACTCAATACCAAAAAATATAGTGATTAAAAACTAGACTAAGGACATAAATAAACATTTCCACCAAAATGATATAAAAATATCCAACAGGTACATGGAAAGATGTTTAATGTCACTAATCATCATGTAATGAAAATCAAAACCAAAATAAGTTATCTTCTCCACCCTGTTATGAGGATATCATCAAAAACAATTGGAACCCATGTAGCCTGGGAGAGGGAACTGCAAAATGGTGCCGCTGCTACAGAAAACCAATGTGGCAGTTTCTACAGATTAAAGCTTTTTTCCTTTTTTAATAACTCCTTCAAACTCACTCATCTCATAAACCATGCTTCCAGTGTCAATTCCCATCTTTACCAGGAAAGCCCTTATTTCATTTCATTTTTATTCTTTTGAGTAGATGTAATTCATTGCATGTGTCAGTAAATCCATGGATTTTATTTTCTTGTTTAATTTTTGTGTTGCTGGGATTGAACCCAGGGCCTTCCATATACTAGACAAGTGCTTTTCCACTGAGCTCCATCCTGAGTTCTGGATTGTTTTATTTTTGAATGAATGTGTTTTGGTGCTTGCTGCACCCTGCCAATGAACAACTCATCCAAGTTTCCTGAAAACTTCTATTTCCTTCCTTGTTCCTTTCATATCCCTGGGAGTTTCTTGAGAGATTCTCTCATTTCTGTTGCTCCACCAAAGTCACCAGCTTTGCCAAAGGAGCTGTTCTGGTGGAAAGAGCCTAGAAAGTGGTGGTGGTGTCAGCCATCATTTGAACTGTATACACTACTCTAGGCCACCACAGTGTAGGTGGTGGACCAGAAGTACATTTATCTCTCATGTAACTGTTCTCATTTCACTCAGTTTATAACATTCATGTGGCACTTATTATCATGTACTTTTTAGTTTAATAATCTAACTAGTTTGATCAAGCATCAAAATTGCTCATTTTGTCACAGAGAGAAAGTTGGAACTATATACATTTCTTGGAATGATTTCCCCTGCAAAGTCCCAACCAGTTTGTAATCATGAAGCAGTTTGTATGAAATTTGGAATGTGAAGATGGATGATTTCCCATATAGAAGAAGTTAAATGTATGGACACATATGATTCACCTTTCAACTCTAGGTTGATAGTCTTTATCTGCTCAGACTGTCCAGAACAAAATATCATAATCTGGATGACTTAAACAACAGACATTCATTTCTCACAGTTCTGGAAACTAAAGTTCAACATCAGGCTGCTAGCATGGTCAGGTTCTGGTGTGGATCCTCTTCTGGGCTTATACATGGCCACCTCCTTACTGTGTCCTTACTAGGCAGGAAAGAAACAGAATTCTGCTGTCTTACAAGGCAGAAATCCCATCTCATTTAAATCTAATTATCTACCAAAGGCTCCAACTCTAAACATCATCACATTGGGGGTTAGATATTCAACATCTGAATTTTGAACATAATTGAATACATAGCAGTTGAGATACTGGATGGGAGCTTCCAGAGATTCTTTAAATCATATCAGCTTCCTGCAGAGTTTTTTAAGAAGCATCCCTTTGGTGCTTAAGATTGAGATTGAAGGTAGCAGTTTTCCTAACTTTAGTTCATAAGCCCTCCCAGTGATTTTATAATTCTTAAATTTTCAATATTGAAACTTTTCAGATTTAGAATGCATAAAATATCTTTTGGTTCATGAACTGAACACTGGCAGATATACCAAACCTTAATAATTTAGAATGAAAAATTCTGTTGGAGTAATTAGTTCTGTTGACTCCAGACCTTGTTCTATCCCAACCTCCAGCCAACCTCTTCCCCCAAATAAGCAAATTATTATATTTGCTGCTCCTGTCTTCTGCCAGCATCTATTAAGCAGATACTCAAAGTAGATTTAATTCTGAGGACATTTGACACCCCATCTAGGCTCTCTCAACCTGGATTAACCTTGAGAACACAGGACTGGGACTCGTTTACTTGTACTGTGGGTATATTGCATTTTGCATATTTTCTAGCTATAGGACCTCATTTTGCAATCAGCACCCTCATATATGCCAGTAGCAAATTGAATTCCTTATGTGACCTGAAGGGAATTCACATGTAATAAGACGGAAATCTCTAGATATATTGAAAGGAGATAGTTGAAACACTTCCTGCATTGGCCAACACATGACATTTCCAGCATTGCACTCTGGATCCTAATGTTCTAAGAATGCCCTTCACGGGTCTTTTGCTGTCCTGTGTTCTTGCCATCATTCCAAGAAAGCAAGATACCAACTGTACTTTAACGGAGTCATTTCCTGCTGTTGTGCTTAGGGAGAGCAGCCTTAAGGTATTCTTTTTTAATTTTTTTTTTTAGTTACAAACGGACACAATATCTTTATTTATGTATTTTTATGTGGTGCTGAGGATTGAACCCAGTGCCTCATGCATGCGAGGCAAGCGCTGTACCACTGAGCCATAATCCCAGCCTCCTTAAGGGATTCCTTAATGTTTTCCTCTATGACAAGCAGCAGGCTAGCTTACTACTTACCAGGAAAGTGGTAGATTCCCCCAGCTCAGTATTTCTCCCCTGTAACACAAGCCACTGTATTACAAGGCACCTCACAACATGGCCTGGGAGAGGTAGCAAGAGAAACTGACTCAACATGTTAATGTTCCTGCTGGCTGCTGAGACCTGCATTATTACTAAAGTTCCTAAACCAGGAGACTCCTGTCTTCTGTCAGCATCTATTAAGCAGAAACTGGCTAATTTATTAGCTTTTGGGGGGGGGCGTTAACAGGGATTGAACTCAGGGACACTCGAACACTGAGCCACATCCTCAGGCCTATATATTTTATTTAGAGACAGGGTCTCACTGAATTGCTTAGTGCCTCGTTTTTCTTGAGGCTGGCTTTGAACTCATGATCCTCCTGCCTCAGCCTCCCAAGCCACTGGGATTACAGGTGTGTGCCACTGCACCTGACACTTACTAGTTTTAAGTAGGGTAAAAACCAAATTCCCAATCCGATAACTGGGACACAAAATTTGCATCTCAAATCCTAATGAGGGTCACCCAGTTTCATGTCTTTCTTCTTTTCCAAACTGATGAGCTTCAGGAAGATAGAAATTTCCATTTCATTTCCTTTTCTTTTTTTGTGGTGCTGGAGATTGAACCCAGGGCCTTGTAATGCAAGGCAAGCACTCTACTAACTGAGCTATATCCTCAGCCCTCATTTAATTCATTTTTTGTAGCCCAATAGCTCGTATGTTTCACAAATACATTAGCACTCATCAAATATTTATTGATTGACTTAATGAAAGTATGTAAACTTATCACTCTAAATTATTCCAAACATTCATTAAAATATCTCAGTATCTGTAGAAACACAGATAAACACATTTCGTCTCTGAAATACTGGATTAGTAGAAATTCTGATTTTTCCTTATTTGAGCATTTAATAAACCAGAGTTTTGAAGTAACTCCTAGGATATAGGGTTCTCACAATTAGTTATCTACTTGTCTACCTCATTGTTCCCAAATCATTAATTTTTTTTTTTTTTTTTTTTAAATATTTTTTTTAGTTGGAGATGGACACAATGTCTTTATTTTATTGCTTTGTATGTGATGCTGAGGATCGAACCCAGGGCCTCACGCATGCGAGGCAAGCGCTCTACCGCTGAGCTACAATCCCAGCCCCCAAATCATTAATTTTTAAACAAATAATAAGCAACTTCTGTTGTCTGGATTATTTTCCTCATATTAATCATTTCACTTTAAGAATGCTCAAAAATAGTCAGGACTTTCTTAAAATATTCTATCTATCCTGGTAAAAGTCTCTGTGGAATACAATCAGGCATTCATAAGCTAAGTTTAAGGAATAGTTTCCTTCCTTCCTTCCTTCCTTCCTTCCTTCCTTCCGTTCTTTCCTTTCTTTTTAAACTTTTCTATTAGCTGAGACCTTTGTGTCTTGAAGGACATGATGGTTCCTTTTTTTTCTATCTGTCTTTATTGTACAGGTATCATACTTTGTAATTAATGATTCTTATGACTGTGAAGAATGTGAACTTTCAGATTAGTATTTTTTTTTCCATAGGCAGCTCAAAGACCTTGGGTATGGGTAGTTATCCCTAGAAATTCAGCAGTTACAATTTTCCTTTGGTATCCAAAAGTGATTGATTCCAGGGCCACCACAGATACTAAATTCCACAGATGCTCAAGCCCCTTATATAAAATGTCATAGTATTTGCATTTCACCTGTGCATGTCCTGCTATATACTTTAAATCATCTCTGCATTACTTGTAATACCTAACACAATCTAAGTGCTAAATAATTCTTATACTGTATTGTTTAGAAATAATAATGAGAAAAAAAGTCTATACATGTTCAGTACAGGAATAATTTTATTTTTGCAAGTAGCTTCCATCCATGTTTGGTTAAATCTGAGAATGCACAACCCGTGAATATGAAGGGCCATCTGTACATGTCACTGGAAGCCTCTTGTGTCCTTTCAAGCCTAATTGCCACATAGTCTCTGGTCCAATAACTGAGAATCATAGTTTCATGGCTCTGCCTTCGATATTTTGAGGGTTGGCCAGTAAAAGTAAACCAGTGGGTAGAATTGAGTGGAATGGGCCAAAGTGGAGGGGTTTGCCAGCCTCTGAAGTAAGAGCTTAGCTTTTTGGTTTTGGAATGGAAGAACACATTTTGGTTTTAATTTTCTACTTTGTGGCTCCAAATGCCTCAAGATTTAGTCAAGGATTAAGCCTGCGGTTTAACTTCCTTTTTCCTGGGAGTATGAAGTGTTTGAGTCAAGCCACCAACCCATATCCCTGCAAATGAAACCTATTTGCATTTCTCTTGTGTGTGAGCCTAGTAAATGTTGATTGCTTCCAGCTCACTGACAAAGCACCACTGTGCTTCCCATTTTGTTCCCAAATAATAAAACCTCAAACAGAGGCACTGTCTCTGGGCTTAACAGGAAGCATGACTCACACCTCTAACCACGAGAGAAGGGAAACAGCAGTGATGCACTTAACTGGTTTAAAATGTTTATTATCATTAACTCTGTAACATACATTAGAAGCAGCGGTCTTCCCAGCACAGTCTTTCCCAGTGAGCATGGTTCAGGTCTAAAGAGCAAGTTTACTTCAATAAAGGAATGTGTGAAATAATATACACCATGTTCTACTGGCCCCAGAGGAAGAAACCTAGCAAAAAGATTTTATTATTAGGCTTTTATTTTTCTTCCTCATTGCTTAGGTACAGGACTTTTTATAAATTGCAAAACAAAAAACAAAAAACAAAAAAACAACAAACAAACAACAACAACAAAAAAACAAAAAGAAAAGAAGAAAAGAAAACAAAGCACAAACACCCCAACAAACAATAAGAAAACCCACCACAAAATACGCTTCACATTGCCTTCAACACTAAAGGTAGTATTTGGTTCGTTTCTATGTTAATGGACTTTAAGCAATGTTGATGATCAGGATTGGGCTCTGTGGCTCTCTAATCATCTCAGGCTGTTTATTCATTTGCTTTGTCATAGGAAAATGGCTGCAGCAGTGTCAGGATGCCTATCTCTAACTATAGGATGCGGGATGAGGGAGTTCTCATCTTTATCCAAATATGGAAGAAATGTACTATGCTTTACCGATTGGACAAAGTCAGAGCACATCTCTATCCCTCTGAACTGATCACTAATCACTGGGCACAATGTCAGGAGTTAGGCCTGGACATCTCACAGTGCTGGACCTAGGAAAAGTGAAGACATACTGCACAAAGCTATAAGCACTCACCTCATTCCCTGGATGAGAGGGTGTCATCTAACATCTAAGGGTCCCATGGCAAGGCATTTACATGATGGTCACAGGAAGGAATGCAAGCTGTCCATGCTAGTGCACAGCTGAGTGTTGGCTTGAAACTGAGGAGATGTGCTGGGGATTCCAGCATTAAGAAAATTCTATTGGATTTTTGCAAATCTCCTGATCTGATCCCCCAGTTGTTTGTTCACTTTTCTTTTATGGAAGATGTTTTCTTCAAAACTACTCCTGACCTTTTGCTTTGTGTTCTTTCTTTTTTTCCTTCTTTCTTTTTAAATTCGAATCTGGGTTCTGCAATCTTATTCCAACACCAAAAATAAGTCAGTCATTTTAAATGCCATATGGAATAAATAAATATCTCAAAACAAATCAAACTTAATTCCCTCTAAAAATTCTCAGCATTGGTTACTCTGATTAAATATGTAAGGCCAGTAAAGGCCAAGGCTATTGGCAGGCCTATAAAGGAGAAACGAAAGGAATTAGAAAGCAAGAGACTGAAGTCACTTTGTGAATTAGAAAGTGATGGCAGAATTGTTATTTTTATGACTTCCTAGAATTTTAAAAAAAGGCGGGGGCTTGCAGTTGAAAATTGGCTGGTGATCACAGCCTGGCAGGCCGAACAAGGGCACATGCCCTGTGTACTAGAGAAAGTGGATCATCCAGAGTGTGACTTACATGAGTACTTACTGAAAATAACCACATTTGGAGGGAAATACTACCACCAGCTCAATTCAATTCAAGGAACAAATATTGATTCAGCAAGTTTGGTCCCCTGATTGGCATTGAAGGGGATCATAAAGAAGAGGAAGATACAGACTGTCATCCAGAAGCTTCCTTTATTTAAAAAAATGATCTTGTTAGCTAACATTAAAAATAATTTTTAAAATATGCTCTATTTTAGAGACGGGGTGGATTTTGCAGGTTTTAGTAGTGGTATCTAGTCTGTATAAGAAAATTAATCCATGCCATACAGTGGGTTTGTGATTTTGTGCTATCAAGAACAAACCAAACCAAACAAAAAACAAAAAGCAAGTTGTGAGATAAACATTATAGTTTTGAATTTATTGATAAAGTAACAGAAGAACAGAAATGTTTACATATCTTTCTCAAAAATCCTGTTCCCAGCCAGGCATGGTGGCACATGCCTGTAATCCCAGCAGCTCAAGAGAATGAGGCAGGAGGATCATGAGTTCAAAGCCAGGCTCGGCAATTTAGCCTCAGCAATATAGCAATTCCAAACCCAGCCTGAGAACCTGAAAAACTCAGTGAGACCCTGTCTCTTCATAAAATATGAAAAAAGGGCTAGGGAAGTGGCTCTGTGGTTAAACACCCCTGGGTTCTACTAAAAAAAAAATAAATTTGTTCCCAAGTGGTAGAGCCAACAAAGTCAGATTTTCTGTCACACTTGAGTAAATCCTTCCTCTCACATCATGCAGTCTCCCAGGAACATTCTCTGGGTTAAGAGTTTGAGCATCTTGCTAAAACATCAAAATCAGACAGAAAGCAAGAAAAACTACAGTCTTCATCTTGGGGTGATATCGTTATGGATTCAATCTCTGGCCACATTTTAATAACCCAAGAAGAAAAAAGATCTGTGTTTGCTATGTATATATGTGTACATTCACTCTTCCCCTGCCATCCTAGAGAAAAGGAAATTGATCTATTCTTGCAAAAAGATAGAAAAGGAGTTTATTCAATACTTGTTCTGCAATTGTGGACTGCCAGCTTTCCATTAGTTATCAGAGAGATGTTTACTAAGAAAGTTTCTGTCCACAAGAAGTTCATAATTAAATGGGAAAAACAAACTTATAACAAATTACAATACAGTGAGATAGGTGTTACAAAACAGATATGCATACCTTGCTATGAGAAGAAGCAGGAAGAAAGGGAAATGTGGAATTCGGAGAACTACAGATGATTACATTGAGGATTGAAGGATTTACTCAGCTGGTAAGAGAATTCCAGGCAGGAGAAACTTCATTTACAAAGATACAGAAAGAGCATGTCACCTTGGCTGAATTTAGGTTACTACTGGATTGGAATGAGATTTAGGGCTTCTTTTTGGTATGTCAATGGTCTTCAAAATTTTGAGTGTGAAACTTATCAGTGAACGTTTTGAATACGAATATATAAGATATATGTCTTTCTGAAGTTGTCACTGATGTCTCACATTGTAAATATAGGTAAAACTCAACTTGTGTCTTATTCTTAATAATAAATAATGGCAACAATAATAATAATTGCTGCCATTTCTTGATCAAGGAATTATCTTCCAAAATATTCTAAGTGCTTTCAGTAAATTAACATATATACCGTTGCAGCAACCCTATAAAGTAAGTATTGCAATCAACCCTGTTTTTTTTATAATTTATTTAAATGCATTTCAAGTCATAGTACATATATAGAGCTCAATTTTTCCATTTCTCTGGTTGCAAACCAGATAGAGTCACACCATTTGTATCTTCATACATGCACCAAGGATGATAATGACGATCTCAATCAACCATCTTTACTATACCCATTCCCCTTACCCTCCCCCCACTTCCCCTCTGCCGCATCCAGAGTTGCTCCATTTCTCCTATGTTCCTCATTCCCACCCCCCTTATGTATCATCATCCACTAATCAGAGAACATTTGGCGTTTGGTTTTTTGGGATTGGCTTACTTCACTTAGCATAATGTTCTCCAATTCCATCCATTTGCCTGCAAATGCCATAATTTTACTCCCTTTTATTGCTGAATAATATTCCATTGTGTATATGTACCACAGTTTCTTAATCCATTCATCTATTGAAGGGCATCTGGGTTGCTTCCACAGTTTTGCAATTGTGAATTGTGCTGCTATAAACATTGAAGTGGTAGCTTTGCTGTAGTGTGCTGTTTTTAAGTCTTTAGGGTATAGGCCAAGGAGTGGGATAGCTGGGTCAAATGGTTCCATTCCAAGTTTTTTAAGAAATCTCCATACTGCTTTCCAGATTGGTTGCACCAGTTTGCAATCCCACCAGCAATGTTTGAGTGTACCTTTTTCACCA
>CM053407.1:65217964-65314349 GCA_028644305.1 Xerus rutilus | reverse complement strand
CAGAGTTCTCATTTACCTCCAAGAATTTTTTTATCTCTTCCCTGATGTCTTCTGTTACCCATGCATTGTTCAATAGCAAATTATTGAGTCTCCAGGTGTTGTAGCAGCTTTTTTTAAAACTGTCATTAATTTCTAGTTTCAGTCCATTATGGTCAGATAGAATGCAGGGTAGTATCTCTATTTTTTTGTATTTACTAAGACTTGCTTTATGGCATAGCATATGATCTATTTTGGAGAAGGATCCATGAGCTGCTGAGAAAAATGTGTATTTGTTTGTTGAGGGATGGAATATTCTATATATATCTGTTAAGTCTAGACCATTGATTGTTCTATTAAGTCTTGCAGATTGTTTAGTTTTTGTTTGGAAGATCTGTCCAGTGGTGAGAGAGTTGTGTTAAAGTCACGCAATACTATTGTGTTGGGATCTATTTGGTTCTTGAATTTGAGAAGGGTTTGTTTGACGAACATGGCTGCCCCATTGTTTGGGGCATAGATATTTAAGATTGTTATGTCATGTTGATGTATGATTCACTTGAGCAGTATGAAATGACCTTCTTTATCCCTTTTCACTAACTTTGGTTTGAAGTCTACTTTATCTGAAATGAAGTTGGAAACTCCTGCTTGTTTACGCAGTCCATGTGAGTGATAAATTTTTTTCCATCCTTTCACCTTCAATCTGTGAGTATCGCTTTCTATAAAATGAGTCTCTTGGAGGCAGCATATTGTTGGGTCTTTTTTTAAAATCCAATCTGCCAGTCTGTGTCTTTTAATTGCTGAGTTTAGGCCATTGACATTCAATGTTATTATGGAGACATGGTTTGTATTTCCAGACATTTTGGTTTATTCTTTGGTTTTTAACTTGACTGGGATTCTCCTTTGTTTCGCCTTTAATGTAGCTCCTCCCTCTACAGGTTTTCATAATTGTTTTTGATTTCCTCCTCATGGAATATTTTACCAAGCATGTTCTGTAGTGCCGGCTTTCTTGCTGTGAATTCTTTTAATTTTTGTTTATCTTGGAAGGTTTTTATTTCATCTTCAAACCTAAAACTTAATTTTGCTGTATATAAGATTCTTGGTTGGCATTCGCTGTCTTTTAGCACTTGGTATATGCTTTGCCATGATCTTCTTGCTCTCAGGGTCTGGGTTGAGAAGTCTGCAGTGATCCTAATTGGCTTCCCCCTATATGTAATCTGATTCCTTTCTCTTGTGGCTTTTAAGATTCTCTTCTTATTCTGTATGTTAGGCATTTTCATTATGATGTGCATTGTTGTAGGTCCGTTTTGATTTTGTACATTTGGTGTCCTGTAAGCCTCTTGAATTTGATTATCCAATTCATTCTTCATATTTGGAAAGTTTTCTGATACTATTTCATTGAAAAATTTGCTCATTCCTTTGGTTTGGAATTCTATGCTTTCTTCTATCCCAATAATTCTCAAGTTTGGTCTTTTAATGTTATCTCAAAGCTCTTGGATATTCTGTTCATGGCTTCTTACCATCTTCACTGTGTGGTCAACTCTATTCTCAAGGTTAAATATTTTGTCTTCAGTATCTGAGGTTCTGTCTTCCAAGTGGTCTAATCTGTTGGTGATGCTTTCCCTTGAGTTTTTAATTTGGTTTATTGTTTCTTTCATTTCAAGGATTTCTGTCTGGTTCCTTTTCAGATTCTCTATCTCCTTATTGAAGTGATCTTTTACTTCCTGTATTTGCCTCTGTATCTCTTTATCAAAATGGTGTTTTGCTGACTGGGCTTGCTCTCTTATATCATTTTTTATGTCACAGAGCATTTTAGATATGTACATCCTGTATTCTTGTTCTGTCATTTCTTCTGCTGTACTGACCATGGATTCAAGTTTCGTGTTATCTTGGTTTGTTTGAGTCACTTTCTTTCCTTGTTTTTTCATGGTGCTTGCATGTCTTTCCTTCTAGCTCTGCTGACCCAAGTTCCCTGCAGGGTTTCAGAACCTCTCTTTTAAAGGGGAGACCAATATTGATTGATACAAATACAAGCAATATATAGTTTCTAACCAAATAGTTCCTAATAGTTTCCAAATACATTTAAACTTTAGTCACGATATACAACAATTATGAGTTCCTTTACAATCTACTATGTAAACAATAAGTTCGCACAGGAGTCTACAGTTTCTGTTGATGGGCTAGGGAAACTTGAGGGCGGGTTGTAGGATAGATTGTTGGGGTAGTAGGAAGTGAGGATATGGTTATTAGATCTTAGAAATCATAAAAAAGGAATCCAAGAGAAGTTGGTTATTAGTAGAAAGAGCGACCGAGAGTTGGGAAAGACCCGTAAGGAGGAGGAAAAGGGAATACAGCGAGGAGAGAAGATATCAAGAAGAATAAAACATATGCAAGTGTGGGTTATAAAACTATATAATACCACTCTAGTATACAGTTCAGAAATCCCACTCTACCATGACCCACTGTATAACAAATACTTGGTTTCACAACTGTTGGGGATTAGAGGGTAGGAAAAAAGTGAGAGAGAAAAGAGGGAAGGAAAAAGAAACAAGGGGAAAAAGAAAAGAGCTGGGTGAGGAAACAAAAAGATCAAACAATAGAAATATTAGGAGAAGAAGATAAAGGATAAAATAAAAAATAAAAATAAAAAAAGTAAAAAAAAAGTCTCAATGTAAATAAGCAGGAATGATTCCTTCACCTCCAGTAGGTGGCATTGTCCATTGCTTGCTGGGCTTTCCCCACTGGTGTCCTGGGTGTGGGTTTCACAGCCGGGTGTACCTCTGGTCAGGTCGCTGGTGAAATCGCTGTCTTTTCACAGTGTTCTGTGTTGAGTTCAGTTTGTTCCCAAGAGCTGCCCCATGCCCCTTTGTGTAGAAGCAGGCCCTACCCGGGGTGGGGCCCTGGGCTGGGGCTCTGAACCGCCCGCAACAGAGCTGCTGGCCGTGGCGTGCTGATTTCTGCTGAAGTCACACTGTTTGTGGCAAATGTTGCTGCCTCGTGGGTCTGCGTACACGCGCAAGTGGAATTCCTGCGGGGATAGCTGTTAGATGATGTCCAGAAGCTGGCTGAGAGATGGAAACTGCACAACTTCTGTTGCCGGTTCTGGAGTGAGTGACCGCGGCGTCCGTCTAGGTCGCTATCTTGGAACCACCAAGCTCAACCCTGCTTTTTTAATGAGAAAAATGCAGGTGCAAATTTTTACTGATTGGGCAACTCTGTTGTTTTATTTATTTATATTTCAAAATAAGATTTTTCCCAAATTATATATTTGTGACATTTCCAATGTAGAAACTTTGAGACAAAAGAAAAATATGGTGAAAAATCATGTATGTGTATCCCACCTTCCAAAGAAATTACTGTTTTATGTACATCTTTTGCCAGACACAGGCTACCCATCATCAATTCTAGACAGGTTTGATCCTCCAGGTAGGGCTGCTTCCACTTCCTGGTCCTTTCCAGATTAACACATTTGTTATTTATTGTCAGGTTTGGTCAGGGTCCAAGATCCCCAAATAAGGAAGCTGGTCAGCAGAGCTGCAAGCCAGATGTGACGTCACTAGTGGACACGCCTCCTGTCAATCAGCGAGTTTTCCTGACCCATCAGGAAGGACTCTGGCCTTCTCTTCCTGTACCCAACCCCTCCCCTTCCTGACCGGGTTTTCTTGAAATTCTCTATGCACAGAATCTCCGATGCCATTTCTCCCGACCCGCTCTGATGGACAGGGAAATGGTCCGAGGGCTCACCTTCCAATAAAGCCTTGCTGAGTGGCTTAATTCATCTTCTCCTGGTCGTGTGAATTTTACATAATGGTGCCGAAAACCCGGGAGGGCTTTGAACCTCTTCCGCACCACGTTTGAGGCAGGCCCTTCGGACCAAGAGAATTCCTGAGCCGCTCTCTATTTCCACCACCCAAACCGACAGAAGTGAGGTACGTTCGCTCCCCATCTCCCCTGACTTTTTGGCTCCCTCCCATTCCGTTCCGGAGGTCTACGCGCGTGCCACAGACCTCCCTGTTTTAAGGCCGCAAGGACTCGGGAGACGTCCCAGTCTTTGTGAGCCACCCGATTCTGCTCGGGCCCCCGGAGGGTACAGAGATGCCTGTGCCCCCGCCCGGCCCTCTGACTCCGTTCGGGCCCGCGGAGGGTACGAGGATGCCTGGACCCCCCGCTCGGCCCTCTGTTCCTCGGATGGGTGCTATTGGAATTTGGGACGGCTTTTTCTATTCTCACCCACCCCTATGGGCGCCAAAAGGTCATGGGAGATACCGAGTCCTCCTGAGCCAAATTAGGACTCACTCCAGACCCATGTTGTACATTAGCCTGACCCCAGCATGGCCAAAACTTTGGGTCAAAATGCCCCCAGAAAGAAATTTTAATTTTGAAATCCTCACTGAATTGGCAGTCTCTGTCGCCGGAGGAGATATGGACAAAAAATTCCTTTCACCAAGGCTTTGTTGGAAGTGTGTTCTCGCCTCTCCCTTCTTTCCCCTCTGTTCTGTCTTTTCAAGTTCTTCTCACTGCGCTCTCCCCCCTCCCCTCTCAAAAGCCGAAGCAATGTCCCAGCAGTTTCTGGCCCGAGAAAACAAAGCCGGCCTCACTCCCAAGGCCGGAGGGCAGAAACGGGCGCTGAGCAGAGCCTGCCCACCCCACCTTCCTGCGTTTCTCCCTGCGTCCGTGCTGCGCGGCTGCCACAGACCAAAAACCCCTTTTCCGTTTAAGCTGTGCTTGTGGCAGCGCAGGTCACCTACCCCACCTCCCTGCACTCCTCATTGCCTTCTTGCTGCTCCGACAGGCAACTCCGAGTCTGAGCTGCCTGCCACGCGGTGGCCTCGCCCCTCCCTCCAGGCTTACTTAGCTCTTCCTTTGGTTGCTCCCCCCGGACTTGGGGACAATTGAGAATTGACTCAAAAAGCAGAAAACACTGCAAAAAACGAGTCAGTTTCTTAATTCTGTTAATTTATTTTTGGCAACGCTTGCTATTGTGACTTGCCAGATAGGTATTGTTAATGCACAAAAAAACTTAACTCTCTGTGTTACAGAAACTTCCCTGCTTCCCTCAGAGGACAGCCACCATGTGACTAAGATGAGCTTACTTAATTTAAACTCAATTGTCTTTTCTTTCAACTCAAAGGGTTTTAAATCTAAAGGCATTTACTGTTTCATTTAAAGTAGTATAAATAACATAAGGTATTTCTATAAACATTTCTTTAAAGAATGTTAAATCAAGCTGATATTCTCCAAACTAAACTTGTATGGTATCCATTCATATAATTTAATGTTTTATAACTAAACTTATCATCAATAAGATAAGACTTTAAAATATTTCACATCAGAGTGATCTTTTAAATAAATGAGGACCTAATCTATTTAATATTCTGCTAAGATTTTGCAGGGAGCCCTACCTTACCTGAGATAAATTTCTGTCTCCCAGCCTATTACAATGGCTTCAAAGTGGGTCACACTCTAGTTCATTTAAAGTTATGTTCAAAGGATTGTATTGTAAAGATTACTAGGATTTCAACCAGAAAATATAATATATAAATCACCCAAATTTTAAGATAGCTATTACATAAACTAAACTTATTAATCTTATTTTATATTTTCCTTAAATTCTATGGCTATTATGTTAACATTCTACAGAGGTACTCATTTAAGAACAAGCCACCCCAGATTATTTTAAGATAAATCAGCCATCACCTATAGGATAAATAGGCCTTAAAGTTAAAGCCCAGTACCCTTACTTTATAACTGGTGAGATTGGCTTGCTGAGTGTTTAAGATCAAGACTTAAAAACTAAAATTAAATTAAAGGGCCAAAAAGCCAGTATTTGGCTTATGCCCTTTGAGTCAACCTGAATCCAAGGAGTGAAGAAACTTCTCTGAAGCGCTCTACATCTCTGGGCCGCAGAACCTCCTGATCAGGGAGATTTCTGAGACCATTAGAGAATTGAAGAGCCAATCAAATGCCATACAATGAAGAGGAAGCCACATCAGCAGCATCAGCATCAGACCTCGCCAGACCTCGACCTGTCCTAACGCAGATGGCACTAGCAGGTGGCACTAGCAGCTAACGTGCTGCCTTCAAATTCCTCAAAGATGCCTCCCAGGAAAAAGATGACTCTTTACAATAGGTAAGAACAGAAGTCGATTTGACTTGCTTCATCTTAAACACCTAGCAAAACCAAGAACACAGCCGTTCCTGGGCATTTAAAATAATCTAAAGATAGACATCTATGGCATTAAAAACTAAATATTATGTTTACATGCCTTGTCCTCTCCAGCCTTGTTACTTTACTGTACAATGAGGCTGAATTACCATGACTTGTTACCACCTCCCTTTCTAGGACAAAAAAGGGCCATATTTCTATTAGTAATAGTAGGGCTCTCCTTGGCCCCCATTCACTTCCTCTGGGCTAAGGCAAGAGGACTTGTTTATGCAGTAACCACTACTTAAAAAAACTTAAACAAATTTCATTACAGAATAGACCAGCCCTAAACTCCCATCACGCTGGACTCCCACCAAACTCAAAATTTCTCGGCAGCCCCCCTTCTTTTTCTGCTAATCAGTAATCTCTCCCAAGCTTCTGTTCCTACCCACAGATAATGTTTCTACATTCAAGCAACATGACTGAAAACCAGATGATCCCTGCCTCCCTGCCTGACCAATGCCCTGGCCGCACCCCCATCTCTCGACGCCCCTAATCCCGCTCGAAGCAGTCAGACAGAATCTGCTGTCCTATATTACTAAAAAGGCCGGGATGTCAGGTTTGATCAGGGTCCAAGATGCCCAAATAAAGAAGCTGGTCAGCAGAGCTGCAAGCCAGATGTGACATCACTAGTGGACACGCTTCCTGTCAATCAGCGAGTTTTCCTGACCCATCAGGAAGGACTCTGGCCTTCTCTTCCTGTACCCAACCCCTCCCCTTCCTGACCGGGTTTTCTTGAAATTCTCTATGCACAGAATCTCCGATGCCATTTCTCCCGACCCGCTCTGATGGACGGGGAAATGGTCCGAGGGCTCACCTTCCAATAAAGCCTTGCTGAGTGGCTTAATTCATCTTCTCCTGGTCATGTGAATTTTACATTTATAATGGAAATTTAGTTTACTTTTTGTCAGTTCAAGAGATTTTAATTCATCCAGATTTCATTTAAATCTAATTATTGATCTTCAGATAAGAGAAAATTCCCTGCCTATTGTAAAAAAAATTTTCATAATTTCTTTTGAAAGATAACATAGTTTTGAGAATGCTTTGCTATAAATCCCTTTCTTTTGTATCTTCTAAATTAAACTTAGGTTCTATTATAAAGTCTTTGAAAGATATAAAACCAACTGTTATTTCATCCATTCCTTTGTAAAAAATGGCTGCCCATGATAAAGTGAAACCAGTTATATAGACATTGTAGTAAAATGAAATGAACTAAGACTCTTATAAAAACATGTAGGCTTGCAGTACTAGGGATTGTACTGAAGATGGAATGACCAAGCAAGTATGCATAAGTCAAGTAGATGTGAAAATATGTGGTCTGATGTGTCTGTAAATGTTGACTTCAGGCGGGTTAGTTCTGGCTGTCTTGGGGTGTTGATACCTTGGGGAAGAGTGGAGTCAGAGGAGGCAGGCAGGGAGACTAGAGATTAGAACCTAATTATGAGGGACCTTTATGGCACATAAAGGACTTGAGAGTTTTTTCTGGATACAGCAGACAAACTGGATTAAAATACTAATTTACTCAGTAATTATAACTAACATTTTTTGCCTTGAGGTATTAGTAGTAGACTCAGATTTAAACCTTAGTATTTTGACTTCAGAGACCACATACCTGACAACTCCATCAGAAAAACTGTCCAAATGGGGAAAATCTTGTGTAACATTAGGAACATGAGCTCTGGAGGTAGAGTGCTTCTCTTAAAGCATTGTCTGTGGAGTCCTTAGGGTGATGTGATCATGCTTGAGATCTTCTCAGGGAGTTTGCCAAGTCAAAAAATTTTTAATAATAGTATAAAGAAGTTATATGCTTGTTTTCACTGTATTGAAACTTGCATTTACAGTATGAAATCAAAGTTGGATAGCATTCCTGGTTCCTTGGCACAAATAAGGCAATGGTAGCAAACTATACTAATAGTGCATAAAAGAGAAAGAAAACTTACTAAGTTTACTCATTTTACTCAGTTTACTCTTACTTTAATGTAAATTACTACTTTACATTAATATAAATTACTTTAATGTAAATAACTTTAATGTGAATTACTTTAATGTAATTTACTACTCTTTGAGTCTTGTTTAAGAAGAAATAAGAAGTACTCATAGAACAGCTGCTAAATATCTAGGCACAATAGTTGTTTTAAGAAAATTTACTTGTGTGATTATTTCTGCTGCAAACTGAACTAATCACGTTTTTAGGAAATTTGATTTTCCTTAAAAAAATGGCTGATAGACAAAAACTATGACTGTTCAGACTTTAGCAATAGATAAATTTTCTTGAACATGGAGGGAATGGAGATTATTACTTCATAGAAAGCAACTAAGGTGTTATCAATAACAAAATTTATGTGTTCAAGACATAATTAGAACTTTAAAAAACTTATATTCACCACTTACTGTATCCAATACTTAATGTCTTTTCTAATGAGATTGAAGAGATAATATTGATAAATGTGATTTTTAAAATACAAAATGAACTGTGATGATATTTGGAAATTTTGTATAATTTAATAAATATGTTCCAAATGACTAACACATGATGCTATAAAGATTTGCATGGATAATAGACATATTCAAATGCTTGATAAATCAATGGACTTTACTGTAACACAGTATAATGTTTATAGGATTTCAGATATAATATTGAAACTAATTTTTAACAAACTATTATTTGTTGAGTTCTGCTGTGATATAAAAGAAGAATAGTCACAATTTTTTGAAAAGCTTATTAAGATATTCTGCCATTTTTCAGTTGAGTAATAATATGAAGCAAGGTTTTTTTTGTTTAATTAAAACAATACAATTTATATCAGATTGTAGGCAGGAGCAGATATGAGAATCTAGTCATCTTTTATTAAGCAAAACATTAAAGAGATTCTTAAATATTTAAAACAACATCCCTTTATTAAATATTCCTATTTTTGAAAAGTTTGTCACATTTTATAAAAATCTATTAATTATTGGTATATTATGGGTTATTATTTTTAAAATAATAAAAGTAATTTTAGAGTTTCCAGGTCTTAAACCTAATATGGCAAAACATTCATAAGAATAGCACAAGTATGCCAAATCTTTATCAGGTCCACAATGATTTTAAAGAGTGTGAAAGATTCCTATAGCAACATACTCTAGAACAGTTTACTTAGATTTGAAACTTGGGCTGATGCTTAACTGCTGTGTATCTTTGAGTGAGGCATTGAATTCCATTTAGTTTTAGTTTCCATCTCTAAAACTGGTGGTCATAAGAATAATAACTATTTTTTAAGAAGACCAATGAGAAAACAATTATTTCTGGAATAACATGAGAAATCCAGGGGGCTTCTGATAAAAGAGGAGGATACAAGATTTGGAAAAATTCCTGATGAAGTACATGAGGCATCAACGTCAATTTTCTGAATGTGATGACTATGGAAATGGTGTTGTACTTTATCATAGTATAGGAGGACTACATTTGGGAGGGGAAATGACTTCTAGTTTGAACATGCTGCTTTGGAATTTGCAGAGAACATACATATTAATATGGATGTTAAAAATATGTGTCTCTACCCAGGGAAGTGGACTGGGCAAAGGGTCTGAGATTGGTAGGTATTAGTAGCTTCATTTATCAATTCATGGAACAGGCAAAATCTTTAGGGAAAACATGCATATAGACAAAAATATAAAAATGAGGATGATTCTCATTCTTGGGACAAGTAGAGTAAGATAAGCATAAAAGGAACACTGAGATTGAATTGTGAGAGAGGTAAAAAGAACGCTTTGGAGAGTATAAGACTTTGAAGGAGTCATTTTTAAATGCTACAAAAACAAATTCAGATGAAGAGTGAAGAGAGTCTGTTAATTTAGCACAGTGGTTCCTATATGATGGTCTAAGCCAATGGTTCTTAAACCTTCAGTCATCTGAATGACCTAAAGGACTTGTTAAAACAGATTATTGGACCTCAGCCCCAGATTTTCAATAGGTTTGTACTATGGCCTCAAAATGTTCATTTCTACTCAGTTCCCATGTGGCACTGATGTTGTTGGCACAGGTACCACATATGGTGAACCCTTGGTTAAGGCAACCTATTCAGAGATCAGAAAGTCAGAAAGTGGACTCAGCAGTTCATACTGTAAGCAAATTGACTATGAAACTAGGGAAGTGGCTGCAGAAGTTGAAGAATATAAATATGTGTACATATATGTGTATGTATACATATCAAGTATTTATTATATATTTCATATATTAAATATATAAATGTAAATATATAATTATAGTTAATATACAAGTATATTTCATCACATTTAATAAATTATAAAATGCTTATTATATATTTCAAACATATATACATATACATACATATATATGATATTAGAAATATATACCATATATATATGTTTATATATATGGTTGCGATTTAGATTGTCTGTAATTGCTGTTCAAGTAGGCAGAAGAATACCTGATGTGGGTTCAGAGTTGAGGTGTAGGGATTTACCTTGACCAATAGACAATTTGGTAATAAAGATGACCTGGTAAGGATTATTAAATTATGATTATTACCTAGTTAATATTTTTAATAGTCCCAGGGTAGAGTAGGGAGGGGAAGTTTCTCTAGGTTCTTTGGGAAGGAAGAAAGAATGACTTATCTACAAATAAATTAGTTGGTATCAGGTTTCAATTTAAAGAAATTTGTGACATCTAGAAAGAGACATGCCTTGGAATAAATCCATAGACATGGGGCTGACCATGGACTGAGGAGCTTGGTGGCCATCCTCTGGGATGGCCCTCAGTGGCTGCTGTTGGTACTTCTTGCGTTAATTCCCCTAATGTGCTAAATCCTGATAAACTTGTTTCTAATGAATGTCACAGAAGCAATAAAGTGCTACTTCCATTGTTACAAAAAGACTGGTTTTCATCTTGAGCCCTCTTTCTTTCTTGCTTTTAGATTCCTTTTCTGAGCAAAGGAAGAGTCCAGGTGTTTACTGCTAGTCTCTGGTCGACTTTGGCTTCTTTAACTGAAACCTCTACTAGAATATTGTGACATTGTTCTCAACAATATAAAAGAAAATCAGCTACCAGGTAGGGAAATTCCATTTTGAATAAACAAACCTCAAGTTTTAAGGATACATGCTTTTATATTCACTGTCTTAAGCAATTGCATTTGATGTTTCATTATTCACATTTGGGATTATGAGAAACTTTTGCAAAATCTATCTGCCTACCCTGTTTGTATTTTGCTGATAAAGACCATTCTGTAAACAGGATGATATTTAGTATATTTCTTAGTCCACAGTTTCAGAGCTTTGAACCAGCTAATCTGATGGGTTACAACTATGCATGTGTCCCCTTCTGAAAAACAAAACAACTGAGGGAATTAATTTGTTAAGCAATTTTTTTCTTTTATCAGTTCTTATTTAAAGGATTAAAACATATTGGAAATTAAAACTCATTGGAAAATTAAAACATAATAGAATGTAAGAACTGATTTTAATGAAGGAAAAATTGGCACTTCTCAGGTCCAACATCTTTAAAATCTGCACAGAGATTTACTTGTGTAAAATGGTTTCTCAGGAAATGTATTTATAAAGAACCTCAGTGAGAATGGATAATACTGTTCATTTTTTAGATAGCATGTCAAATTTAGGGTAAATGATGCTAAAAATATTCTAAAATAGTTCTTAGTTGTGCTCCTAGAGTAAAATAATCAATGAAGTTTTTCCTTACTATCAAAGCAGATGGCTCTAATGATTTTCAAGCCATAGTTAATTCATTTGCAAACAACAGAGATAGGTTGGCAAATGTGTACTGAAAGTGAGATGTTACTGTTCATAAATGCTCCTCAAGTTTATTTTGTCCTATCATTACTGGAAAATGGTGTTTACCTAAGTTAAATTATTTGTGTGAACCATCCCTGAAATAGTGCTGTGGTTATAATAAATTACCTGAAAGTCAATGAACATCACCTGGTTAATGTGGTTTCGGTGGTGCAATTGACCTCATGGAGTCAGTGAGTACATCTATGTTCTTTAAATTAAAATTTTATGACAAAAGCATGTGTCTTTTTATATTTGGAAAATATATTTCCTTGGATAAGTTTAATGCATCCTCCATAAGACAGAAAATAGTATATGTAGTAGCAATAAATTCTGACTTATAAATGTTATAATTGATAAAGTTATTTGAATAGTATAAATATCAAATAAGAGATTATTGAAAACTTCCAATGCATAACATTCAGAATAAACCCAAATAGGCCATTTTATCTGGGCTTTTGAATGTACTACAACATTTCTTTAAAGTTTAGTAGGTAGTTTTCAAGTTGTTCACAAGCTCTGGTTTTAACCAGAAAATAAATTATAAATAAATATATACAGTTCTTTGGTAATACAAGCAATCTTCTGAAACTGAAATTGAAAAATTTAAAACAAACTTATATTTTCACAAAAACTTTGGCTTGTTTTTGTCAATATCTTTATGGCCTTAAGTTAGGAGGTGATAGGAGATTTTAATCTTGTTTGTATTATACATTACAGACAGATCTGGGGGATAAATATTCTTCCCCAGAACAAGCATTTATCACTTATTGATGTGAGTAATGTTTCCAATTAGACCACACAAGCCTTGTTTTCTTTCTTAACTGATCTTACTTAACTTAACATATGTTTCATGATTTGTGATTGATGGTTTGCCAGATAAACCATTTAAAAGGTAGCAGGGATAGACAAGGTGTTGGGATGCCTCTGACTATAATAAATAACATGAGATACGTGTTAAGAAAACTGTGAAATTAGATATTGAAGAGCATTGATGCTTGGGGTAGTAGATGCTTTGATTCAAACTGGAATTATAAGTGAAAGAAAGTTGCATTCTAAATTGTTTAAACCAAGGAAAGTTACAAGTGGTATTAGTGATGGTTGGTCACCTGTTTTGTGAAGACGGAATAGTCAAATAAGTGTTTAACCAACTTTTCCCACTCTCAAAAAGATTTACTACACTTTAATCAACACTTTGAATCGCAAGCTATTTATGATTCAAACTTCTTCAGAAGCTGAAAGTAGATAAATATATTAGTTTTGATTTTATTTTTCCCTTTGTGCACTTAAAATTTGTAAAATAAAATGTACTCTCTAAGCATGTATGCTCTAGGTAAATAAATCAAAAAGCAGATACCCTTGCAATGCTACAATATCCATATACTTTCAGAAATGTTTTATTTTCTTCCCTAATCTTCCTTCTCTTAATAAGATTATAAAGGTTATACATTTTACTAAAGTTCACAAATTTTTTTCTAATAATTTTGACTCCTTAAACAAAAATTTGTGACTTTGTTTTCAGAGAAATCATAAAAACAAGTGTTTTAATCTACAGAATTTAAAAAGTAGTATTGTTCATCAAATAATATTTTGCAACTGTGGTTGTTCCCAACAATTAACAATTAATTCATTGTTTTGCAGATAGTTACATTTTCACCTTGGATATGATTATTTAGAAAAAATCTGTCTGCTTTCTAAGTACTTTACAGGAGAATGTTTGCTCTGAGCTCTTTCCCAACTTGTGAGTTAACGACCTTATCCCAAAGTAACTATCAGTGTGCCAGGTATTATCCCAGGCGCTGGAAGTAAAATGCTGGTTAAAGCAATATCCTGAAGAAATGTAGTTCAAACTCCTTTGCTCTACAAACCTTTCATACTACCACTTAACATGTAAAGGTGTGTGAGTTTTTGCAATTTATCAAGCCCTTTTACTTAGCATGGCAAGTAAGGTATGACCTGCCATTTCCAAATGCTGGTTGTATCCCAAACCGATGGTTTTACTGTCATGATTGTCAGACAGAGTATGATGTATGGAAATTCCATGCCTTAAAAATGTGTTATCATACTTGATCGAAAGAGAAAACATAATCTTACAAGAGCAGGCTCTCTCTGTAGGAAAATATTTAAAAGAGCAAGAAGAATTCAATATCAATTTAATATCATGTTGTGATACTGAACCAATATTTTAAAATCTTGACTTTAACACCCACAGTGAAAATTGTAGTTTGTACCTAGGAGGTAACAGTTAGGAATCCTCAGCTCTTAGAATTAAGGTTTCCCTCTGAGAATGAAATTAGTCACAATTGTCACAAAGCAACTGAGATCAGCCATCTATAGAAATAACTGAACTGAAGTGATATTCTAAGGCTGAAGCATCTCAAAACACCTAACAGCAAATTTCCAGAAGTAGGTGTTGGGTGCCTGCCTCAGCATGGCTAAAACTGGCACATACTCAATTTTGTTTAACTCTGTCATATTAAAGAAGAAGGGGGAGGAGGAAAAGAGAAAGAAAGAGTATATTATTTAATAGATTTTAGAAAAGCCATGATAGCAAAATCTCTGGTTGTGAGGCCAGGATAATTTTGAACATCCTCCTGTTTCTTATATTTTGTTCACCAAGGAATAGCCTTATTATTAATTTAGCTACATACCTCTGTTAAGATGGGTTGTGACCGTGTCTTGATCACTGCTCTACGAGAGGTTCTTTAATACCTTTAGAGGCTGAATTAAGAGCAAATTGTGAATTTGCCTGGTGTAAGATGGGGTGTTGTGGTTTTTGGCTAAAATATAGAGAGGAAGACCAGCCTAGGTAGGGATCCATGGGGTCTATCTCTGGGCCAAACTGTTTATAACTACTGATACTCTTAAACTGAGACAAGAATTTATTGAGAATCACAATGGTTAAGGAAGACTTCAGAATTTCCCTCCTGTTTCTTTACAAATGAAGACTGAATTTACATGATGACTAAAGTGCATATGTATATACACACACATACATGTGAGTACATATACATACATGTGGATATACTTATCTTCATTTACTCCCTGAGTAACAGCAGCTTACTCTTTGATCCTCAAGGTGATGCTATCTTTTAATTTATGCCTAGATTTTCATCAAATCAATGCTTAAAGTGGTTCCTCAAGCACGGAATTTTTGAGCTTGTAAATTTGTTCGAGAGATCTTGTACATTAAAGGTCATAAAATACTTAATTGTAACTTGTGATTTCATTCCTAAAATACCAAGAATTCAGAAGCTTTTGATTTTCTCAGTTCTAAGAAAGCTCATTGCAAAGGTGGGACCTGCATAATCTCTCTTTCAGGAAAGGTTCCACATAACTAACCCTGGGCCATGTTTCCAGGGTACAAGATAGACCTTAATGATTATTAGGAGTATGACTCTCATGATGCTCTCACATTCTTCTTCCATCATTCCTCCAGTATAGAGGCAGTGAGTTGGGGTAGTCTGGAGGGCTGGTATCATCCATTTATGAGTGTGCCCTGATCAACCCCATTAGAATAATCTTGTCTCTCCCGAAACAAGGCTTGTTTCACAGAGTTCACTCTAAGCATAGCTTTTTATAATATTTCCTTGTCTATGAAATTTATTTAGGAATTGACAATCCCAGCCAAGAAAACCTGAGCAGATGATGTTGACTGATTGGGGAAAGAGAGCTCCTGATCCTTCTGAAGTAGCTGGCTGCAGCCAGCAATTTCTGTCTTTGAGGAAGGTGTGGTGTGTGGGTATGGATTTTGGAATGGTGACAGGCATTTAAACAGTCTTAGGATGAGGAGAAATGGACAAAATGAAGTATCTTAATGACATCTTTGAGAAGCTGAAATCGGAAGCCTATCTACCTCTGCACATCCACATACATAAGGCAGTAGAGACTCTTTTTGATTAAGCCCATTTGCTTTTGATGTTATTTCTTAAAATATAGAGTTCTTAATGAGGTTCTGCCCAGTGTCCCTGATGCTAGTGTGGTCCTTTTCCCCATTTCATTCTCAGATGAGAACAGACTGCCCTGTAGTCATTGAGTTCATGCCCAAATGCCCATATCTGGGGTTCCATTTCAGTGAAAAATGGTAATTCTTGCCTGATGCCAGTATTTTAACATGGCAAGACCATGAAGATGATTAAGATTTTAAAGTTTGATAAAGAAGTGAACATTAGGGGTTGGGGTTGTGGCTCAATAGTAGAGCACTTGCCTAGCTTGTGTGAGGCACCGGGTTCAATTCTCAACACCACATAAAAATAAAATAAAATAAAGGTCCATCAACAACTAAAAAAAAAAAAAAGAAGTGAACATTATGACAGTTGCAAAAAAAGGATTATAAAATATGCTCAAAACAAAGTAAGTGGCCTCAGTATTCCAATAATTTACACGGAAGACTGGCTGAAAATCATTCATAGAGCTATGCATTTGTAAACAGATTCCCTATAACACAGTGACTTTTATCTCACCTTGAGTGGATACTATTAATTTCTATTTCTTTGAAATTCTTTGAACTATATCATTCTCATTATGGAGAATGTCATGAAAAAAGGCAGCAAGCCTCTGCATGAAGAACTGTGAAACTCATTCGTGAGTAACAGCAATCAACTCGTTTATCTAACACAGCTCCCACAAGGATGATGCATAAGCATGGAATTCAAGCAAAACAAGAAAAATCTAAAACAGGCCTGGAGGAGATGTGCCTTCTTCTAACTCTGTCTGGTACAACACAGGTCAGAACGGCATGTCAGGAGCTCTGACACCAGCATTGGTTTTAGTGGGGATAATTTAGCCTTAGTCTTCACTTCTGGTGCCAGAAAAGCAGCTGGCATTACGAAGGAAATCTGGTGTAATGAAGTAGGAGAGGACATGTGACATCATTTAATGCAGCTGTTATTTCATTGCCTAATGTGGAAAAAACCTTATATGAGATAGCTTAACATGCAAATAGTTTACAAATAACATTCTATTGGAAACTCATAGTAGCGTATTTTATCTGACTATACACTGTAGTGATTCTTGGGAACCATGGTCTCTGGCTATCTTGTCAGGTGATCCTTCTAAGGCTTTTTCCATGGTGGACTCTCCTTTGCTCCATTGTCTTGATGGCAGCAGTTTCATGTGTAGAGGGTTCTGTAATATTTCACACACTATCTTTATAAGCCAAAGAAGGGAGTTTTAAGAGCTCATTGCAGAGTGTTTACAAGGATATATTTTGAAACAATGAGGAAAAACAAAGGTCAGAGAAAGAAATTACAGGGTTTAAAAGTGCAAGCTACTCACATCGTGCATGTAGCCTACCTTTAAATAGAAAAGGAATGTAAATTATCCTTCTGAGGTTTGAACGTCTTTGCATATTGCAGGTTTACCCCTTTTCAACACATTATTATTCTAACAAATCTATTCTTTCTGGATAAACGCTTATTCTTAGATGTTATATGGCCTTTTCTCACTGTTTTTCCAACAGGCTCACTTCTAGAAGCTAATTTAAATGAGAAATGTCATCCATCAGGAATATGGGAATTACTTTCAGTAGCTGAAAATCTACTAATTCAAATTTATAATATATTTATTTAAAAACAATCTGTAATTTTTAATAACTCAGAAAGTTCACTTTTTTCCTAAAATATGCTGTGGAGAATTTGGTGGTTCCTTTTAACTGTACAGGACATTGAATTCAGGGCCTTACCTGTCCTGGGAAATGTTCTACCTCTGAGCCACATCCCCTGACCCTGAAGAGAATGTTTTATCAGTGACAGTGCCTTGACCTGAAAGAGCTAGACTATAGAAGAATAAAGAGCTAGATTGCAGAAGAATAAATATGGAAATGAAGGAAGCTACATTTATGGAAATAATTAACTGATAACACTAAGCAGTGGTCAGAAAGGTTATTATTTTCCACCTCATAGCTTCTATGTTAAAAGAAATTTAAGACTTCTAATTGAGCTTCATACTACACCTTTGAATTATGGAATATGGATATTATTATCTCAATTTTACAGATAAGAAAATTGTAAGTTTTTGAGCATGATTAAATAGTTCTAGCTAGAATAAAGGAAACATACATTTATGTGATTCTATTATACATCATTAACAATACCATATTTAGTATGTCTGATTTGATCCTTCTAAAAGGATTAATGTCTGAAACTCAGTGGCTTAATCCAAAAAAGATATTTCTTGTTTGCCTTGTGTACCCAACATGGCTTGAAAGGGACGGCATCACACCTCTTCACAGGGGCTCAGATAATTGCTTGTTGCAATTATAACAAGAATAAGAAAGGGGAGAATTGTTCACTTTTTAATCATCCGTTCAGTTGTGACAACATTTTACCCCCTAAATCAAATCGCATCTAACTTTAAAGGCGTTCACATCTAACTGTAAAGGAGGCAGGGAATTATAAACTTAGTGTTTTAGAAGGGAGAAAGCAAGAATATATTTACAAGTATCCTAATGTTCACCTGAGGCTACCACAGTCTACCACAGTCTATATCATCCTTAGAGAACTGATAGGTTAGATAACTCACCAAAGACTACATGTTTCCTGACTTTTTTCTGCTATTCTTATCACTACTAGGTCTCTTATCCCCTAATTATAGACCAGAAGCTTGGCTTGCTGTATTTAAAAACATTACAACTCATTACCACATAGGGTTTTTTGTTGTTGTTGTTTGTTTTTTAACACATGTCTTAAAATCAGAGGCTTGAAATGAACAATAATGACAACAGTACACAAGTACTTTTATCATATTGTACAAAAGTACACAAGTACTTTTATCATATTGTCTCTTTTAATCTTCATCCTGGTTGATTACTTCTTTCATGCAAGGATTTGATACTTGGCAATTTTAACTCATAGCTGTTATATTCCTATCACTCTTAGTTGCAAAAAATAATATAAGCAAATAAAAACTCTCATTAATAGGTTTAAATCCATAGCACAAATAAGGAATTTAAAAGTAAGCAAAGAGTTAAGAAGGTAAAGAAATTATATTATTAGAGAAATCTCAAGACTGAGGAGCAAAATATATTTTTACTCTGCATTTAATGCAAAACTCATGACTTATCCCAGAAAGATCTGGGTTCTGAAGTGCTTCAACCCATCTGGAAGGAATCTGCCAATACCCAATCAATATTTGGTCAAGAAGAATAAAAATGAAGGAAGATTTTACCAGAGAACAGAATGTTGAGAAACTCAATTAATTGACTGAGCAACTGGTTCATTATCAGGGCTAGGAATTATTGTTCTCTTCAGCCCCTGGACATGCAGCCTATGCTTTGAAATAGACCATGGCCCAAATATCTGAGTCACACTAAAATTCATATGTTGAAACCGATTCACCACTGTATACAAGAGTGAGAGCTCCATGAAGTGGTCAGGGCAGGAGTGTAGAGCCTTCAAGTACAAGATCAATGATCTTGTAAAAGAAATCCATTTTCTTTTCATCACATGAGGACACAGCAAGAAGGTACAGAGTATGGAGCAGGAAATAGGCCCTTATCAGACTCTAAATTCACCAGTGCCTTGATCTTGGGCTTTCCAGCCTCCAGAACTATGAGGTATAAGTTTCTGTTGCTTATAAACCATCCCATTTATGGGTTTTATCATAGCAGCCCAAGTGGACTAAGATTTATAATTTATAATTATGTTCCTCTTTGTCCTTTCAGATGGGTGTTATTCAAGATACCCTGTTTCTCTCCTTCATGGTATATTTATTGTATTGAGGCTGTTTAATCATTTTTCATGGTTTGTTTAGTGTATACTCAGATGTAATAACTGGTTTTGAGCTATCTCTTGATGGGATGGAGTGAGACTTTTTGGTTGTATATAGAATGGTTGGTTGCATGATGTAAGCCAGGCAGTTCTGAATGGTTTTTTTTTTTTTTTTTTTTTGGAGAGTAGTGTGAGTGTGAGTGGGTACTAGCAACCAACGAGCAAAACACAATAAAAACATTTTTATTTTGATCTGCTGCCCAGAATTTCCGTGGGGTAGTCCCTTTTCTTCCTATTCTTATTGCATATAGTTTAGATAGGCTGGTAATTTCCACTTCCATTTCCCATTTCCAAGCATGGGTAGAAGATTTAGACTTGGTCAAGGGAAGTTTCATCTTTCTGATCTGTATTGGTTTGAGAATGATCATCTATACCCGAAGAGGATGTGTAGAGGCATATTCAGGAAATTAGAGTAAACTCTTAGGAAAATACGCTCATTGCTATGAAATTGTCGCAAGTACATCTAGGATTTTTGGTGGACTTTGCCACTTTTACTCTAAACAACAAATTTTCTGATTTTCATAATCATACACGTGTATGAAAATCACGTGTTGTTATTACATGAAATATATTTATTTGATATTGTTATATGAAATATATTATTATATTCAAATCATATTTGGTTATTATTCTTATCCTATAAGTTTGCAATGTAAATTGACTGAGATGATGTTTATATAAACATCAATCCTTGGATTTTCTACTTTGGAATATGTGTACATTAAATGTTAGGTAAAGCTGAAATATAAAGGTGGAAGGAATATATGAATTTCTGATATTCAATGGATTACATTTGTATAAAAATGAATTATTGTGGAATTTGATTGATTTATTATTTATAATCATTGCTATATTTGTATTACTCAATATCAAACCAATCAATCACTACAAAAATTCCATCTTCATGATGTACAAAGGATATGAACAAACATAGTAAACTTTACACAGCAGTAGAAAGGTAATTGTAGGGCCTGCAATTTTCAAAAGTTGTTCAACATAGTGTAGCATGAGTTTTATTTCATTTAAATGTTTTGAAATAACTTCATCATCTATGGAATATATACCTTTGTAAAAATAGTATTGTATAACAAGAATATCCTATCCCCTTGAATAGTGTTGGTATTTCTACACATTTCAAAATTTGACCTGGGAAATTCATCAGAAAGTATTAAAATGATCTGTGCAAAGGATCATTTTAAAAGAATAATTCATCTCTGTGTAGCTTCAATATCACTCCAAGCAGTCTCTTGAAGCACTATTGCCCAATTTTTCATTCACTAAAAATATAGGTAGTAGATTAGGTGCTGGTAATGATTATCAAAAACAAGACACCTGCTGTTAAACTCGAACTATAGTCTTAGTTACCTGGGTAACATCTCTGATATATAGGCTCTTTCTTCACTTTTTTTCTCCAAGAAAAGGAGAGAGTAAATCACCACTTAACTCTAAGAGTGATGCTTTAACTTTGAGAGTCATCATTTAAACTGTTATCTCAAGGTACAGGACCTTTCAGCATTGAAGCAAAATATTAGATATGTTTAATTAAATTCTTCTGAAAAATAATAGCATTGGGGACAACAAAATTTGTCAAGTAAATATTCATTACTAGTCTTCTTTCTGTAAGTTACACATAGTAATTGGAATCTGAAGAGTGCATGCATTACTTATTAGAGTTCTCTTTTTCTTTTGTGCAAACCGTAGATTCATATAAATATTCAAATAAAGAACATTTTGCATCCAAATATAGACCATCCTCCATCAAGTTCAGTCCCATTTTGACTAAGAATAATGATTCAGTTTCATTGGTCTCTGTTTTGTCAAGTTGGAAATAAAAGAGGAAAAGAGTAAATAGACCTTCTAAACACCAGACACGAGATTCTCAAATGCCTCCAACAGACACTCTTCTTCTCTTCCAAGAGAAAAATGGAGGTTTCTATAACTTTTTTAGAACATACGAATGTTTTCATAAAGCCTGATTTTGTGTGTAGCTATGCAAAACTGGATCACACAGCCCAGAAAGAAGGCATGATGAGAGAAGAGGTGCAACAGAAAAGAGAAAACAGAAGAGGTATTTGATAGATGCTTCTTTTTACAGATGATTTTTTTTCTCCCTCGTCTCTTGTTTTTTTGTTTTTTGTTTTTTTGATGTTGTTGTTGTTATTTTGTTTTGCTTTGTTTTTCCTGAGTTTGGCATGTAAAGACCCAAATTATGACATTAAAATTCCCTTGAGTATAGTCTAATTCAGATCATCAAAGCTACTGAATTTATGAAGTCTTAATTGGAAAGACCTCAGAGATTAGCCAAACTAAGCATTTTGCACACACTTTGATTTGAAAACACTTTTCAGCGGAATATAGAGTTTTACAGAGCTTGTAGGGGTTTAATTTTTAAAATAATTTTTTAGTGGCATATGGTAAATATATTTTTAAGTAACTGGGTAAATACAATATACATAGAGATTTTGATCAGTAAATTATTTAAAAAATAGTACAATCCTAAGAACAGAAACAATAAATAAAAATATAAATTTCTATTTTTTCCATGAAAGTTAGTTTTTAAATTTAAATTTTATTTAAAAAATTATAATTTGTTGAAAAATAAGTTTAACAAACTAATAATAGTGCATCATATTTATCTTTGTGAATAAACAACAATTAAAATATACATTTTCAATATGTATGTTATGAGAAAAAGCTACCATTATGACCTGATGTGAATAATTCTTGCCTAAAGCTTTAAGAAATAAACAATTGGTTTATTTTACTAACTATTAATTTTTTTTCTAATTGGATAAATAAGAGGAGGTTCAAGCTGTTATTTGAAAAATCTGCAAATGAAATATTGCATGCAGGGTAATTTTTCCCCATAATTCAAAGCCATATTTAATAATCATTGCATTAGTTATGCTTCTTAAATTGATTTTCAACATACTAAATATACATAGGAATTTTCATCTGATGAAGGGAAAATTGAACAGAATTTGCAGAATTACATCATTATGCCCCTAGTTTCCTTATTGCATTTCAACATCAGTGTTCATTGTGCTTCCTGCCTTAAACAAATGGTCAGTTAAGGATTATAAATTAAAGAATATTTGAGAATTTTAAAAAGCAATGTGCTGTTTAAAACTCATGCACTAGCTATTGGTTATCAACTGAGTCATAAACTAAGTGCCAGCTTATTTGCCTTGTCAGGAACCAGCTTATTTGCCTTGTCCAAAAAACTGAATATTATACAGTCACATATGCAGGTCTTCAACTTCTCTTTTCAAAAGGAAATATTTCCTAAATAATAATTTTATTTTTTATTTAGGTGCTAGATATTGCAATAACTATCACTATTATCTTTAATCATATGACTGTTAGGCTTATTTACCAATGTTTGGAAAAAAATTATTACAAGTCTAAACTCTTCAGTTTCCCTAAAGAGATCCAGAATTGGTGCCTTTTCCAAGTGGTTAAGGGTAGTTAGATATTTAGCATGAAGAGCAAATCATCAATAGTTATTATTATGGGTATTAGTTTTTAAATCAGTTTATTCTTGATTTTCTTATGAAAAATTTGATTCATGCTATCTCTATTATTATCAGTTAGAATAATAAAGAAAATTTTGTTTCTTTCCTTAAAGTAACTGTATTTTTATTTCCAGTGTCAAAGCTCTAGCAAATTTTGAAGTTCAAAGTGGCACTGCTAGCATTTTCTACTTATGAAGATCAGTTTATTTTTCTCTTTAGTACTGTGCTAAACAGTGTACATAAACTTTATTTTTTTAAAAATATTTTTTAGTTGTAGGTGGACACAATATCTTTATTGATTTATTTTTATGTGGTGCTGAGGATCGAACCCAGTGCCTCACGCATGCGAGGCAAGCGCTCTACCACTGAGCCATAATCCCAGCCCCATAAACTTTAAATCATAATTAGCTCACTAACTTCTACCATCCTACATTTATAAAGTCAGAATTTCTGACATTAATTTTGCAAAATTTAGTAATTTGAACTTAAAAGCTGCTTTTAAAACATAAAAGAAACATTAGTTTCTTGACTACTCAATTTTTTGCGCATAGAAGATCCCACAGTATGAGGAAGTATGAAAAGTATGAGAAAGAAGCTCATCCTTTCCATTCTTAGTTTTGTTTCTTTTGTACTATGTATATCAAAGCCCAACAGGAAAGTAGAAACCACAAAGTATTTACAACTGAGGAAAACAAATACTCGGAGTAGGTAGTCCAGTTGATGGAAGAGATAAGATGCCAATTAGAGATTAGTACTGGCTGCTGCCATCCACTGGTATGAGGATCAGGTAATATAGAATCCAGGAACCTGGCAGGACTTCATAGTCTTTACTGGTGCTGTGGAGATGATGATGCTATCCAAGGCAGTGAGACAAGGTTAGAGGTACCTTGTCTATGTCTTCCTCTTGCGTCCAATCTCTTACTAGTGCCTCGCTTTGGTCAAGCTAAAATAGAAACAGCATCCGTTTTTCTCCCTGTTCCCCTTCTTCCACATTGGGAAATGTTCTTGTGATAGAGTGTTAGAAAATAGAAAGGTTTCCATAAATCTGTTTTCTTTCTCTTTCTCTTTTCTTTTCTTCTTGTTTTTTTTTTTTTTTTTTTTTATGGACAATGGAGATGATGTTATTTACCTCTCGTTTTGCAATTGCAGTATACTTGGTGCAAAACTTTTTCAAACATTTAATGTGACTCATTACTTTCATGAAGTGATGACTCCTTAATAAGCTCTGATCTTGAAGAAAGAAGTCATTGTTTCATTTTTAGTAAGGGATATCATCTTGTATAAGCCAGGTACCATTTGAAAACAGAGCTGTGAAGAAATCAATCTACAGCTCCCATAATTAGATAATACCTGAATAACAAAAACTTGACATAGAAGGCTAAATGTCCAAGGCGTCAGTGTCTATGCCTCATAGCTACATACCTTCCAGATTTTAAACTCTTTGCCAATGTCATTGCTACCCTTACATATAAGAGGCCCACTGTATTCCTCAGTAAACTCAATCCTTAACATCTGAGTGCTAAAAGAAAAAAATATCTCTATATGATCAGGCTATGAAGTATAGCTCTTTCTTATACACACACAAATGAAAACCTCTGATTCTGTTTGCTAATTTTGGTAGATTTTGTTTAATTTTATTCTTGAGTCATAACTCAAAAACTGCCTGCTCAATTAGTATGTACCAAGAAAGGGCAAGTATTGTCCCATACCTGCTATAGGATTCCTTAGAATCGTGGCCTTGACAAGGCATCACTAGATTATAAGCCTAAGTGTATTGATTTTTCCTCCATCCCTTAGACTCAGGAAATATTTACAGAGCATTAGGAACAAAGGGGTTTTAAGGTGTCCTTTGGTGAGCACTGTCCTTTCTGGCTTGCCTGAATTTGAAGAAGAATGATATTGAGGCCGCTACAGAAGCAGGGGTCCTGTCTACTCTGGCTCCTGGTTTTGAGGGACAGTTGTAAAACCTTAAATCATGTTTCCAACAAATGTGTCCAAAGTAAGCTCTGTAAATGAACATTAGGCCACATTGTTTTCATTCCATGCTTTTGTTTATTTAGCAAATGTTTATTTGGTGCCTACCCTTGCCCTATATTATGTGCTGAGAATACACAGATAAAATGTTAATGCCTTGTATCTGGTCCTGAAGAAGCACAGAGAGTTCAGAGATGTACAGACAGTGAAACACAAAACTTAGCATTTAAATAGACAATATGCAGGCTGTTCTAATAAAGGTGGATATCAAAGGTACAACAGAGAGTTTGATGAAGTCTTCACACGGGGGTATGGTGGGGCTATTTCAGTGAGGAACATATTCTAGGCACAGAGAAAATTTACAAAAGGCATGGAAACGTTGGAGAGCATGGGATTTTCAAGGATCCTCAATTACCACTTTTATTGAACAAAATGACATGGACATAGGTACAGGGAATGAGACTGAAGGGGGAAACTCAAGCCAAGACTAAGGAATTTGGATTTTTATCCTGTAAGTTATGGGAAGCCATTGAACATTTTTGAGCATAGTAAAAATATTTCAAAGATTTGTCTGTTAGTAGTGAGGGGAATGGACTAAAATGAAGATTAAGTTTAAAAATGGGAAATCTAATAAGAAATAAATATTAACAAATAAAATCTTTCACTTAAAATTCATTAAACATATTTTATATTAAGAGCTAGCTAGTATGAGACTGCTTGCTCTGCAGACAAAGAGAAAAAAAGTGGTCCTGGACCTATGTTTGTTGGATTTTAGTTGAATGATGATGAAGTAAGATATTTTAGGGGCAATAATGGTGAACCTGGGAGGAAAGGGTTAAACACAAGAGAAATTTGAAGGCGATCAAACTAGACTTTGAAACAATAGTGTGGGGAAGGATGGAGTGGCTTTATTTGGTAAATAAGATAGTTGAAGAAGTAATTGGTTGAAATGTAGACATGCAGTTTCCTTACAGAAAGGAGAAATCTGGACATGTGCACACAGAGAGGATACAGCGTGAATATGAATGCAGAGACTGGGTGTGTGTCTACAAGCCAAAGAATGCCAAAGATTGGCAGCAAGCCATATGAAGCTAGGAGAGAGACATGAGGCAGATTCTCCCTCACAAACCCGCAGCAGGAACCAACTCTGCCAACACTTTGATCTTGAACTTCTAGCCTCCAGAGCTGTGAGACAACAAATTTCTGGGTGGGTTAAAAAATCCAGTTTGTGTTACTTTGTTATGGCACCCCTAGGGAACTCATAGAAATGCTTCTCAGTTTCCCAGCTTGGGCAATTTTATTTCATAGACAGACATATGATACGAACTTGATTTGTTCCCATTATGTGTCATTACAAAGGGAGCTCCTCTTTGTTTTTGGTTTTTTTTCCTGTCTCTGCTTATGTCTCTCATAAATTCTGAGACTATTGCTTTCAACAGTGAACTTTGTAATTCTTATCAATTGTATTTGGAATTGAAAAAGGACAGAATCATAATTTCTGGTGCCAACACTGATTCTTATTTCAAACACTGTTGGTTTACTACAATTTAGCACTGAATCACTTGCTGAGTTTGGGTAAAAATTCAGAAAAAATAATTAGGAAAATCCTTAGCAATTGTTAATTTGACTGAGCCACATGGTTATGGAACAAATTAAAAATAAAGTGTATTTCCTACTAAAAGAGTTTTTTGAACCACCTACCTGTATAACTTGTCAGTGATTTGATGATTTATTGTTTTATAATACTTTAAACTCCATCTTTTAAAAAAATAAAAAAACAGAGCCTGTTAGCACTTTCTCTTGATCTTTGCAGAATACTATGAAAATAATAATAAACCTCTGGGTAGAATAAACAATCTGCCTGTGACAATTGCCCAAGTGCCTTCTGGCAAGTCTAGTCCTTTCTGCTCTCTTTAAAGTTGCAAAGTGCAAATTGCTTTGCAGCAGTAATATATTCTGGTCAAAGTGAGGGGGAAACTATGACTTTCACTTAAGAGTTGAGGTTGGTGATTGAATCTTCTGAACTTCATCAGTGGCTTTGTAAAATTGTTTTTTTTTTTTTTTCCTAAGAAAGAAGTTTTTGCCTATGGATCAGATTTTAAATTACTATTCTTCTATTTTTTTCAACAGAAAATAGAAATGAGGAGAAAATATGGTGAAATCATTTTTGGTCACATTTTAGAGAACACATTTGCTCAGAATATAATGTGGCATGATGATGTTACATGTCCCCAAAGCTGTTCTTTCTCTAGCATGTGAGCATAAGGCACTTTCTCCTAAAGTAAAGGATGGACAGAAATTGGTCCTTTGTGGCAATGTCTTCATGGAGAATTGCTTTCAAAGGACTTGAGAGGAATAATATGGCCATTATCTACCCTCTACACCCCAGTTCACCTTGTTTTCCTTGTCGCTCATACTATTCTTAGGTGTCAGTTCTATTAAGTAGTAATATTATCTCTCTTCTAATGATGACATTTCTTCAACTTTCAACATTTACTCTTTTACAATCAAATGAACACCAAACTAGTCAGAGATAAGAAAAATTCTCATACAGTACCAGGTGTCTGATGAAAGTTGACATTAGGTTTTAATTTCTTTTTACTGATATTTGAGAATCTGTCCAATTACTTTAACATATCACTCCACATGAACCTCCTATTTATTCTTTTATCCACTATAACATGGCTTCTAATTGTTCCTAATTGCCAAAGGAGGCCTTTCCTAATTTTTGTTTTCTGGTATTCTCTGCTGTATTTGCCATCTAGATCCTTCTAGTCCCTATTTGTTTGGCTTTTGTAATCAGATACTCTCCTGGGTCTTCTATCTTTCTTATTGCTTCTACTTTATCTCTTCTTCATTTTCTTTTCATCTATCTCTGTTTCTGATACCTACTTGAGTGTCTCACCTACTCTAATAGTTTTATCTTTCAAACTTAAATGTATAGTCCAAAACTCTCTGGAGAGTTTTATTCTGGGGTACTGAGTAACATCAAATTATTGTCCCATAAGAAATTTGCTTTACCAAGTCTCTCTCCCCATTCCATATTTTCTGGCTTAGTTGAAGGAATAACAGCCAAGAAACTTAGGTCAAAGTCTGAAATAAATTTACAAGCCCTTTTCCTCACAAACCATATTTAGTTAATCACAGAATCCTGCTCTGATTTGTAGAACTCAATCCATCCTTTCTAATCCACCCCTATGGCCATTACCTTAGTTTACATCCTCATTATCTCTCATCTGCCTTTTCCTTTTCATTAGTTCTTAATTAATTTCTTTCTCCATTCTTGTCCCAATCAAATCCATCTTCCACCTTGAAGCTAAACCAGTTGTCCTTTACAATGTTAACTTAAACACATAAAGCGTTGTGCCTGGTCTTTCAATGCGGTGGTTTTTGTTTTGTTTTGCGCTGTGGTTAAACCCAGGACCTTGAACATGCTAAGCAAGTGCTCTACCACCAAGCTACAAACCCAGCCAGCTGAATTTTTATAACCAAGGAGATGCAGTCCAAACCTTTACACTCAAAGCAGAAGCCCTCTCCTCTAATCTTTGCCTGCATTTCAGCCTCACCTGTAGCTGTTGCCTTGCTGCCTTGTACTGCATGCCCTAGCAAGGACAAGCTGCTTGCACTTTTGTCAGACATCATTTAGCTGCTCTGTGGCTTTACTCTCACTTTTGGGAGGACTCTCTCCTTTTCCACCCTTGACCTAGCTAATTCCTAAGAACTTGCTTTGCTGTCACATTCTTCCAGAAGCCCTTCACTGCAAACTGTTTCATGTTCCCCAAAGGATACAGAATGTATTCACTAAATATTTGTTGAATGAATTACTGCACTTGGTTTTGTTGATCTAAGTGTTGGACAATTTAAAAACATATCAACATAATATTAGAACTACTCACACTAATTTTCATGTCAATGTAAAATTGGTATCCCTGCATTGACTTATTCCATGCGGGGCTATGCAAACAAGATTGAGCTCTTTTCACATTCTTTTCCCTGTATAATTAATCCCTCTTTATAGAATCATAGGTTAGCATCAGAGGCTGCTATTTGAGTAAACAGAATTTTTTTTTACAAAATTTCTGTAAAAGATTCAAATATTTATGTTTGTTTAAACTTGGGGAATCAAAACCTGGCTATAAGCTATAATCTAAATTGTTTATTCCTTGGTTTTGCTAAGCAATTTAATAGCCATCCCTGGAGCTCAATCTTTAGATATAACTATAATGTGTCATTGAGAAAGTGATATAAAGTCAGAGAGAAACCAATTCTTCCCATTAATTTTCATTCACGCTGATAGTTTCAGCACTGTTTTCTTACTATAAAAGGAAATATTGGTGGCACATTTGAGTTTTGACTCACCTTATATATAAGTTTGTCCATTATATTATATTCTTGAAAGTTTTAAGTCTTGGAAAACCTACCTGAAAGTTTATAGACTGAGATTCTTCTAAGAACAAAAGTAAAAACCATTGTAGATATTATGCCCACTTCAACAAGGACAGTGAGTCAGAGGAAAAATTCTCTGAGACTTGTTCCTGCCATTTCAATTAGGTTATTGAGTCAATTCTGTCAATCAAAGGATTTTAAAACAACCTGAAATATTTGTAAAATAACATTAGCCTTTTCCCTATTTTTATTGTAAAATATTTTGTATACAAAAGAATATAGGTAATGTATATGTAAGTCATGGGGCATGTTATTAATCATCCCTGACAAAGTGATTCTCAGTGGTAGGAATATCCCCATAATAGCAGTCCTAATTCCTTGGAAGTAATACAGCGAGCCACTTAGCCATTTTGTCAATGACCTGCGATAGTCTTCCTGTCAAACATGAGTGAATACTGAACTGGCAGAGGGACATACATCTGCTACAAAACATTCAATTAATTCTACTTTTCCTTTTTCCTAATTTAGGAAGTTTTTTTGTGGAATTAAGTTGTCCTCAATGCTTCCAACTAGTCACTTATCTATTATGATCTTGTTCTTATGGGAGAAAAGCATCTTTGGGTTTGGAGGCAAGATTGGATTTTAGCAGGAGGTGATGTCATTATCAGCACAGTCTTGGAGGAGGACAGTAGGAAAAGCTCTCCCTGTCTCTAGGGTTGCTCCTTTAGTTGATACCTATTTAAAACATGAAATAGGTGAAGCACTGACCTGCTTCAGAAGCATGCCTGAAGTGGCAGATGGTGGGGTTGTATCTGAACCAGATTGTTTATGCCCAGCCTCATGCCTTTATGCATTTCAGTAGCTCTTTTTCATTTGTTATCAAAAATGCCATTATCTTGACCAGTAACGCAGTTTCTCAGATATTTTGAAATCCTTAAAGGCTTATTTTTTGGAGAGTCTGTGTTGGAACACTACGGACTGACTGTGCCTCGTGTGCATGATATTAGGCTAATGTAGGGTGGAAATAGCAAATTGACTTTGATAACGGATTTTCAAGTGTGCTCTTTGTGGATGAAATGCTGTTTCACTTATTATGATTTTTTTCGGGCAGTAATTTATTTGTAAATGTCTTGACTGCACTTTAATGCCACTCTGTCTCTAGGGGTGAGTCTGTGTTACAACCAGTTACAGAGATAACAAGGTTAGGAATACATCCTCACATGGTATTTGTCTAGGGCCTGAAACTTTTTTATGTTGTGACAGCCTGACAGGAGCAAACAATTCAGCAAGATGTAGCAGCCTAAGGGTAGGGAGGCTACCAACTAGCACATTGTTGCCCCAAGATGTTATATGTATTGCTTCTTTCCATAGGGAAATCAAAATCTGCCATGTGAACATTAAGTGACCATCTTAATCTCTTTTCTGCTGATGCTGTTTTAAGCATGGTGATGGTGGGTCATGTGGAGTGGGAAAGCCACAGACATCATAACTCCAGCAAGTAACAGGGAATTCATGCCCAAATCAACTGGTTTCTTTGCAAAAGTTAAAGAATGTATCAAATATTTTGCACATACTTATTATAGGGGTTCTCACTCATTTCTCAGAGTGGGAAGAAATTCATGTTCCCATGTAGATTATTAGAGGAAGACATACTGTAACCCAGGGTTCAATAAACTTTCTCCTTAAGGTCAGATGGCAAATATTTCAGGCTTTGTTGGCCACATAGTCTCTGTTGTAACTACTTATCTCTGTTAATGTTGTGCAAAAGCAGCTGCAGACTGTGCATGAATGAATGAGCATGGATATGTTCCAGTAACATTTTATTTATAACAATAGGCAGAGGGTAAAATTTGGCCAATAGGCTATAGTTGCCTATTCTTTTTCTAGTTTAGGTGGAGGAAAGCTTTGGAAATGCTTGGGCTCTATATAAGTTCTTTTTTTAGTAGATGTGAAAGTACCTTACTCCATGTAACCCGAGCTATCCTGTCCTAGGCCCCTTTTCTGTAGCTTTGTTAAAATCACAAATTCAATAAACTCGTCACCATTATTCTCCATTATTGTGCCTCAGAAGTGATTTGGATTTGTCTTGAAGGACACCAGAACCGTCCTTTAGGGCTGACAACAGAAAACTCAGATACTAATGTGCTTTGGAGAGAAAGTTATTGCCTTGGGTAAAGGTTTGGGGTGAGGTTGGTTATATTTTTATATACTAACCTTCAAGGGCTGAAGGTTTTATTTTCTGTGTTCATTCTTTCTTTGTTTTTTTCTTTTCTTTTTTTTAAATCTCTTTCTCTCCTCCCTTCTCCTTTCGCCACTTGACTGTATCATACTGTGTGACTGGTTGCTGAGGTGCTGCGTCACCTTCTGTATTGTTGCTTGATCTTTGATTTCCTGTGAAGCACAATGAATCTTACATTAGACTGTTCTGAGTCAGGTGGTGCACCATCTGTTCCCAGGCCTGGAAAACATGAGTAACAGAGAGCACCAGAAAGCAACAGCTCCCCCAGTTTTTAGCAGAATATTCTTATTCACACAGTGTGGGGGAGGCAGACAATTCTGATCTTAGACAGGGTAAAGGTATATTTTCCTCACAATTACCTAGTAAATTTGACACAAAACCTTACGAAAATCATTTTGCACATTAGCACACATGTGGAATGGGGCAGGTTTGAACCGATTTACCTTTGTTGCTCTGGGGTAATGTTAGATTTAAGTGGTTGGGAATGGGTTGTGTAATTGTACATAATAGCTGCATCGCATGAGGCCACCCAGAATACATGAGAGCAGCTGGCAAACCGAGGTATTGAAGCTGATAGCAGGTAGCATACAACAAATTGAAAGAATGCAGGCCAACTGGAGCCTGGCTGCCAACCTGTGATAGCATTTAAAAGCTTGAACTAACCTTCAGTTACAAAAATAAGAAAAAATAAGAAACCCATTTACCACAGAGCTTTAAATCTCTTCACTAAATAACTTTAGATAAAACTATTTTAACCATACATTGCTCTGTTAGTAATTTATTTAAATTAAAAGGAAATTGCTTTTATAACATACCCATCAGTTTAAAGGCACAATAGATACTAAAGGTGTTAAGACCTATGTCTGTAACACATTAAAGGCCCATTCCTGTGAAGGTCATAATGCCCCCAAAATGCTATAATGACTTCCCTAAATATTATATCGATTACAGAAAAATACCAAAATTAGGACATTTTTTGGAAACTATTTAAGAGTTCATTCATCTCTCTGTACTGTTTGAGTTTTACCAGGTATTTTTGAGAACTGGCATTCACTAGGAATCTAAAACACTGCCAAAAAAAAAAAAAAAAGACTGTTTTTTTAAAAAAAACTGTTAAAAATGAAGAACCTATAAAAATAAATGAGACAGAAAGCTACTCAGGTTAAGTCTATAAACCTGAGTTGGCCCGTCCTCCAAAAGCTTGGAGAACCACTGTGGTGTGGAAAGTTCTGCTGTATTCAGTGACATGGGGTTCTCTTTTCAACATTAATCTGGCATATCTAGTGTCATACTATAATACAAAACTCAACAGTTTCAGTTCCTATTTTAAAGGTATTGAGCAATGATGGCTCTTCCAACTAAAGGAGATTATGATAGGGTGGACTCTGGTTTGGACAGATAAACAAGTAACTAGTCATCAGAAATAGTTCCATAGGGGATGGGGTTGTGGCTCAGTGGTAGAGCGCTTGCCTCACATGCGTGAGTCACTGGGTTCGATCCTCAGCACCACATACAAATAAATAAATAAAATAAAGATATTGCATTCATATACAACTAAAAAATATTTAAAAAAAAAAGAAATAGTTCCATAGATTTTTGTGTTTAAGTAGAGATATTTTGAGAAAAAAATTGTTCTGTTCCGGGCAGTGGGAGGAAGAGAAGATGTGATACTCATATTAGGAGAAAGGGCATGAAGTGAATTAATACAATGTCACTACTTTCAAAAAAAATATTATTTTAGTAGTACAGTACCATATTTTTATACTTTACCTTTTTGCAGTTAGAACCAATGCAGACATAGTCCCAGCACAGCAAAAATATTATCTGATAATGAGAACATCTCTGCTTCTGAACCCCCAAATGTCATCTTGACACATTTGTAATCACCTTTAGGAAAAACAGAACAACAACGTATTGTTGCTATAAACAGCATGTAGTTTATTTTCAGAAGTAAAACTTCAGGGTGAAACATGTTAAAATCCATTCTGCTGTGTTGAGGTATTTTTAGACTTCCAAAATTCATGTTGCAATTTTATGTGATTAAAAAAAATAATTTCAGCACTTTCATTTCCACCTATTCACTACTATGCGATCCTTATGAGGGACTTCGAAACTGAAGGTCTTTGACTTCTCTCTATGCAGCCTTTATGTCAAAATCTATGTGATTCTTGGACCAGGAAGTATTTTACAACATTAAAATAAAAATAGGTTTTCCAACCTTTGATCTACATCCTGGTCTACACAGCTGTGTTTTTCATGGATCCAAGATCCACTTTGCCAATTGGGGCAGTCTGATGAGCAGTTTCAAACCATTCCAGGAGAACACACAGAAGAGTTTGCTTCCTGATTCCATTCATGGTTCCATTTACTTGACAGTAGTGGAATTCAAGGGCTACAAAATGTATAGGAAACTCAGAGATTGTGCATATAGATTCAAAAAATAAGAAAGTGGAGCAATTCTCCAGGTGGCTCAAATAACAAAATTACTGTGACCCCAGTGTTCATTCCCTGACACATTCCAAAATTGTTTTTTACTTTCTTTATATGTCTTTATTGGTTTTTCAAATTCCCATTAATCTGTTTTAGTGCTGAAATAAAGAATTCACTATTTAGTTCTAATAATTCCCAAGATGAGCATACTGACTAACTAGTACCTGAATGGTATAAGCTGTTTTCCATTCTATTATATCAGTAATGCATTTGCTTTCAGTACCATTGCATTGCATTGTTTAATCATATCTACATTTGGTAGTGGATAACCAGAATTTTTTTTCCTCCTGTGTATGTAAAAACCATCTGTAATTTTCTTCATACATACTTCCCAGGAACTTACTGCCATTAAATTCAATTTATTTAACTTTCACAATTAGAATGATTGGACTAACTCTACATAACTGTTGGAAAAATCTTGGCTACCACGTCAGTAGCTTTAGGAAGTTGATACTGCTGTCTCTCCCTAATGGTAACTCCATCTTTTCTTCATTTTTCCTTGACCTAGTTGGTGTGCTTGATCCAGTTTGTTCACTATTTGAACAACTGTCTCACCATTAACCTAAACTCTCTTGTACCGTGGTCTCTTCATTACATACAGGCAAATAATCAACTCTGATTGAGCTTAACTGAATTCAATCTGTGCCAGTTCCTGGATAGCACAACATAGCTAAAAAAATAATAGCAGACTGGAATGATATTGTTATATATCATTATACCCTTTAGGACACCCATCTATCACCATGCTCTATCAGTTTAACATGGTAATTATCTCTTGAATACATTTATATTTATTCATGTGTGCTATAACCATTCTAGTTCAAACCACCATTATTTTTTTCTAGATTCCTATAATTATCACCTGACTGATATTCTAAGTTCTTCCCTTGACCTACTCTGATTATTTTTCTCTAATGATCTTTAAAAAAATGCATATCTGAAATAGTACCTCTTCTGCTTTCAACTCTTACAAGCTGCCCATTGTTCTTAGAATAGAATCAAAATTTTTGACCTAGTCTCTATGACTGCACAATCTACTACTGTCTGGCTCTCTGCATTACGCTGGCACCATCTTCTCGTGATAATTGGTGACCACTGACCTCTTTTACTACTTTGAATGATCTTCTCTTTATTCTAAGGTAAAAACCTCTAGCTCTTAACTTGGATATCATTCCAAAAGGAGTATTTGCTCCTGCCACCCCTATACTATCTGGAAGCTATCACCAAATGACCAAGGCTACAAAAAGCACACCTCAATGTGGGACCACTTTGTGCTACAACACATGCTGTCAAGCTTCCTGTGGGGACATATTCAAGCTAGTTTGCAGCTGAGACCACTTTCTTGCTTAACTCCTTCCTGCTTATAGCACTTTCCTGAGAGCATTTTCTCACTTACTTGTATGAGAACTCTGATCTAAGTTCTTTTTCTGGGGAACTCAATGTAAGACAGAACCCTGGGGTTTTCTGTTATTACACTATCCAAGTCTTTATTTCAGTCCTTGTGTCTTTGGTTATTGTTTGCCTTTTACACTAGATTGTAAGCTCCTGAGGGAAAAGGTCATGTGTGTTTTGCCCTCTAGTGTATACACATTGCCCTACAGAGTGCCATATTCATAATCAATGTTCAATAAGTAATTGTTCAATAAATGTTAAAGAAATCCGTCATTCTCCTGCAGCAGAGAAAATCAAGGATGAACTGGTAGTTTCTGATCAATCACTATCATCATGAGTACTTTTGGACATAGGGATGCCTACTCCAAGAAAGAAGGGGAACTGCGGAATCAGAGGTCGCATGTTTATTCTCTGATTTATTTATTTATTTATTTATTTTACATTCTGAACTGTGTCTACCATGAGTTCAGTATGGATATACTGAATTGTAAAATTTTCTACTTTTCCTGACTTATTTCTTGTTTAACTACATGTATCAATGTATATGTCCAATTTCTTTCTCTTAGCTAAACTTAAGACCTTTGCTCATTCCTGTTATTAACTGATAAACCAAATCATTTCATCTATCTGTCAAATGTGGCATGCTCTTTAGGTCTGAGAGTATATGAAAAGTTTTATATCCTTACAATTTAGAAAATAGAAGTAACAGAAATATGTTCATTATATGAAAAACTTGCCTTGCCTGGGTCACTTCAGTTGTTTTTTCTTTAATCTCATTTTTTTTTCATTTCTGTTAATGCCACATGAATTTAAAAAATACATGTAAATATGTCTTCTATTACATATCTCATAGAATGCTAAATAATGGTGATCCAGGATTACTTTGTCTCTCTCAGATTTCACACTCAGCATTGGAAAAACAATTTTGGATTTCACTTAAACCATATTCCCCAATTGTAATTGTATTTGATTTTCCTATTGTTTCTTTTTATATAAAGGTGAGAACTCTAAAGTTATTTTGTTTATATAAGCAAATTCTTTTCAGCATTGGCCTTTTCTGAAATACTAAAGAACTTGAGGGGGATGTTGCCTATTGTTTCTTTTGAGTAAATCAGAGTTGCTGTGCCTTATTTATAGATTCCTTTTAAAGTTCCTTTTTGCTCACCAGAGAGAATTATTGGGCTTTGATTGAGAAAATAGTCATCAGGGGTCACAATCTGGCATGCAGTGAGAAAATTTCTTGTTAAAAAATGTTTATAAAATTATATGAGAAATATCTTCTCTTAAATATGTCTCCAAGGTTGAATATGGCTTTTATTATACTACTGAAAGAGAATTAAAGTTTCCAAAGGACCAGGGAATTAAGCAATAAAATGAAGCAAGTTTTAGATTTTTCAGCACATGTATTAAAATCAACCAATTCCTCACCTCGCTTGAAGTCACTTTTATAGACAAATTGTATGTGGTTTTGGAAGGAAGATTTCATGGTCATTGAAAATACAGAGAAACAAACTCTTACTGAATCTGATGTTTAGAAGCTTCTAATTACAGCTCCTCTTATGTTATGGTTACCACTGTGTGATAATTGATCTTTACTTCTGCCCTTGGTCACATTGTGATCAATTAGCAGGCAATGGTTGAGCTGCTACTTAATTTCAGGGGGAAAAAAAGGTTTTATGAATTTTTGGATTCTAATTATTAAAAGGTGATTGATTAGAAGTAATATAAATTCCCACTTCCCAGGTATCATTTAGAACTACTTCTGCAAAATTAAATGTTCATCATTAAAAGGAAACAGTAAGTACAATAGACCTATTAAAGAAAAAGTGGTATTTATTATATGTATTAAAAAGCAATTTCAGAGCTCCTTTGGTTTAGATTCAACTTTGAACAATTTTTAACTAAAATGTAATGAAGTGGTCATTAAGTGAGCTAAAGTCTTAATATCAATAAGTGGCTATTATGAACATTTGTATTATATAAAATTAGGAATAATCAATAAAAGTGATCTTAATTTCAGGGAAGAAAATATAGAAAATACACATTATAACATTAATATCTAATAATGACCCACAGAAATTTCAAATTTAGCAGGATGATAAAATTGAAAGGAGTTCTATAGTGGAAAAGGAACACAACTTTTAAAATTTAGAAATGTAGAACCCATTGCTTTTGCATTTCTATATCTGGCATTTTATTAGGAACTTTGTTCTCCCAAAAATGCTGACTGATGTTTTTAAATAAATAAATAAATATGTATGTGTGTGTAAATATATATACATATACAATTATATATGTATATATTATATATTACATATACAGATATGATTATTTATTTATATATTTAATTTATATTTATATATATATTATATATACACCCTTCTCTTCACCAGGAGACAATAAAACTATAGACCTTCCTTATATATGTTTTGTAATTAAATACATTTTTTCTCCACTTGTGTTAAAATTTCAATTCCATTGTTTTTTCATACTCATTTCCTGTTTTATATTGTCTATTAAAATATTTTGATTTTATATTTTTCTAAAATATTATATATCCACAATGTTTGAACCATTAACTATGAAGCTTCAAGTCACACTTAATGAAATATGATTGTAAAAGTAATTTAAACAGCTCAATTAGCAATTTAGGAAAATATTGGAGAATTGGGAAACAAAGTCAGAATTTTAGATTAGTGTTGTTTTTGCAAGTGTTTTACTAATTGACACTCCTCTTTTTTTGTTTTAGAAGTAAAGTTGATTATCCTCAAATGAAATTATTTCTTAATTAGCTCCTTTACCATACTGAATGCCCAACTCTGTATTCTAGGAAGATTTTTTCCATTGTCATAAAATCCAGATTATTTTTACTTTCAATAGAACTTTATAGAAACATTCTAGGAAATCTGGAAACTGATCTCAAATTTCAGTTAGTTTTGACATGCAAAAAGGAAAAGAATATATGGAAGAGACCCCTATTCTCAAATACGTAAATACATATAGACAGGTTGTCAGAAGGGGTCTCTAACACTCAGGTTGACATGCTTTGATTTGAGTTCCTCAGGTAACTGTGTCTATAGAACATTAGGGTGGCTAGTTGTGCTCTTATGACACTCCTTGGAATGTTGATAATACAGGAAACATTTTCAAGAAGCCATACAAATAGAAACTTCCTCTTATTTCCTCTCTTCCCAAGCATTTCTTAGACTCATGCTTTTCCACATGGTATATTGTTTTATTACAACGGAAAAGCAATGATCGGTTGTTGGACATCAGCAGATACAAAGGGAGAGACTGTGTTTACTTCTCTAAATACTTGTATATTAGACAATTCAAATTTTAGATTTTGGAGGCAGAAAATACAATTCCAATATATAATGTTGCACTTCATTGTGATACTGTTAAATGTGTTGGGTAAATAGTGAACAGTCTATTGCTTTTTCATTTAAATATTCTTTGGTGAGAACTTTTTGTGGTATAGCAAGAGGTTATTGAAAAGAAAAAATAATTCATTAGCACTTAAGCTTACTTTTGGTTATAAATGTGTTTTTAAAACTTATTTATTCTACTTAGATCTACCTGACAGTAGAATGCATTTTAATTCATTGTACACAAATGGAGCACAACTTTTCATTTCACTGGTTGTACATGATGTAGAGTTGTACCATATGTGCAGTCATACATGGACCTAGGGCAGTCATGTCCATCTCATTCTACCATCTTTCCTGTCCCCATGTCCCCGCTCCTTCTCTTCCTCCCCTTTGACCAAAATTCCTTCATTCTTCCTATGCCCCCTCTCCCATTATGGTCAGCATCCACTTATCCACTTTGTTTTTTTGGGGATTGGCTTACTTCACTTGGCATGATATTCTCCCACTCCATCCATTTACCTGCAAATGCCAGAATTTTATTCTCTTTTATTATAAATGTGTTTTTATAAACAAATCATTTCAACTTGTAAAACTCAATTGATAAATGAATTTATTAATCACTAGGTATGTGTTTTGTGATTGTAAGAACATGAAAAAAGAGAGTACAAGGTTCCTGATGACTGCTTACTTGAAGTTTGTCCAGGGGACAAAACTAACATGATGAGTTTTATAACAGAGCAGTAATTTGCCAAATGAGAAAGATAAATTCTGATTTAGTAAGAAATGTCTTTAAGCAAGAGTGAAATTTGAGTCAAAATCCTTCTGAATAAGTTTTATTTCTGGGCAAGAAAGAGGGTGGGTGAAAAGCAAAGAGAATTTAGCATAAGGGCGGAGTAAGCGGTAGGACAAACAGGTAGTCCCCTGGTACCATCTTAAGAGGAGCTGAAACTGGCTCTGAAAGGGAGGAACACCACTGACATATAACACGATGGAGACGGTTGTGTTTTGTTGACTCTCAGAGAATGAATACTCTGTGTTCTTGGAAGAGTATTTTGATAAGAACTGAAGGCACCAGGGATGGTTATTAAACTTAGTTCTGTGACAGACAGATCTATTAGGTGTCAGAGATTGTTTTGTGTGGAATGTACTGTAAATTTGGCATAGAGGTAAATTGCTGGGAACAGTATACTAGTGAACCTATTTTTCCTCTTCTCTCTGCTAGGCTTTTGCTTTAAATAAAAATTAAGTATATTTTTATAGGATTTGTAAATTGCTAGCAGGATTTGAGCAACCACGGTATCTTTGCCTGAGCTTTGATCTTGATGTTATTCTGGATGGAAGCAGAAGGCTACTACTGTTAAGATCAGGACTATTAGAAAAGAAAGAAAGTATACCATAAAAGAACTCAAGGGCCAGGCAAGATGAGTTTTCAGGATTTGTTGTCTTAAACCCTGATAGGTACTTGGGAAGGAGAGGAGACCAGTTGCTTGAAAAGAACTTGGTAGGAAGGGTGTCTAAGACAGAATAGCTATCAGGAGAATGAATACAAACTAAGTTATTTGGGTGTCAGTCAATAAATAGTTTGCTACCAACACAAACTATAAAAATAAAATACAAGTGAAAATGCAAAATGTTTTTTAAATAAAGCATAGTAGGACTTAGAAGCAGATTGCATATAAACAGAGTGAAGAATTGAAGAGGATTTCCCAGGTTTTGGGTAAAAAGATTCATAGAAATAGAATGGATGGGAAAAGAAGAATTTTGATGAGAAAAAGTTGCTACAATTTTAGCATATGGAATTTAAGGTTTCAAAAGGGATATCTTTTGCCTAATTTGTTATAATACTTCTATTGTTTAGAAATTGTATAATTTAAGGAAAGAATAATACTTGACAAGCTTTCCTGAAAAATCAAACATCATATAATACTTTTGTGTGTTTATACTGTCTTTATTTTAAATATCTATCTTGAAGAAAAATGATAAAATTTTCATTATTATAAAAAGAGCTAAAATCATGTAACTGTTCACCACTTGACAACTGTTCAGTTTGTGTCTCTGTTTTTAAGCAGGTAATGGATTATAATATGTAAAAATATGACATATATTTAACTAAAATTACTACTCTAAATACAACTACAAATCACTTATAAAATGTTTCATTTTTATCCTCATGATAAATCCTTAAGGGAGTTTTTTTCTGGTTCAGTGTGTATCATTTTTATTTTCAGGGATTTCAAAAATGGCAATTTTTAATATTAGACTGTAGAATGTGAGTGCCTATTTTCATTCAAAGCCAACTGAGTGGTTTTTTTTATTGTCTATACAAACTTGATGCATACAGAATGGTAGGTAACTGAATTTCCTTGACCACTAGCTACAATCAGCATTCTTTTGTTATTTTCCATTTGTCATTTCTGTTTTGTGAAATACTTGGTAATATCCTGTGTTTATTCTTTTTTAATTTCTTTCTTTTTAGTTATACATGACAGTAATTTTAACCTATTTATACAAGCATAGAGTATAACTTATTCTAATTAGTATCCCAGTTGTGTGGTTATATATGATATGGAGATTCACTGTGGTGTATTCATATACGTACATCGGAATGTTATGTCAAAATCATTCCACTGTCTTTCCTATTCCTGTCCACCCTTCCTTCCCTTCATTCCTCTTTCTCTAATTTTCCCTCTCTCCCTCTTATTGTGTGTTAGCATCCACATATCAGAGAGAACAATAAACCTTTGGATTTTGGGGATTGGCTTATTTTACTTAGCATGTTAGTCTCTGGATCCATTCATTTACTGGCAAATGTCATAAAATCAGTCCTTTTTATGGCTGAGTAATGTTCCAGCATGTGTGTGTGTGTGTGTGTGTGTGTGTGTGTGTCACATTTTCTTTATCCATTCATCTGTTGAAAGGCACCCAAGTTGGTTCCATAGTTTAGCTATTGTGCATTGACCTGAAATAAACATTGATGCAGCTATGTCACTGTAGTATACTGATTTTAACAACTTTGGATATATACCAAGAAGTGTTATAAGGGGGTTAAACGGTAGTTCAATTCTTGTTTTTTTGAGGACTGTCCATACTTCTTTCCAGAGTGGTTGCACCAATTAGCACTCCTACCAGCAATGTATGAGTGTACCCTTTTCACCACATCCTCGCCAATATCTATTGTTACTTGTATTCTTGATAACTGCCATTCTGACTGGAGTGAGATGGAATCTAAGTGTATTTTCAATTTGCATTTCTCTAATTAATAGAGATGTTGAACATTTTTTCATATATTTTTTGATTGATTGTATTTCTTCTTCTGTGAAGTGTCTGTTCAGTTCCTCAGCCCATTTATTGATTGGGTTATTTGCTTTTTGGTGTTTTTTGAGTTCTTTATATATCCTGGAAATTAATGCTCTGAGGTGGAGGTGGCAAATATTTTTCTCTCATTCTATAGGCTCTTTTTTCACATTCTTGATTGTTTATTGATTGTTCTTGATTGTTTCTTCTTCTTGTTGTGAAGAAGACTTTTGGTTTGATACCATCCCATTTATTGATTCCTAATTTTACTTTTTGCTCTTTAGGAATATTGTTGAGTTCCTAGATTCTTAAGTCAACATGATAGAAAGTTGGGCCTACATTTTCCTCTAGTAAGTGCACAGTCTGTGCCTAGGTCTTTGATCCCGTTTGAATTGAATTTTGTGCTAGGTGAGAAATAGAGTTTAAATTTCTTTCTGTTGCATATAGATTTCCAGTTTACCCAGCGCCATTTGTTGAAAAGACTATCTTTTCTCCAATGTATTTTTATGATACCTTTGTCTATTATGAGATAACTATATTTATGTGGGTTTGTCTCTGTTTCTTTTATTCTGTTCTGTTGGATTAATATCTATTTTGGTGCTAACACCATGATGTTTTTGTTACTAAAGCTCTATGGTATAATTTAGGATCTGATACTGTTATGCCTCTGCTCCACTTTTCTCACTCAGGATTGCTTTGGCTATTCTGGGCCTCTTATTTTTCCAAATAAATTTCATGACAGCTTTTTTAATGAAGAATATCACTGAAATTTTAATACAGATTGCATTAAATTTGCATAGCACTTTTGTTAGTATGGCCATTTTGATAATATTAATTATGCCTATCCAAGAACATGGGAACTCTTTCCATATTCTAAGGTCTTCTTCAATTTCTTTCTTTAGTGTTCTATAGTTTTCATTTTAGAGGTCCTTCACCTCCTTTGTTAGATTGATTTCTAACTATATTATTTTATTTTTAAGAAAACTATTGGTTTAAAAAGCAAGATCCAACAATATGCTGTCTCCAAGAGACTTACACCTCATAGGCAAAGATATCCACAAATGTGAATGGGATAGTTTTCCTCATTTCTCTTTCAGTTGATTCATTATTGCTGTATAGCAACACAATTGAATTATGGATTTTTGGTTAATTGAATTTTTTTTGTGTGTGGTTGTGCTGGAGATTGAACCCAGGGTCTTGTATATGCTAGTCAAAAGACAGAGTCAAGAAAATAATTAGCTTCAAGAAATGCTAGAAATGAGAAGAGTGAGGCAAATATGTATATGTACAAATGTCTATGAACCATTCAGCACACAAACTTAAAAGAAAAGGTTCTTGATTGAAGATTAAGGAATTTTTCTGTTGTAGTGGTCAAAAGATTGTCAATAATATTATATGTTTCTTTCCATTTTTTTTTCTTGAGGTATGTATTCAGTACAAGACTCATAGTCAGAGGCTGTCAAGTCATTTTTTTGTTTGTGGAGCTTATCAAGTTGCCCATTCTCAGTTTCCCTTCTTGGCAATGTAATGTGGGATGGATTGGATGGTCTTTTCTCCTCCACTCACAGCAAGATTTTGCTGTAGAGTTCTGTGAAAGGAGTTCTCAGAGGGACAACTCCTAGAGGCAGGGTTTAGGACTAGCTAGACCCACTGTGTTTTGATGAATGACAATTGGTCTGAAGCTTTTAAACCATCCACCTCTGGATCCCATTTGCTTATGATGTGCACACTCAGAGTATGAACTACTGGACTTTCCCCTGGGTTCCACTCCTGTGGCAGAGGAGCCTGTCCTTCATCCCCTGCACTACCAGTGGCTCCTTTATTTCTCAGCCTCCTGGGTTCAGTCTCAAAATATACATTCATTCCCTCCCTCCCCCACTTCACCCCTGCTTAATCAAGTTCCTGATCCTCCCCAGCTGGTCTTGCCAACTTCCAGTCTCAAAGGAACCCAGGATCTCTCAGGTCTGAATGTCCCAAATTCCACTGGGTATAACATTCTCCTGACTGAATTTCACCTAATTTTCTAGTCACACTGGATTATGCCCATAGCAAGCCTCCACTAGGTCAGGTTTTTAGACCAAGCTGGAATTACCCAGGCCTGGGCACCTGAGTTTGGGTCCACACCCACGAGCTACCACAATGCATCAGGAAATAATGGTGTCTGTCTGGCTCTCTGTGAGCTACCAGGAGGTGCACAGTGCCTTTCCCACTTGAGAATATAGTGTAGCTCACCCACTGGATCAGTTTGACAATGCCCTTGATTACTGATATGTATCTTGATTTCAAGATATACCAAGGTGCCACCTGAAAGAAATATGGGCTTTCTTAGTCTTCCTCTGATTTGGTTCCACATCAGCTGGTAGTTTTACATCAACAGCCAGTGGCACCAACGTGGGTGTTTCTTTCTCTTTTATTTTATTATTTTATTTTATCCAAACTTCTGAGTTCCTAGGCTGTTCTGAGTGTCTGCTATTAAATCCCAGGAAGATTTCTCTTTTCACCCACACCCACCCCAAAGACAAGCTGTTTGGCTACTTTTCTGGTTTTACGTCACAGAGCAGTTTGGAAAGCAGCTTCCTCTATTCCGTCATCTTCAGGTATTTATCCTGTATTTATTTTGCTCAGAACAAACCATAATAAGACGATCTTTTTGTCATTCTGAATATTAACTTTTTTTTGTTTTTTATCTTGTTACAATGATTTTCTTTCATTATACTCTTTTTATACTTTTTTTTTCTTTCATTATACTTTTTTTTCTTTCATTATACTTTTTTTATAATTATGTTTTTTGAAAATAAGTTTTGAAGTTGTGAAATACCTCATTTTATGACTCTTGGTATTAGGTTTCATTCCTGGTAAAAATTTACTCTTTCGTAAAGATTATGGTAATAGTTTCCTAAATTTTCTTATTTTAAAGTTAACCTTTTTTTTCTTAGCACTAGGAATTTTATTTCATGTAGGCTTTGTGTTAGTATATATTATGAGCAAGTGATCCATCTGTCTTATTTTGAGTTAGATGGCTAGACACAGCAAATTAAAGATCTTTTTCTTACTCAATTGGACTACTGTGTTTATTAATAATATTAATAATATATATTTAATAATATTAATAATATGTGTTTATTAATAATATTAAATAAATTCTCCTGAATTTATTTCTTGATTCTCTAGTTTGTTTACTAATTTAGCTATTTATTATCAAGTCAATCCCATATAACTTTGACTAAAGACATATTAAGCTTTAGCATATTATAGAGTTAATTATCTCTCATTTCTTCAAAACTTAATTTTTTTCAAATATATGTATTTTCTTAATGCATAAAAAATTAGACTTTAGCATTTCCCTGCTCTATGGAATTCTTTAAGGATTTTTATTGGAATTGCACAAAAAAATTATATAGTAATAATAAAAGAACAGAACAAATTTTAGTTATTCTGTTTCTCTATTCAATTTTCTTTTATATTACGTTTTTAAATATCTGTATATATTGTATGTTTCTTATTACATTTGGTCTTAGAGATTTGTAAATTTGGCTACAAAATATAAAACTATTAATAGCCACAGATTGATAGGATTAGAAAGATGAGTCTATATCAAGGTGACTTTACTATTTAATCTGAATTACTCGATAATTATATTTCTAGGAAATTTTTGCCAGGATAATAAAACTAGAAATAATTGTAGTTTTTGATTCATGAATTTTCAGCAATTTCGTTTATTCCAGCAAATTCTATCCAGTGTGGTTTCATTAGGATAAACAGTACCTTTCTCAGAAAAATTAGTTTCCTCATTTGGGCTTTACTTCTTAAAACTTGCTTCAAAGCACTCATTTTGCATGATTGTCAATCCTAACCTACTATAACATGAACCTCGTTAGATTCCAGTCAAGACCTCACACCTCACAAGAAGACTCGCCTTAAATCAAATAGCCCAATTTATAAATATCCCTTTCTTGTCACTGTCCTGGCAAGGTCTACCGAGAGACTATGGAGGCAGTGGTACTCTTAATACACTAAACAATTGCCTTAACTTTGCTTGATGTACAGTTTACGCTGGTGGTCTCTTATACCAGTAGATGGTCCACAGTTGCTATTGTGGTTTTAATCCCTACTTCTTATTTTCAACTATCTGATGGAAATATAAAGAAAGTGAGTGAGTTATGTACCTACAGTGCTAATCTCTCTTATTAAGTTTAAATATTTTGAGAACAATCCTTAGAATTTTCTTTTCCAAAACCAATCATATAGTAGTAAAATAAAAATATCGGTTTTACTCAACTTCATGTATTTATGCCTCTTTTTAAAATATCTCCCCATTGTATTTTATTAACAGCAAGTTGAATAAATATGGTGATAATGGTTGTCTTCATATTATTTTTAATTTTCTTTGAAATATCTTTACTATTTTATAGTATAATAAATATTTAAAATTCATTTTAATAAAATTTTTTATTTTACTTGTTTTAGTCTTATTTTTCTTACTCGTTTTGTTAGAAATTGTTGATGAATTTTAACAAAGATGTTTTGGCATGTATTGATAATATGGATTTTTTTACTTTTTTTTTTCTAGTAATCTTAAACATTTCCCAGCATTGAATATATATTTAGTTCACTAGAATTTTAATACAGCAATCAGTTTGATTTACTTTTTAGACTTTTAATATTTATATGTTCACACATTTTGCAATTTCCAATATTGTTAGGGCAAATTTACAATAGCCTAAAAATAACAATTTTATATTGTTCAACTTCAATAATAAATGTGTAGTACCCATAAGATCTAATTAGTCTTTTCCTTTGATCTTGACTTGCCCTCTATCCTATGTTATTATTGTCAATCTATTTTCTTGTTTGTAAGTCTACAATTTGCTCATTCAACTTTTCTTTGATAGTTTATTTTACATGGTTTACTTACAAATGGCATGACATTGGAGTTCTGTATTTTAGTCAATTTGTAAGTAGTTTCTTTTAAATAAACAAATTTTCAACCTTACATATATTATGACTAATGATAATTTAAAAATACTTTTATCATACTGTAGTTGATTACTGATTAAATTTGTTTCCTATTCCCCAGTTTCAACTTGTTTTTCCTGTGCTGACTTAAGTTTCTGTTACTTTTTTCCTCCGTATTTTAACTTTTACTATTTCCTTAATTTATTACTGACTACCTGCCTATTTTGAGCATATATGTAAATGCATCCACCATCAGAGTAACACTGAATAATTACTAAACGTACACAAGACATTTCATAGGATCAATTTTTCAAAATCTCTAGAGAGGAAGATATTTGGAATGCCTTTACTTCACAACTCCTGGATTTGATTAGCTCAAAGTTTTTATTCTTCAACAATGTCTTGGAGAATCGTTATTTTCTTATTTATACTTTTATTTTAGTTCCTAGTCATAAAAGTTCAAATATAGATATGTACTTATATATATATACATTCAAATTTATATGTATGAAAAGGCTGGGATTTATATATATTTAATTTCTATATATAAAAACATTTCTCCACTCTCATTGAATTTTGTTTTTCCTTTTTCTGTTAACTGTCTTACGATGGTGTTGTTATTTTGAATTTTCATGGCTACAGTTTTTCTCAAAAATTATATAGGTGATTTTATGTGTATACATTATGTCTTTCCTGTCAGAAACGTCTTTATTTTATTTTTATGGAATAATTATATCTTAGCTAACAGTAGTATTTTGAAATCACAATTCTTTCTTCATGATAATTCATAAATGTATGTATTTTGCTGTCTAACATTGAAGATGAAAAATCTGTTTCTAGCCTCATGATACTTTCTTGTTTTATTTGATTTTTACTTCTCTAAAATCTCGTTAACTTTGGCTATTATACTAGAGTTCAGTAATTTTATAAATATGTCTAGATATGTCTTTTATATTCACTATGATTAGAATTTAGTCATTTTCTTCCAAATTGAGAATTTGAGTTGTTCCTGAGCAGATCAGAAATCTTTAATATCCTTACATTAAATAATATTTTAAGAATATAGAATATATCAAAAACATTACTAAAATAAGCATCTGAGAGTACATCATTTTGCCTACCTTCTTCCCTCCTGTTTTGGTTTGTTTTAGAAATAAATCATTAAAGATTCACCAGTAAGACTAAGTGATCAGCTCATATTTCCTTCTCCTCATTTTAGAAGTAACTGATGTCCTCAGTTTGTTGTTATTCCTATGCAAGCTCAAAATGTCTGTGCATATATGCATAAATAAAATATAGTATTATTTTGTGGTTTAGAAAGTATGTATATAATATCATATGTTTATAATTCATGTACTTTTTTGCATGTAATGTTAGGTTTTTGAGATTTATCTATATTGGTTCATGTGTCTATTTCATTTTTATTTAGTATTCAATCGCATGAATCAATAATTTAAAAGATGTGTTATTTCTATTTTTCTGTAATTCTGAAATACATATTCATATATACATCTCTTCATATACTTGTGAATCAAATTTTTCCACAATCTTTGACTACATTTTCTATTGGATTTTTTCATATTAATTTGCAAATGTTATTTATATATTTTAGATACTAGTGTTTTGTTATTTATTTGAAATGAAATATTTTCTCTAGCCAATATACTTATGGTGTCTCTATCCATGGTTTGTAATTTTTCTTTGCATGTCCACAGGTATGAGTAATATACGTACAGCACAGGCTGATTTTGGTATCTCTTGAAGTGTGGCAATCCCGTGAAAAGGCTTCCACAGCTTGTTTTCAGGCAGGAAAACAGTATACTGCTAAGGAAGGGGGAGAAGCTCCTCTCAGTTTAGGCCTTTTTAGGACCAAGCAGAAGAGAAATGGCTTCTCTTGACCAAAGGACCACGAATTATTCAGTTTATGATATACCTTCTTCCAGATTTTGTGTATTAGCTAATAAGGTAATGCCTCGAGGAAAGCAAATCACAGAAATCTCTCTCTAACCTGTTATAGAAACATTCTATAATAATGTTTCTATAAACATTCTATAGTCTACAGTCAAACCTCTCAGTAATTCTGTTAGTTTATTGACTATCAACAAGGACTACCTAGCTATGCTTTTCTCTGGAGTATTTACCAGCAAGATTAACTTAATTGTTAAGTTAACAATTAAATTTCTTTAACAAGGAACTGAAGAAAGATTAAGAGAGTCAGGGCTATAAACTCAACCAGCCATTTTCTCAGAACTCTCCATTCCAAGTCCTGATTTTAACATCTTAAGAAATAAATATGTATTAAAGATGCCTAGAAATACATTATCTCATTATCTTCAGGCTCATTATCTGTCTTCCTCTGACTTCTTAGCTTTCCCAATTTGCAATAATGAGATGGAAATTAATCTCAAACTAGCCATCTTTGTTTCTTTTATTTTTCCCCATTAAAAGGTTTGCATTTTAATGAAATTGGCACTCTTGACACAATAGTGCTTCTAATTCACCTGTGGCTTGCTGTTACCTATAGTGACACTCCAGCTCATTGCTCTGAGCATTCAAAATGGTGCATTCGAAGGTGTTTCTCAAAATTAAGGAGAAAGAATAGGAGAGATTGAACCATAATTTAGTGCCTCTCCAATTTTATTGTGCATATGAATCACTAGACGAATCATTTTTATAATTAAGATTCTGGTATACCATTTTTGTAGGATTTAGAAATTCATAATTTTTGATGAGCATCCTGAGTTTTGTGAGGATGCTCAATGAAGGTATGAGAATAAGTTTTAGTGGATAGCATTGAGTCTACTTTGAAAGACACAAAATGATTTTCTGAAATAAATATAAATAACCAACTGATGGAAAATTAGGTCACATAAATGAAAAATTCTCTAAGTACTCCTGAATTTGAGAATCGTACATATGTACAGCATCCATTCTGAAGCTACTCACATTAGTAAAAACAACAACAAAACATCCCCCAAACCCAATTGTTGACTGTTTTTTCTGTAAGATCTTTTTTTAAAGCTGGTTCCCTCATGCATGTGGTCTGGGGTTGCTCATTCATCTGTTGCCTTCCAATCACCTTTGACAACAGAATCAGGGATAGCAATATGCTAAAGGCACGTTTCTTCTAAGGTCTATTGTTTCCCACCTAGATTAGATATACCCATTCTTCCTGCAAAACTCTACTCTCTTAACAAGCCCAAAAGAGAAAAGAGGGATTCTATGGCCAGATTAGTTTGATTATACATTTCATTCTTCACCTACAGATTCACAATACACTTGAGTGTATTAGGGACTCTTAGTAGTTTTTTAACAGGATATCTGTTCCTTGATCATATTTTGGTTTGAACCTACTTATTCAACTTAGAAGTTCATTTTTAGAAAATATTTTATTTAATAGGTCTTCCAATTAATATGAAATGAGTTTTGGTGATGTTGATAACAGCATGAACTATATAGGTGTAGATTTTCTCTTATTTTCCTTTGTTTTTTCAGTGTTCAGCTCAGTATTTAGTGCATAGAAGTCAAGCAAAACTTACTTCCCAATAACTATTTGTTGAATGCATGAATATAATTCATTTGTGGTTGGCATAACACTACATTGGATAGGTATGGAATCCAAAGATGCCAGGAAGAGAACAGCAGCACTGAACTTTATGTGTTTGCTTGAGAACTTTTGTGGATAGGAGTTCTGATATTTTAAAACATGTTTTTCACAAGAGAGCATAATCTTTATATTATAATACATTTAAAATTCATATAAAATAGTTTTTGTGATTACTTACTGCTGGGAATGATCTTTGGGAAACCAATGTTAACATGGCATCAAAAACTGAAATCTTGCAAATATCAAATAGCAGAAAGCTTCTGAACTATAGAATTGATATGTGGGTATGACTTCAACCCTGGTTAAGTTATTGAATGGATTAATAAACAGACACTTCATGAATCTAGAAAAGAATGCAATGATTATAGAATAAATTTACTAGGTATTAATGCCAGATCAAACTCATTTCCTTTTCAGGCAATGTTGATTGGACTAGAAAATCTGGGGAATGCTCTACCATAGAAGTATTATAGCTTGTTTTTAGAAACATATTTGACAGTTTCTCATCTTTATGTTTAAGGGCAAGATGAAAGAAGAGTTATGGTCAAAGTGGGACTTGTTAGCAGTTTTTCAGAGGCATATAAATTAGAAACAGCCACAAAATGCAAAGGATCTAAAATATTTTTCATTTTTAATGACTTTATGCTTATTTCTATAATTAAATCTTCAATAAGCTATCCCTTTCACCATCTCCTCCTCCTTCTCTCTTCTTGTTCCTTATCACTTTTCTACTCACATTCCCATGCAACCATGTTTTGAAATACTTCTTTTCTGATATTGGTTAGCTCACATTTGTTAAATATGAAATGGACAGAATAAGATTCACTCGTTGGTACTTTAAAATTTAGATACTTTCAAAGGGCATTATAAGACAAGTTCTGTAATTTGGGGAAAAGTTTTAACAGTTCATTCTATTGCTATTAAATGAGCCAAAAAAAAAGTGAAACATTTTTAGATACTTATTCAGGATTGCTAAATTAACCATTCAATTATTTGAGTTAGAGAATATATATAAAATATCTCAGTACACCAATTTTCACAAATATGTTTGCACACAGAATTCTATTCCCTTTCCCTCTATGAACAGAGTTAATTACATATGTGTGAGTTCTAGTTGAAGGAAGCTTAATTTACCAGAAAGTTAAAGATTACAGGTATGGGAGTTCTATTCTTAAACTACTACTGTATCTGACTTTTTATTTTTATCTTTCATGTTTTTGTATATAAACTTTTGGAAAGTAACTTAATTTATTATTTTAATCAAATATTTTGTATTATCATTCTTAAAGATAGCTAATAATTAGTATAACTAAAAATATACATTCAATTTATTCTTTCTTTATTAAGTCATTTCTCATGGAGCATTTGACATCCTGAATGGAGCTAGATATCTGTCCTTGTAGTTGGGTTAATGTGTTGGTTCCCACCACACACCAGCTGACCACTCCTTTTGTTCCCAATAGCTCTTACATACCTTGAGACAGCATAGCACACTGGATAGGACTTTTATTGGAGTTTAGCAGATGTAGAACATGCCTCATCAACATCACTTACAGTAATGATTAATTTTATTTGTTAATGTGACTGGGCCACAGGGTGTCCAGACATTTGGTCAATCATTCTCAGTATGTCTGTGATGGTGTTTCTAGATGAGATTCACATTTGCTTTCATAGACTGAGTAAGGCAGACTGCCGTCCCCAAGGGTAAGTGGGCCTCATTCAATTTGTTGAAGTCCTGAATTGAACAAAAAGACTAAATAAAAAGGAATACTCTCCCATGCCTGTCTTGGAGCCTAGATATTTTTTTTCATTTGCCTTCAGTCAACAGTCTAAAACTAGACCATTTGCTTTCCTTCGTTTGGATTTCTTTCTCACCATAATTACAATAATCAATTATTCAAAATAGATCTATCAATCTAATACCTATCCATCCATTCATATATTCTATTGAAACTGTTTCTTTGTAAAAACCTTGATTATCAGGCTTACTATTTATTTGCTTTGAGGCATGTAATTTATTCTCTAGTCCTCAGTTTTTTCATCTGTAAATATCTGGCACACTGCCCAGAATTCACCTGGCCCTCTGCCTACACTCCAGCACTGAAGTGCTTATTCCCCTAGCTTCTGGGGAGTTGGGCCATTGATGACTTGCAGTTGAGTCCTCTCCTGGAGATTGCTTTTTGCCATCCCCTGAGGCCTCAATCCTTCCCACAGGTAACCCACATTCAGCGACTATTACTGAGGGTGTAGAAACCCTCAGCCATTTTGCCCTAATTTGTATAACTCTGCAGGGTCATCCAGCTCCAGAGCTCTCTGGAGACTGAGACCTTTGTTGTGATTTCACCAAAGCCAACATTTCCTTCTCTCACTCTCTTCCCTTCCACTACAGATGTTAATCTTATATGTGCTTCTTTTCATAAACTTTCTGCATTCTAGTGTTTGTCTCAGCAGTTATTCTTCAGGGACCCTGATCTATAACAGTATGTACTTCATATGAGTGGTTGTTAGGTTTCAGTCAGGTAAAATTTTAATTCATTTTAGCTACTAAAGTCATTCATTATTCATAAGAATGTACTAAGCCATATTTTCAGCCCACACAGCTTTAGTCAGACACAACCCTGGAATCTTACTGGTGAGGTTTGAAATCTTGTTCTATCACTTATTGGCTATGAAGCATTTACTTAACTTCCCTGTATCTCCATTCCTTCACTTGGAAATGAGTAAAGATGGTGACACATCATAAAGATATTTGGTGGGTTAAGTGAGATAAATACATGTGAAAGGCTTAGAACAGTGTCTAGGGCATTATAATAGCTCTTTGGATCATTATTCTCTATCCAACTCCAAAGATGACATTAAGATCTCTCTATCATAGCACTTGCTTCTGGACACCAGCAGTTTGGGACCAACATATACTCCAGTCTATTCTAGATTATCCCTGTTTCAAGACAAAAATCAAACAAGTAAAGAAATAACTAAATAGGAAAAATTGAGAATTTGAGAAGATGATTAGTTATAGAGACCTTGCTTATTCCAAAAACTTAAGGATATTTTTAAATATTCAAGCAGAAAATTTTACCTTGTTCCTTTTTTTCCAGATAATTAACTTTTGTTGAATTAATGGGAAGGTAGGTCAAGGAAAGTCAACTTGAGTGGATTACAAATCTGAGGACAGAGCATTATACCAGGGAGAAATGTAACTATGTATCTATATACCTCAGTACATTGAAAATAACCACAGTACATTTGTGAAAACTAAGAAATTAACTTTGCCACAAGGCTATCAATTCATCTGTAGGATTTATTCATGTTTTAACTGTTTTTTCATTAATTCCCCTTTTCTGTTCCAAGATTCAACCAAGATAAAGCATTGCATTTGGTTAGTTATGTTGTATTCTTATTCTCCTCTGCTATGTCATAGGTTTTCAGCCTTTCCTTGTTTTTCTTCATGACTTTGAAAGTTTTGAAACTTACTATTTATGTATTTTCTACTTGGGTTTAACTAATGATTAGGTTGGGATGACAGGTTTGGGGAAAGAAGGCTTCACAGAGAAGATACCCTCCTATCACATCATCAACATGACATCACTGTTGACAGGCAACATGTCACTTGGTTAAGGTGATACAGTGATGTCCTTTTGCTCTAACAAATTACTCCAAATGTAGTGGCTTAGACAACATGGCTTTATGACCACTTGAGTCTGTAGCTAAAATTGGTATCAGGGGGCTAGAATCAGGGAATCAATAGAGCTGTGGTCCCTTCTGTAGGCCCCAGAAAAGAATATTTCTTAGTCTTTTCTAATTTCTACAGTTTATCTGAGTTCCTCAGTTGAAATTTCTTCTCTTCAAAGCCAGCATCACAGAATCTTGAAATCTTTCTCCAAGTGATCTCTTCTGCCTCTCTTTCTTTTTAAGAACCTTTTTGATTATATTGGGTTCATCTGCTTAATCCTGAATTATTGTTTGAAGTCGTGCCTTGTGGTTCTGCTTGAGGAGTTGGGGTCCTGAGAGACAAAAAGGGGTCTTTGGGGAAGATGAAATGGGGTCTCGCAGGACGAGGTTTGGGGGTGATGATCCTTGGAGTCACTCCACCCAGACTCTGGGGTAAGACTGCTCTGCTGGAGCAAGACACAGAACCCATTTATTCCAGGAAGTACAGAGGCTTATATAGGGTTTATGGACCAATCACGGCCGAGGTTATAACCAATGAGGCACGCTCTGCTGGGCATGCCTTTCATCACCATAGAATGGGAAAAGAGGGAAGGGAGGGGTTGAAGGTATGGGGAGTGCTCCTACACTGAATAATCTTCCTATTTTAAGGTCACCTGATTAGCTACCTTAATTATCCTTTGCCAAGTAATACAATATATTCATGGTTCTGGTGATTACACTGTGCACATCTTGGGGCAAGGGACATTCATCCATCAACCACAGGTAGTGTCTACAAAGTCTTTGTATTTATAAAATAATTTTTCCCCTTATATAATATTTTTGATTTGGGTTCCTTATCTGTGAAAAAGAGGTGATAATAAAGTTTGCCTGGTCAGACTTCTGGGAAAGAATACACACCAAACAAATGACTGAATGTAATGAAAAAGTCTGGCACATAGTCCCCAGGATTTGAGCTGTAGTTGAAGCTAATTGATGTTACTCTCTACAACTTCTTCCTCCAAGGCAGGAAGATGAGTGTTTTTTTATTTGTGAGGTAAGTTTTCTACATTTTGTATCATTTTTACTAGATCATTAAAAAAAATGTGAGTTCCTTATTGGTGCCAGGAAGGAGCATCCTGTCCAAAATGTATCTAAGGTACAGTAGCTCTGTGCTGGCAATCCTGATAGAATGTAGGCCCTTAAATATATGACTCTTTTTAAAATATTTATTCTTTAGTTGTAGGTGGACAGAATATCTTTATTTTTATGTGGTACTGAGGATTGAACCCAGTGCCTCGTGCGTGCTAGGTGAGCATGCTACCACTGTACCATAACCCCAGCCCAAATATATGACTCTTAATAAAAGTTTTCTCTAGCTCTACCTATGACTTTCCAAGTTGATGAATATAACTTGCTCATAGTTGTTATTTATATACATATTCATTTATGTTGCATAGCAAAATGCACCAAGTTACTTTTACTTAATGAAGATGCACCTTGGATAAATCCAGATGTTCAAGTTACTATGAGAAAGGAGTGTCCATGTCTAAGAATAAGGAATTTTAATTTTTATCTATAACTTTACTATATTTTGAATAGCTATTTCTCTGAATATATTCTATCGGAGAGTTCAGTATTTGTTACAGAATGGAAGACAGAAAAATTGCAGCACACGCATTAGTGCTGACTTTGGAAGCAAACACTATTGACTTCTTCTTGGTTTGCAAAACCACTGGGGCTCATTTACAATACTCAGATTGTATTTTAGTGTGTGAGCAATCCAATATGATGATGGCTTAGTATGGGGCTAAAGCTCCTATTCTTTCTGTTTGATTACATAAGTATAAGCACTTAATATTAAAATGTGTGTGTATATGTATAGTCAGAGATAAAGGACTGAATTTTCTTTTAAAAAAGAAGGGTGGGGGAAGGGTAGTATATTTTTATAAACAGAGTGGCAAATATGATTTAAAGCTTTGTAAAGTCTATTTGAGTCCTGCTATTTTATAATTTTGTAACTTTATGAGTCCTGCTCCTTCAGAGGGGAAGAGACCTGGAACAGCACCTACTTCTTGTTGATTGTGACTATTAATCTTTTTTTTTTTTTTTTGCAAAAAAACTTCTTTATTTTCTGCAACAAAACTTATTTTTTCACATCATCTTTACAATCACCCGTTCAGTTAAGTCTAAGAACACAAAAATAAATCTGTAAATATTTGTTCCTTTCTATTTAACATTAGATGTTAAGTAATACTTCTTATTCTTTTCTGATTTTATTTCTTTTTTTTAATTTTTCTCAAAAGTTGCATTTTAATACATGTTATGACTATTAATCTTGATTGACTGAATTAAAGAGAAAATCAAATCATAGCCGCTAAGGTACTTTTTGGTGTACAGGGTGCTAACCATATAAGATTGTAGAAGCTACCTTCATCCTCCAGTATAGACATCTCATATGTTGTAGGAGGCAAAATCCAAGTCAGCTGGATAGAGAAGGGAGTTTGAATTTCTACTGTGTCGTATCCAGTTACATAAACTTAAACAAACGGCCTTACTTCCCTGGGTCTTGGTTTAATAATTCTTAACAGAGTTGAACAAGATTAGTGATTTCCAAAACTTTGAGACAATTTTTTTGAGGTGAGACCATTTTTGAAAGGAAAACTTTCCTGAAATCTTTATATTAAACACACATGGTCCAGTGGAGCCAAGCAGAATGATGACTTTCTTTCCACTCAAACTTTGAAGCACTTACTGAAAATCAGGGCATCCACAAAACTGTATTAAAATCACTGAAATGAGAATCTTCCATCTACACTTCCAGCTATGGAATTTGATCACCTGTTCCCTAGACTAGCAGTTCTCTCCCACAGGCTTCTGACACTCTATTGTGTCAGTTGTATTACTAGTCATGTTTGATAACAAAAGAAAACCTAGTTACTGTATCGACCTCATCATCTCAGTGGTTTAAGACAATAGATCAGTTCTCTCTTACTGCTGTTGATTCAGTCATACAAAAGCTAGCAGTTTATGAAAGTCTTTTGTCACTTCTTGTGATTCTGTGGGTCATCTGGGTAGTTAGTCTGGTCTGGAGCAGCATGGCTGATTTCTTAAGTGAACTGGATTCAGAGGTCAAAGGCAGAGTCATGTAGAAAGAGGTAAGAGTCTGCCATTACCAGCAGCAGAGTTTTCACCTGCTAATCAGCACTCTTATAGTGAATATACCTGTATGTATTTAGGTCATGCTATGTTTGTCCACATGTACACACATTTCTAATATTTTCATCCAAAGGATTGAGACAATCATGGAATATTATAAAATAAATGCTAGCTCTACTGTGCATATGGGGAAATTTGAAGAATATGAACAATCATGTGCATCTTATATCTGAATAACTTATACCTGAATAACATCTTGTATCTGAATAACTTTCTCAGCTTTTTTGGCCTTTTGAGTTAGGAAAAGGAAAATCAAAACCTATATTGCTATTTTGTTACATATTAGAATTGAGCACAGCAAAATTACCATATTTTGTGACATATCAAATGATATATTCTACTTTCAGAGAGTCAAGAAAAATACTCTGCAAAGGTTTTTTCCCTGTTTACTGAAAGAAAATTCAAAAGCTGAAGTTGAAAATCCTGGTGATGGGCAAAACGCATGGGCTTGTTTGTTAGCCTTAATTAGTGATCTTATAATTGGGAATCATGTCAGTTGTCATGTAGCTGGCAGCATTCTCTGAGAACATATATAAATCCTTATTTTTCTACTCCTTCTCAAGCATTGTCATTCATTTGGGTGACAATTCATGCATAATATAATAGCCCTGGGGTGCAATTAATTTTAGCAGTTGCTCAACTTAGTAAGAAGCATTGCTGGTATCATGTATGCCTTGAAGGTCAGAGATGATGCCACAATTTGCACCTTTATTGTGAGACATGAAAATTAGCAATTAACATAAATATATTGATTAACATATGGATAGTTTAGCCTGATGGACTAATGAAGGTAATCATATTTTATCATCTCTAATCATTGTCTTCTATGATACAACATAATTCTTTAGAAAGTGACAATTCAGATAAATTTTAGATTAGTAATGATTGTGGTATGAAGCATGAACTAGAGAAAAATAAGATGGTTCTCTGCTCTAGAAAGTTTAAAAAATAGCTTGGTATACTTTAATTTATTTGGTACTACCCATGTTACATCATTGATATACTTAGCATTTCTGTCCTTTTCATGCACCTTGTGTTTCTTCCATTCTTTTCATAATTTTGGCTATTGCATGCATCTAAGGCCTCAATATATTTCTTTTTGACAATTGCTATAATCTTGTTTCTGGACTTATTTCAGTTTGTTGTTCAAATGCCATCAAAAGGATCTTTCCAGGGCTGGAGTTGTGGCTCAGTGGTAGAGCATTTGCCTAGCATGTGTGAGGCACTGGGTTCGATTCTCAGCACCGCATATAAATAAATGAATAAAATAAAAGTCCATCAATATCTAAAAAAATATATTCTTTTAAAAAAGATCTTTCCAAGTCACTCATTTGACTCCTAACCTTCTGTTACAATTTGACGATAGTATATTAGTCAGCTTTGTGTTACTATAACAAAATACTTGAGATTGTTAACTTATAAAGAGAGAAGTTTTTTTGATTCACAGTTTGGAAAATTCTAATGCAAGTTCTGGGGGACATTTCTTTGGGCCTCTGACAAGAAAATCACAGTGGGAGTGCATGATGGGGCATATTACTTGCTTATAAGCTGGGAAACAAAATGAGGAAATGGGAAGAGGAAGAGGCTGGAATTACACAATCCCCTTTAAGCACTTGCCTCCAATGCCCTAAGGACTTCCTGCAAGGTTCTTTTTCCTAAAGGTTCCAGCACCTCCCAAAATCACCACTCTAGGACCAAGCCTTTTACACATGGGTCTATAGGGGACCCTCTTCCAAACCACAACAGCTACAGTCCTAAAATATGAGTTTTGTTTAAGATGTTATTAATAATCAAGTTGTGATATACACTTATGGTTTAATAAAGTTCTCTTATCCCACATTTATAGGTTAGGGCAGTTTCTCTGGTAAATTGAGTGCACAAATTTTATTGAACTCTTACTGTATTCCAATTATTGTTTAAAGAAATTTTCATGTATGATATCTTTTCATTCTTTCCACACTTTATTAGGAAGTTACAATAATTTTATCATTTCCATTTTAAAAATTATTTTGAAAAAGAGAGGTTAACTAATTTGTTAAATATCACAAAATATTAAGTAATAAATAACTGGGATTTGTATTTATATAGCTGAGTCAAAAGCTTATACTTTCCCATTAAATGTGGGGGAAGAAGGAGGGCAAGTAATGGAAAAATCTAGAAGTCACCATTTGGTGCCTTGTTCTCTGTAAACATTTTTTATCCTGGGCATCACAGACTATCTCTTGCTTTGGTTTTTGGCCAATAGAGATTTTCTTTGTTTAACCAGAGTGTCTTTGTTTTTCAATGTTAGTTGAAAACTGAAAGGCATTATCTGATATCTACCAACATAAACAAGTATAGGTCACTTGATGGAAAAAGCAAATGACAAATGTAATTTAAAGGCTAAAGTCAGTCACTGTTGTGTACTGTGTAACAGAGATGTTACATGCACCATTTAACTTCTCTTGAGTAAACAGACTGCAGCTTGTCTTTTCTTCTTCAAGGTTATCTGTAAGTATATCGGCTTTGAAAAATGAAATCTGAGGCTGAAGAGCATAGATTTGGAAACTTTAGTTTTAAAGAATTGATTATCATTTTGTAATCCGGCAATTCAGTAGTGATGCATTTCTTTTTAAGTTGGCATCTATTTTCCAATGTTAACCTTGGTAATTGAAAGCCACGTGATGTTTCCTAGGCCTCCAGTCTGGATTGCATTCATTGTTTTCAGTTAATCTGTCCAGTGGTGATGCAAAATAAAACATCTGGCAATTTAAAAGAGAACTAATTAGAAGATATTAAAATTGCACAACTTTTGTTGATGAAGTGTCATTGGCCTGGGTTGGACTATTCAGGAAGAATAAGGCAATTTCCTATGTATTGGTCTGTATAGTTTTGTTACTATTCTAAAAAGGGAGAGAAAAAGAACAGTTGAGGAGAGTGTGTGGAGAAAAAGATGGTAGAAGGTGAGATGGGCTTGTTGACGATGGTACAATGTGAAGAATTCATGACGATGTTGACTGTTGACCTCATAGAGCATACTGATGGCTATGTGATCCTCAGGTCACACATAAGAGAACAGGAAAAGAATTTAGGCTCAAGTTGTGGCAGCCAAAGCTTCAGATTTTCATCACTATAATACCCAACTCCTAAGTTGAAGCACATGGAACACTGGGGAGTTTCCAGGATATGGAACATTTCCCAACTTCTAGAAAGTAACATTTAGCTAGGGGTTTAACATGTATGATTTTGTTTCATCCTTACCCTGCCCTTCATTTTTATTACCATTGTATACATAAGAAAACAAAGATAAAGGATCAAATATTTAAAGCATTGCTGAACTTATTTCAACTGTGTGTTGTCAAAAGCAAAAATTTGATTTCAAGTTTATCAAAGCCATTTTGTACTGTCACTAGCAAGAATACTGAATTTTATTTAAATAGTCTATTCTGTGAGACAGTCTCTGATTGCAGAGACTCGATATAGGAGTGAACTCAAATACTACATTATATAGTTAGTTCAACTTTGATAATTATGTTTAACTATTAAATCTTTTATAAATGACTATGTGTATCAAAACAAAATGCCAAGAGTGAACACCTGTTCTATGGACCTGAGCTATTCAGAAACTTCAGTTTGATCATTGTGTAGCCAACACAATACTGGATTTAATAATATGTCTCGTATTTGCAACTTCTTTCAATAACAGTGGATTATTTATCATTTTATTAGAAACATTAGAAACAATTTATTGTCTCTTACCTTTTAGTTGTAATCGTTTGGAATATATTCTTTTTTTTTATTCATTTAACCATGTTGTAAATAGTAAACAGATTGTATTTTATTTTAACCTCAGAATCTAGTGATAAAAATAGACCACATGTAGAATGGCAGTTACCTGAACAAAATGAACTGTCAATAAATCCCAGGTGTTTTTCACTTCAACATGTGCAGCATTTGATACTTCTAAAGTAATATGCACACAGGAAGACACTTTAATATGCATGCAATATATTTTTTTCTAACTAATTTCAGAAGTACTCAAGCAATAAATGTGCCCCCATAAAGGTAAAATATTAACATACTAGATTGTAATTATGGAATCAAATTTCTTTATCATTCTTAAGTAAACAATGAGAGCATTATGAACTAATTCAAGCATTTAGATAATACCTTTCACAGTGGTGCCCATGATAGTTGCTTTATAGGGATGTCATATTAGACAAACAAATGGCTGGGCAGTTAGAAAAATATAACTGTAAATCAAAACCAGTTTTAACATCCTCATTAATTTTAAAAATTTTCAAACTGTTTCTCTGTCTGTCCCTGCCTCTCTGTACATACAATGTTTTCTCTTTGGATATTATATTTCGGTTAATTATTTCAATAATCAATACATTAACCAAGGAACTTCCTTCTATTACACATTAAGTAAAATGATATTGATATGCTTAACTGAGTAAGTTGAAGAATGAAAATATTTGTGGTGAATCTTGGCACCATAAGGTAATAAATGTGGAATTTCTGGCAATTTATTTTAACTCTGTGCCTCAGTTTATCCCGATCTGCAGAATAGGATAAAAGTAGCAGTTTTTCCCTATCTGAAGAATGGGATAAAAGTAGCAGTTACTTGAAAGGTTTGATGTGAGGACTATATTACTATCTATAAAATGTTTATTTTCAGCTCAATAAATATAAACTTTAACGATGGCAATGTAGACTGCATAGCATGCATAACAATGTGTTCTATTTTTTGGAACATTGTGAAAATGAGAGTAAAATTTGGGACAGTTTTTAACATGAGATATAAAAATATCCTGCATTCAACTTCTCAAATGATAGGAAAATCATTAAACATGATTTAAAATAATTTGACATTACCATGATAATAAGCACAATTTGGATAAATACCTGCTTACTATTGAAAACATAAACAGCCAGCTCTGAAAATCAAAATTTAAACTGAAAAACAAAAAAATAACATGATGCTTGATAATGAAGACTAGTACTAAAGTTCTTGTTTTCGAATTATGAGAAAATATTGTCAGTTGGCAGATTGCTCTGAGAGGAGGAGGATTATGATAAATCTGGGCAGGTGATACATAGGATTATGTCTTGATCTACTTTCCTTGTGGATGCACAGTGATGACTAGTTCTTTAGTAGCCACTGGAAGTCAAAAGGTGAAAACTGCCCAAAAGAGAGGGAGACTCAAAACAACTAATTAGGTTGTAACCGAATGGACAGAGTTTGAAATATGAACAACTTGAGCATTATCAAAATGGCCTGGAAGATACATGAAAAACAGAAGGAAAGATTTCATGAATACTTCAAACTAGATCTAATGTTAGCAAATTAATGTATGCAATAGCTGTTTTATTATTTGGGTAAAAAGATATGGTGCCTATTTTTTTTCTTAATAAAAATAGTCTAAATCAAGAGATTTATATAAAACAGAAGGAATGTCCATGTAATTGTAAACCTAAGGTTATTTTAGTGTAGCATTCTGTTGTTCTATTAGTTATATATGACAATTAGATATAAATTGCTATATTTTTATTTATCAAATCTAATTTTTTCTACCTAGTTTTCAAAGCTTTCAACACTGATATCCCAGTATTTTTTTCTTAATTTTGATAAATGAGTCATGCAAATATATGACATTAGAAGAAAATGAAGCTTGGGTGAGGTTGGTATATGGGAGCTCTCTGTACTACATATGCACTTTTCTATAAATGTAAAATTATTACAAATGAAAAATTTATTTAGAAAATGAGACAGATCAACATTTACAAATGTGTTATTTATAAAAAGAATTACAAATAAGGTAAATCTGAAAAAATATGAAAAAGTGATCATTACATTTCCAGTAGCATATTGACTTAATAGAATATTAAGCAGTCATAGAAAAGTATAATTTTGAAAAAAATGTAAAATGTGTTTTACATTGTATTTAATGGGCCAGTCGATTTATACAATAACATATGTGCAATATGATTAAAATCACATAAAATAAAATAAATAAAGAAGTATGTCAAATAGGTCATATGAGGGCAATGGAATTTTAATTCATTCATTTTCTATTTATAATGTTATAGTTTTCTAAATTTTACAAGCTTCTGCTTTGGATGATAGTCCTTGAAGGTGAGTAAGGCTGTGAATGATTGAGTTTACCCAGCAAGGAAATGAACTAAACCAAGTTAAAGAAAACAAGATATTTGAACATAATTTCCCACATTTTAATGAAAATGTTGTTAATCAATAATTTTAGCAAGCATTGTTTTTAAGAATAAACTTATTCAACCAATGACCTATTCTTGTTTGTCAGATATTGAATCTTCTTCATTCTTCTTGTCAGTCAGGGATATGCTTCTTTTCCAAATATATCCTTATGCAAAATTACTAATTTTGCCCGTGCTCAGCTTGATGTTCCAATAGTCCTATGTCAACACTTGTTCTCTGGGCACATTCATGTAGTAAGAGGTGGAGTCAAAAGCAACTCAGGTAAATTCAAGTACTGCTTTGGTTTGAGAGGCCAAAGAAAAATTGTTGCCACAAATAAAGAACAACTGAACCAAAAGGCAAACTGTGGTTCTGGGAATGACCTTGAAACAGTCGTGATGGCTTTAGTCCTTCCTTCAGCAGACGTATTCTGGCATTGTTGACAGTAGCATTTTTGGGTCCATCTGGAGCCTGGCTTCTATTCACATGGTTTCAGGACACCTGCAACACCTCCTTTTAGCACCCAGAGACTCCATCTGAAGTTCAATTTCCAGTTTTGAGCATAAATTTTGATAATATTCTTTTCTTACTTCAATTTTCATTATATGATGATTTTTATTTGGAATAGCAAAAAGTAACTAGATGTTATTACGTATAATCTAAATATTATAACAGATAGTTCATAATGCTTTGCTGTATACATATAAATAAAATCAATTTTCTTTATCATGCATTTAAAATGCAGTAAAGTACTTGAAGAAAACGTTTCTTCAAAATAAAACACAGTATGACTAGGAGTACTCCTCCTCCTTTTTTTTTTCCCCTCATTTGGTACTGGGGAATGAATCCAGGGATACTTTACCATCTTACCACTGAGCTGCATCCCCAACTCTTTTTTATTTTTATTTTGAGAAAGAGTCTAGCTAAGTTGCTTTGGGCCTCATTAAGTTGCAGAGGCTGGCTTTGAACTTGTGATCTTCCTGCCTCAGCCTCCTGAGTCCCTAGGATTACAGGTATGTACCACTACCATTGTGGCCAGCAGGAATTGCTTATTGGCAAAAGTTTTTCATAACTTTAAGGCTCCTAGTTGGAAATATTTCTGTAGTAAAAAAGGGGATGTATCTGTGATGTGTATATAAGTGTAAGGAGATTCTTGACAGAAGGAGACCTTGGAATCTTTCCATTCCTCAAGGCTGAAGGAGGATGTATATTTAGAAGCAAAGACATATCCATTGGATAATTTCCACCATCAAATGATGGTCAAGATTTGTCCTTGAAAATCATGGTGATAGGTGGCTTCTTTGGAGGGATTCCATTCTTGCAAAATGAAAAAGGTATTTTGACTCTTTTGTCAATACTTGCATAGAACTTGGACAAAATTTAGAGACTGGAAATCATTCCAGAAGTCTCTCTCTCCATTTTCAATGGAGAAAATTTTTGATCAGAACTCACTACTTAAAAAGGGTGTGTGTAAAGGGATCCTTGGAAGATTTTCAACATTTGATGAGATAGCTCGTTGGATGATTTTCAAGACCTGGAGGGGTCCATAATGAAGAATCATGCTGCTTCCATTAGTGTATTTTTCCTCTTCATGTTTGCAGACAAAGCTGAGAATCTGTCCAATTTCTTGTTTGGCTAAGGTAGTCTTTATTTTAATAGAAAGGCTAGTCGACTTGGCACATTTGCAAATGAGAAGAGCAAATGAAAGCAAGTAACATTTAGAGACTTCTCATAGCCAATAGGCGATAACTTTGAGTTATGTGACAGCTGGACTTTTTTCTCCCCCACAGTAGTTCACCAAAAGGAGTCATATATTCTGAACATGATGAAAAACTTATGTCTGGCTTTACAGCTGTTAATCACCAGGTAATTTTGTGGTCATGTTGTGAAAGAAATTTAGTTGGGATATGTACATTTTTAAAAAGATAATTATATCCTTATATAGTTCATTCAGTTTAATATGTCACTTTTCTTTTCAAAGCTTGCAATATATTTAATTACTAATTACATTGATGGAATAGGTATTTATTTTGAGAATTTAACCAATAATCCTGATTTATTCTTCATTTAAAAAACTAGAGAGTCTCCATACATCTTAATATGAAATTTCATTTTCCATTGAAATGATAAATGTTGTATTACAATGTGCACCAAACAGATTTAGGTGTAATTGCTTCAATAGTTAGAATACTATATTTCTTATTGCAATATGATGAATTTGCTTTACCTAAACTTTGTTGCTATATTTTTGAAAAAGAATATTACTCCTCATTAACAACAATAAGAGCAAAATATTCACATAGAACTACAATAAAGAACACAAATTTAAAATGTCATATTTAAGGCTATGACTTGAATGATTGATATAAATTAAGAGTTCCTTGAGGCTATTTTGTGACCTATGTATCTAAAAGGTTTTAGTTTACATTTCAAAAACATGCTTAAAAATGAAAGTATGTGTTTGTCTTACCATTTATTAGGGACTGTATATTAATTGATAACCTCCTAAAATAATTTAATGAAAATATTTACTTTTCATATTTGGTGAAATTTAATATATTAGTAGCTGAAATAATTTGACTAGCGAGAACCAGCTATAAATATGAACAGTGCAAATTTTAAGATGAGATTGTTTTCAGGCCTAACTTAAAAATATTTGTCTCAGTAATTGATGTTAGCCCTTCAATTTCCATTATCACCTAAGACCAGAACACTTAGTATCAGCAATCAGAATTAAAACTCTTTGCACATGAATGATCGACCATATTAATGAAAGATTACTTTGTTAAGTATTATGAAGTCATACTTTCAAGGGATACAAAGGACCTAAACTATAGAGACTCAAAATTTCCTTTATTACAGGAAATGTTTCTCTTATACTTCAGTCAAACCCAGAGAATCTGCACATAGTTTCTTTGGTACTACTGTTGAACTTCCCTGCGAGTTCAGGGTGGCAAGCTCCATTGTGGTTATCAGCACAATTCTGCTTAGTAAGGCAGGTGTAGTAACATTATCCTCAATTTAAAATGGGTATCTATAGGTTCCCAAGAAGAAAAAAATGCTTCAAAATTATTGTTAAGTCAATAACAATAATTCTATTTAATAAAAACTATATTTTTACTTAACAAAAACTATATTCTGTTTTCAACAAAATGGCTTTTCTATTCAGGTAAGTTACTTAGAAAAAAAAATAGGAAATGAGTCTATTTTTGCTGCTTAAAATTTGATTATGATGGCCCCCATCTTAATTTTTCTAGTGGAATGAGAAAACCAAAAAGAAGCAAGCAAGCAAAACACCCCAAAACAACAACAACAAGCCAAACCTGTTTTGTGGCTTTAGAAGTTACAGTTTTAAGTGACCTGGCTCTGAGGTGGAGTTGCAATGGAATATTCCTTTAGCCAGTGGCACAGACGGACATTTCTGGATGAGATTCTACCCCCTTGTAGTGGAACGTGATGTACATTTTGATTCCCTGGCATGCCTACACTAACTCCCATCTGTTAAGATGGCATTGTTCCTAAAAAAAAAAAAAAAAAAAAAGGAAAGAAAGAAAGAAAGAAAAAAGGAAAAAAGGAGATGGTTTAGGTTTGCCAGGTTCCAAAAGTCCTAGGTGTCTGGCATATGTATACATTTCTAAGTGTATTTTCCATGTTCAAAAAAATATTGAGAGGCCAGCTTGGGGTTCTTTATCTTAGGTCATAAATTTATTGGTGGGTCATTAAAAGGAATTTGATCTTTAAACTATGGATTTAGACATAAATACTTTCTTGTGTTTGACATTAGGAAATTTGCATGTGGAAGAAACACCCCACTAAGAATTAGAATGTATACCAACTAATTTTAGGCATAAACATCCTTCTTTTCCGAATATCTGTATTTTCCATTTATACTATTTTTTGTCAATTCCATCAAATATTCCATAAGATGGTTTGTTAGAGAGCAGAACCTCCAGAAAGACTGCTGTGACCCGTTTTGGATGGAAATCCATACCCATAAACTTGACAAGATAGTGTTGATTGCCTGAGGTTAAATATCTCAGAAATGGTTTAACTTAAAGTCAAATGATGGAAATCCTATAGAGCCCTGGGGCCCACAAGGGGTGACTGGATAATTTGGTTACTGAAGAGAAGACATCTTGTTGCTTAGTTACAGGATTCTAGGTGATAGCTCTTTTCCCTCTCATATTTCCTGGCAGTTTGTTTTTATAAATGTAGTTTTTTTTTTGTTTTGTTTTGTTTTTGCAAATGAGAGTGTCTGCATTCAGATGTCCATATTGCAATTGTGATTTGTAAAATGAAATAGTATAAGAGGAAGAAAAATACTGACAATGTAAAATTTAGAGAGGAACTTTCTTCTTGTACTTTTTTGCTGAATTAGATTAAATTCAATAGTTGAAAATGTTGTGGAAAATTATGGTTTTGATATGCATTTTGTAAGATGCAATATTTTGATTATCACACTGGAATCAAATTACCTTCTATCTCTTTAAGAATAATGACTGTATTGAAAACACAAACACCTGTTGCATATACATGTGTTAAAAGACATTGATATCTACTTTACTTGATGAAAGATTTCCAAAAAAATCTATGTTCAAATATTTAAATAAACATTTATGTACTTCATTTGTATATTTTATCTCTGACCATATTTGAGCAAAATAAATTATCACTTTTTATTTTGTATGTTAGTTCCTGTAACAAATTCCTTAGAACTAATGTATAAGATATGAAGTGTAATATTTCATGTTTATCATATAATATTCTATAAAATGATCTATTATCATAATTACATTGTTATATGCTCAATTTGTAGTATTAAAAGTTACTAAATTATTTGGATTAAAATACCAAGGAATTCTTATTATAGTTCCAGGAAAAATATTTGCTGTGTTTAGAAAATCATTGGTAAGAAAGTTATGAAGTCAATTCAAAAGTTTTATATATTAATATACCACAGGGAAACTCACCATCATGTACTTCCAAAAGAAATTAATTTAGAAATATGAATCAAGGGCACAAAGATCAGTTGAGGGAAGAGAAAGCGGGTAGTGGGTAGAAAGGAGAAGGAGAAATACTGGGGACTGAATTAGAACAAGATATATCCCATGCTTTTATAATTGTATCAAAATGGATTCTACTTTTATGGATAACTAAAAAGAATCAATAAATTTTTCAAAAAATTCATAAAACTTATAAATCTGTAAGATTAGTAAGAAGATAAAATAAAGATCTGTTACTTCTTTGTATATCTACATAATGTGAAATTTGTAATTGATTTGGTTGTTAAAAAGAAGAGAGACTTTCAAACCTTGGGAAATAAAACTGAAAGCCTCCCTATAGACAGTAACTATACAGTATTTCTATGAACAAATCGACCTTAAAAATATGAAGATGAGAGAGAATGAAATGAATTGGAGACCTAGAAAAGAAGTCTGAAATTTTAAGCTTGATATTGTCAGTGTCCCTACCTCATGCAATATGCTGGTTGGCTAGAGTTGTCCTGGGAATCTAGGACAATTCCAAAAGAAAGTTTTTATGGATAAAATAAGATTGAGCTTTGACAAAATGCTATGATTTGTGAATGGAGAGATGACAATAGACATTCTAGCAAGAATAGTGAAAATAACAAAAGAAGACTATTGAACTGATGCCTTATAATCATAGTTTTCTTTAAATGACTGAAATATGCATTGATTTTATTAAAGGATAAAGTTATTGGATACAGTAGAGATATGTTGACAATCAAGAAACTAATACCATTCTTTGGGCAGATTCAAGAATACAGTAGATATACAGAGAGGTAAGCTTAATTGTGATCTATGTTTCATCAAGATCATGATTTCTACTTTTCGGAATTTATAGAAAAGAAAAAATGAAGTCTAGATGAATATACACTAAAACTTACCTTTCATGGAACTTTTTTATAAGATTATTTTGGACACATATTTTCTCAACACCAACAATATACCTGTTAAGCTGTAACATTTGTAGTGAGGAAAATAATCTACTTTTAAATTTATTAAGTATGTGTCTTCATCGTAGACACAGGCTATGGCCCCAAAATGCCAAATTCTTAATCTTAGGTTATTGTCTTTGCAATTAAAAGAGTAAATTTCTCACATGAGAGAAAAATTAATAAGAAAAAAGAGCCCTTTCATTATCATTTATAACAAGCATTAAAAGTAAAATATGCTAAGAGCAATAGTGGTAGGTAGGAGTCAAGATGTCAAGCTTACCTTGGTCAAGACTAAAGAGCTGGTGTTCTAAAAAGTCTAGAGAGAATAAAATAAAAAGAAAGAAAGAAAAAAATTATTTCTGAGTGAAATTGTGGAGGAAAAGGACAATAGTTAAGACTTATTTGACATAATTGGGGCAATAGCTAATATATGGTATGATGAATTCACCCTATTAAATTATAAGCACATTATTCCAACTCAAAAGTATTAGATATATGTATATGTATATATACATGGCATACATGTATGTTTAACAAAAGTTTTATATATATGTATATATAGAGAGATGTAATAGGGCATTTGAAAAATATTTAGATAACTAAAAACAAGAATAAAAAACTTCTTTCAACTCTTCATCCACAAATAATCATTGCTAAGATTTAGCCTATATTCTTTCAGTCTTTCTCTTTAATGTATACTTTTTATTATAAGTATAAGTTGTTTTGTGCTTTTGTTTTGTTTTCATCAGGGATTGAACACAGGGATGCTGTGAACCACATCCTCAGCCCTTTTTAATTTTTTTTTAAAGTTTGAGACAGGGTCTCGCTAAGCTGCTTAGGGCCTCACTAAGTTGCTGAGGCTGGCTTTGAACTTCCAACTGTCTTGCTTTAGCCTACTAAACCACTGGGATTATAGGTGTGTGCCATGGCACCCAGTGGTTTGCTGTTTTTTAAGTTAGTATTTTTTAGGTATTTACCTTGTCTTTCAATATTCCATTAATAAAAGTCTAAATCATCTTCTTAAGAATGTCCATTACACATTGTGCAACCAAATTGTAATAAAAATCCTGTCTATATCTTCTGCCCTTTTAATTTTGGGCTGTGACCATTGTTAAATTTGAGTTCTGTGAAGGCAGTGATAGCAGCATCTGTATTTTGTTGCAAAGTAGCTACTTTTTTACTTTCTGTCTGTAATTAAAAAGTGCAGAAGCCTAAAATGTATTATATTAAAGCCAGGAAATATTTTCATGTTATAAACACTCTTACTTAATGCATGTTTTTTTTCACTTGACTTGCCTTGGTAAATTTGCATAACTAATGAAAGATACACAGCCCACAACACAATTCCCTATACTCTAGGTATTTCTACAAATATCTTTGGGGCTGTTTATGTTAAATAATATTTATAAATTATGAATGCTTTCCCCCTCCTTCTTCCTCTCTCTAGCCCACCCTTATTCTGCAGGCACTGTTCAAATTGCCTGCATACTCAATAAATGACTTTTGTACATCAATTTATTAGAAAAAATAAAAACCTGGTTGAGACACAACTGATTTTTTTTTCAGTTGCTTCCTCTAAACTATAATATGAAGTGCAGGGTATTTCCCAATGTGTCTCTGTGGAAATCCAATACTTTTATTTTATCTTTTCAGCACATTGATATCACCAAACATGTTCTAAAAGCAAAAATTGACAATTACTATGGTATACATTTTAATATCATTCATCTAAATAAATTAAAAATTCTAATTTTTTTGTTTTTAGTTTCAAAAACATAAAAATTATGAAAACCACATGTTTCATGAACAATAATTCTGTATCACTTTAGTGTGAAGAGAGATACTGCTTTCAGCATACAATCAGAAAAAACTTTATTTAGGAATCATCCATTGTATGTAATATTTTTTAAAAGAATGAAGAAAAGGTCAAATTTATGATATTAGCAATAAAATAAGAATCTCTTAAAAATCATTGCAATAAATGCTTAGGGACTGTGTCCATAATATGTTTATTTAAAGATAATTTGTAGGTTATAATGAGTAAGAATCAAAACACAATAAATCTATGCAGAAAAAGCAATAAATTGAGATTTACAGGGTGAGGACAAAGTAAGCTCTGAGGGTAATATGGTGCTTTTTTTTTTGTTTACCTAATCTCTGCATAACCTCTAAGAAGGGATGACAGGCAATGATGGACAAATATTATCAGTCACTTTATTTATTTCCTCATGAGACACTCTCCTTTCCCCTCCCTCCTGTTCCCTTCCCATTTTCTTCTTTATATTCTAAGGCACACATATTGCTATCCCTGCAATGTTTCCCATCATTTAAAAACATCCAATATACCTTTAGTTAATACCTTGGATCTTTTCAAAGTGAGAATATGTATCATTATAAAAAACCTGTTTGCCTATATTATTCTAAAGGTTAAGTTAAAGATGTGATCAACTGGCCATACAGACTCTGGTTGGTCAGGTAATGATGGAAGGGAACTGCATTCTGTTCCAGCTTATTTATACTCCATTCTTCCACAACAGCACAACACAAATTAAGAGGTTTTAATCAACACAGAAAAGTTTCTTCCAAATCCAAACAGCTGCTTTGAATAATTTATTCATTTTTTATTTAAACAATCTGCTTTCATTTTTTCTTCATCTATTGTTTCTATGCTAAAAAATACAGTGCCTCATCTCCAAGTTGAGAAACATAAGCCTGAATTGAAGTGTTACATGAAATAAATGTGTTTGTATGTAACAAATGAGAAGCAATTAAATGCTATTAAACTAAAGGGTAAAATTAGATGCCTATGGAGAGTTCCAGTACTATCGGGATGCACAGAGGACTAACTACTTGTTTCACTCACGGTTCAGCTCATGGCTATTTTAACTTTTCTTAATTTTTCCAATGGGTATAGTGATGAGCAGAAAGTAGAAAAGTCAGTGATATGAAGATATACACCTTATTCTGAATTAGTTCAGAAAAAAGATCATGGCTATTTTCATGACAAGTTAGGAAGAAGCTTGGCTAACATGTTGAATTGAGCTCCCTTGAGCATGTGCTGGTTTTAAGGATCATGGTGCTTCGAGTAGAGTGAGTCTAGTGTTATGACAGCTTCTCTACTCAAGTCAATCATTTTGCGTCCCTTACTATTATTTCAAGTGGATAATTCATTCTTCACTTTCCATCTGAAAACACACTATTGATGTACTGTACAGTTGGACAGGCAAAGAATAGCAACAAAGCTGCTTTATAGTCAGTTCAGGTATCATTCTCTATATACAATGTGGATCAAAATACAATAAGATCTTTTTTTTTTTTTTTTTTTTTTTAAGGCTGATAACCTGGTTTAGAGTCACTTGTCTTTCTAGAACATTAGCATCCTTGCAGGAATGTCATCCCATGATGATGATTTTGAAAGATGTCATTCAAGTGGCTAAGGAATTTCTGACAAGTATTCCCCACTCCCCACCCCTTCACTGCTGTCCCAAGTTCTATAATCTTATTGACTAAAGTGTACCAGGGTGTGTGGTCTAACCAAGAGGTACTGTCTGATGATTGTGGAAGGAAGCACAGACATTGAATCAGAGTATTTTGACTTCAATCCAGGATCTCACACTTATTAGTTGTGGGATATTGGGCAAGTGAGTGACCCTTTTTAAGCCTCAATTTCCTCCTCAAAACATTAGGCTAATAACAGTGTACAAACCCTAGAATAAAGTAAAATAACAAGTACAAAGTGCTTGACCTTGTGCCTGACATAAAATAAACACGTAATAAATCTTATTTTACTAAGCTATTTTCTGGAGAAATTCAACTCCATCTCACACAAACATACAAATATTTACAAATATACATATATAGTGTGTGTGTATTTCCCTCTCTCTGTCCCTTTTTCTCTCCTAATCTCTACTTGTCTCTGTCTCTCATTCTCTCTCATATATAAAAACGAACACACATACACATATCCATGCACACTTTTTTCTTTGACTAGTAGAAGAAATTGCAGATTTCACAAAACTTGGGTTCATGAAACTGGTAAAGGAATCACAGGACAACACTGGAGTAAAGAGAGAAAAGACAAGACATTAGTGGGAATCAACATGCATAACCACAGCTATGGAGTTCAGTAACGAAATTTGCATATGATATTATTATTCTATCTTTTTCTTGGAAAGCCTTACTTTTCTTGAAAGAATATCACTGAGGAAAATATTCTGTCTCAGTCTCCTCTGCTAACTCCCTTGTTGCACATATAGAGCTACAATAGTTTAATGAAACAAAGAGGGACTGGACGTTGCCAGCACTCCCTTGTTTGTGTTCACCTGTGACATTTACAAGTGAAGACATACAGAACCTTCTTTTGTTTCCTGGATAATCATTCAGGTGTTAAAGAAGAAGTTGATTCAACTTTAAATGGCATGATTTTCTCAAGCCTTCAGAAAATAATTGATGGATTTTCTTCTTTTTCCATAGCTCAAATATAAACACTGCATGGTCATGTCTAACTGTTTAATTTTACAAGACTGGAAGTATTGAATTTAAAGCTTAGGTTTTAGTTTAGGTTTATTCCTAGTGTTCAAGACTGTCTAAACTTTCACAGACAAATCGGAAATGAAACACAATTGAAACTAAACCAAATCTTTTCTGCTTGCAATGGGACCTTAATATTTCATTTTATATTTTCACATGGAATCTAATGGAAACGTGATTTTATACAGATTCCTTGTATCAATTATTGCCGGTATTCCTTCTAAACCAATCTGTGCATTCACCTTGAAGCTTCATTAAGGATCAAGCCAAGCAGTCTTTAAAAAGTACAGGGTTTTGGTGATAGACAGATGGTGGCTTTCATGATGTCAGGAAGTGTCAGATATTATCGTTGGCTGTGGAATGGTGGCTACTATCCAAACAGATTGAGAAACAGACAGAAAGAGCAAGAACACCATTTGTTTTATTTAGATACATTGTGAACAGAAGGAAGCAAGACAGAGCATACTTTTACACATCTTTTTTCCACTCCTTGTGAAAACAGTTTAGGATTTGTTATGTTATATTAGCCCTTTCATTATGCAAAAACATGTGAAAGCCAGAGACACTGGTAAAAGAATTTGTCTCATTGTGATTTTTCTATGAAGTTTGTTTATTTTTATTCTTGCGGAATGTAGTTTTTTTAAAAACCCTCTCATTGGGAATACTGAATGCTTTAAACAGAGAACTGAAATGAGACCCTTCCGAAATGCTCTACTATTTAGAGTAGGAATTGAGTATTGGCTTCATGATCCAGAATGAGGGGCTCTCAGAGATCATCAGAGATTGGGTTCCCAAAGGGAAGACGCTCTTGGTGAAGAAGTGTCGATTTGCTTCTGTAAGAATTTAACTCATACTGGCAGCCAGAGGGCAATGTCTGCTCCAGACAGAAATGTCAGGTCCAATTATAGGATCAGCATCCATCCCACAGGAGGCCTGGGCTTTACCGCACTGTAGCATATTGGTGGGATCTTCTTGACCTTAATTCAAGAGAATGTGGAAATTTGCTAGCATATTCAAGGGACAAATGCCTTTAAACTGCCCTTTCTGCTACTTATCTATATTCACATATTATTATAATCTTTTTCTTCATTTCACAGTAGATAATCAAATTTGGAGGATTTTTGATGGAATGAGGGCTCAGTATCATAATCTACTCTATAGTTATGTCCTCCAAACATGGTGACTAGATGGGAAATTTGGGCCAGTTACAGTTTAGATACGTACCGCCCCCCCGCCCAAAAATAGCTCATGTGTGAGACAATGCAAGAAAGTTTAGAGGTGAAATAATTGGATTATGAGAGCCTTAACCCAATCAGTGTACTAATCCTCTGATAGGGATTAACTGAGTAGTGACAGTACGCAGGTAGAGTGTGGCTAAAGGAGGTGGATCACTTGAACCATGTGTTGGGGGTATATGTTTTGTGAGCTGAGTTTATTGTCTCTCTGCTTCATGGTGGCCATGTCCGGATCCACTTTCTTCTTCTACACCCTTCAACCATGATGTTCTGCCTCACCTCAGGCCCCAAGGAATAGAGTCATCCATTTATGGACTGAGACCTCTGAAACTGTGAGCCCCCAAATAAGCTTTTCCTCCTCTCTGTTGTTCTTGTCAGTTCTTTGGTCGCAGCAGCAAAAGTACTGACCCAAACAGGGCCATAATATAAACCTCATATATTAGAACCTGAAGGATCATACTAAAATCTTAAACCAGAATCTGGTAGTTTAGAGTTATATAGACTCTAAAGATTTCAGACTTAGAAAATTCTAGAGGATCATTATAGGCTACTGTTTTTCACACTATGTCTCACAAAGCCCCCAAGCTTTATAGCGGCTATTTAGGTTGCTGTGCAGAGAGAGTGAGAGGGATTTCAGAGAAGTGAGGTCAGGACTTCATTCTCCTATCTCTGCTTCATCTAAACTGTTGGTTAAAGAAGTGACTTTCCAGCCTAGAGACAAAGAGTGGCTAGAAAACTGGCTTAGGAGAACATTCCTTTATTAAAGTGTAAAGCACTAGCTGGGGCCAAGGATTGAGCATGACTGCATCTTAATTGCTCCTTAAATTGGAATGGAAGTCAAATCCCAGAGGGAGTTTTTGGATAACTATGAAAAGGTAAAGGAAGTTTATTTCTGCCTTCCTTCCACATCCTACTGAGCTTCAAAGTCCTAAATGTGATCAGGACACCCAGAGGCTTTAAAGAGATAGGGAAGTTCTGAAAATAGGAAATCTCAGCCACCTTCCCAGGAGCCCCCAAAACTGTGCAAGGTCATTCTTCAGTCAAGAATATGTAAAGCACAATTGACACCTCTTTAGGAACTTAATCAATCCACCGCAACACAAGAAATAGTGTAGGTTCTTTATTAGGGAGTTTTGAAATCATAATATACATGCTGAATAATAATAAATACTTGCTTATCATCTCTTCATTAAAAATCAAAACAGTACTTTCTATTGTGTCTTGAGACAAGCATGTATACAAATGAGATAACTAGTGCAAAGCTTATCTTCTAGTTGTGGGTAGGGTCTGGAGTGGTGTGAGAAGGAAGGACACATAGGACCTTCAAGCTAAGGGCATCTTTGATTCAAGAGCTAGAAACTGAATCTCATATAGTTTCTACAAGTTTTGGTTTATGCAGTAAATTCTATTGCCTTAAACAAAATTAATCCTTGTTCAATCTTGGAAAGGATCTGAATCACTTGACAGGTTAAAATTATGTTTCTCCAGAGCATGATTTTAATATCAGCCCTGGTTAGGAGTCATGAACTGTTAAGGGACTCTTGTAAGGAGAAATATAACATTAGAATATTTGCTGAAGCCATTAATTTATATCACAGAATTAAAATATCTGGGAGTCATCTTAAATCTCACTTGGACTTTCAGGAGCAGTACACAGTGAATCTATACTGAGGTGGGCTATCAGAAGAGGAAGCATTTGATATATTATTTATTGCTCAAATGTCATTTTATTATTAAGTTCTAAACAATGCATGGAGAATTATACATAAATTAAGATGTGGCCACTTTAGCAGTTCAACATTTTATTCAGAAATGAAGGTGGAACTATGCCTTGGTGTACTTTTATATGAAGTTTGTTTAGTTTTATTTTTATAGAAAGTAACTTATAAAATAATTCTCTCTTAGTGAAAATATTGATATTTTGAAACATAAAACTCATTTTAAACTATAAAAGTTAGTTTCTTTTTTTGATTTTGGAAACAGGATAAAAATCCCTTATTTTATAAATGTAGTCAGAATTTACTTGTTCAAGCTGGTTGATATTTGATTCATGAACCCAGAGCTACAACTTCCTGGCCCAGTTTTCCTTAGTCAAGGTGACCGGGGTAATTCTGTGTGCCACCATTTAAACTTCAGTACATTTATACATCTTCACTAGTTTAAAACAACAATTTGAAACACAAAGTCTGGTGTCATGTGTGCCTCTTATTGAAACTTCCAAATCTCACACACCTACTTGATGATAGCATGAAGCTATTATGTTCTATAAAGAATATATATCCTTACTTGTCTTATTTTTGCACCACCAACTTTGTCTTGTTGTGCTTATGATCTCAACCACAAAATTTGTGTCTTTCTGAAGAGAAAGAGAATTAAAAATGCTGGCTTTGTCCTTTCTGATCTCCCCAATCTCTGAGACAAAGATCTGAACCATGAGACACATAGTGGAAAAATTAAATTCTTAAATTGATTCACCCTAGTGTAATGTAGACAGATGACATGCTAACTCTCAAATGGAAAAGAAAATTCATCTACATTCTTGCCATTCAAAACAGCCTAAATTGACATTTTAACACATTTCCTTATGGTCTCATTCAGTTTTGACAGAAGTGTTTTTCTTTAATTTAGGTATACACAATATAAGATACTTATAAATATTAGAATTTTACTAGCTAGTATCCTTGAGTAATGAAAAGCATATTAATTTTTATGCTTCACATTATACTTTATCCAATATTGAGTTCATGTCTAATTTTATATTATTATTATAGTCAGAAGAAAGAATTTAAAATAGTGATGATAAGAAAGTCAAAATGGCAGCCATTTCCTAAATAGATTTGAGTGTAGGAAAACAAGGAAACATGGGACTATTTGAGACAGTGACTCTTGGTGAGAAGTTGGGGAGCATTTGCTTCCTTCTATTATAACCTGCCTCTGATTAAGGGTGTGTGTGAAATCAACAGTACACATCTTCCCTGGATACCTTTGGATTGACTCAGTGCTCAGACTGTATGGAGAATGGTTATATTCCTCACACAGAGAATTGCAATGCACAGTTCAAAAAAAATCTATTTTCCGAGTCACTCAGAAGTCTATAATTGAATTGTATTGACAGTGACTGACACAATTTGAATTCTGTGCCGATTCTTGAGCCATTCATCATAGATAGGAAGGGAATGGGCTAATGTTGCTTACTTCATATATTCATCTCTTAGATCCTAAAGGTAAAGTCAAAAGAATGTGGCTGAGGATGTAATACAGAAATTACCCAAATTGAAGTTAACATCACTATGAGAAGAACGAATGAATTCTGGCAATTCTTAGTACAGCTTTTAGGACAACCGACACACTAACCTTCATGTTTCCCTACCTTATCTGCGTTCCTCTTTGTTACATTTCTTCATGTACTTCCTATCCGTTCTCACCATACTTAGTTGAGTCTTTGGTTCTCCTCCTCTCTTTCCCATTCTCTGCTGTTCATACTGTATCCCTAAGGTAATCCAATCCACTTAATGCTTCAATCAGAATGTACATGTGCTGATATATACCAGATCTTCATTTCAACCCCAGCATTCTGTCCTCAGAGAAGGTCTTATGTCTATAGTATAACAAACGTCTTTACTTGAATGACCTACCCTAAAATTCCTCAAGTTTCATGGTGAAATTACTATATTTACTCTTACGAATTTATGTTTTTCTGGGAATGACATCTCCTCCCCTGTTCTTTCATTCCATTAAATTTCAAGTCATTCTTCATCATGATTCCTTGATACAATATCTATCTTTCTTGCCACTGTCACCTTTTGCCTTCATCACAGGTCTGATTTTCCAGCAGAGTCAGCTGAGAGTAATCTTTCCTATCCTTCTGCTAAAATTAACTTTCTAAAATCACATTAAGTCAGTTCCACACTCAAAACCCCAAAATAATTTCCACTGCTCCCACGATAAGATCTATTCGTGTTGTTTACAAGGGACTTTATGTTCTAATCTCCTCTTCTTCTCTAGCTTCATCTCTCATCATCCAGCCCTAAATTATTGAGCCAAATAGGAAAACATGCATTGACATGAATGTGCAATTTTATTCTTTAATCACTTCTGAGCATTGTCATGTTATTATCACCTATGCCTATAAGACTCACATATTAGCCTGATTATTTTCTATTTTGAAATCATTTCCTATGCTTAAGCTTTTCCAATCACCTCCCACATCTACTCCAAGAACGCTTATATATAAGCCCCTTGACCAACTCTCTGTCATTGTAGAGTTTTGTACTTGGTTTGAAACTCTTCTATTATGTGGTGCTCTTCCTTAGTGTACAATAATTCCCTGGAAAGTAGCGACCATACGTTAGTCAAAGTTGTATTCCCAACACCTAAGGCACATACACGCCTGGTACTTGATTGTTCCCTAACATGGTCAAGTGGGTGAAAGCAATTCTTACCTAATGCTACAAACAACAATTACAGTCACAGGGAAGTTGTGTCTTTTTAAGTTCATACAGTCAGCAATTTAATGTGGCTGTGATTGTAGATGCGTATTTTAGCTTTATCGTCAGCCTGTTACATTTCTCTCCGCAGATTTTTGGGAAAGTCAATCAGTGAGGTCTTGCTGAAGAGGATTGTATTCCTGAATCTTCAAGAGTTTATTGGCATCAAATGAGGTAGTTTTTTTTTTTAAAGTACCTATATAGCATCAGCTCAATAATGACAGATTGATTAGGTTTAATCTCTGAAGGGAGTTGATGACTTAACATGAAGGCAGGATTCATTGCCTTCAGTTGGTCATTAATCCCTATAAGATAGCATTTCCTGTAGTGGTAATTGCTCTTATAAATGGAAAGTGGGAATATATTTATGCAAACCTGGAGATTTCTGTTTTCTGCTATTTCAGGTGTATGTGCAAGTTATTTCTAGAGACTTAATGTTCTGTACTTGGCTTATCAGATTGCTTAATACAGGTTTCTACACTTAGCCTGAATAATGGATAAGATTTCCTCCTTCATCACTTCTAACCCTGTGATCAAAGCAACAATCAAAATCTATTTCATATGAATATTATTCTGAAGACTATCTGTACATTTTCCAAACACCAATCTGCATTATTACAACATATCGTGATTTAAATTTCTGGTTACTTGTTCATATATTGTGGAATTTTCTTATAAGAGGATTCCTTATTCTCATAGCAGCAAAATGGTGTAATAAAAGCAAAAAACCTCATTCTGAATTAAACATCTACTTGCCAGTTTGAGAGGTATTTAATTTATTAGTTTTAAAACCATCATTTTCATTGGACATAAAGGCTGATGAATTTTTATTTATATGAGAAAATGTAATGAAATTAATAGGTTCATATTTAGGAGACTATCCTATAATTTCTGGCTTAAATTTTCATGGTTTCTATAGATACACAATCAGATTTTCTTTTATGTGTGATGGCAAGTCATTTTTAAAATAGTATTTGTGGCTGACTAGACTCATATTTGACCCCACACATTGGTTACAGAGATGGTTACACTATGTGTAAGAGGAAACTTGATCAGTGACTGATAGGATTAACATGTGCACTTGTGCATGGATTCTAAGCAACTAAAGCTGCGTTTGTAGGCTGTAGAACTTGAATGACATCCTGTTCTGTGGATACAACCTGGTCTTCTTCTCTAAGAGGCCTTCATGTCATAGGAAAGCACATACCCTATGAGCTCCCTTCTTTTTCTTTAAAAAGAAAAATAGAAGAGTGAATAGATGGGTCTGGCACAAAGACCAATATTAATGTCACATAGGAAAGGAAAGGAAACCAAATTAATCCATTTCTGATGCACATTTGATATGCAACTATACTTAAGAGAAATACACAGGTTTGTAGTTTTCCCTGCTATGAAAATTGTTAAATAAGTTTGAATTTAAATTGTACAGACCTACTGTTGCTTACCTTCATTAAGCCAATACACTTGACTTATGAGCTGGAAGATTTATATTCCTCTTTTCCTATCAAGCCAGAAATGATGACATGTGACTCGGCCATTCATTATTAATATTCTCCTCCTCCTCCTCCTCCTCTTCCTCCACCTTCTTATTCTACCAAAAATTACCTTGTGCACTAACCTTTTTCTCTTATGTTTTCCTTTCAAATGGCTTTCAATTATTTTAATGAATGTACTGAGTGTATATTAGATTATCTTTGAATTATCCATTATTTTGAAGTTTTTATAATCTCAAAGAAATTCTTCAGACATATTTTTAGAAAATACCAGTAATGATGATTTGAAAACGACTTGTATTAGTACTAGGTGTGGAGCTGGACAATTTGGGCTTGAATACTGGTTTTCACTATAAATCACTTAATCATTCTCAGACTCAGATTCCCCCCTAAAATAGCAACAGCCTCAGAGGAGTACAGAGTATGGAAATTATTGAAAAATCTTTATTGTGGAGTCTGGTTTCTGGTAAATGGGCAAGAAATAAGTGCTTGTGAGTTAGTTATTAAATCAATTCCTATATTAAAAATAACAGGTGGGTGTTGTTTTAAAAGACCAATGTAAGAAGGCATGCGCTAAGGACATAACTGTAGTTTAATTTAGTACAAATTAATCCGAAATAGTGGACTAATAGAGAGTTTAATTTCAAATTAAAATCAAAACACAGTAGAATTCAGAGTTTTTATCGGACCTCTCTGTTAATGTTTGACTTTGTAAGTAAGAGTTTTGAAGAATAGAATTTGACTTTAAGAAAATTTTGAGATGTTGAAAGTATGAATTGTTGAAAATGAGATGAAGTTTTAATACAAACTTCTTTGTATAATAGTAATATCAAAGTAATAATAATACAGAAATAAATAGAATCTAAGTAATAATAATAAGACAAGTAATTGAGGTTATAGTAGGCTTTCTCTAAGTTAACCACATAATTATAATGGCTTAAAATATTATTTGAGTTATTGTGAAAAGATATGAAACACAAAAAGAATGTATTTTAAATTACTAGTTTGTACATTCTTGTAAGCACGTTAACTCCTTCAGTAAATAGTGAGAACCTACTATGTATCAGACATGTTGCTAAGTTCTGGGAATGCAAAAGCTCAGGCAGAAACTGGTTCCTCATTCCTGTAGAGCGAAAAGCTACTGAAAAATAGAGATATTCAAAACATTTTACAAATCTAGTAAATTTTGTGGATGAGAAATTGTACTAACAGTACAAGAGACCAAAGACTGGAGAAAGTCCCTGTGGCCTGTCACCTGAAGGAGGAGTAGGTTTTAGGAAGTGTGAGACATGGGTGTGCATGAATATGTGTGCATATTTGTGTGTGTGTGTGGGGGGAGGTAGGTGTGTTGTGGAGACAGGAGGAGAGAAGAGGCTTCCATGAAATAGTAAAGTTTATATTCACAGGCCTGAAGATGAGAGCATATGTCTGTGGTGTGTAGTACAGACCGGAGATCAGGCTAAATGTAATCAGAAGCAGAGGCAGAACATAGAGGGTCTTTTAGGTCTTTGCAAGCATTCAAATGTTTGTTATCATGATATTTCTAAAGCATTTAAGCAAGAAATAATCTTATCAAAATGTGTTTTTGTTGTTGCTAAATTCAGTCATGTTATTACATGGTTTATTAAAGAAATATCTGTACAGACCACACAACTGGGATGCAGCACCTGGGAAAGATTAGAAAAAAAGGATTGAAATTTATTTAATAAGTTAAAAATAGTTTTGTTTTCTTCAGAAAATATGTAATGTTGGGAAAAGGGCTTCCTGGTCTAGGATAATGCTTCTCAAACTATCAATAGTAGAGAGCTAGTTCTCTCTCTCTGTCTCTTAAAAATCTGTCACCAATGATACTTTTGTAAAATACAATAAAGATGAATTATTTAGAAAATAAACTTTAAAAAACAGACTAACAAAATACAAGTCTCAATTTTTATTAGCTTCAACAAATATAAAACTGTGTTGCCATAAATATAATCTAAAAAAATGTAACATAGAATAAAGGCACAGAACTATACACATTGCCATTGAATGTTAATGTGGGCCAATTCAAATTCCTGTACTCATTCTCATTACAGAGCAATAAAAATTATACCTCATAGACCATATTTCAGAGTTTTGCTTTAATAATTTTTATATGCTGATAATGTTATCAATTTATTCTACTGTTTTTAAGGGTACAACAACAAAATTAGTTCAGCAGCTGGGATTGGATTATCAGGTAGGATGTGTGAAATTTTTTTTAAGAGAGAATTTTGCCTATATAATTCCATTTATATCAATGAATATTAAAATTCACCTGTATTCAGATATAAAAGACTTTGTTGCTATTTTTCCTCTTATACAGCCCACTCAGGATCAGGGACATTATACTGACATATTATATCAGGCAGAAAGAATGAGTTTAACTTTTATTATTTCCTAGAACGTTATTTATAGCAGCCATGTTGCATAGTCTAACATTACCCAATTTATAGACACATGTTGCATTCTAAGAAATGTAGCATGGAAAATGATAATTCAACTATTCAATTAATATTTTCTTTTGATCTTTTAGACAATAGAAAACAGGAGAGAAGTTTGCAAATAAATAGTAAATGGACATACAAATACTAATGAAAGTGAAAATACTGAGTATAGACCAGCAGTAAAATTGGTTAATTTGAAAATTTTCTATTTTTCTTCTGTCATTCATTACTTGTTAATATAACTCATCTTTATTGAACATCTAATATAAGCCTTTAACTATACTGGGACCTGGATTATAGAAGATATGAACCCCTATGTGAAAATTGCTTATTACCTAGGGAAAAGTGGACAAAAACATGTAAGTGATTGCAATCTCATGGATTAACCATTGAAAAGTTCATATTTGACAGATGTTCAGTTTCAGGAGACTGTTGAACTCTCCCAAGGACTAGACAGATATGGTGGGAAGACTGAGGCTTTGCAATAAAATGATAAATATGTATATTTTAGGCCTTTGACACAGTTTAACCAAGCTCATATCATTTCCATCAGCCAGTATTCTTAAACCAGCTTTGCTAAACTTCACTTTAATTCTTTTCTTATTGAGACTATTTCTTATCATTAGAATCTAGTAATAATTGATTGGTTTCCATGAAATAGTAATAGAACGATAATTTTAATAAAAATAATCACAATTTGTTGGTTGTCAATTATAGGACAAATCACTTTACAATTTTTATTTAATCCATTCAACAGCTGAGAGATACTTTATCCATTTTAATTAATTCATTCATTAATTAATAATACTGAAGTGCTCTACTACTCAGCTGCATCCCCAGCCTTTTTTGTTTCATTTTGAGACAGGGTCTGGTTGAGTGTCTGAGGCTGGCCTAAAACTTGAGAATCTCTTGGCTCAGATTCCCCAGTGGCTGGGATTATAGGTATGTGCTACCATCCTGATTTCTTTGTATAAATAAGGAAATTAAAGTTATTTGCCCAAGATTATGCAGCAGTTATGTGGCAAGGAGAGAATTCAAGTCCAGACAATTTTATCCAACATAAATCTGTCACTATGACTTACTATATACTTCTATATAACTCCCTGATTCCCATATACTCTATTCTGGGTTCCATCTACATGCCAATCCTTTGCCATTAAAGGACATAATAGCTCCTCCAGGTTCTTATTTTTCTGTGTTGTCTGATTTTTCCAACAAGACTGAATCTGCTATGTTATATTGTAGAATAGATAAACTAGGTGTCTCACAATTCAAGAGTGTACATTTTCAAGTTATGACTCATTTCAAATGTATTTTCAAAAGGTGAGATCTAAATCTTGGCTATTATTTTACATATTTTCTTATCATTGAGAGAACAAGATAAATAAAATTGAGATGTTCTTGATAGTCTACAGAAAAATATTGAAGAAAACTTTTTTAAAATGTTAGTGAAACCATCTTTTGCTTAATACATCTGTATGAACACTTGCACTCTCTCTTTTGTGTTTGGCAAGCCTTGGGCATTTTAAATTAATGAATTTCTCAACCACTTAGGGAGGAGATTTAAAACAAAGTTTACTCTCAAGATGTAACTTGAGACTGAGTTATACCACTACTTTATTATTCCTAATGGCACCAAGTCAATCCACAGATATTTCATCCTGCAATTTTCTACTGTTATGAAAATGCATAATGTTAATCATTGTGATACTTTATAAACTGACCATAAACCAATGTTTATAGTCAGTTAATCATTGTATTACTTTGCCTTAGGTAATTTAGTACATTACCATAATGTAGCAATCTACTTAATATAAATTTTAAAGTGAACACAATAAAATTTGTATAGCATTAATATATTATGCATTCTAACTCGAAATTTAAAAATACAACTGAAGTTTGGACAGAGTTCAGATGTTTTATAACTTTGGTTTCCTCTACTTTTGCTGGGAAAAAGAGTGAAGACTTCATGAAGGGCATCAGTAAACTTATTCTACTTTCGATTATTCGTGCCTCTGTTTCTCAACTTAGACAATATACCTTTTTTTTTTAAAGATTTTTTTTTTAGTTGTAGATGAACACAATGTCTTTATTTTATTGCTTTGTGTGTGGTGCTGAGGATCGAACCCAGGACCTCACGCATGCGAGGCAAGCGCTCTACCGCTGAGCTACAATCCCAGCCCCTAGACAAATATACCTTTGATAGCTTCAGGCCACCAGCTACAAATCTACAACTACTCATTTTTGAAGGACTGATTGTCAATTAAAGGAAACCTACTCCAAGTTAAAAAACAAAAACAAAACAAAAAACAGTAAGTTTGGGAGTAGATGGCATTAATTTTTTTTCTTTTTATTTGTTCTTTTTAGTTACTTTCAATAAAGTGATATATAGTGCTGCTCTTTTAAATGACCAATGAATTCTTTTATGTGCACTTTAAAAATTAATACAATTGTTTCAAAATAGTGGAACAAGATGTTGCTTTTTTCTTGAAAACAAGTGTTTATTGAGTAGCCACTATGTCCCAGGCACAGTGCTAAATCTTCTTTTCATTATCACTTTTAATCCTTACTATAGAGCCTGAGGTAGTGATTTCATTCTTAAGACAAAAAACTTGGAAATCTTTTACTAATTTCAAGTTGTTGTGTGAGTTGAGATATTCAGAGATTGGTGAATAAATCTGTATAAATATGGACATTTTCCCTCCACTGTATGTTGCTTTGAAAAATATAGGTATTATGGACACATTAGTGCCTCCTATTCACAAAAGTCTCAGCGTTTGTATGTCCTGACGTCCACACAGATGGGACTAGATGCAAGACTCAAGGCATGTGGAAAGTATTATTTTGGATCAGAAAATAGCTGCATAGGTGAAGCTATCTGCTCACCTTCAATGCAGATTAAAACTAGTCAAGTGGTTTCTAGATAGATGAATAAGTGGCTGACTTATAATAAATACTCCATCAAAACTTGCTAAAGAAAATATTAATGAACAACAGAAATTATTGTGGATTTCTCTCTGATGGCTGAGTTATGTGATTCCCTTCATTTAAAGAAAGTTTTACTATTTTCAAGTGATTAGACTTTCAGAAGTATTAATGCTGAAGAAACTCTTAGAATTTCCTTTTTATGTATATTGTTCCATCATGTAAACTGTATTTTCAAAGACAATCTGTGCCTTGTACCCTTTCTCCTTCTCTTCATTCCTTACCAGATTGTGTTGAAAATTGGGGAAGCAGAAAACATGAATTTGACTAAATAATTGAAAAAAATGTTTTTAATTTTAATTTTCTATTTTAAAATAATGAATGCCCAATTCATTCAACTATCTTTCCTGTGTTCATAAAAGAATGCATGACCATTGTAATTCCTCATCACATACAACCACAAGAATGGGAAGTTATACTCCATGTATGTATAATATGTGAAAATATACTCTACTGTCATTTACATCTAAAAAAAGCAAATAAGAAAAAATAATGAATGTGCTTGTTTTTAGAAAAAGTAAAGGACACAGCAAGAAATTGTTTGAGCAATGATAAGAGAGACATAGGGTTGGGGGAGCTAAACCAGTGTTTGTGAAATTCACTGCATACTGGGATCACCAGAATGACTTTTAAACATTTCAAAGCCAAGCCCAGACCACAGACAATTAAATGATAATCTAGCATGTAGGTGAGAAATGAGACAGGGGTTAGAACTTTTTTAAAGTTCTCTGGTGATTGCAATTAACAGACAAATTAGGAAATCACAACTATTTTATCGTATGTGCAGGGTGTCCCATTCAAGCTTAGCTTATCTTTGTTTAAGATAAATCTTTCTTATATTAAACACTTTCATGTAATATTTTTACCTATATATAATATATATAATAATTATTGAGTATAAATTATTTAATACATTTATATAATACACTGTACACTTTATGAACTTGGGTTCTGACTCTATAAAATTTCTTTCCCCATATTTTAGGAAACAGAAAACAAATATATGAAATATTTGAAAATATGTATATTAAATGTTTAAATAATATTCACTGGGTAAAATAATCAAAAAGAATATTTAATATGCTCACAACGATGATACTGCTAGACTTCATTGTATTATCTAACTACTGGTTTGATTGTGGGTACCTTTTGAAAGTTATCATGAATTATCACAATAAGCAAAATTGGCAAAGTCAAACTTTTTCTATTCATTATGTTTTGTTTTAGTGTTTCAGTTAACAGAAGTGTATGTGGAATTAATAATACCAATATTAATAATAATTGTAAAAACCACTGCAACACTGTCATTTATCAAACATATTTTAGAGTCTTTTCATAGATTACTACCATCCTGAAATTGACTTTGATATTCTTCTTTTTTATTTCAAAGAAATAGCCATTCAGAATGAGTAACCAACCAACACAGTAGACAAGTGACAAAGATGGGACACTAAATATAGTGGTCCAACATGAAAGCTTATTGCATCCTGCATCTAGTCAAAATAGCTAAATTTGTTCTGACTTTATCGAGATTTCCACTATTCCTTACAATATGTGTGCACTGCTCCCATCTTAGTAGACTATGAAGATAGAACTCTAGGAGGAATTACTTCTGGCTTGAATGTGGTCATAGCAATATCAGAAAAGTGTGTGTATTTGTTGTTGTTATTTTAATGTGCAAATTTTGAGTCCACTTTTGCACATTCAAGGGTGAGATAAAAACAAAAGTTACATGCCAGTGGGGATTAAAACTGTGAGCTTTTGGAAATTGGCTTATCCTTGTGTTTGCCGAAATCAGTCTGGTGCTTTGTGTCACACTTCTCTGCCATATGCAGGCACACTGGCTCTTTTCCTAGGGAAACTGTTTATTTTAAAACATACCCAAAAGATGCTATTGGCCAACAGTGGTTATGCCAGCTTTTTGCCATCGTGAAACTTGGTATTTCATAACTGTACAATCTAATGACTTCTTCTGCTCAAGTGACAAAAATCCAACTCAAACTAGCTCAAGACAAAACAACAGTAGCAAAAACCAAACCCAACCAGAAAGAGAAATGAGTTTATTGGCAGGATTACTGGGTGGCTGAGATGCTGAAGGAGCTTCCAAAGAGCAACACTGCTGTGGTGTTCTTAGGCACAGATGAGTAGATGGGGTCAAGGCTTCTTGCTTTTCTTAATTGGAATTTCTTGTTGCCATGGGTGTTTACCTTGATCTTTTCTGTTGCCCCAAGTACTGAAGGGTGTATGAGGAGGGTGCTGGAGAGGGATCCAAGGGGTGAGTACTGCTTTACACCTAGATTATCTCAGTTTGGAGATCTGGCAGGAAGTGGCTCTTACCGTCATCTCAGAGTTAAGTTAAAAATCTCTGCTTTGCCTGGCTTAGGCCCTGCAACTGTGGTCAGCCTTGGTTATGTGCTGTGTCCTCAGAGTGCTAGGATTGGAGCCTCCTCCTCAACTCAAGAATTGTAGTAAGGGAAGAGCTTAGTGTGAGTGGAAGCAGACTTTGTTCCAGAGGAGAAAAAAGAAAGTGGCCAATGAACTACAGCATAGGTGACAATTACAAAGACATTTGATTGCTTCTTATTAATTTACTTCCTACATCATTTGATAGATAAGTAACGGATTTGTCTTATAAGGTTCCTGATTCAAAAGTGATTGACATCATGCTTATGCTGTTAGAAAAACTGCAAGTGATTACAGTGGCTAGCTGTCATTTTGGTTTTGAAGGGTAGATAAAAGCATAGAAGTTGGAGTCAGAATAGGGGTCAAACCAAGGCCACTCACTTTAATGTTTCATAACTTCTCCAAGCCTTATATGCCTCATTAGTTAAATAAGAAAATAATAGTACCTTGAGGTAATATTTTACATGGACTCACTCAATGAGATCATTTATAAAACTGCTTAGTCAAGAACCTTCCATAGAATAAATATTCAATGCAAGTTTACTAGCAGTACAAACTACTAACAAAGCTTAATGATAACAGCAACAAAAAGTTTACAGCACTATAGCTTATAGCTATAAACAACAGTTTAATCATGAGATGGAGGTTAGAGTGAAATAATTGTGTAATAATATATTCACAACAGACCAAAAAGTATCGTGTACACACACACACACACACACACAAATACACTAATTTAGAAGGTGAATAGCTTATTTCTGGTCTGTATGAATAAGGGATGCAAAACTTCAACAATTGCTATTAATGTCAGCTCTGATTTGATGTTTCACATATCACTGGACTTTATAGTACTTGAACCTTTATAGTATTTGCATTTTAGTCTTTCTTTTTAAAGTCTATACCATATCAGTGTATATTTATGAACCCTTGAAACTAGTTCCCAAAACTCCCCCTTTTAGAAGAGTGTTCCATAAAAATATCTTGCTTTTTTAAAAAAAAGTATCAAAACTGACATTTTATAAGGCATTTAAGGATGCATTTATATTTTTCTCGACTTCTGACACAAGTTAAAGCACTTCTTGGTAAAAATGAAATATATATAAAGAATAATCCTGGTGATATTTATAAACAATGAGTAGAGAATATAGTGAAAACCAAGTATTTGAGTAGTTAGTTTGATGTTTAGAATCTATTTAAATACACCTACGAGAGTAGAGGGTTTATGCCTTTGTTAAAACACTTTTATGGGGGAAAAAGAACTCATGAAATCATAAAATAGAAGAGTACTTTATTTTGTAATAAACAAAAAACTTTTCATTTTGAAAAAAAAATACAATTGTTGACCACCAGATGGCTCCCATATTTTTAAAAATTGAGCACAATGAGTGGAAAGTTTATTCAAAATAAACATAGATTTTAAAAAATAAAGTTAAATAAAGAAAGTGATATAGCCTGTGAAAATCTTAAGCATATATAAAAATAATTCAAGTAACACAATTTGTGGAAATTTCTCTCTTTTCAAAAATGTAGGAGTTATATATGAATAGCGCGGTATAATACACCTCTCAGGTTTTTAATCTTCGAAAATACTGTGCTATTGGTATTTCAAGTTGGAAAATAAATATTGTGTAGGTAAAAAATAAACTGCTTATAATTTTATATATGTAGTATGATTTTGGTATTTTCGCATTTTGCTTTAAATAAGACAAATGTCCTACCTTGTAACTAATATTAGGACCAATCCATGTGCTTAACTGCACATGAATTTCGACCTGGAATAAACTATGTCTTATTCATGGAACATATTCTTTAATGCCACCTCCACTGTATATAACTATCATTACATGAACATTTGGTAATGATGCCACATTATGAATCAAGGTTCTCCATAAAAGCAAAATAATTTTAACCTGAGTTAACAGTGGAGCCAGTTCACCATGTAGGATGCATTACACATCACAGCTCTATTGTGGACACTGCTGGTGGCATGAACCATGTTCTAAAGGATGTGTTACACTAGTCTTAATATGTAAGCTATTAAGATAATAGACCCTGCACTTGTCACTCTGACAGCTTTTTAAAAGGGTAAGCTGCCCAATTTGTCTCTCATTAAAAGCATTAGTGCAGTTTAGTGCTACATTGTCACCGAGCTGTTGAGCTTTCAGGGTGTATATTTCTATTTTGAGAAGTTTTTTGTTAATAAAAAAGGCATATGTTTCAATGAGTCATCTTAACAGAGAAAACTCCCAAGAAGGGGTTGACCTGCCCTTCTACCCTGCTACTGAGTTCCCCTACCTTTTCTTATTAGCACAAAGCTTGCCCCTGCGCCTGTACCACAGGGAAACCAGAAATGTGGAGACGAGGTCTCCTTAGCCCATATGGCTTTATTTGTGTTCCGCTGGCACAGTTATAGTCATACAGTAACCAACATAAATTTTTAGTTTTATTATCACCTCTAAAAAGAGACAGAAATGTGAAAATTGAAGCCAGAAGGTTTGTATCACAGGATTAATTAGGCAGGGCCAAGTGGAGTCTCACTCCTCCTGGCAGCAAGCGCCTCAAGAAGGTGCCTGCCTTCAATTATGGAGCGCACAAAGCAATTAAAAACCCTGTTTCTTTTTCCTGAGGTGTTACTTGTTACTTGATAAATCTCTTTTTTAAAATTCTCTGGGGATCTGAACTGGCTTGAGGTGCAATCTACCAGGGTAGATATTCATGAAAAATTGATTTAGCTCTAGCCTAAGTGCAATAGGTTTAAAATAAACCTGAAAGAAATGAACAGTGTGTTTCTTGGCTGACATTTTATTGGCCATTTCTTTTAATGCACGAAAGACTAGATAATTAAGAATTGAGACATTATGGATCTCCAGTAGGAGATATGAATCGAATTGGTCAGCCATCCCAGGCATTTTATTCCAAGTCACACTGCACATTTGATTAACCTTTTTCACAGGGCTATTTGTACATTCTATGGACAACACTGTGGTGTGCATAAGTCAGATTAAGTGCATGCCTCACAGAAACCACATCCCCTTTTAATAGAGAATTGGCTTAGTATGAAATTATATCCTTTTACTTGATTTATGTTCTAAGCCCAAGGGATTTGAAACTTGGGTCTGTTGTTTTATTTCTCAAAAAGGAACTTTTCTTACTTTTCACTGTTATTTTTGAGAATTACATTATTATCCTAATTCTGAAATGATATACAGATATTAGGAAGTAAGCTTCAATTGTCTCCTTTACAGCTAGTTTTGTGGACTAGGATTTTACTATCAGTTCGTAAATCACCTAGCTAACTCTTTCCTCTGAAATATAAATAATTTAAAATATGCAATTGTACAGTGTATAACTGGTACAAAGAATACTGCTCTATCAAGACGTGAGCTTAAGCTTTATCAATGATCTCATACTTCCTGTTGAAAAGAGAAGCAAAATATTTTTAAATCAATAAACTAAAAACCATCATTGTAAATACAGGAATGAGATTCAACTTTCACTTAGAAAGTATACAATGTAAGATTTTATAAAACAATCAAGTAAATAACAGACTTTGGTCTATGTTATTTTATAGGGTTCGTATTATGAAGTAAAACATATTAAGGAACTTAATTATAAGAATACTATTTTATCCCCTCCTTACTTTTTGTCTATTCTTTTTTTCTTCCCTTTAAGTTTAGAAATATGTAAAGCTAAACAAATTACTGTTATTTGAAGTGCTGGAGATTGAACCCAGGGCCTCAAGAATGCTAGGCAACCACTTCACCATTCAGCTATATCCTTAGCCCTAAACAAATGATTAAAAAAAAAAAACTTAAATGGTGACTATAATCAGAAAAAACTGCAACCTTTTATTGAAGATAAGTTCTGATGAAATATGACAAGAAATATAAATTCTAATCACTATTAAATCATACTGACAAATTTTATTGAGCTTTTTACTCAACGAATGATTTATATCTATCTCAATTTCTTATAAAAACATGATTTTTTCTTCATTATGGTTCTGCCTTGTCACACTATATTTTTATTCTTTTATTATGATGATAAGTCTAAATGCTTATTAGAAAAAAATGCTAGAATGATGTTATTTTAGAAAATTTAAAGAAGTTACAAAAAATGTTTGCTATTTCTTGTATGTATACCTCAGGCATGGCTTACGAGTTTCAGTGTAGGTGCTTGAATAGAAATGTAGTCTATTTTGTCCTTGGTCTTAGTGAAACTAACTAATTTGTCCTTTGGGTGAAGCAGCTTGAAGAATGACATAAGTGACATGGTAACTTTTCATATTAGGACATGGGTAGGCCTTTAGGAAACAAGCTGATTGTGGGTCTAAGTTCCTTTCATCTTTTATGATTCTCTTTGAGCTCTTTATTCTGTAATTTCCTCTGTAAAGTTCCCCAATATGGTTGATAGGGTCCCCAAATGCCTTGTGATTTCTTCCATCTGGGATCCCAGCCCTTGTATAATTTTTTGCCCTTAACTATAGGACAGACCTCTGAATATAACAGTTGTCCTTAAGTGAGTAGGTCTTTTAAAAGACAAAGGTGAAGGAACTTTTGAGATTCAATTAATGTTCCTAATCAGTTGACTTGTGCTAGTTAAAAGAGAGATTATTCTGGATGGATTTGATCTAATCAGTCTAGTAATTTAAATCAGCACCTATATATATCAGAGATATGAGGTAGCAGAGACTCTCCCTTTCTTACTATCTCTGAAGATGAAAACCACTGAGTCTCACTACAAGAAAGTGAATTGTGTCAACAATCACTTGAACTTGTAAGATGATCCTGAGTTTCAGATATGACATACCCCAGTCCACAATGATTTCATTCCTAAGATATGGGTTTGTGTATGATAAGACACATAGGTTATATATACCAAGATGTCAGGCATAGTGTTTTCTTTTTTTTTCCACATTGCATATTTTTTATTGGTTATTTTTTAGTTCTATAGGACAATAGAATATACTATGGCAGAATTATAAAAGCATGGAATAATGGAATATAATTTGTTCTAATTTAGTCCCCAGTATTTCCTCTTTCCCTCACTTCCTCCTATCCCCTATTTCCTTCTCTTTACTCTTTTGATCTTTCTGCTATTTACTTATAGTTTTTTTTTGTTAGCATCTTGTGGATGTAAATGATGGTGATATTCATTGTGGTATATTAATATATGTACATAGGAAAGTTAGGTCAGATTCATTGCACTGACTTTCCCTATCTCATCTCTCTACCATTCTGTTCATTCTCCTTTGTTTACTCTTCTGATCTTCCTTACACTGTATTTTTTTAAATCCATTCCTACTTATTTTGGATTGGCTTCAGCATATCAGAGAAAACATTCAACCTTAGATTTTTTGGGACTGGCTTATTTTACTTAGCATGGTGGAGTCCAGTGCCATCCATTTTCTGCAAATATCATAAAGTCATTCTTCTTAATGGCTGAGTACTACTCCATTGTGAATAAATACAACATTTTCTTTATCCATTAATCTGTTGAGGGGCACCTAGGTTGGCTCCATAGCTTCACTACTGTAAATTAGTGTTTTCTTTAAATGAAAATATTGAACAGGGATAGATGTTGCTAGGGAAGATTCTTCTGTCAGCAGAAGAATGGCTACCTCTTTGCTGATAAAATTCCCAATTTGCCTCCTTCATGTCTTTAAATTTGGTGGTTTCCATTAGGCCATTTGAGATTATTGAACTTGTAGAGCCTTCTCTCCAATTTTCTTCCTCTGGAAACTATCATATGAGTATAAATAAGCATAAGTAAGTATGAATTAATAAAGTTTAACTGGGTTAATTTAAACATATATCTTTGAGTTTACTTTCTACTTATTTTCCTTTGGTACTTTCAACTACTATTGTACAAAATCTTAATTATTGTTAATTATCTTAATATCTTCTTTGATATCTGCCTCAGAAAAGTGATGCAGATAGTAAAACATGTTAGAAAGTTTGTTATAAACTTCTAATGTTGGAGAGTTTATCCATATTTTAAAGCATTCTTAATTTAGTGTATCTAAAAGATCAAGTAGTAAAAACATTTTAGTACCTCAAACCAGTCCTTTTTGCTTAAATGCCAAATAACCTGATACTATTTTCATTATAGTAATAGTAATTATCTTATCTAGTCCCTTAAAATCACAATGATTTGGGAAATATATTTCTTCTTACATGCTGATGCTATAATTTGTTATCACAAACCAGAGGAGATTTCATGAACAAAGAAAAAGAAATTTGTGATAACCCCAAATCAGGATTTTTCAAATCTGGCACCATTGACATTTTGAGTTGATGATCCTTTGTTTTAGGGGATAGGTCATCATGTATTAGAAGATATTTAGTAGGATCCCTGGTTTCCATCCAATAGATGCCAGTAGCACTACCTCCCACACTTGTGACAGAAAAGTCTTCGGATAGTGCCAAATGCCTCCTGGGAAGCAAATCTTCTCTGTTGAGTACCACCACTCTAACTGTAGTTTCCACAATTTAGAAATTGATTGGCTTCGATTTTATTATTTTGTTGGGGGTTTATAAATTTTATTTATTTTGTATTATTTTAATTGTACAAATTTATGTGGTATAGTATGATAATTCAATACTTGTATACAGTGTATATTTATTAAATAAGAGTAGTTATAATAGAGAGATTCCTTAAAAAAAACTGAACCAGGAGGTCATACATGACTTAAACAGATCAATTACATACAAGGAAATAGAAGAGGCCATCAAGAGCCTTCCAACCAAGAAAAGCCCCGGACCAGATGGATTCTCAGCCGAGTTCTACAAGACCTACAAAGAAGAGCTG